>CM029771.1:11437669-12141250 GCA_017562165.1 Ectropis grisescens | reverse complement strand
ATTTCGATTTCTTAATTATTAATTAACTGAACGGAGATGAAAGTTTTGTGTGGGAATTCGTCGTTGTTGAAGATAAAACCATGGAACTTTATATCTAACACTTGAAGTGGAGAAAATAAAGGGTTGTTCTAGCAATTTTGTAATTTCAAACCGTACGGGGATGAAATAGAAGTTGAAATGGGGGATGAAATTTATATGGAAGTTCGTCAATGTTGCAAACCGTAAAAAATATTTTAAGCTAGACACTTAAAATGCATACTATTTTATAGTATACATGTGAAAGTAACTCTACCTGTCAATTAAGTTTTGACGCCTAAACCACTGAACTGATTTTTATGAAATTGTAGGTACAAAAATGTTTTAATATTAGTAAAAGTAAATTTGTATGGGTGTACGTACTACTTACTGTTCAAGTAAATATGTACTCCCTCAGTTACCTTAATACTTACTTATTTTACGCGGAAGAAGTCGCGGGTAAAAGCTAGTAGTTAATAAAATAATAATAAATATTTATGTTTTATTATAGGTCACAACGTGGACATTAATTTATGGTGATATTTCTTCACAAGTAATCCTTGCATTCGATTCAACTTATCAGCTTTCGATTTTATTGAACATTGGGAATTCATTAATTACCTTGCCAACACGTCATATTATTTATTAATTGTATTCAATCCACAGATCAAAATTAGCAAACTTTATTATGTATACACCATTATAGGCCTTTACTATCTCTCTCACTGACTCTCATATACTGTACAGACATATACTATTGTACTTATCTTTACTCAGTATTTTTTTAAGCACTTGTGTTTACGGCTTAAATTGCACCTATTTGTCGCTCTGTAGGTAAATCGTCACCTCATGACTGCTAACCTTTCCACTTCCAGTTGCTTCATGTTCAAAGCTATACATTTGCACCCCTCATATTTACCAAAAGTTTAAGTAGATTGGAATTAACTGCTATATTGCAAACCTCAGCTAATTTTTCGATGTAATTATGAAATGTTAGGGTATGTCATCAAAAAAGGTAAGTCTTTTATATTAAGTCTTATCCGATTATCACGACGATAACATACATCTCGACTTCATTTACAGAAACAGAATCTAATTTAATAGTCGCTTATTATATTCGTCACTCTTGAAGGGTCATTGCTTTGGTTACTTTTGACGATTTTACTGACAACTACTCTTCGTATCAATGAATATCGTATTGTACAAATGAGCTCGTCTGTAACTGCACCATTTACATGTATCTTATTACAAAATGTATATATTGTTTTAGTCGTCTGCACGTATTTTATTTCTTGTTTTACCGATTTATTCAGTTTTTTTAAGCTATTGCATAGCTTTTATCACGGGCCTGGGGACCGAATTTTAGTGATCGTGCATTTCTTTCTTATGTTCACAAGAAAAAGGGATGGAAGACCGTATCGCCGTCCTCCCCACTCGGTCATTCGACTTTGAATCTTATTGGTATTAGCTTTACAGACTAAATGCTCTTAGCAGTGTTGCCAACTTAACGGATTTCCCGTGATATTTTTTATGGTAAACAAATGTCACTCTTCAAAATAAAAGCAATTTCGAAAAATTGTTAACATCCATAGGGATAAGCAATAGTGCTTATGTTGATAAAAATGCATGCAATATGCAATAGCTTTACCGCGGCAGTCTCCGAGTGCCACACAACTTTTTTTTAATGTATAACTCATACAAAACTCGCACTTTACCGTAAACTGAACACTTTTG
The DNA here is from genome assembly GCA_017562165.1 of Ectropis grisescens. Taxonomy (NCBI): domain Eukaryota; kingdom Metazoa; phylum Arthropoda; class Insecta; order Lepidoptera; family Geometridae; genus Ectropis; species Ectropis grisescens. The sequence goes on along the minus strand of CM029771.1, from coordinate 12,139,501 downwards.
TGATTCCCGCCACAATTATAACAAAGGCTCTCGAACTCGTTAGAGTCATAATCATCGAAAGACTAGCTGTTTCAGAACTACCTACAAAATTTGGCGTTCGGGTGAATACTTGTAGGGCAATTTTAGTATCGTTACCCTCTCTAGGAGTAGGAAAACATACCTGCAGTATGTTTTCCCAGTTTCCCAGTATAAAACCTACCAAACTAGAGTCCGCGCCACCACTGAAGTCTTACTGAAAAAACAGGAACTAAGTTTGACAGATCCGCCATATTACCGTTTGTTCGGAGTGCTTGTAAAGAGTAGAGGTTGTGGATTTTTTATTGTTTTTTTGTCGAAATATCCGTGAAAATGCAGCGAAAAGTAGTGAAAAGTGCAGCTCCTGAACTAATTCTTAAAGAGAAAGAATTTTGTGAATTAGAAAAGATGAAAAATGACGTTTTGATCCCGCTAAATAATGTGCAGATGAGAGTCGCCGCGATGACAGGTAAATATTGGGGATGCCATAGCTGCTTGTTTTTGCCTAATTGATGAATACGATATAATTTAATGTAACCTTGTCTGATTGACGATATCTTCAGTGTTTTTTCTTATTCTTAATTATGATTGAAAATATACCAAAACTTACCTTGATGTTTTATTTATTTCAGGCGTTTCCGTAAAGACAGTGTCTCGTATAACTAAAGAAGGACAAGTAGCGGCAAGCACATCGAAGAAAATAGTTACCCCCGGGAAAAGCAGACCGCAACCGAAAAAGATTAATTTGGACGATTTCGACCTGTGTGCGATACGCCAAAAAATCCATGCATTCTATGTCATCACAATGTGGGTATGACTATCACGATCACGATGAACTGAAAAGGTAGTACCTAATTTACCTGAACATTCTTTGGTAGTTATGGACAACGCACCCTACCACTGCACGCAGATCAACAAAGCTCCAACCATGTCAAACCTTAAATCAGAGATGCAAATATGGCTCCAAAAAACAAGGAGCCACCAGTTTACGCTGTTGATGAGTTGCTGAGGCAACACAACCATGAAGTTGTAAAGTTACCTCCGTATCATTGTGACTTAAATCCAATAGAAAAATTTGGAGTCTTGTCAAAAGACGCGTTGCCGAGAAAAATGTTGCTCAAGATCCCAAACAAATAGTTGAACTGACTGAAGCTGCTTTTGCAAGCATCACAGAAGACGACTGGCACATTCAATGCGATCATGTCAAGAATGTTGAAGATGAGTACTTCAAAAATGACGGACTCATCGATGTGGAAATGGAAAGATTTATAAATTGTACAGAAAATGATAGCGTCACTGAATCGGATCATGATAGTGACTTAATTGATACGAGTGACAGCGATTGCAATATGACTGGTATAAAACCATTATGTGCAGTATATCATAATAATTGTAAAAATATACAATAAATGAAAAATAAATAGATTCAGATCATTTGTTTTATTTTATCGTTTAAATAGGCTATTGTCTGATATAACTTCATGGGTAGAACTTATATTTTACTAGCATTTTACAATTCCTAACTTTAGTTTTGAAGCATAAGCAGAAGATGAGTAATTTTATCATAAGTTACTGGCAACATTTAGTTACGCGCTAACAGCGCCGCGTCTATCGGACTTGAATGGTGGCGCTGACTCTATCGCATGACTTGAAATTACTAGCCTCGACAGACGCATTGATGTTATTATATTACGGTTTCCATGAAATTCAAGTACAAACTGTAAATTTGTGCAATCTGTTCAAAGAATATGTTGTGTAGAGATTAGTTTTCGACGGGTTTTTTGGTCCACGATTTTTTTCGATACGTTGAACATATTTCTTTAGACTTTAAACGCATTACAATTTCTATTTCTCCATACTCAGGGATTCGCGAGCGATCATTACGCAATAACGAGTCGTATCAAATCTTCGCAGAACCTTTGAGTTTATTCAAAACCTGATGACGAAATACTACCACGAGAGTATCGAAGCCTGTTTCACCCACGAAACAAAATTATTACGTACCTAATGGATCAAAATCAGGTATTAATTTTTATGGAGGGTACGACTATTGGCACATGTACTCACAGTTGTGGCATCGTTTGTTAAAGATAAGTACCTTCGTCAGTTTCTGGGTAGCGCGCTTATGGTGAAATCCCACACCTAGGGATGCCCGTTACGATACGATATATCGGAATATCGATACAGCACTATACGATTTATCGATATTTGATGCGATATTTTGACCATACGATACGCTTCGATATATCGCATTCTTATAAAATATCGCATTACCGTATCGTATCAAACTATGTCGGTGATTAATTTGTATAATTTTAAAGTTCCTATTACATCATCACTAAACGATAATAGACAGTGCCACTTTCCGAAAGCCGCAATAGGTTAAATCCACAGCGCTTATCAAAATTATTATTTTTGCGTTGTTTAAGTGCTGATCAATGGCAATTGTGATTTTTTTTGTTGAATAAAACTACGTTAAATACATATAATTATTTCTTTTAAAAAAATGAAATAATATAGTAAAACTACTAAAAAGATAACCCTTTGCACGATATAAATATAGTCATTATATCGCATATTAATTGAAAGGCATGCGATACGGTTACGATACGATATATCGATACAAAGGAAATCGATAATATCGCGTATCGATACAACCAAGTTCGATACAGTTACGATACGATATATCGATACAATACACTTTTTTGGGCATCCCTACCCACACCAGCTGCTGTCACTGCCTTTGAGCTGCTACTTGATGATGAACGACCACGCTTTTTTTTACATGCTTGCGCTTACCATTGCGTCTTCGTTTTGAACCCATTACAATCCAAATGATAGACAGGTTTTACCTTCAAAGAACTCTAATGACAATAAAACTCAAGATTAGATGGCGAGCTGGGCCTCGTGGTATCCCACTTCTGATGTAAACAATCTACATCAGAAGATTGGGAGAGTGAAGCAAACTATATATTTAAATAAACGTTAAAACATTTAATATAACCTTAATGACAACAATAATCAGTTAGTCAAACAAAGACACGAAGGCAAACACAGTATGTCCGGCGTGGCCGGCGTCTGGAGCAAAAGTACCTCCCTCACAGAACATATACTCACGGAGAAGAATGCCAACTCCATACTTCATGAAAAAGTAGCGCCATCTATCGTTTGCCCCCCTTAAAACTTTTTCCAGGCTCAAGGTGGGACATTTTAAAATCAAAAATTTGCGTAGGCGGGAAATTTCGAAATGTATTGTTTGCGTAGGCGGAAAAATTTCAAATTTCGTTGGAATATAATAGGTAGTTTACGTACCACAAGGAACTACAGCCCAAATATAAACGAAACTTGTCTTGTTTATATTTATGGCCCGTAGCTCCATGTGGACCTGAACAAAAACATGCGTTAAGTTTTAGTAAATTTATTTCAATTCATTTATTTTTACAAGTTATAAAGGTATTTGGACAATATGGCCATTAGCAAAATATAAATAATTTTAAAAAGTTCCCTCAAAGAATCTCTAGTTTTTAAGTATGTAAACGGCATGACTTTCTTATATAAAATAAAAAATCTTTTGTATCACATTCATAAACAAAAAAAAAATGATATGATAATGTAAAGAACAATCAAAAATGTTCCATAAGCCCATAAAATACTGCACATCTTACTGGGCAAAAAAGAGCAAAAAAAATTGAACTCTGACATTAAAATGTGATGTTTACACCTTAATGAGACTTATCAGCCTGAGTCGCAGTCGCTTTTATATTATTTTCTTCAAACTCTGGCTTCTTCGATGGTCCTCTTTCTTGTTTGAAAAGGCACAGCATCTGAAAGTTAATTAACATCAGCATTATAGATTTCATCATCACTTAGTTGAAAGTAATACATTTAATTGTTGTTATTGCAATGCAAGGCTTTAAGGGTCAATGTATCCAGATAAATATTACATGGCAGAGATATGTATCGCTCCTGTTACGGACAAGCATATTGCTCACTATATCACTATCCGGCACAAGCCCCGCTCATCCCATCACTCTAAACTATTATAATTAAAAAAAACATGGATAGCATGTAATGAGATATTTATAGTGTTATTGAATAAGCACAATAGTTAAATGTTGAGATAATGAAACCTACACTCAATTATAACACAATTACATTGTTATTTTTCCTGATTAGTGTTTTATTTTTAAATTGCTTCAGTATACCAACCTCATATTTTTTTGATGCATTCTAGTAGTCACTTGCTTTATGTCAGCGGTCGCATTGTCATTTGTTTTGCGGATGGACCTGCATCATTTTCAGTTGTAGTAACCACTGCCAGTATTCAAAATGATGCGTTTCTACTAGCAGTGGCTGTCTGCTTTGTAGATGGCCTTGCTTCAGGTTCAGTGCTGTTTAGCATCTAAAATGAAACAAATTATAAACTATTTTACCAATCATAATAAGGACTATATACTTATATTATATCATGTTATCCTTTGAATATGATTAATATATTTATTTTATCTTATGATTCACATATTTACCTTATCACAGTTTTCATCTAGTCCAGCAGATCTTATGAGTTGTTTACTATCATAAACAACATCAAGATGCTTTTTGTACAGCTGTTCTTGAAATGGGTTTGAAAACCATTCTTCTTAAGATAGCAATACATCGCCCTCAACTCGCAACTGAAAACATAATTAAAATGAACCCATATGTTATGGTTTGCACCGGGCGCTCTTACTATGTGATTATGAAAAAAATCGCAATTTGGCACTACATAGAACTTTTATTCACTAGGTACTAAGGTACCACATGCTTACCGTAGAGAATTCCTATTTCCAAGTCTAGGAGGCGATCTGCCACATTTTCTTTTCTCGTTCATAATGAAAAACATCAGGAATACTTCGTTTAGAACAAAAACAAAGAAAGATGTAAACTTTTTACAACACAAAACCAAGAAGCCATTTTTTGTTTTTTGTGACGATTTTAGAGATGAGTATTTAAGTAATGATAAAATAATCGATAGTTCTGTTTATTGTTATTCTACTATTCGATTTATCTTGAGATTTATACACGTGATAATAATGAATAATGTAATTGTTATTACACATTTTTTCAGTTGGATCCAAATGATCTAATAATTAGGAACGGACAAAGTAATAAGTTGTAGATCAGCCAGAAACTACCTGTGTAGCAAACTGTTATTAAAAATACACCTACGTGTTCAAACAGGATACAGGTTGCTACTTTACTGAATCTGATTTACAAGTTTAGCTTAAATTCAGGACCGAGATTCACAACGCAATCTGATTGATCTCGACACGGCATCAAACCTCTCTGTCTTTGGCCTATCCGTTTGGAATCACAGAGACAAGGATTGTCATCCCGTGCCCGAATCGTTTGGGTTGCGTTGCGAATACACCGCCCAGGGCATAAAAAGAGCTACTAAATTAATCATTGACTCAAAATCGATACTATTAGTTACTAAATACGTATATCGTAATAAATAAAATCTTTATTTTTCACAGGTTACTTATCTCTAAAATGGAGCGTTAGAAAGAGACGCAAATATATGTTGCCACTCCTCGTTTGGGACCCCCACGTGTATGTACTTTTATCCCACCTGGCCCTAGAAGAGTCGACCACCCCTGACCTCCCTTCTCTCTCAACCCACTACTTAAAGCCAGTTTTCGACGCACGATGTTGCCACGCCATGCTCCTTTTTCTTGCTTTTAAACGGGGTTGCTAACAAATGCAGTAGTCGTACACCTAAAAGTAACCATTTCATTCATTAGGGTAACCTTAAAGTACCCAAAGCAATTCAAAAATCACCTAAAAGGTTACAAAGTAACCTTCTGGCAAGAATGGACAATCAGTTGTTGGTTCCTTGCACAGATCTCTATAATGGTTCCTTCGCACAGACACAGACTCTAGAGCACAAATTACACCTTTAGCGACAATATTATTTAAACAAGCGGTATTTTAGGTCAGCGTTCAAAACGGGGAACCACTAAAATAAAACCACCTATAAAACGCCAGACGCCAGCTAATTTTACGTCAGGTCGTTGTATGACTTAGCACCTTACCGGCCGCATTGCGTACTCCCTATGATGGTGTTTTGCATCGTAATATCGTGCAAAATTTACAACAAAAAAGTCAAAAAGAGAGATGGTATATCATATTTTCAGTAATTACATCATCTCTGTCAATTTAGATAAAAAAATATATAATTTAGATAAGAAATACTCTAAAAATGAGGTTGATACTTTTTAAATCGCCGACTACGATAGTGGACGATTAGTCGGCGTTACTGACTTTCAACTTCCCCTCGCCTCAATTAAGATTTCCCCTTTTTCCCCTCAAAACTTATTCTGTTATTAGTTCTAGCAACCCCCCAGCCCTCAGGAGAGATTCAAATTTTGAAATTCAACCAATCTCAATAATATTTAAGCTTTCATGCCTCATCGAAAACCATATTATAAGAAACATCGCCATATTGAAAAAAAATGGGAACTGATATCTGACTAATTATAAGAAAATTTTCCTCAACATGACGAAGTTTTTGTATTTGTTTGATAAGGCATGATTTCCCCTTTACATCTCTTTCCCCTTTTTATTCGCCTCTGGACCCTTATTTCCCCTCAAATGGGGAAGTTCCCCTCATTGTGGAAACACTGTCTGCCTGCCGTTTAAAAACAATCGTAGAGTCTGGCTAACGAAAGTTGATACTGAGAAAGCGCGGCAAATTTAAAATATATCAGCATGGCATCCCTAAACTCAAAATCTCGCCAAAAATAAACATAAGCCAGCTACTACGAAACATAAAAAATACGCCATTTTGTTACGTCAGAGATGGGGGTACCATACACTGATACTGATTCTACCAAATCTTTCGGATTATCGCCGAAAATTAACATGAAATTACATTAGCTATTCTCTATTAAATAGCGTAATTAATGAATCTATTTATTAGGCCAACTTAAGGCTTAGTGTTGCTTTTGAAATAATCGCCAACACGTACATGCGTCGTACTTATTTTTGATGAAAACAATTTTAGATCACATACGAATTTTTAAAACTTATTTCATATAATGTTTAAATCAGTTTGTTTTGAAAATGCCTTTTTGGAATCAAGTGTCCCTAAGTACTTTCTGTTTAAAATATCCCAATTCGTAGGGTAAATACCCGATGGTAGGAACACTGAAGTGTTGTCATGTAAAAAGTTTGCGAAAAAATCCAGTATCTACTTTCGTTGGCCAGACTCTACCAACTATGACCCTAAAGTACATTTCGTCACATGGAATTTTCTTGAGATTTTTTGTCATTTACTGACTATTTTCTATGCACAAAATACTATCGGAATAAATTAATCTTACTTTGTGTCAAATCACCTCCGCACCTTGGAAAATAGTATTGAAGTACTGTCACACCCTCACCACTCGCTATACGGCGCGCGATATTAACCTACTCGTTCGGGTCCACCCGGGTGTACTAAAATCACAGGGGCGCCGGCCGCTTGCCCGAGCTGATGTGCGTACGAACGCCGAGTGCGCGCATAAATAATGTCGCGGCGTTATTGCATTGTGGATGGCTGCAATAGTAATACAGTATGTTGGAAAAATTGCAATGGTATGTAGAGCATAAGTATATATATACAGCGTGGCGCTTTGGTGCCGACATTAAATGAAACCACATATCAGATATCATATTTTCAGACATTCTGTAAAATTAAATTTTATGTATCGTTTTTATTTACTGAGTTATTCGCAATTTTCAAAAACACCAAATCAGAGCAACCTGTATCTAAAAATTTGAGTCAGAGGTAATTAGGTCGCAGGCCACATATCAACGCGTTTCATGAATGAAAATCAGGCGAAAGGTAAATACAATAAAATGAGACAGGTAGTCATACAACATGCAAAACACGCGTTTGTGTGCGAATGAAATGGAGCCGAAACGAAAAAAATGACTGTAGGTACTCCTCTAATGTTAGTCTTTTGTCTTTTTCTTTTCTCCACTAGTTTTGTGCTAGTGCTAGCCGGGCTGCGAAGTTGTCAAGGCCTTGACACATTTCTCGCGCGCTATAACTTTTACTGTAAATCCCTTAACTAGGTAATTTAATTATTCGCGAAAAAGACGCTTAAGTACGTGTCCTACGTGTTATTTTTTGTTGTTTATTTAGTGTAAGTTATTTTGATTCAGTGTCAAAGCGATAACGACGACTTGTTGTTACTTTTTGTGTTGTGAGTGTTTATTTAAGTAAAGATGTCGAACACACAGTATTACACTGCTGCTGAGTATGCTGACATGATTTTACTTTACGGAGAAGCCCATCAAAATGCCGCACTTGTGATAAGAATGTAGGTATCGCGAAAGATATGGGAATACTAGGCGATGCCCTACAAATCCCACGGCAAGCGTCCGTTCAAACATTGAACGCCGTTTAAGAGTTTGTGTTCGCGAAGGTGGTGGTCACGTTGAGCATTTAAAAATTTAGACCAAAACAGTGTGGCTCTGTTAGTTATGCGCCTACGATTTCAAAGAAGCCGCCGCGCCGCGCCGCTCGTCAAGCGAGCGAGCGCGCGCGTAGCTATGGAAACGAAGCGTTGCCGCTCCACAACGCTGCGCTGCGACACAGACGAGAAATAGTTACTACGGCTTCGAGTCGAAAAGCTGTAAGTACCTACGTACTAATGTTTATTGCGCATTATGCCATAAGTACTTAGGTGATTTAGCTATTATGCGATAGATAATTTAACTTAAAACAATAAGTATCTGATTTTGATTTTGACAATGATGAATTTATCTGAAAGAGTTCATTGATCAAGGGTTTACTGGTTAAATTTTCAACGAAATTAAAATCGATTCGTGGGAAGATGTTTTAGTTTTATTTTTAAAGAATATTGTAGGTACCTCTACTAGTTCAGCAGCTTTCACGCTAGGTAATATTTTTTGTTGGTACAAGTACCTACTAAGTGGCCTTGAAGTAACGGCTGGTCTAGCCGGGAGGACGGTGATTGCCGATCCGGCGCGCCGCGTTCAAATCCACGCGCACCAGTCTTTTCGAAGTCATGTGCGTAATGCTAGTAGCTTAAAAACGATGAAGGAAAACATCGTGAGAAACCGACATGTACCTACCTAGAATCTTTCGAGGTCACGTGCCAATAATGGAAAGTGCCATCTACCAACTGGCACTTTGCCAGGGTGGTGGATTATGGCTTTAACTCTCTTCTTGCGAGAGAAGGCCCCGAGTCCCAGCTGTGGGAACATTTGATGGGCTGTTTATGCGAATTATCCTTGATTCTGACAACATGTACCTATCTTACTCGTATTAGCTACTACAAAGCAATCATTTTGTAATGTTTCACCAAATTTACAATAGACACCTAGGTACCTATCCATTTACCTATTTACTTTTAGAAGTGAAATCGCGGCGTGTCATACACAGATTTTTCATGGGCTGTGAATTGAATTCTAGCGTCATGTTCGGAAATGATAAGAATTCTTCGGGTAAACTCGGGACCATGGCCATTGGCTATCTAGAAATGCGTTAGCATTTCCCACTGGCTGATGTATTTTCTAGATGGTAATGGCCAGGCCTCCGGTTTCACCCGCGCAGTTTCCAAAGTTAGCTATCAAATACTGAGTTATAAGTTTTCACTTCTATCGGCAGTTCCTATGACTGCCAATATTTTTTGTTTATCTCTTATCTTTATCATATGGTAGGTATTCGATTTATTAGTGATGGACAGGTATTGAAGCTTTTGTCGTGACGTACCTACTTGACCGTTCAGAATTATCGCGCCTTTGTACCTACCCCTCTCGGCCGGCGCGGCGGCGGCACCTACTGAGGTAGGTACGCTGCAACGCCGCGCGCGCCGCTTGGAGATACCTACCTATCTGCAAGCGGCGCGCAGCGCGGGGGTTTTGCGACGTTGCCAGATTTACGTTTGCGTAACAATGTGTACGAAAGTAAATCACGCACACAACTGACGTCGTTGAATGAATCTAGTGCAAAGGGTGATTTTGATTCGAGTGCTTGATACAATGATTTAGTTTGTTAGAAAATATTTTTTTTTTTAAATAAGCGAATTTATTTTTCTCACATCGTTTGTATGATTACTGGTCAGTAACCCTACCTGTGTGTTCATTTAATGTCGACACCAAAGCGCCACGCAAAGCGTGATGATAAACTTAGCCAAAATTATAAAATTCTAGAATTCGCATAAGTATCTGAAAGTTTGTTTTTTCGGAGAAAGTTTAATTGTTTGAAAATAAAATAAAAATATCTATTTTTTAGTCGTTTCAGTATTTTTTTTACTTGCATAAAATTAGCCTGGATCCCACAAAACAGGTCACCATAGTGTGGGATCTAATTCACACTAGCAAAACATGTTAAGTATTCATTCTTTGTACCTATTTATTGTCACATATATGTATTCTTTGTATAATTATGTATATTGTCGCTTTGTATTTAACATCCGGGAGCGCGTGAAACTGTTTTTAATAACTTTAAGGCGGTAGACGCTAGGTTTTGTAGCTTTTCTTGTGATTTGGTTATCGTTATTGAGATAATAAACATTTTTTTTCATTTTCATTCCATTTAAATAAACAATAAAGAAAATTACAATTTGCAGTTTAGTTTTTTTATCATCTTATCATATTTCGTACAACCCTAGCACGTTTGGTCAGTGACGTAAGCAGACGACAAGCCACACGGGGCGCACGGTATTCTCAACATTGCGTGCTTGTACAAAGGTGTATTTTTGCTTGCAAGTAACAGTAGGTAAGTAGGTAGTTTACGAAAGTTTAGGTTATTATCGTGTAGGTATTTGCGCTTTTGTATGGCAGTGATGCATCTGTTACGATGTAACTATTTTCTGATCTGTGGTACTGTACTGTAGTACCATAGAGTAGATAATATAGACAGAACGGATTTTCAAAATGGTCGCCTCCACAAAATGGCGGACAAAATATTTCTTCACAACCTACCTCAATATGGGTATCAAATGAAAGGGCTTGATTAGCAGAGTACTATACGCTATAACAAATTTGAAATCCAAGATGGCCGCCACCACAAAATGGCGAATTATATAATTTTATTCACTACTACCGTTTCACCATACCGTACAATATGGGTATCAAACGAAAGGGCTTGACTAGTAGAATACTTTGCACTATGACAAATTTCAAATCCAAGATGGCCGCTACCACAAAATGGCAAATTACATTTCTTTTTTCACAACTTCCTTAATATGGGTATCAAATGAACTTGACTAGTACTTGGCTTGACTAGTAGAATGTTGAACAGATAACAAATCTAAGGTAGTCGGGGGTTAATCAAAATTTTTAATTTTGTTCTTGTTTAACCACATAGAATGCATGGATTTTTTGGCGTATCGCACAGAGGTCGAAATCGTCCAAATTAATCTTTTTCGGTTGCGGTCGGCTTTTTCCGGGGGTCACAATTTTCTTCGATGTGCTTGCCGCTACTTGTCCTTCTTTAGTTATACGAGACACTGTCTTTACGGAAACGCCTGAAATAAATAAAACATCAAGGTAAGTTTTGGTATATTTTTAATCATAATTAAGAATAAGAAAAAAACACTGAAGATATCGTCAATCAGACAAGGTTACATTAAATTATATCGTATTCATCAATTAGGCAAAAACAAGCAGCTATGGCATCCCTAATATTTACCTGTCATCGCGGCGACTCTCATCTGCACATTATTTAGCAGGATCAAAACGTCTTTTTTCATCTTTTCTAATTCACAAAATTCTTTCACTTTAAGAATTAGTTCACGAGCTGCACTTTTCACTACTTTTCGCTGCATTTTCACGGATATTTCAACAAAAAACAATAAAAAATTCACAACCTCTACTCTCTACAAGCACTCCGAACAAACGGTAATATGGCGGAGCTGTCAAACTTAGTTCCTGTTTTTTCCGTAAGACTTCAGTGGTGGCGCGGACTCCACATTTCTTTTTTCACTACTCCCTCGATATGGGTATCGATCGAACTATCAAATGAAAGGCCTTGATTAATAGAATGTTATACAGATTAAAAATCAGAGGTAGTCGGGGTAAATCATTTTTTTTATTTTTGTTCTTGTAATCTTGTATTCGGCCGTTTTGCTTGACAGACGCTTTAAAACTCCCAATAATACAGTTTTAAAGCATCTGTTAAGGGAAAACGGCCGACGGAAAGCGTCTAGGAGTATCGGAGCCTTATTTTTAAAGATATTAACATACGTGAAAATCAGTTATCAGAATATACGTGAAGTAATGTATCTTCTGGACCCCATATCTCAAAATTGGCCGTCTAAGCAAGCTAGCGAGTAAGCATGAGTTCTTAGTACGTTCTAACTCTTCTACTCAATCGTCCACGTTTCATTCATCAGAAAATACGTGACGTCTGGCAGCCTTGGGATCTTACTCTATCAGTCTGTAGTAGGAAATAGCAAAATCAAAAGCAAGGTATTTCAGCGACACTGTTTATTAGTTATTTTAATTTGCATTGTTCAATTATTGGTTCTTTGTTTATTCGATTTTGATTTAAACCTACGTTTTAACTCTACGGACTTCTGTACTTTAGTACTAATTTCTGTATGAATAAATTTCTTCGTTTCCTGCATTGCTTCTTCATAGCTCTCGGAAAGCAGGCTCAAAACTTCTGACGGAATGTCGATACTTGGTATTTCTGCTTTGCCGCCTGATTTCAAGATATCCTGAAAATTTAATTATTTTTATCCTAAAAAAGTAATTAATCTTCACTTCCACTCTTCACGCAAGCAGAACATTCACCTAATTTCTAGTCTCCCCCTCATCTAATACCACTAAAATAAGACGAATAAGTATTGTTCGAAATCGAAAGCATCACGAATAGTGTTCGTCACCGGATTTGATAGTGAATTTCCATTCAATTATCATTCGATCTCTACGCGAGTAATGCCGCATTTACATCGAGTGAACAAAAATGAAATCTCAATTCCAAAAAAATACAATTGGTTAAGGATATGGTCATGGAGAATAAGTTGTTCCGAAAAATGATTTATCGACGATGGTTGCTAAAAACTAAGGGAATTTGTCAAGTTGTAATGAAATAGGAGGATATGATGCGCTTAAACCACAAACGGGCTGGACAGGTCGATCTTTTGATGCAAAGCGCTGTGCGCCATATCGATCAGTCTGTGTCGCGACGCGCACCAAGTTCAAGAGTCTGTTACTAGTATAACAATACAATTTCTTCCCATAGACTTCTGAAAATTACTTAATACTATTACTCAGAGAGAACACAATTATCTTTCAAAGATACCAATTATAATAGATACAAGCCGTTTAAGTCTAGAGCAAATTGGTTTCTTCTAAATAAGCGCGCTCTATCATGGGTCGCATCGTTACTTAACATGAGACGACATGCAGTCAAGCGTAGGCCTATCAATATAGCATAAAGATCTATCATTAGGCTGGCAAAGCACTCATAAGAACGAAAAAGAAGATATTGTAGTTAAATTCGTTAATACTTTTGCCCAGTAAGTTAGTCAATATGACCTCAGCAAGTAATGTTTTAAACGATATGTTCCCAACGAGTAACACCCTCAACTGTCACACTGTTACTGGATGGGAATTTTTTAAGAAAAAATTCCCAACCTGTTACACTGTTACTCGATGGGAACTTTTTTAGCATATGTTCCCAACGAGTAACACCCTCAACTGTCACACTGTTACTGGATGGGAACTTTTTATTAGTACCCTTTCCTAACCAGTCACACTGCTACAGGACTTAATGAAAATAATTATTTATTTATTTATTTATTGAATAATAGGCGAGCAGCTCTTGCTGATATGCCTATATCTCAGTGTTGAAATAACAAATTATAGGTAATTGTCTGTTAAAATGATTTTGTCTTTTACTATCCATCTGTCCAGTTTGTTCTTAAAAGAGTTTAACGACTTTGCCGAAATAACATCCTCAGGCAACCTGTTCCAGTTATAAACCACTCTGTTGCTGATGGCGCGTGGGACAACTAGGACTTAAAAACTTAATTAAATCGGTTTTTTAATTACAATGACATATAAAAAAAAATAACAACATACAGTTACGTAATTATGGATGCTAAACTTTTATCAGCGTTTTATTCTTAGTAACAATATCTAAATACAATCAGCCTTTTATAATATAATATCACACAGTCTTATCAGTTTCTTAATTCTATTGTTAATTTGAACTTTAAGGAACAATTTTCCAAATATAATTAGCCATTATTATGTTGTGATATTAAACTTATATATATATTAATATGAATAGTAAAAGATAAGATAAGCAAAAACATCAGTTACTGCGAGTGTGTAATGGCGGTTGTTTTGCCATGCACATTTAATGTTAAATGCTTTTAGATCCTTCCCCCGCGGCCCCGGCGGCGGTGGCAAACGCGTCGTAAGGGGCGGAGAGGGCGGGGGGACGCAAACTGAATCAGTCAGACCAGTGCAACGAAGCAAAGTGCACGAACCAAAATTTGTTAGTGTTAAAAGTACACTGTATAGACAACGGAACACAGAAGCTGGAGTTTCAAAGATGTTTCATAAAAAGGCTCTTGAAGTCGAAATGCCACCACGATATAATCTTTTATACATTGATATAAGTAGTCTTTTACTTAATTGTTTCTTTCATTAAACAGTAATGTTTTTTCCAACAGTGTAATGTTGACACCCATCCATTGACGATTTATCCAGCGGAGTTCCGGCATTTAGGGGAAAAAAACAAACCATAGATGTATCAATAAACTTTGTGACATAGCATTTGTGACAAATAACATTTGTGACAAATACTTACTTTTATTCTCAAGATAGCTTTGCAAAATTATTCGTTTTGTGCACGCCGACACTATTAATCCGCTAGTATGCTTTCATCTGGCATAGAATTGATATCCACTACGTAATAAAATAGTCTGCGTAGTAATAAGTAGATGCGGCGGGCTCTGACATGGTTGACAGTGTGACCGTGGCATTCGTGCACTTTGCTTCGTTGCACTGGTCTGACTGATTCAGTTTGCGTCCCCCCCGCCCTCTCATTGCACATTTAACATTAAATGTGCATGGAAAACAACCGCCATTACACACTCGCGGTAACTCATGTTTTTGCTTATCTTATCTTTTACTATTCATATTAATATATATAAGTTTAATATCACAACATACTAATGGCTAATTATATTTGGAACATTGTTTCTTAAAGTTCAAATTAACATTAGAATTAAGAAACTGATAAGACTGTGTGATATTATATTATAAAAGGCTGATTGTATTTAGATATTGTTACTAAGAATAAAACCTTAAAATGAGGATTACCAGCAATATGACGAATGCTGATAAAAGTTTAGCATCCATAATTACGTAACTGTATGTTGTTATTTTTTTGATTTGTAATTATAATTAAAAAACTGATTTAATTATTATTTTCATTAAGTCCTGTAGCAGTGTGACTGGTTAGGAAAGGGTACTAATAAAAAGTTCCCATCCAGTAACAGTGTGACAGTTGAGGGTGTTACTCGTTGGGAACATATGCTAAAAAAGTTCCCATCGAGTAACAGTGTAACAGGTTGGGAATTTTTTCTTAAAAAATTCCCATCCAGTAACAGTGTGACAGTTGAGGGTGTTACTCGTTGGGAACATATCAACAATATCTTAGTATACTGCTGGACATGGGCCCGTCCCATGTCGGGCCACTCTGTCCGATCAGTTCAGCTTTACGTTACCATCCACTGCCTGCTGTCTTCTGTATCTCATCACTCAGTCTCGATGTTGAGATACTGGGCATAAATAAATAAATTACGTACCTTGAATAAATTGATTTGATTTGGTAGCAGGATTGTGACCGCCTGACCTATCTTGCCGGCCCGGCCCGTGCGGCCGACTCTGTGTATGTAGGTCTTGATGTTTCTCGGTGGATCGTACGACACGACGTATCTACAGTCTGGTATATCTATACCCCTCGCTAAGGCGTCAGTACCAATTAACCTAGAAAAAATAAATTTCATTGAGCTGCTTTGGGTGGTGACTGTGACCAGTGATGGCACCACAACAGTCGAACATAATAAATTAACGCTACAAGTATTAAAGACTACATGTATTAAAGAATATGGCAGCTCCCCGCGGTTTTATAGTTCCCGTTTCCTTTGTTTTTCTGGGATAAAAATGAGCCTATGTGTTCTTTCAGACTATAATCTGTGTTCCAAATTTTGGCCCGATCCGTTCATACGTTATGACGTGATTGAGAAGCCAGATGGGAGTTTTAAAATGAGTGCATAATTATTTTTTTACATGCTATTAATATTATAAATGTCAATGTTTGGATGTTTGTTGCTCAATCACGTCGTAACGTATGAACGGATCGGGCCGAAATTTGGAACACAGCTAGATTATAGTCTGGAAGAACAGATAGGTTCATTTTTATCCCGACTGCACCAGTTTCTGGAGCTCATACGTAATGTGTCAGTATTATTAGTATTGTAGTTAGTTTATACGCTGTATAAGTGGGAGCGAGCGGTATACCAGCAAAATCTCTCTATAACCTGCTGAAAGACCTTGGCTTGTCCAGAAGTGCAGTAAATTCTATACTAGAACGAGTATCTAAAGCTGCATTAGTAGCCTCATATCAGATTTGGCTGGGCAGGGAGAGAAACACGAGTAGTGAAGGTGAGTGTTGATGTACGTCAGAAAGGGCCCCTTAAACCTACTCCCGTGTCACAAGTCTCGCGATCTACTTGGGATTTCCCTCTGCCACATGATGGACCCGGCACCCGCACGGTGAATCCATGGAATGCTAAGAAGATTGTCTCTCAGGTTTTATAAGTATCGGTAACCAGCTTGAATGAGCAAATTTAAATTAAAACTATTTCTGTCCCTTTCATTATGTGAGACCAGTGAGACAAGAATATAATTTTAATTAGTATTCTAGTTATAAACAAATATTCATCTCTACTCACACATTGATCTCAGATTGTGTAAACTTCTTTAGTACTGCTTCTCTTGTGGGTCTGTCTAGTGCTGCAGACAATTCTGCAACCTTCAATTTATCTTTTCCCCAAGTATTTAGTAATACAGCTAGCCTATGAGCAGATTCTGCAGCATTTGTAAAACATAATACCTTGTCCCACTTTTCTTCAACTAAAAAGTGATAAAGGACTAGGGGTTTATTTTCAGCTTCGCAACTAACATAGTTCTCTTTTAACTCTGCAGGTGTAGCATATAATCTTATTTGATCTTCGTCTTCAATGTCAGTGATGGCAGCGGCTGAGAAAAGCTTTGGTTGGAACAATCCCCACTGTTCTAGTTTCTCGGGATCTTGTGATAATGTCGCGGAAAATAACAGCTTATGTGGAGGATTTTTCTGTTCTGTCAATGTCTGCCAATTTAAATTTGATGCTCGACCCGACATTAGTTCATTACCCGATTTAATATTCCTATCAACATGGTAGAGCCAGTCATTTTGTATATGATCCATTATTCTGTCTGCCTCATCTATGACTAAGAATTTTAAATGTTTTAATGAGAATCCTTCAGTGTTCTGTAGATGCTCTACTAGTCTTCCTGCTGTGCAAACTATGATGTCAACTTCGCTGACCCATCCTGATGATTCAGCTAAATAAAATAAAAACTAATAAAAATAATGTTGATTTTGTTATTATTTATGTTTTAAGCATTTAATTTTATTGCAAAAGATAATGCTATAATTCTAGTGCTATCTTTGGCTTTTTACGAAAAAAAAAAAAGACTAGTCATTTTCAAAATTGTATGGTATATGTACATCAATACTATCATTGATTGAACATATTAAATATAATTATGTAGTAAGGTATATGTGAAAACAGCTTCAGATAGTTTACTGAATGCTATACAATATTATAGTGTGGCATATTACTTTACTAGGAGCGCCGAGCTATTTCGCCCGCGTAGCCCTCGATCCCGTTAATATTCCTGGATAAAAACATCCTATGTGTTATTCCAGACTATTATATATATGCACATTAACCGAAACGAAACGGCTAAAAATGTATTCGTTGGACGCGCCGGGTCGGCGGAGGGCTTGAGGGGGCGGTGGGGTGACAATGCGAGCGCGCGCACGACAAATAGCTCCATATTGTTTTATAATTGTGACTAGATATTGCTTTAAGTAATTAACACTGACGAAGTTTTATTTTGTAATTTTAAATACCTACAGAAGTATCTTTAATGAACAAATGGTTCCTTATTATTTTATTTGAATTATTAGAATTTTAAGTAATTAACACTGCAGAAGTTTTATTTTGTTATAAGTTACATTGAAGTGCTAGTAATAGTTGACGTCATGGCACCCATTAATAATTTTGCGTATTTCTGCTCCTGTTATGAATAAATGGTTCCTTTTTATTTTATTTTAATGATTAGGTAGATATTGTTTTAAGTAATTAATATTTTGTAATTGTAATTTTGAATACCTACATAGGTACATAACAGTATGTGTAATTTGAGTGATTATATTTTATAGAAAAAATCTTGTCAAAATAATAAACATTATTACATTGTTTCCTTTTCATTTCTTTCTACATTTTTAGCCAAGGGTCTGCAGTTACACTTAAGTTTAGCCGGGTAAAGATAGAAGAAACTAACATTAACACCTCCTCGAAGATAAACCTAAGTTTAGCCGGCTAATCTTAAATTTATGTTCACACCCACCTTTAGCCGTAACACATATACCAAATTTCATACAAGTCCCCTTAATAGTTTTTCGTGAAAGAGTAACAAACATACATCCATACATTCTTCTAAATTTTCACATTTAATATTAGTAGTACTATGTTTATTAAATTTATTTGCTATTAAAATGTAAGCAGACATGGTGTTAAATAACCATAACCAAAAATTTTAATGCCACAATTAATATAAGTTTAATTTACTTTAATAATAAGGATTAAACATACTGTATTTGACAATGTTTTGTTGCTCCTGATACAGAGGTGTTGATCCTCCCAGTAATGCCACTCTTAGATTGGTCTTGCCACAAAATCTTTTAAAAACCTTTGTTACTTGAGCTGCCAGTTCTTGCACAGGAAGTACAACTAAAGCTTTCACATGACATCCTATATCATCCATTAATATCTGAAAAAGAGTATTTATGTATTTAAGTTATACAATCCCTGTGCATAATGATAAAAGAGTTGTACCAAGAAACAAATCTTTAGATGATGACGTCTACCAACTAACATTACCCAGCATAGTGCATTTATAAACTTGACTTCTTGTTTGAGAAGCTCATAATCCCACCAGTGGGAACATTTTGGCCTGCATGCTGATGAATGAAATGCTAATGAGTAGAGGTTTTCTTGTATTTGACTAGGCCTGAAGATATCTTAAACCTGGGGTATACCTGGTCTATAAATCCTCCTCTGTGTTAGTTACAGTCTGTGTAAAATGTTAAGGAAGAGTATTGAGAAGCATATTGAAATAATGTTCTATTTTTTTACCTGTACAATTGGTAGAACAAAAGACAATGTTTTTCCACTGCCTGTAGGAGCAGATACACATATATCATGTGGTTGTAAGGGATACGGCATTCTCTGTTGCCTTATAATAAACGGCACCACTTGCTTCTGCACTGGGAATAAATGAGTAATTTCGTCAGCCAGTAATGTAGACTTTATTTTGCCATGAAGCCAGTCTTGAGCGTCTACACGGCAGTCTAAATTTTGTAAGTCTGTAGACACACTGTAGGGGTGTGACAACCAATGTGGCAGTACTCTGGAGACCTGGAATATTCCTTTACCATAAAGTTACTCTATTTAAAACCAGGTAAATATATTAATTTTTTTCATTACGTTAAGTCACAGCTGGTCTAGTTGGGAGAATGCCAACTGCCACTCTGGAGCCCCAGGTTGAAATATCACACCCACCACTGTTTCGAAGTTATGTTCATAATGCTGCTAACTTACAAGAACAAAATTAAATTTTTGATTAACCCCCGACTACCACGGATCTCAAATTATCTGTATAAGTCAAGCCCTTTCATTTGATACCCATATTAAGGGAGTTGTGAAAAAAGAAATGTATTTCGCCATTTTGTGGTAGCGGCCATCATGGATTTAAATTTGTCATAGTGCAAAGCACTCTACTATTCAAGCCCTTTCATTTAATACCCATATTGAGGTAGTAGTGAAAAAATAATACAATTTGGCATTTTGTGGTGCCGGCCATCTTGGATTTCAAATTTGTTATAGTGTATAGTATTCTACTAGTCAAGCCCTTTCATTTGATACCCATAGTGAGGTAGGTTGTGAAGAAATATTTTGTCCGCCATTTTGAATCGATACTAACCAAACATAGCTAAGAACATCCGCACGAATATTAACCTTCAAAGAAAAAATACCGCATCGAAATCGGCCCATCCATTTGAGCTCTACGGTGCCACAGACAGACAGACACACATACACACATCAATGTCAAACTTATAACACCCCTTTTTTTGGTCGGGGGTTAAAAAACAAATGGTGAAGGGAAACATCACGAGGACATTTACCTAGAATCTTGCGAGGTCATGTGCCATCCACCATCGAAATAAATATTTGCCTTCAATCCAGAACATTTATTAACTATGTTTGGGTAATTAATTTTACTTGCCTTTTTCCCACGATTTTACAGTAACATACTTTCTATAATCATTCCAAGCATCTTTACAAATATTTTATGTAAATAATATAATCATATTATTACCTTGGTCTTTCTTTCAAAGTCTTTGATACCTAATACTTTAAACTCATGTGTGAGATTATCTGGTTTTTCCTTTGTGGCTTTTTTGGCTGGTGGTTCTTCTACTTCTTCTGAGAAATTGGTTTTAAATCCCGACTCGTCTTCAGTTACATTATTTTTTAAAGATCTTCTTTTTCTTTTGGTTTCAATGTTATATCATTGGGTGTTGCTTTTTTTACATAAGCTTTTTTTCTTTCTTCTATAGATTGTTTCAGTTTTTCCAAATGTCTTTTCTCTTGATCGGTAATGTCAACCTCAGCATCATTATTTGTTTCTCTATATCTAGAAGTTTGGCATCAATGATATTATTTAGATATATTGTAAGCTGAGTTCCTTGCACGTACATGTCAAAATATGTATGAGTAAGAATATAAGATTAATTTTACAAAAGTTGTTAAGTGCCTAATTAATTGCAGCATGAATAATTGAAACCCCCGGCCACAACAATATATTGCGATTAAAAGGCGAGAAATAATGGATGAAACATTACAACACATACTACACAACTAATAAAGGACGGACGATCTTTTTTAGAATACATAGTGCCCTCTGCAACCACAAAATTTCTATTTGTAAACAATTATTTCCAACGTGCATTGCTCATTTTGGCAGTTACCTAATACATTATGTTCATCTACTTTAGCATTTCAACATAGACTGAAGGAGGTTATCGATAAATTTATTTATAATTTCCCATCTTGGATGTAATTTTTAATTTGAATCTCCGGTGTTATGTAGTTCGTCAAAACAATATTTTCGAA
Organism: Ectropis grisescens; assembly: GCA_017562165.1. Taxonomy (NCBI): domain Eukaryota; kingdom Metazoa; phylum Arthropoda; class Insecta; order Lepidoptera; family Geometridae; genus Ectropis; species Ectropis grisescens. The sequence continues at coordinate 12,117,953 of CM029771.1, read as the reverse complement.
AGTACCTGTTGACCACGAACAAATCCATGTTTTGAAATCCTCCACGACTATGGCACCAGCTTTACTTTATATTTAATGTTTATGCTTTATGTTAGCTAAGTTAGCTTCTCCCACAAGAAAGCAAACTTAAAACTTTTTCAAAAAACACCAGCACACCAACACATGTGTTAATTAAATAATTATCTAATTAATGTTGCCATGCCACAGAACACTTATGTTGTTTGCCACAAAGAGAATGTAATATACTACGTGGTGTGCCGTGCCATGTTGCCACAGATCACTATATACTACATGTTGCCAATGCCAATCAAATGCCAAGTTGCCAAGCTGGGCAATCTAAATGCTAAGTGCTGCCACTAGCAACGTTTTACTCTGCACTCAGATTGAAAACCTCACTCTGCACTAGATTTTTTTTTAAATGAAAACTTCTTTTGGCTCGGCTAGACAGAATTACATCCTTTTTCTTTTCATAAATGTTGGCCAAATATAAAAAGAGTAGTGCCATAAACAAATAAAAAAAAATATTCAGCTGTAACCCAGCCATAATTTATCAACTTCAGAAGACTTTTCCTAGGGATGGAACAACATTTTTAAAAGTCGATGAAATAACACGATAGGTTAGAATAGTTATCTTAGGATTGTCTTAGTTCACATATAATTTTCGATTTCTAATGAATGAATTAATTTATATAATGCCAAATACCACTAGCATCACAAAATTCGACACAAGCAGTAAGCACGGGCAGAGGGACCGAAAAATAATTGACAGTCATACGGACCGCCGATAAAAGTGAAAATTTATCGCTGATAATTTAGTAGCACACTTTAGGGTTAAACTGGAGGACACTGCTAGTCAAACAAATCTTCAAAGGATTGTCGTCTATGTCTTCTAAGCATGGCCTTCTAGACTAGATGGCCAAATCACAGCCCATAAAAAATCTCTGTGTGGTACGCCAAAAGAAGTTTTCACTTATCACTTCAAAAATATATGTATGACGTTGCTCTTTGAAAGTATATTGTTATTGGTTGTTACAAAAGTGAAGTATTTTTGGTCCAGTTTATCTAATTCATAGAGGCTTGTTATTAACATCTATTATCGTTAATCTTTTTAATTTTTTATTATTTTATTAGTGTTATTTTATTCGCATCCCTAGGTTGTGGACATTTTTCTCAATTTTTCATAACTTTGTTTTTGAACTTAATTTAAAATAAACTAAATTATACTATAGGACTCAATAAAGTCAGTACACTCTATAAAACGAAATAAGTAATGTTTTTAGAGACTATTTAGTTTGCGGGAAAGCGTAACGGTTCTCGATTCGTTTGATTGACTACGAATACTCGAAACTGTTTAAATCACACTCGTCCAAATGAAATGTAATATACGGGAATTAGCTCAGCTGAGCGATCAACCTTGTGTGATAGAAGGGAGATTAAACTACAAGAAGGTATCTAATGGCAGTTACCGCCATCAGTCAGGTCAGTATTGTGAACTAATAGGATACATACATTCCTGATAGTTATTTTTAGATTGTCTTTTGGTGTGACTCAACAATATATTGAATTATTGTTAGTAAATAATTCGTGATAGACCCAATTTAGGGAAGAAAATCAGGTCAACAATTCACTATATGTGAACTCAAATAAAATTTATTAAATCAAGCAAGCCACTAGCTACTACTAGCTGACCCGGCAAACACTCTTATTGCCAAATAAAGTATGAAGATTATTACAGTATTAATATCATTATTAAGAAGTGTGGGCTGGTGATAGAAGAATAAAACTTAATAATTATGTGTATCTAATGGCAAATCATTAAGATTTTTTTATTGATAGAACATCAGTATGTTTGCCACATCTGTGTCCCCAGTTGAATTTATCTAGTTCTATATTCTAGCTGATTTTCTAAACATATTTTTACATTTTACTTGAGTACAACATTTTTTGAAATTTATTTTTAACCCCCTACCAAAAAAATGGGTGTTATAAGTTTGACGTCGATGTCTGTCTGTCTGTCTGTCTGTCTGTCTGTCTGTCTGTCTGTCTGTCTGTCTGTCTGTCTATGTGTCTGTCTGTGGCACCGTAGAGCTCAAACGGTTGGGCCGATTTCAATGCGGTTTTTTTTATTTGAAAGTTAATATCCGTGCGGGTGTTCTTAGCTATGTCTGGTTAATATCGATTCAAAATGGCCGCCTCCACAAAATGGCGGACAAAATATTTCTTCACAACCTACCTTAATGTGGGTATCAAATTAAAGGGCTTGACTAGCAGAGTACTATACGCTATAACAAATTTGAAATTCAAGATGGCCGCCACCACAAAATGGCGAATTATATAATTTTTTTTTCACTACTACCGCAATATGGGTATCAAACGAAAGGGCTTGACTAGTAGAATACTTTGCACTATGACAAATTTCAAATCTAAGATGGCCGCTACCACAAAATGGCAAATTACATTTCTTTTTTCACAACTTCCTTAATATGGGTATCAAATGAAAGGGCTTGACTAGTAGAATGTTGTACAGATAACAAATCTAAGTCGGGGGTTAATCAACATTTTTAATTTTGTTCTTGTATAAACATAAGCCAGTATTTTTGAATGTATAGGAATTTATTTATATCAATTGAAATTTGTATTTGAACCTTTGAACCTTTTCTATAAATAGAAAGCGATAGATACCACTTCATAACAAAAATGTAAACAGTAATGCCAAAATGGTAACTTGTTCACTGCTAATGCTTATAATTATTATAAAATATTATTATGTAAATGCTAAAAATATTATCATAAGCTTGTGTGTCCAAATCTCGCCTACACCTCTAATTATTTGTCTGATGATGCAAGATCCATTATTTTGCTATCTTCAATGTCTGTGTGAACAGTAAAGGAAAGCACCCTGGGGAAACTGGCACATTCAATTTTATATTTGATGTTTTTTTAATGGGATTTTATATTTAATTCTCTTGTTGCAGTTTTCAAAGAGAGATGGTTTCGGCTGATAAACAATTATTTATTTTATTTCAAATTAACAGAAATGGGAAAGTTTGATACAAAAAAATCCAGCTGGAATGTTTGTTTTGGAAAATTCCTCTATACAGATGGAACATGGACAGAGTATACCTTTTTCCTTTTCCATCTCTTTTATGTAAGTTTATCCTACTTCCTATTATTTATTAATGTAAATATGGATATTTGAAATGTTTGTTGCTCAATCACAATTAACTGATGATAAACCTATGTGGGGATCAAGTTAAAATATTGTATTACAGATTATATTTCTAAAACCTAAAAAAATTGTGTTACATAATGAACCTTGCAAGGAAATTGAAAGAATCAATAAAATTATAATTAAATATACTAGACCTGTGCCAATTGTATCCTTTTTATTCGATCCTAGCCTATACACATATTTCTAAAACACCCAACCCTTTGTAACCATTTTTTTTGTAAATTGAACTTTATGTTAATATATTTTACTTAACTAATTGCTGGCTCATAAAATCGATCTAATCATGTATTGATTCAATCACATTGACGAAACAACGAAACTATATTCTATCTTTCTTTTACTTTGAGTGCGACTTGTATGTCGATCAGTCGATCTCACTCTGCCTATCACCATATGAGTGGGTCATGGATCAGGATTGATTGACACAGGTCTAAAATATGTAAAGTGTTTCAAAAAAAAATACATTAATTTCTTTTTGTATCCTATGTGTATATTATGAAATGTCACTGTTTGGATGTTTGCTGCTAAATCACGTCGTAACATATAGATGAATCGCGTTAAAATTTGGAACACTGTTAGATTATAGTCTGGAAGAGCACACGTAGGCTACTTTTCCCAGAGAAATCACCAGAACGGGAACTATGCGGAAAACCAAAGGGCGCTGCTGGTGTTATTAAATAAATATAATAGAGTATTTTTCTCAAGTTTCAAAACGGGCCTGGGGGTCTACCGCCTAACGAAAACTGTCTTAGCTTTGATGTCCCTCTCTCTTTTCTTTTCGCTTGAAATTATAGAGACAGCAATAGCAAAGTCATGGCCGATTTAGTTAGGCGGTAAGCTTCCTGTTCTATAATGAAGACTAAAACTGAACTATACTCTAAACGCAATCCAAGACTACCTTAGTGATAACTGTGGGGATTTATTTTTAACAACAAATAATCGAGACGTAATATATGTATTTGTTTGTTGTCACAGAGATGAGCCAGAAAAGCGACATGTATTCGCTGCCCGAGCAGAGGACAATGTAGTGCAGTGGGTGATTAAACTGAGAGAGTGTTCATATGAATACCTCAGGAGCCGACTACATACACTCCAGTCCAAAATTTACAGCATCACTGGAAAGGTAAATGTTTGCACAATTCCACCTGCCTAGTGCAGCCTGTATGTGGACAGCTTGTATTTACATAGCTACAACTTCATTACGAAGCTACATTATCTTTGTTATAAATTACATTATTGATAAAGTTTAAATACTTGTGATATGTATTATCATTAGCTCATATTCCAAATAATTTGATGATCAAACTTTGCATAAGCAGCTCACTAAATATTCCCACTGCTGGAACTAGGGGTCATCTCCCGCAAGGAGAGAATCAAGGCCATAATCCACCACGCTGGCCCAATGTGCTGGGAGACTACGTATAACATCGAAAAAATTTTGGAGCATACCAATTGCCACAATATTTTCGTTCGCCGTTTTTAAGTTAGCGGCATTACGCACATGACTTCGAAAAAACAGTGGTGCGCGGGATCCGAACCAGAGGTTCCAGTTTGACTGTCCTTGTTCTCCCGCCTAGACCAGCCATACTTTATGATGGATGGTTTAACTTAGGTATTGATTGCTTTATGTAATCTATTTCAGGATCCATTACTGTTAGTTCCAAGGAACGAAGGTGCTTGCCTGTGGGCTCCGGCGGTCCCGTTTTCAACAGCGCCAGCCTGCACGGTGAACACGAGTTCCTTCAGCTGCCACCTCCACACCAACGGCGCGTTTTCCCTCGAGCGGAGCAAGTCTGACGTCCAAGCCCACAAACAATTTCGTGCTCAGTTCACCAATAAGACTACATTCTATACGGACGATGTGACGACAACCAGTGAGGTAACCGAAGTGACGCAATCGCATCACGTGCTCGCCCTAGGTAGGAGTAAGACTTCAGCGTTGTTACCGGACCCCTCGATAGCTGGTAACTCGATCTTCGACAATCGGCCTCCGTATTCGAGAGCGGCCCCTAGCCCTCCCGCTAGGAAGAAGCTATCTCCGAACGTCCGGCGCGCTGAGGACGTCAAACACTTCACGGAACAAGGTAAGATGTTAGGCACCACGGGCATATTGCAAGAAGCGCCCGTACCGCCCAGAAGAAAAGCCTCACCAAAGTACTTAGAATTCTTCGATGCGGAAACTGGTGATGACGATAGTAAAAAGTCAAATGAAGATCTTATAAAATTTTAAATTTAGTTTAGAGAAATGTGTGAACCCACCTAGTACTGTAACGATTTGTGTATTTGCAGAAGTTATTTTCCTATTTAAATAAGCTTAATTTTTAAACCTGACAATTGCGTTTTGTTTGACAAAAATTAAAACGTAATAAGACAAATACTCACATGTTATGAAATATAAATGAAAGAATATGCATCACAAGTATGAAAGGAAGAACACATTTAAAACTTCTCCAGTCAGAAATGTATTACATGTAGTGTACATAACATCCTTACAATATTATTCATTATTTAATTAGGTATAGATATTACGTCTATTTATTACAAAATGTAATTTTTATACATTAGATAATCTTATACAATTCTTAGATGATAAAATATATTTTTGTATTATGTATAATGTATTCTTGCGCTTGCCTGATTTGCCTATATATTGGCCTGCTTTAAAATAAACAATGTGAACATAGATAATCATATGTATAATATACCTACAATGTGATATAGTAAGGTATTTAATATGAAAGTGTAATGTGGATAGAGGCTAGAAAATCGTATATCGATGTTCGATTGTCGTCATTTTTATTTGAAATTAATGAATTTACAATAAGGTTTTGAAGAACTTAGTATGTAATATTTTAAAACTTAAAGAACCAACGTCGAAACATTTTGGAGTAATTTACAGAATTGTGGATAAGCAATCTCATGCTCACATCAATTTTATGCTCAAGAACGATCTATGCCGTGGCTTTTTTATTAAGTCTATTAGACATGACGTCTTTGTGTGAATGTAAAATATCGCGAAAACGTTATTCTTTTAGGTTGGCTCAAAACAAGTTACATCTCAAATATTAGGTATTTGACATGTAATGTAATGAAATGAAAATAAGTTAAGTACATCTCAAATATTAGGTATTTGACATGTAATGTAATGAAATGAAAATTTTATTCCATGCAAAATAGAGTACAATGTTAGATGTTCATAAATGCAAATGTTCAATCTATTTTGCCAAGAAACTGGGTATATGGAATTATAATTTTTATAAATATGTTCAGGACAGAATTCTAATCTAATAAAAATAAAATCTAATCTTCATGTATCTTTATATGAAGTTTTTGGTTTTTACTGTGAAAATGAAAACTGACATGGTTGTTACATATTTTTAATTTATTGTTGGGTTACTTATGTGTTAGTGCCGTGCCTAACGCTGTCACGTGCGTACGCTGTTGTATTTAAAATAGGCCTCCAAATGCGGCTGAAACTTAAGCCGGCCTTGTGTGACCATATCACACGAAACCCGTTACTGAATCAAAAATTACTTTAGATTTCCTTTTTGCACCTAAGTACGAGTATATGTGGGTGTTAATATGTTTATTACTTCCTCCAAACCTTTGAACGCCGTGATCGATTGGGACACAAACGACGTAGGTTAGTCTAAATCTTAAAAATGACCTAGCCTTATAATACAGTATGTTCGACAAAAAAATTGTTTATAGAAGCCCTATTTAAATCGATAATTGTTATTTTTGAAATCTAGAACTTCATGATAATATTCCCATTAATAACAATGTAAAAAAAATTATTGGGTAAAAAAATATATACGCTAACGAAAATGGTGCCGTGAAGAACCCTAATAGACTGCAGGCCCGTGAACAAAATTTATGGATCAAATGATACAGCAGGAGACCTATGTAGGATGATAGAAGGGTATAAAGTAATAAGATTGAGCACTATGCCGTCACTTGTAAGCTGTCCAACTGAGTGCAGTTGAAGAGGGGGGCAACGCCGTACAAAAATCATGCGGCAAGGAGAAATGATCGAGGTTTAGAACCCCCCCTCTTCAACAGCACTCAGTTGGACAGCTTACAAGTGACGGCATAGTGCTCAATCTTATTACTTTATACCCTTCTATCATCCTACATAGGTCTCCTGCTGTATCATTTGACCCATACATTTTGTTCACGGGCCTGCAGTCTATAATAGCTTAAAACAATTTTAGTTTTATACTGCATACTTCTTACCCCAGCTACTGTTATATCCGGTAGGTATGTCAAGTGGGATGATCGGACGAATTTTTGTGTATGAAAAACCCTATAATTTGTTGTACTGTAAAGTTAAATCCGTTCACCAGAATTTGCATGAAAGAGTAGCAGACATCCATCAAATTAACACCACCATCATGTCTAACGGAAAAAGTCTACCTACCAGGAAAAAGTATATAGGTAAGTAGAAGAAACGTTTTTTTCTACACAGAAGAGATGGCAATTGCGTTTGTTTGAGAGGGAGTCAGACTTGTTTCGTTGTTTCTTATAAGTACCCATGTATATTTTCCTGGTAGATTTTTTCCGCATTTAAACTCACCTTATATTAAGCAAAACGTGGCTTAGAATGTTGAAGGCTTACCTAGAAGGAGTATATTTACTGTCAAGTCGATTTTAATATACTCAAGTTGTAATTTAACAACACAGACTCGATCCAAGTGTTCCACAGTTTCGCAGTGCGAATGATAATAAACGTGAGTCAAAGCGCTTACTACGAATTCAAAATCGAAAGTAACTTGGCCACGCATTCGAAGCTTCGGTGTAGACAACACACCAGTCAGTTTGTTACTCCATAGTTACAACTTCAGTGTCTTCCAATTTAGAGTAGACAGGCTCTTTGTAGGTTTGAGATTACACGATATTTAAGATTGGGGACTAAAAAGTCAAGTTAGAACCATTCGAGCTATTATGTCATTATTACAGTATCATACACATGTAACCAGGACGCCGGACGTCTACTCTCTTTCTACGAAAAACCTAGTTTCGAAATAAACTCGCAACTTTCCTACTCCGGTTCTACTTCGTTTCGTCCGATCGAGAATTGTTTGACGTTTAAATATCGGACGGACGAAACGACAGATCGAAGTAGAAACGTTCGAAATTACGTTTTTCGTAGAAAGAAAGCAGATGTCCAGTCCACACACATTTAAAAGAACAAGTCTGACTAAAAATATGTATTAATATTTAAGTGCAATACAATGCAAGTAAATAACCGATTTAATTATAACAAACGTTGTTTATTTTTATCGAAAAAAAAAGACTTGAATTGAACAACGATGTTTATTATAAATCAGAATTTCAGTCATTACTCATTACAATTAGTGTCCGACCGAAAGTTCGGTTTCGGCCGAGTTTCGGCCAAAAATCAAGTTTCGGCCACAGTTTCGGTTTCGGCCAAAATCGGCCGAAACTTTTGCCGAAACCGAAACTTAACAAGTTCAAGCACGTTCACGATCGCCTAATTTTGTTTTCCGCGGCAACGCTTTGACGGACCTTGTCGGGAATTACCGTGCGCCGTTCGGATAGTTCTGTAGCAACCAGCGATGCCAACCGTACGAGGTTCCTCGTACAAATACGAGATTTGTAGTCTTTCGTACGAGGTACGAGGACACTATTAATTAACCTCATACAAATAAGTACGAGATTATAATATTGCTATTATAAAATAGTGAAAACTAGAGCCATCTATCAGAACTTGTAAGGACTTACAAGACTTCTTACTAATTTCTTATCTATCCTATTATGATATATATTGTTTTTCCATTTCATGCCCTAATTAAGGCAAAATAATAGGTAAAATGCACCAAATTTCAGTATTTTAATAAATTATATACTTGACCACGTGAGTTTCGGTTTCGGTTTCGGTTTCGGCCGAAACTGAATCCACGGCCGAACATTCGGTTTCGGTTTCGGTTTCGGCCGGAAAATCAGTTTCGGTCGGACACTAATTACAATAGATTTACTACTTAGAAATAATTTATTATTTAAATGTATGTCATTGTGTTGCCGGATCTCTAACTGTTGGTGTCAAGACGCATTAAAAAATGAATAAACTAAACTTATTTTGACAAGATTAGTACTCGTAATTACGCTTCAGTTAATATGTGTGTAATGTTACCTGTATAACAATAATTCTAAACAAACACGTGAAAACAAACCACTAAATACTTCGAAATGGAAAACATCCACATTTTCAACATTTCCACAGGAATGTTTATATTTCCCTAAGGTCTAATTTAATCAGGCACAGTTGATTTTGTAAAATGATTTACTGAACAACGTAACGTAAGTAATTGTAATTAACACTGGCATTGACCGAAGCTAAGCTAGCTGCCAAAATATTAAAAAAAACGAAATCTTAGGCTCAGATGAAAATATACCTTACCAGCCTGATCTATAATCATTTTTTTAACGTTAAAAGTAGTTCATGCATATTGACGTGTTACAATGAACTTGAATTGAAAGAGACAAACGTAGTTCTCAATTTCGCCAATGGTGGCTCCAATGTTCCTTTTGTTAGAGAAATTTGATAAGTAATAACATAGATATAAGCAGCTATAACCAAAAGCAACTCACTAAGTGTTCCACTTCTAGGGCTCGAAAGATTCTAGTAACATGTCGGTTACACACTCACGATATTTTCCTTTGCCTTTTTTAATTTAGCGGTATTCCGCTCATAGAGAAATTTGATAAGCAAATATATAATATATAAGCAAATATATAGTATACCAAATATCAAATATTTGGTACAAACGTGTATATTTTGGACCCATTCATTACTCAAATCTTAAATTCTCGGACTCTGTCTATTATAATCCGTAGTACCTATTATTTAGATATGAAAATAAATTACTGATTTTAATAGACTACAGGCCCGTGAACAAAATTTATGGGTCATATGATACACCAGGAGACCTATGTAGGATGATAGAAAGGTATAAGTATAATATAGTAATAAGATTCAGCACTATGCCGTCACTTGTAAGCTGTCCAACTGAGTGCAGTTGAGGGGGTTCTAAACCTCGATCATTTCTCCTTGTCGCATGATTTTTGTACGGCATTTCGAAATAATGTATTAGAAGGGGTATTGAAACTGTATGAAACCAGCCGAACATAATCAAATGACCAAATGTACTCTGTAAATCGTCGGAAAATCATGTTTTTTTTTCACAAACTAATAATTGAAATTTATAATTTTGATAGTTTCAATACCTCTTCTAATCTACAACTGCACTCATTTGGACAGCTTACAAGTGACGGCATAATGTTGAATCTTATTACTTTATACCCTTCTATCATCCTACATAGATCATAGGTCTCCTAGTGTATCATATGACCCATAAATTTTGTTCACGGGCCTGCAGTCTATAATAAATGTATTTTTAATCTTGTCAAATAAGTTGTTAAGCCGTACAGTAGAATCGACACCATTGTTTATTTTATCATGTAACGTTTTTAAGTTTCATTGGGTGTTAGGATATCGTTTTGGAAGCTAAAGAGGGCGCATTGCACATATCATTATGAGCCTTTTTTTCTATCGGATTATTCTGTTTAAAATGTCCATTCAATTCGCTGAATTTTTTAACAAATTTACAACAAAAGTTGTGAATATTTTATATCACGAAAAAAGGGCTCGGTGGTATCATACGTATTATGCGTCCTTTTCAGGGTCAGAATCGTTTTGTCTTACATAGAGTGTGATTCAAAGACAATGTCCAAATATAGAAAGGTCAATGATAAATAAAATGCATTTTCATTTAAACTATTTTTATTGTTATAGCAAGTTTCTTGTTTCCACTTGTCATTTAACATTCTAATTAGATATAAATACATGGCTTATAATTAAGGCACGGTTAACATAACTGTGCCGGCTTCATTCGAGGCACGAAAGAATACCTATACCCACATAGGTACTGCATCTACATATTCGCCAAACATGGACATAATACATCATTTTTGTAAGTAGTAAGTAGATAAGTACTTATACAGATGCATCTAGGATTGAGAAAAAAGTGCGTCATCCACCCTAGAATCTTCATTGGCAAGCAATCGAAGTCAATACTATGAATGTTCATTGGGTGGTCAAAGACGCCGCCGGAGTGATTACCTCAGGGGGACGCCTGCCTCCTAGGCCGAAATCCTACGATAGATAAATCCTCGGATTATTTCTAGATCTAAATATCAAAACCCTTTAAACAATTGCTAATGGAAATAGCAATCCACCTTGTTTGACGAAAATGGAGATGCGTCATTAATAGCTATACAACAATACCTTATTTTCATTATTATACATTTTTATTACGTATGTGATTAATACTACATAAATTTTGTTCTTTTTTCTCAAAAATAACGTCAAGATATGCAAAATATGATTTAATCTACAACCATCTTTATGGTATCGATAAAGAATTCCATTTAACAGTAACTTACACGTTATGAAAATGTATCCTTGGGCTATTATGAGATCATACGCAGTTACACTCGATGTCAGTTTTATAAAATAAAGCAAGACATTTAAAAATGCTTTTAATCTTATAGATTTGATCTCGATAAATATATTGAGGCACTTGGCTAATAATATTTAAAATAACGCAGCGATTAATTACCTTATTGTTATATCCACCTACCTACTTACGATTATAAAATGCTGTAAATAGTTATCCGTATCTAAGTTATACTATTACAAGAGGGTTTACCACAATACCAGAGCACCATTAGATATTTAAAACTTTTGATGAGTTATTTGTCCTCAAAGATAGAGGGATACACATTTTAACTTATAACTTAATTATTCATATTGTAATGTGATGGAATGTGTAAGCTGTGATGTTTGTTATTTATTCGTATAACTCTTGCTTATTTTAAACCTGGTTTCGTACCAACACCAAATACGGTAGGTAGGTACTACTAAGAACGAATTATAATGTGGGAGACAGTTAATATTAAAAACAAATGAATACTATAGTTTGTGGTATGCCCCAGTTTAGGTAATGAGGATGAGATTCTATGAAACTATTATAAGAGACGGTCAAAAGGCCACTTCAGAACTTAATCTCTATCACTTGGAATACTCTATTCATAAGATCTGTAAGTACGCTCCACAAACAGTTGCTGGTTGACTAAATATCAGCAGCTGCCAGCGGCGACGAAGGGCTTCAAGCCCAGCGAACCTAGTAGTCACAAAGTCAAGATTTCTCTGTGTATAAGTAGGTACTTACTTTTAATATTGTGATTGTGAATCTTTAACATTATTATTGTAGCTGGGTCTACGCAAACGAAGCACAACCCGGTAGGTTTATTTGATATATGTCCTGATCGTCTCGTCAATCTTTATTTAAAAAAAAAAATATATATAGATCGGTACTTAAAACGATACTGCATCGTACAAGGTAAAAGAAGGCTTAAGTAATGCACATAAATGCGCACAATAACTGTTGTATAAACAGCAAAGTTATTACACAAAGTTTACAATGACATTTATGTGTAAGTACGTTTCCGTGTACCTATAAAGAATATATCTTGGATTTCATCCCTCATCTGGTAAAACACCCTTCAACATACAACGTACGTAGGTGCTTGCGTAGACCCTAACGCTTTCAGATCATTGGAACCAATTTTTAAACACAGCCGTTTCGTTAAAACTATTAGGACTGTTGTTAATGTGATTCGACTAGCTGCTTGGCCGTGTATCCCCGATGTGTTATTTATTGTTTAGGAGAAGTGGGTTTGACACTCGGTGACAATTCCGCTTCGTCCTTGAGGTTTGGTTGAAGCGAGCGGGCTAGTTACCGCCCAGATCGCGCAGCTCGCGGTTACCCAGCGGCAGGGTGGGCCGATAGTTGTGAAGCAGCTCCATGGCCTCCACGCCTCTGGACGCCTCACCGCACTTCAGTTTCCGCATCAGTGCCAGCTGGAACCAATCATTTTGTACTTAGTTGATGCTTCAATGACCGTTTTTTTCCAACGCTAAAGAGACAAAATTTTGGATCTGTCGATCTCAGCTGCAGATTATTGGATTTTTTAAACTTAGTAGATTCTGTAGTAATAATTATGTAGGTACCTAATATTACAGTCCACCTACCAGTCGTGGGTAATCGGTTATCGTCCGGATAGATATTTGAATGGGGAATTAAATAATCTAAGATTTTTTTCTCCACTATAGAATAAATATCAGTTTATTCTACAGTGGAGAAATATGATTGCAAAATTGTTTATATAGGTACTTATGGAAATACCCAAGAACCGGTAAGTGCCTACATACCTACAATTCTTAATTATTTTCCTTTTCCTTATCATTGTTTAGTACTTTTCTTTTAAATAAATACTGTAATGCCTTCTCGGGTATACCTACTGTAAAAACTAGATACAGGTGTGCGTTAAGAGGGTTTGGTGAGTTGTACATGATTAGCTAGCAATTTGTATCGTGCTACAAAACCATATTTGTATTTGTATGCGTAAAAGTCTGCCTGCGAAGCCGTGGGCTCGATTCCCAGCCAATGCAAGGATTGGTGTGATGAATACAAATATTTGTTCTGTGACTGGATGTTTCTTACAAGGGCGTAGCTACCGCCGTATCATCCGTATCAATGACACGGGCCCCACGGGCTACAGAGGCCCCTTACGTGTGAAAGCAAAAATTTGTCAATGTTATTGACAATCTTTACCCGTCATGTGGGCCAGTCAACTAATTTTGATATAGGTACCCTTCAAGGTACGCTACGCCACTGTGTTTCAATATAAGTATGGATGCGGTTACAAATATATACGTTTTATATCGGCTATTTAGATATAAGATACGGCTGGTCAAGTCGGGAGAATGGCGACTGCCGATCCGGAGGGTTCAAATCCCACCACGCGCACCACTGTCTTTTCGAAGACATGTGCGTAATGCCGCTAACTTAAAAACGGTGAAGGAAAACATCGTGAGGAAACCGACATGTACCTAGAATCTTTCGAGGTCAACAACTAGCACTTGGCTAGCGTGGTGGATTAGGGCCTTAAACTCTCTCCTTGCGAGAGAAGGCCCCGAGTCCCAGCAGTGGGAACATTTAGTGGGCTGCTTATGCTATGCTTATGCTATATCGGCTATTTGGCTCCCATAGTACAAGCTTTGCTTTATTGCGTAGATGGGTTAGATGGTGTAGTGTGTGCAATGTTTACCAATATTATTTTAGTTAATTTTAGCGAACCAACCTGTTCCGCGGAGACTTGCACTGGTTCCTTGAACAGTATCCAGGTGACGGACTCGGTGCAGGGCGGCGTGGTGAGCGAGCCGGGGTAGGTCCAGTAGGCGCGGCCCGGCGGCAGCAGCCGCGTCGGGTCCAGCGCCTCCGACAGCGTCACCTTGTCGTTCTTGTGCTGGATGTACGGCAGCAGACGCACCACCTTGTCTAACTCATCGTGCTTGCTGCCCACCTGAAAAACAATAGGGGCATTATAAACAAATTGTATGGTAGAGTGATTAAGAGAAGAGACGATATAACGAAAAGCAGCTGGTGGCAGTTGGAAACGTAAGACCAAGGATCAGACTGAGTGGATTATTATGGGAGAGTCTGTGTCCGGTACTTAGTGGAGGATACAGGCTGATAATGTTGAAATAAACTTGAGAAATGTACGACCTTGTCGACAGCAGTTTTGAGGTTGACCTTAACTGCTAGTCAAGGTCAACCTCAAAACTTGACTAGCAGTCAAGGTCATAGGTTTATGCACTAAATGACAGTCACAACAAAGATAGAGTGTTTGTTGATAGTCACAACAAAGATAGCGTGTTTGTTGATAGTCACATTTTATTAAACTGTACCTAGGTACTTAACAACGCACACAGAAACTCCCTCGTCCACACCTGTGTTTGGTTTCATAAAGGAGTTTATTGGTATTGTGTTCTAACGGAGATTTTGCATGCGCAGTGTTGAACTAGAACGATCCCCAAGGGCAAGTCATTCAAGGTTGAGCAAGATTAACGAAAACGCAGGAAGTTGAGGCACGCTTACAGAATTGCAATAGGAATTAAAATTAATACGATTCTTCAGTTGTCTACACTATATACGGTAATCGTTATGTGGTTTTGGGAAATGCATGCGTCAGTTATTGTGCGAACTCAAAGGCCTGCCTGAGCGGCGGTGTTAGGAAGCCTTTGCCAAGCATTGTAGTGTTTCTACCTATTGTTCGCAAATTTACTGGACGAGCAAATATTCAAATGTTCCTTATTGTATTTAGATTCCGACCTACAACCTCTGACTAAAGATCAATGTATTGATGTAGTGATTCGCAATTAATTATTGCTTTCCATCCAATCTAGAAAAAACTCAACAAAATTTAACAATGTCATAGAGAAAGAATCTACCTACATACTTTCAGTCAAAGTGCAATACGGCGCATCTAAAAGGATTGAACTTAGTTGACAGGTTTCAGTGTAGTAAGTACTTAGGTATGTGTTACGTTATGTGTTTACCTACGAGAAACAAGAATTCCAGTTTCCATTGTATTTAATTATATATATATTCTTACGCTCAAGTTTTTACAATACTCTACTAAGTATTATTTACACCTAAGTGTTAAAGTTGGGATGTTTCGACGCCTGTTGCTCAATAACGTCTTAACTTTGCAATGGATCGGGTTGAAATTCGGAAAACAGATTAAAGTCTGGAATAACAGCAAGGATATCGCGAGAAAATCATGAAAACGGTAACTACGAGTAGGCTCGTAAAACCGCAGGGCGTTGCTAGTTTAAATATATGTACCTACTCACCAAAAAAAAATTAAAACGTAGATTGCAGCCGGTAGCGGGGCAACCATTGCTTTTTAATTTTTAAGTTTCCAAGATCGTTAAAATAATGTAAAAAAATATTTTTTGGTTAAAAAAAAACTTGGTACCATTTACTCGTAGTTTAGGACTCTTAGCAGAGTCCGCCTGGGAAAGTACCATACCTTTGCCAGATATTCTACCGCCAAGCATGTGCAAACATTACTATATTGTGTGTTACTGTGTACCGGTTTGAAGGGCAATGTTTCCAAAGAAATTACAAGGCTTAGAGATATAACATCTTAGATCTCTGGGTGACGAGAGCAGTGCAGTGCTAGGTAATGATTTGGACTCTTCATGTGCAAACTACCTGCTTGGCGACATTAAGCTTATTAATAGGAGGCAGTGTATCTATTTAACCGACTTCAAAAAAGATGAGGTTATCTATTCGGTTGAATGTTTTTTGTATGTAGGTAGGTATGTTAGGCGATAGCGCCTCTAATTAGAGGTGGTTCCATATAAATTTTATCGAAATCGGTGTAACTGTTTTGGAAATATGATTATAAAACTAAAATTTGCTTATATGGATTAGACGAAATAGTGATAGATTCTGAAAAAATAATAAATAATATTAAAATAAATATAGAAATAGCTAATTTTAAATTGCAATAGGTTTCTGTATTAAAAAAAAAAGAGAAATGGTTATTTTGTTATCTAAATACAAAAGAAAAAATATTGGAGTGATATCAGTCAGTGTGAGTTCATGTTTACAACATTTTTTGCGACTAATTTTAAATAACACGAAACTCACTCTTTTTAATAGGTAAGTAGATATTATTATAAGAAGTCTTCAGTAGTACAAGTCACTTCGTAGGTACTTAACATGATGGATAAACGACATCTTTTAGAAAGCATTATTAATGTTTTAGCGTGTTTTGTTTGGTATTTTTCAATGGCAATGATAAATTAGTAAGTTAACTGTCTGAAGAGTCTTAAGATGCGTGAGGTCAGAGTCCGCTCTACTCTGGACGAAGTGAAAGTTGCATATAATACGTGGAAGCCAAGAGAACGCTTCCATCCGCCAAATGTAGAGTCACCATGATACTAAGACCCGTACGACTTAATCATCGCACACTTTTTAAGTTTTTTTTTAAGAAAATAAAGACTACAGTGATTATGATCATGGACCGCGGAGTCCGTGAAGTGGCTAATTATATTATTTCATATTAATATTATAAATGTGAAAGTTTGGTATCTATACTAATATTATAAAGCTGAAGAGTTTGTTTGTTTGTTTGTTTGAACGCTAGGATCTCGGGGAAGTACTGGTCCGAATTGAAAGATTATTTTTCTATTGGATAGTCCATTTATCGAGGAAGGCTTTAGGCTATAGAAAATAACTCTACTATTAATTGAAGCGGAGCATGAAACAAGAATGTAACAAAATCGGGAAAAAAATTCCCCTTTTGAGAGTTTTCGTACGTTTCGTGCTTTGACATGACACATGACAGCATGTGTCAAAGATTGCGTCATTGAATTTCAGTAATCTGTGCATTGAATATAAACCTTTGATAATTTTTTTTTCTAAATCTGAGTTGGTACGACCAATTTCCGACAGGTGGCGTAGCAGGTAGCTGAAGAGGTTTTTTGTTTGAAATCGATATTCTCAGGAACGAGTGAACCGATTTCAGTCATTCTTTCACCATTGGATATGTACGGGATCCCGATGAGTGCTATATAATATACCGGGGCGGGCATCTAGTACCTGATAAATAAGAAAGGGTGGATGTTTGCTACCTACTCTTTCACGCAAAAACTACTTACAGGATAAAATAACGATATCGAGAACTACGCAGGTGAAACCGCGAGGCGCTGCGTGTAGTGTAGAGGTTCATATTAGATAAAGCATTAATCAATTAATTCAATAGGGATAATTTAAATCGAAGGCATAAATTAAATCGATGGGAATTATTTATGAGTAGGTAATTGCTATGTATGTAACCTTTGTTGATTAATCGGTTATCGCTCACTACACAGCTAGTACCGGGTAGAAAATGCGTTCTAGAATTAAACTTTCCGTTTTTACATTACATTTGTAATTGTGCAATAAATATTTAACAATAAAATCCCATTTTTAACGAAGCAAACAGGAAATAAAGAACCGTGAAGGAATCGAATGCATGTCTAATTTGTGTTTATCCTCTCCTGATTTCCACATTTCATGTTTTTTACCTGTTTCTGCTAAAACATGCCAATATTTATTGTAAGTAATCCAGGATCACAACATCACACGCTAAATAAATGTATTGACTACACAGGAGTTTCTTTAAGTAAAGTAAACAAGTACCTACCTACAGTTCGTGGGTTCTACCTACCCTTGTCTGTACCTGCGCTTTCACTATTTTCCCTCGAAATCGAAAAGTCATAATTTAATTTAGAAGCTAATTTAGAAGCGATTTAGTTAGGCGACAAGAACAAAATTAAAAATTTTGATTAACCCCCGACTACCTCGGATTTGTAATCTGTACAACATTCTGCTAGTCAAGCCCTTTCATTTGATACCCATATTAAAGGAGTTGTGAAAAAAAAAAATGTATTTCGCCATTTTGTGGTAGCGGCCATCTTGGATTTGAAATTTGTCATAGTGCAAAGTATTCTACTAGGTAGTCAAGCCCTTTCATTTGATACCCATATTGAGGTAGTAGTGAAAAAAATAATGTAATTCGCCATTTTGTGGTGGCGGCCATCTTGGATTTGAAATTTGTTATTATGTATTGTATTCTACTAGTCAAGCCCTTTCATTTGATACCCATATTGAGATAAGTTGTGAAGAAATATTTTGTCCGCCATTTTGTGGAGGCGGCCATCTTGAATAGATATTAACCAAACATAGCTAAGAACATCCGCACGGATATCAACCTTCGAATAAAAAAAACCGCATTGAAATCGGTCCATCCGTTTGAGCTCTACGGTGCCACAGACAGACACACACACAGACAGACAGACAGACAGACAGACAGACCGACAGACAGACAGACAGACAGACATCGACGTCAAACTTATAACACCCCTTTTTTTGGTCGGGGGTTAATAAAAGTGCGGCTGCCTAAATAAAATGGTCTTGATTTTGTAATTACCCTTTCTTTTTCGATTGAAATTAAAGCAATAGTAAAGCGACAACCGCATTAAGCCATATACTCCGTTTCATCATTTGAATCGTGGTCAATCGCTAGTGGAGTTGATCATAAAAACTCTGTAACGTGTCCGACAAAACTAAAATTTTAGGAAACACCATCCGCGCAAATCTTTATATTGCTGGTTCGCTTACTAAATAGATAGGCAAATCTGATTCTAATCGCTATGAATACACAGTTAAGTTGCTTATGATAAGTTTTCTTATCCATGCCGCAGTCACATGATGGTAAACAACGTAATGGGGATTGTTCTAAGGCAATATACATAGACAAGGTTACGCGAAAAGCCAGTACTAAGCTGAAAGGATTGTTTTGTTACTGTTGAAATTGATGAGTAGGTACTTATAATAAATATACCTACATGTAAAATGTATTAGATAGATATATACTCAGATAGACAAACAAAGAATTAAGATTAGGTAAATATGAAAATTCGGATCTAAAATTGAATATTTGGAAAGTCTACATATCGTGCCGAATGGAATAAATTGATTTTTTTATTGTTCCTAGTGCTTTCTTCGATTCCAAAACACGATGGAAAAAAAACGATTAAAAAAATTGGTTGCCTGTAAAGTCGGTATACGGGCGAAAGTTTTACGTGACAACGACTTTGAGTGGTAAAATAATTTTACGGAAGGACGCGTGCCTTTCACTTTTATGTCTGTCTCTCTCGCTCTTAGGCGGGCTAACCATGCCCGAGTGGAAGGGACGCGTGCCTCTCACTCGCTCTCGTTGTGAGCGCATAACGTGAGCGGAGCGTAACGCAGTTTCTTGAAGTGTCACCCGGCAAACCAATTTATAAGACGTTGTCACGTCAAAAATCTTGATAAATCCTGACAAACACAAAGAGTAAAACAGTCTTGTCTGTCTTTTTTTATGCAGGCGTTCAACATAACCCTGGTATTATGTACGAGTATACTTAGGCGTACCACGAAATAATGGCACTTGGATGACATTTTCGTGGCGTGGGCATCGGGAAATCGGGCATCGGCAAACATGGTTGACGACGGCGTTAGTTCCCATTTTGGCCACGTCCCATTATTTCCATGTAAGGGTATAGGTTTTTTTAGCATGAAGGTTATATGATTCGTTTAAAGTTTTTCGGTAGATCTGTGTAGGTGTGTATTGTTTATATGAATCGCAAGGTGATCGCAAGTATTTAAAATTATGTGTGTATTTAAGCAGTTATCCAGCTTCCATTGTACCAGTTTTGCTTAGTTTGGGGCTAGTTAGTATCATGAGGTAAAATGTAGTGCATGGGCGCCTGCGATTACGGCGCGGCACCCCTTTGTATCCGGCCCCCTGGGCGGTCGTCCTACCGCGCCCTACCCCAACACTACCAATGTTTACGGTAGATCTCGCAAAGCTATTGAATAAGTTTCAGACAAAGTAGGTAACTCCACTTAAATTTGTAGTCTATAAATTATGATGACGTAGGTCATAATATTCCCTTGTGATCGAAATGTGCCTGTCACCAGATTAGTCTGCATATTTTCCTGACGGAAAAACTAATAATTGCGGCTAGGAAGGTAAGAAACAAACAGTCAAGTTAATTACCTACCCACTTTGGTCAGTGGTCACTGACGTTCGATACAGCTTTGGTTTGTGACCTTAGTACTGCACATAATAACAACAAGGAAAATTAAAAAAATAAGGGAATGTTGACGCTATGAGCCACGTGTAGATCACGTCATGTTTCAAACAATAAAAACTACCAACATCGGGTAGACCCGTCATTAATTTTATTTAGGAGTTCCAATACACAGGTAAACGCATTAGTCTTGTAAAATCCTACCTCTTACTTCGTTGGTTGGTTATTAAAACTTCAGACATATCTAACTAAATATTAAAAAGCACTTAACTATTTTGTTACATCAAAAGTAGTTTTGTAAGAGGAGAAAGTCTAAAATGACATCAGAGTCCAAAATGGGCCCAAATGCTCTAACTTCCCAACTACCCAAAAAAGAAGACTATATATTACCTTTAATTATACGTAGGTGTATTGTATTTAAGTAAAAAAATATTGGTGGTAATTAACCCCCAAACTAAGCAAAGCTTTTGTTATGTGAGCTAAATAGCTGGTATAATTTTAAATACGAGTACATAGAAACACCCAGACGCAGACTTCGTTGTAATTTGTGTCTTAGGTTAGTAGGGGTCTGCATTTCTAAAGCGCTAGCCTAAAGTAAGCAGAAGCAAACCGAAACAAACTGCCAAAGGGTCTTTTATAAAAAAAACACTGTGGCAATCCGGGAGTACCGACAGAAGTTGAAATCTTGAACAATTATTACGTATATTTAATTAGATAACGGGACACTCACGTATATACGGTCGGTCAATCCGACTCGAGTTTCGGCCGCGTCCGGCGGCCTTTTTCAAGGCGAGTGCACACGCGCGGTGGCTGCCCGTTTGGCACCGGCGGTGCCAAACCGTATATACGTGAGCTTCCCGTTATCCAATTAAATATGTGTAACAACCACGTTAATTTTAATACTAAAATTATTACGTAGGTACACATCCAATATACGTTTTTTAAAAATCCTACTAATATTAACTATTAACGCAAAAGTTTGGAAATATAGATGGATGGATATTTGTTACTCTTTCACGTCAAACCTACTGAGAGGATTTGGATGAAATTTGGTACATAGATAGATAATGGTCTGGAAAAACATAGGAAACTTTTTATCCTGGGAAAGTAACGGGATGGAAAACTACGCGGGAGAAACCGCGGGGTGCCGCTAGTACAATATACAGTACGTTTTGTAAAAACATACACATATTTATACAAAACGGTGTCGATACCGGTCTAGTGTGATACACTATCGTCTTTTGTGCCCATTATGTTTTGTTATTTTATATGTTACTTGTTGTCAACTTTGTTTGTGGTACCAATAATCGTGTATCGTGAGTACCTACAACTGTTTTTTCATCTTCAAAAATTCTCAGCAAGCTTATATTGGGTTTCACTTCAAAAACAGATGTTGTAACGATATTTCCAATGTAAGTAGTTACAAATTTAGGTAATTAAAATCGTATTTGGTCACTAAAATAACACTAAAGGTCTCAATATCCTAAGTTATTCTTAATTGTATACAATGGGTATTGCGTAACGAAGCGGTAGTGAAGCGAAGCTTCAGCGTCAACTTCGTACCTTGACAAACCGCGATAGAGGATATCAAGTAGCCATTAATTATTATTATGATTTCCTGAAACAGTTAACTAATTTTGGCTTAGAAGTAATTTAATTTTTTGTGTCTGTCATTGACGAGCTCGATCATTACCACTCCGTCACGCCATTTTTTATCTAAATTGCCCAATTTATCTTAATTATTGTATTAAGTTCTAAACGAATAGATAACAATGTGCGCCTCTTGAAAGCGGGGTACAAAAACAGAGATCGTGATTCTTTGTAAAATAAATTGTTTGGTTTTCACATACAACAAAATAGCAAAATTATTGGAACATTTTTTTGTAACTTATTGTGACGGAACGAACGAGACATACGCCTGATGGTAAGCAACACGCCTGTTCGTAACAGTACAGTGCGACAAAGCTATGTGAACATGAAGAGCACATAGACTCTTCTGCAGTCTGACAGACTGTTCAGACTGCAGTAGCACTGCACTGTCCTCGTCACCCATGTGTGGTGATTTTTTTCTTTGTTCTCTGGAGACATTGCCCTTCAAACTTAAACGAAATAATGTTGGCAAATAACTGCTTGGCGGTAGAATAACTACTAATTGTCTGGTACTTCCCCAAATGGACTTTACAATGAGTTCTAATTAAGTTCCAATATTAATTTATATAATTCCTAAGACACTAATATTATAAATGTGAAAATTTTGACATTTGTTACTCAATCAGGGCGTATAAACTAACAAATTGTTCTGGAATCTCGAACTCAGATCGATTATAGTCTGAAAGTGCACGTAGTAATTTTAACTTAAAATGTAGAGCTAATAAGATAAATATCTAATGGGGAATAGCTTTTTTCTAATTCCTACGCGGTAAACACTGCGGGCAGTTGTTTGTTACTAATAATAATAATAAAAAGAACAATGTTTGATTTTAAGAAGCTCCTTTTAAAAAGTGAATATGACTTGGTTAAGTATAAACCATTCTATTTAGTACGTCAGTTAGATCATTGAAAATAGTGGGACATGTATTTTTATTTTTTATCTAATTATAAAAAATCGACGAAGATATACGTAGATCATCAAACTTCCAGAATGGGCGGTCGTGACGTCACTTGTCGGTAAAAATCGTTCCCACAAGTGACGTCACGCGAAACTTCTTCACTGAAGCACTGTATCTTCGTAATTTTTTGTTTTGAAACAAAAGAAAATGGTTTGACAAACTAACTGACGGACTATTTAATTAGTTTTTTTAAGGATTGTACCCTATTAAAAATTGGAATAACTGGGGGCTATTTTGTGACATTTGAGATAAGGTTTAGCAATGTACGTGTATTGTTGTACCAATACTAATATTATGGTCCAGCACAGCAAAAGGAAGTGGTTTAATCACTTACACCCACACCACAACGCATTTAATCGACGCTTCGACGCGGAAATTTATAATCTCTTGAAATTAATTTATATATGGAGATTTAATTATAATTAAAAAAGTACAAATTGAATAGTTAATAAAAACTATTTAATACAATAAATTGTTCGATACGTCGCCTATATAAATGAAATATTCATGAATGAATGAATAGTGAAATCAATTCAAATCAATAAGGCTCTAAGCAATAATGCCGCCAATTAAAATGTCAAGCTTGTATAAATAGATCTTATTCTTTTGCACTTAATATTTACTTTTGTTGTGGCTTTTAATAAATAGCTTTCTTTTATTCTTATCTTAAATCAATTTCAATATTTTGAAACGAAATAATGCTCCGTCAAATTCAAGTCATTTAATAAATACGAGTAAGCATGTTAATAGGCTATTAGTAATTTTTAGACTCATTTAATCAACACTACGACTAGGAAATGTATTATCTCTTGAAATTAATCTAAACATTTATGTAGATAATATAATTATTAAAAAAAAGCAGCTATAAAAAAACCACAAAATTTTATAAATGTTTACAAACGTCGTTTGTACGAGTACAAATGATTACTTTAGTAACAAATTTTGAAAAGAAAAATTGTTCTGACAAATTCAAGTCATTCCCGCGAATTCACCCGCGTAGAACCCGACCCCGTTATTTTCCCGGGATAAAAAAGAGCCCATATGTTATTCCAGACTTTTATTATTTATCTCTGTGTAAAATTTCATCCAGGTCCCTTCAGTAGTTTTTGCTTGAAAGAGTAACAAAGACCCATACAGACTTTCGCATTAATAATATTAGTAGTAGAAAAAAAGGAGGTTGTGGTATACTTATAAGTACCTACTGAATGCCAAGGGATGGCGTCAAACACAAACAACGTAAAATTGAAGCCAAACAGGGATAATGTTTACTAATTAATGTAATCTGAAATCCTAGTTTAAAAAAAAAATATATATGAGATCAAAAAGTAATAAATATATTATCTAATAAATTATATACATACTTAGATAAAAATGAAACATGCACCGTTTTCTGCAACAGTCACGGAAAAAAATACCTAGTACACACTACTAGTCATAGAGTTTTTTTACGCTACTAGTATATTATGATCAAATGTGCGCTTGTTTTAAAAAAATATTTTGAATTCCATAAATTAATGATGTTCACGTGTTCTATTTTTAAATGCAATTTAAATAAGCCCTATTACTTTTGTTATCTTAGATGCAAAATAAGCAGCGAATCAATAAAAATAAACAAACCGTATCAATGATCGGATATTGACAAGCTATCGATGGCCAAAGTATCGTATTACTGTGGGCCACTGATGGTTAACGTAATCGAATACCAATTCGCATTGACGACACTTGACGTCGATAATATAGGTTTAATGTAGATAAAACGAGCCGACGCCTTTCTTTATGTATCTACGAAACGGGATAACAATTTTGGAATACGTAGGTATGAGATATTTATAGAACGCGATTACTCTACGCAGGAGGAAATTGGCTACTTATTATGTCATTAGTAGAGGAGATTGGCTTTTATTTAGATCTCAAAGAATACACCCTACTTACAATTTAATTAGTTTTTGTAAGATTAGTATATACCAAGATATTTTTATTTAATCAGCTAAAATTATAATTTTATAATCAGCTAATCATTTAAATTGCTTTGTAAAATAATAAATACTTCACTAGCTCTTGCTACTATATGAGTTTCACTATAGAGTTTTCATGGATCAATCTTTAGAAATATCATATTTTCAAGTTCCCCGTTTCACCAATTGACTGTGAGAGCGTCAATCTACTCGCTGTGTTGCGAATTTTACATAGGTAAGTACATCTAAGTAGGTAAGTACATGAAACAATATACGCTCAATTTAAATATTATTTTAATATGGTTCACGCAACCGCTGTGTTACCATACCTTTGCCATTTATTCTACGGCCAAGCAGTAGTAAAACATTACTGTGTTCCGGTTTGAATGGCAATGTTTCCAGATAAATTACTGGGCTAAAAGATAAAACACCGGGTGACGAGCGCAGTGCGGTGCTAGTGACTCTTCGTGTTCCAATAGCTGCGTGTCACTGTGGTGTTATGGGCAGGCATTCTTACCATCATACACATGTCCTACTCGTCTTGTCACTTTATGCTGTGAAAAATGTGTATCGAATTATCTGCAACATGTCTCACCATCAGGAATACTCCGAGCACCGCCAGGCCGTCGGGCTGCCCCGCCGCCTCCGAGAAGCTGTGGTACTTGGAGGTGTTCCAATGCACCAGATGCAGTTCTCCTGAGAAGGAGCGACCATCGACGGTGTGTTCCGAGCCCTCGCCGTTGACTGCGCCCCAGTGACAATGCCATTGTTGAAGTTTATAAACGTCCTGGCCAAGAGGTCCGCCTTTCATCTCTGTAAGGAATAAAATAACAATTTAGTGCATTAGCTACATGTGACCTTAGCTACCACACTACAGCTTTAATTTTAACAGTACTTTGATCTTCCGGAATAAATATAAGTACCCATACTGTCAGATATAAACCGTCTGTACTTGTACCTATTATATTAATTTTAATCCATATCCAGTAAGCTTGAAGGTGTAACAAACAGGATGTTTTAAGTGAAAACTTCTTTTGGCTCACCATAAACAGATTTTTCGTGGGCTGTGAATTGAATTCTAGCGTCACGTTCGGGAGTAATAGGAAATCTTCGGGTAAACTCGGGACCATGGCTTTTGGTCATCTAGAATTGCGTACGCCCTCCGGTTTCACCCGCGTAGTTTCGAAAGTAAGCTATCAAATTCTGAGTTATAAGTTTTCACTTCTATCGGCAGTTCCTATGACTGCCAATTTTTTTTCTATGTTCTGTTTTTGTGCAATCGTTCCCACAGAGAGCACCATAGTAAGTACATATTTTAAAAATTGTTATCTGTGCTACCGGCCATTTCTCAGAAGCGGATATTTACAACACGATAGGTAACTCGGCAGTTCGAAACGAGAAATTTGAGGATAAAGAAACGAGTTCTCGGACTTTATTTGCAGTTAACTGCGCTGACGAAATGGCAGGCCTTGATATTTCGTCTCTGAGTTAAGGTAAACAAGGGATAGTATTCCATGTTAACAATAAAACATTTTGAGGTTTCATAAGTTAATGGCTTAAAATCTTTATCCGTACTTGAACAGTGAAAGCAAACCGGCTTTTTTCCTTTGGAAAGATAGGTTTCTGTAGTAACATACTTTTTATTGGGCAATAGTACCTAATAAATCGTGATCTCTTCAGTGTAGAGTTTCGAAAATAATTAAGTATATCTTAAGAAACTTTGTATTTAGGGAGGAAAAGTAGCATAATGTGTCATTCTAGAATTAAATGCCTAAAAGTGCCTACGCTGCAAATTTCAGATTTTCAGTTTTTCCTACATTTTGATCCGATTGAACAACAAAGATTCAACCATCTAAACTTCCTAACTAAATCTTATACCTTTAAACGACCATATCTTGTAGGTAGGTATATAGGTATATATATACAGAATCTGAATCTCGGAAACGGCTCAAACGATTTTCATGAAATTTTGTATACAGGGGGTTTCGGGGACGATAAATCGATCTAGCTAGGTTTTATTTTTTTAAAACTTCATTTTATGCGCGTTTTTAGACAATGAAAAACTCTTACAATGTCATTAGAATAGGTACGACAACTTATTTCGCCACTGTTCTTGAAGTCTAAATGGCTCAGATGGAATATGCTCGCCCTCGGAGTCAACAGGCTCCGGTTCGAATCCTGGTGGTTACACTCGGATTTTTTCTGTTTGTTCTTTTTTTGTGAGAAAATTTTATATTTAGATCCTTTTATAAACGCATTTAATTCGTATCTAAGTAGGTCTAAGTAAGTCATCAATACGTAATTCGTACCTGCCTATAAATATCATTTAAAAAAACCAAGCAAAGCTCGGTCAACTAGGTACTCTTATACCGTTAAACGACTAATTCTTGTAGGTATATATAGGTATATACATTTATATAGAATCTGAATCTCGGAAACGGCTCTAACGATTTTCATGAAATTATGTATACAGGGGGTTTTGGGAACGATAAATCGATCTAGCTAGGTTTTATTTTTAAAAACAAAACAACAAACAGCTTTTTAGACAATGAAAACTCCTACAATGTCATTAGAATACGATGACTTATTTCGCCACTTTTCTCTAAGTCTAAATGGCTCAGACGGAATATGCTCGCCCTCGAGTCAACAGGCCCCGTTTCGAATCCTGATGGTTACACTCGGGTCTTTTCTTTTTGTTCTTTTTTTTCTGAGAAAATCTTTTACTTAGAGCCCTTTATAAACGCATTTAAAACGCGCAAAGCTCGGTCAACCAGGTACTTATAATTTTAATTGCAATCAGATAATAGGAAGGGCTTAGATAATCCAACACTAGAAACAGTGACTAAGTTACTATTAAAATGCATTGATTATTCCCAAACTTTGGGGAAGTACGTCGCGTGAGGTGGGACACACGGTGACTCATCCCGAGGGGAGCTCTGGACTCTCTATGGACATGTAAATTGCCGCAAACAGTACGTAGGTGCGCCGCGAAGAGATCAGCGTTTTCACGTGGACGAACCGGATATATGCGATATTGTCCGGATACGGTACACTCGGATCTACATACAAAACGATCGATTAGCAAGAGTCCAATCAACGTTTAGTATTGACGAAATAAGTTTTACGTATCTTTTGGTTACATAATAAGTAGTTCTGTCCCAAGGTTTCGCACACCGATGTTAAATAATAATATGTACCTATCTAGCTACCTATTGTCCTAGTTACCAAAAAGTTATCTGGAAGAGATCGCTATTAGCGATAAGATCGCCTTTTGTACCCAAATGTTTGAAATGAAATGAAATGAAATGAAATGAAATGAAATATATTTATGAAATGAAATGAAATGAAATGAAGTGAAATGAAATATATTTATTTTGCTGAGAACATCACAAAAACATTTCATACAGATGTAATTGTAATTTTGTGTTGGTCCATGTAGAAGTGCATTGGTACCCAAACTAGGAAAACCTGTGAGATGGCGTACCAATACCCTCCGCCGAAAACAGAATGGATTGTTTACAATAATTTTCAACTTATGATATGATACTAAATAACCAGAAAATATTATGAACTGTAGAGAAATAACATATCGAACTCGATTTTATTAATTACAAGAATAAAATAAGAAAAAAACCAAAATTTTGATTCTGAATGACAATTACAACAAACAATTTAATTTAAAAATAAAAACAAAAAATAGAAACAAAAAAAGGATACTAGTTACTAGTTTAATTTTAAGTAAATCACTGTTTTTCTGTATTGTTTTGTGGTGTAATAAAGTGTTTTGTATTGTATTGTATTGTACCTAGTATTCATTTCAAAACAAGATTATTCTTGATATTCATCATTATCATCAATGAACATCATCATGAACTGTTCATCAAGTCAACCGCTGAAATTCATGAAGTATGCATTTTTCGGTAATTTTGTCCAACTTGAGAGAATCTTTATTTCTAGTAATAGTCTCAATAATTAATAATTAACAATAAACTGTTTACTGATGTTGATTATTATTATTGGTCGTAAGTTTCATAAGTAACGAACAGATGGCGCCTCCAAAAAAAAAAATATAACTATGTTTGTCTGCGATTAACTCCTAAACTATTGAACCAAATAAACCAAACCTGATTAAATAAAATTTTACACATTGATTGCAGTTGAATACAACTTGAGAGACAGGATAGTGCGTAGCTTAGTTTATAGTCACATTTTTTTGCAAATTATTTGTTTATGACAATTATCTGATCGAAACCGGAACAGGCCGCTAATCCTACTAATATTATAAATGTCAATATATGACTGTTTGTTGCTCAATCACGTCGTGACATAGGAACGGATCGGGCTGATATTAGGAAAACAGTTAGATTGCAGTCTGGAAGAACACATAGGTTACTTTTTATCCCGAGAAAATAACGAGAATTGGAACTACGTGGGTAAAACCACGGGGCACTGCTAGTATCTTTGTATTTATGTAGTCACTAGCTACGTCTTTCTATGCAACCCGCGGCTATGAGCAGGGATTTTTTACCCCTTTTAAGGGTAAAATTATTTTAAACTTTGAATGTCATATTTATTCCTAAAAATAAGTTTCAAGCTTAAAAAATAACGAAACTTCCGTACTGTACCGAATTTCATTTAAAACGGTTTAGTAGTTTACGCGTGAAAGCGTAACAGACAGACAGAGTTACTTTCGCATTTATAATATCTATTAGTAAGGATGTTAGCACTAGTACAAGGACGCGATGGCTTTATCCTATGATTATGAAGTTCCATTGTTCTTTTATAATTTTACTGTTTTAATATTTACTGGATTTAAGAAAGGCATTATGAAACTACTACTACTAATACTGCTATTTATTTTCGTATTTTTTTTGTCGTTTTTATTTATAACTAACAACGTAAAAATTTTTTAATAATCTAGTTTTGTTGCAATCACTTAAGAGAAGTGGGCTGTGTTTTTTTTTTGATACTTATTGTACTTAAATTGGTAAAAATGATGTAATTGTCCATGTTTATACTTATTTTTGTATTTTTCTAATATGCTCAGTTTCGTGACAATTGACTTCTTGCATTTAATTTATCGTGGAAATGTGATTCATGTATAACGAAATTTCATTTATATATTTAACTGTACTTAACTAGTATCCGCCCGCAATTTTGCCCGTGTAGAAAACGATTACAAATTTCCAAAGGTACTTACTCTACATGTTTGGTATACCTAAAATGTGGATTGTATTCCATACAATAATATATCTGAATCATAGTTGTTAAATTTTTACGACACGATTGATTATTAAACATTCAAATTTACACATAATAGTTTCAAACGCCAAGGACGTGGTAAAATTACAATTTTCTATTGTTAAAGACTTGTAATTTATTTTGTTGTGTCTACGCCATCGAGCGCTGTAAAAACTAATGGAAAACGCAAGGCGGTATCTTTATTAGCATGCCTAGGTTGATACTAAACAAAGTTGAGTGAGTTTCAGACTATGACGTTATTCAAATTTATCTAACACGTGTCCATTTGGTGTAGGTCACCAAGTTTAACTACCTACTGGTGGTTAGCACGCACAGGGTTTCAATTCTGAACCATAATTGTAAATTTTTAAACGTTATTTTAAGAATATTAGGTTTATCTTTTCATATTATGTATATATTTCTTCCAGTGGTCCGTGGTGTATTTTCGCCTAAAAGGATTCACGCGAATAAATAATTTAATTGATATCCAACTGTAATCAAAATAAGGTTATGTATTAATCCAGATAATTAATACACTAGACATTTCATTTTATTTAAAACACGTACAGATTTACAAATATAAACATGGTGTAGGAGCAATACCTATCAGGAAATTCCGCGAGCAAGGTTTATTTTAACAGCCCTTAGCCCTATGATAGATTTCTGACATATAATAAATAAATAAATAAATAAATAAATATTGGTGGACACCATTCACACACACCATCTGACCTCAAACTAAGCAAAGCTTGTGTGATGGCAGCCAGATAGCTGATATAATACTTAAATAGTTTTAAATACATACTTATTATACATAGAAACATCCAGACACAGTGCAAACATTTGAATTCATCACACAAATATTTGCACTGGGTGGGGATCGAACCCACGACCCTCGGCTTCGCAGGCAGAGCTACTACCAACTAAGCCACTAGGGCAGTCGAATAATGACACCGTTAGGAACTCTGGACTGTTCCTTTCACCCAATCTGCCAATAAAATTGTTGCATGTCATGTACCATACATATTACCCTACAAATAACTATGTTTCCCGTGTATTATCCTAAATTTATTGTGTTCTAGACACGCTGAGGTTTTGAGTAGTAGTTTACATTCACATATAAATATCTAAATTTGTAATCTGATAAAACTATTAATGAAAACAGTAAAGAACCGAACGGAAAAAGAAGAGCAGGCTAAAACGGCTTGCCCTGACAAAGGAGCAGCGTAAATAAAATCATTGGAGTAATTTACTCCATAACGATATGCCACACGGCTGTACCTTAGAAGGACTTTTGGTAAACTCTATGCGTATTAAGTAAGGGTTGAAAATTCCATCGCATCACATACAAAACTCTTTGGTTATTAGAAATAGCATCGATAATAAACACATTACAAAACATAAAGATATTTACCGTGATTTCTCGAAGCGATATATAGCCATTGACGGTGTTAAGGGAGAGGCTTACAATTCAATAGCATCGTAAAGTCTGGCGTGAGATAATGTTGTCAGTAAATTCAGTACTCCATTCAAATGTTTAGTTTATTGCATGAGTTGTATGTAACCATTCACATCATCTCTCCGGTAGGTTGACGACCCGAGCAGCGCAGGTATTCCTCCACACAGAAACACATACATATGATTATGACTGAGTATTTGGGTAACGTAGAAAACCGTATTTCAAAAATATAATGTACTAGCTGTAACCTGCCACGCTTCGCTGTGGCACATTGTGATGCAAAAATTAGATAAAACAATCCTTGATGCGGATTATATATCATTGTAACATTACAGCTCGATCGGTGCAGAACTTTTTGAGTTTTTGAAGCGTACACAAACCAACATAATATTTTTATATATATAGAGATAGTTATATTCTCGTAATAAAAGATAGTCTATAAGATAAGATATATGTTATTCGGGACTATTGTTAAGTAGTTTTAGAAAGAGTAACAAGCGTCCATATTTAGATCCAGACTTTCCCATTTTTAATATTAGTAGTATACGCAGAGTACTAATAGTAATGTAATACCGGTCTGGTTCCACGAAAACTTACGTGAGCTTACTTATAATTTGATGTAATGTACATAACAATATTTTGACCTATGGCAGTTGGCCTGAGATAGCCTCGGCTTGACTTCCCCGAACTTTGGATTATCGCAGAAGGCGTAGGGCGCCATAAACTTATTATTTTTAGCTCATACGTAGATTAAGTTAAATTTAACTGATTACTAAAGGACAACGCCGTCCGGATAATGACGTCATTCGATGAAAGCCAACAAATCCCTAATTAATTCAAATTATCCCAGTTTCCGACCTTTCGGGTCGATTTTCTTTGACTGACCTTGTGACTCGGTGGATAATGAGTCTATATACTGAGCTGTAAGTTGTGGGTTCGGTTCCCACCCTGGATGAACATTTGGGCGATGAACATGAGAGGACGTAATAGAATAAGTTAGGAAAAATCAGAATCTTCCTCTTCAATAACATTGAAATACACTAATAGTGTGTAACTAGATATATTAAACTATGGCGTATTTTAAAGTTAAAATATATCGTATGAGCTACACCATGGGGCGCAGATTGCTTTTTACTGTTAATACGAGTAAAAAGCTCGGAATTGGATGACCATGGAATGGAAGTCCCACAAAAAAAAACAGCTATAGAGAAGTGAATGAAAACTTACCTATAAGAATTTAATATTGCTCAATACGTCACTTATTACGTAAGTAACGCGAACTTATAAGGTTTCATAATTTCACCCATCGAAAAAAAGTTTTCCGCGCACTTCACTACAATCATCGATAAAAATCAAAGGATGTGCCCTTCCAAACTTCAGGCGTACGGAATTATGTTATCGTAGGGAAGAGTGAGTTCACTCTTTACGTTCGTAGTCTGTTGTAGGAAGCGGTGAAGTCAGTCATTTATGCCAATCACTATTCGTTGTCAACAACCAAAATAACTAGAACCGCAACATACCTCGCCGCTAGCAATTCTGGGGTCAAGTGGATTGGTAGTTGTAAACCACAAACGCTACACACACAGACGCAGTTTGTTAACAATTTCAAGGTGCTTAGGGCACATCCATTGATTTATATCTAATCGATGACTACAATACCATGTCTGTGACGTGAACCTACTAAATAAGAACCTACTAAGTACCAAATAGTGCTGAAGAAGTTGCCACTTCAAAAAAAGTATATTGCGATAGATAAATGTAGTTAATCTCAATTATCCTGCTAGCATTATATGTAAATGCAAACGTTTGGATGCTTGGATATTTGGATCTTTATTGCTCATTCACATCGGAACGTCGGAATGGATCAGGTTGATATTTGGACTACGCGGGTAAAACCGCGGGACGCTGCTACTAATAAGTATTATAAATACGAAAGTTTGGATATTTGTTGATCAATCACGTCGAAACGTCTGAATAGTTCGTATTGAAATTTGGAACACAAATTTATTATAGTCTAGAATAGCTCATATAGAGTAAGGTATCAGTATTTACGTGAAGTAATTTATTTGTTTTAGGGCCTTTATTACTTGATATCTCAAAATAAGCCGTCTAAGCATGGTAGCGGGTATGTATGTGTTCTTAGTACATACTAACACTACGCTATCAGAAAAAACAGATATACGTGGCGTCTGGCGGACCTGAGATATTGGACTAATAAGCTTTTTAATACGGGGGAATTACGGGAACGTGAAATGCGCAGATAAAACCGTGGTGCGCTTCCCGTAAATTCCTAAACGGCC
Organism: Ectropis grisescens; assembly: GCA_017562165.1. Classification (NCBI taxonomy): domain Eukaryota; kingdom Metazoa; phylum Arthropoda; class Insecta; order Lepidoptera; family Geometridae; genus Ectropis; species Ectropis grisescens. The sequence goes on along the minus strand of CM029771.1, from coordinate 12,083,594 downwards.
AAATCTGGCCGACGATTTTAGACTGAGCGTCGCGGCGTCCGAGCAGCGCTCGAGAGGTTATATATGAATAGGTCGTACCTGAATCGTATCCATTCTCGTCGACTCGCCAGCAGTAGCCGGGGTTGACGACGGAGCGCGGGTGGTTGACGGAGTACTTGACCTGCAGCGGCGGCGCGCAGGCCCGGCTGCAGGCTCGCGTGGTGATGATGTCGATGGGGCTCTGCCGCGCGCCACCCGCCTCCGGGAACTTCTCGATCCACGTCGAGGGACCTATGACAAATAAATACATTTCATTAGTTACAAAAAATATAATAATCTACTGATTATTATGCTGCTATGGTGTCATCGAAAGTTCAACTTACAGATGGTCATCAGGGACAGAGATGCGGTCGTGGCGAAGGGTCTGACCTGGGAGGAGGCGACTTATAATATAGGAAATTCGGACTAAAGAGCACAAGAATTAAGTTTAAAATGTTTCCTACTCCCCTCTATTTTCCTTTTCTTCTCCTAATCCAAAAATCATTTTAAAAAAAAGATCCCAAATGAGTCTGTGGAGTTGTTAAATTTTAAATAATAAAAAGCCATGGTGGGATCTAGTGATGATAGTAGGTAGCTCTATGGTGGTTTCGTCGTAAGAACGTCTTATCTCATCTCATAGCGTGAGGTTGTAGATCCGAATTCTGCATTCACCTTTGAGTATTTTTATATATACAGACCAGCTGTACCTTGCCACGCTTCGCTGTAGCACATTGTGATGCAAAAATTAGATAAAAACAATCCTTGATGCGGATTATACATCATCGTAAAATTTCAGCTCGATCGGTACAGAACTTTTTGAGTTTTTGAAGCGTACACAAACCAACATACAATTTTTATATATAGAGACTAGCGGCCCGCCCCGGCTTCGCCCGTGGTACATATATATAACCTACAGCATTCAAGGATTACGTACATATGAAAGAACGGTGAATGATTTTTTTAAATCGGTCCGATAGTTCCCGAGATTACCGTGTACTAACTATATATATGCTATAGACTACTTTTGATCCCCAAATTATCGTGCTGTTTACTGGGTCAGAAGTGACACCTGTAGACAACTGGCGGGGATGACTAATTAAATGACGATTGATTAGTTTTCGACCGGAGAGGAAAATGATTAAATTACTAAAATGGCTATTAAAAATAAGGGTTGATCGTAGAATGGTAAAATTGAGCATTATATGTATTTTTGTATGTTGTATCATAAAATAATAGAAATTAAAAATTATGTCTAAATAATAAAATAAAAATTTAGGGGTGGACTACCCCTAACATTTAGGGGGATGAAAAATAGATGTTGGCCGATTCTCATAGATACCGGATAAGTACAAAAAAATTCATCAAAATCGGTCAAGCCGTTTCGGAGGAGTATGGCAACAAAAACTGTGACACGAGAATTTTATATATTAGATGTAGGCACAAACAAGTCTTTGATCACTTATGGCTTGACGGTGCCGGTGGAGGAAAATATTAAAGGAAATCATCACTATTTTATTGTGAGAGAAGAAAACATGATCAAGCAAAAAAAATAATTAATTCGTTCAATAGTTCGATCATTGTCGAAAAAATATATTAAGCTATGGCGTACTAGCGGTCCGCCCCGGCTTCGCCCGTGGTACATTAAATTATGGCCTAAAGCACTCAGAGATCAGAGATCACGAACAAATCCAACGGTGAAACAATTTTTGAAATCGGTCCAGTAGTTCCTGAGATTAGCGCGTTCAAACAAATAAGCTCTTCAGCTTTATAATAATAGTATACATATATAGTATATAATAATATAGTAGTAGATTATAAAGTTAAAATTGATGTTTCAAAGTATTTGAAGTTACCAGGTTCGTATTTTCTAATATTTGAAAGTTATGAAATGAGATTGTTTTCAAAGGTGTCCTCAGCTTGCCAATTGTTTTAGTTGGATCGTGTTTGTCCTCTTAATGAATGTTACCTACATCTCCGCTGCTAATTTTAATTATGTTGCAAATTACATGGATCATTGTGTAGGCAACAACATTAGTGTTTATTTAATTGCATAATTATTTAGGCTAAAGTTCAATTCACATTTCGATAGCCACGTCTCAGTGAAACAAATTACATCGTATTTGTGTGAGCTTTCCAAGAATAGCTCTATTTCTTCTAGTTTACCTAACAGCCTGTTTATATTCTGGTATAAAATATAAACGGTGTTCTTTTGAACCATCTGAATAACATTATTTGTTCGTTTATTGCAAGGGGGGCCTAGTTTGTTACGACGCTTTGTTGTAACATAATGAGGCCTCTCTGTTGTCAAGGATTTCAGTTTAAACAGACACTGTTGGTTGTCACAATATTTGTCAAGTTTTGAAATTTCCTTGTTCGCTCGTTTGACAATGTCAAAAGAGACGTAACACTCGGGCAATACCTAAAACAAGAACCGGTTTTGGCCAGGGTGCATTTTCCTTTACTGGACCATACCTTTACCAACCTATTGACAAAGAGTTGGACATCATAGATACGTCAACATTATGAGTGCAAGAAAAAGGTCTCGGCTTGGCTATCTACTCAGGGCTACTGCTCGCATCTCGAAAAAAGCGACATCGTTTCATGGTGGATGTTCCAAAGGCACGAACAAAGAGATTTGACTCTTTTTGTTTTTGTCTACGCTGTGGAATACGTTGCCTGAGTGAGTTTTCCCGATAATTACAATCTTTGTGTCTTCAAATCCAAAGTGAGTCGGTTTTTCTAGGTAAACACGCTCCATATCGTAGGCAAACATATTGCATGCCTCTAGAAGAAGAGGCCAGTTTGTATGGGTCAATTATTAAAATGTTTTGTATCACCTTATCTTACCTGCAAACAGCAATAAAGATTTTTGTATTTGTACCACATTGTTGTTTAACATCAGGCGAGATGGCGGTCAAGTGTAAACCTTTGAAAGTAAAAAAAATGTCCTGAATTATTTTGGTTATATTTAACACAATGTTGAAATAATCATATACCTAAAATAATCAAGTTGTAGCTAATTAACATACACAGAGAATGATAGAAAAACATCAGAAATAGAAAAATAGTTGAAAAACAAAGATAAAATGATTTTGAGTTGTGGCTTTTTAGTTTTAAAGCACCGATTTAGGTAATTTTAATTCATCGCTCAATCGAACAAGAACAAAATTAAAAACATTGGTTCGACTACCTCGGATTTGTTTTCTATAAAACATTCTACTGGTCAAGCCCTTTCATTTGAAACCCATATTGAGAGAGTTTCGAAAAAGAAATGTATTTCGATATTTTGCGGTAGCAGCCATCTTGGATTTCAAATTTGTCATATTGCATAGTATTCCACTAGTCAAGCCCTTTCGTTTGATACACATATTGGGGTAGTAGTGAAAAAAAAATTTGATTCGCCATGTTGTGGTGGCGGCCATCTTGGATTTAAAATTTGTTACAACGTATAATAATATTCTACTAGTAAAGCCCTTTCATTTGATACCCATATTGAGGTAGGTTGTGAAGAAATATTTTGTCCACCATTTTGTGGAGGCGGCCATCTTGAGTCGATATTAACCAAACATAGCTAAGATTTTATGCAAGGACTCTTTTGTACACCTACGTCCGAACACCTCGGTGATTCAAAGCTAGTTTGTTTAATTACTGAGCCTTGTAGGTACTAATATTTATTCTGTTACTGAGCATTGTCTTGCAATGTAGGTAGTGTGATGTAGGTAGGCTAGAGATTAATACTATACTTGTGGGTAAACCAATAAATGTCGTTGTGTCACTCGGCTGTTTCAATTACTGCTCCACGTTAAAATATCGTAATATTCAACTACACAATTATTATTTTTAAAATAAAAGTGACGAGACGAACAGGACATGTGCCTGATGGTAAGCAACATGCCTGCCACATAACAGCTCAATGACACACAGCTATTAGAATATTAGAAGTCCAAATCATTACCTAGCACTGCACTGCGCTCGTTACCCAGAGATCTAAGATGTTATATCTCTAAGGGCAGTAATTTATCTGGAAACATTGCCCTTCAAACCGGAACACAATTTCAACTGGTATCTATAACTTCAGTCGGTAACTGAAGTTACCGACCATACCGACCGAAGTTACAAATCTATCTGGGAAGTAGATTATTTGATGATAAGCCTCGGGTTCTATAGGAACTATTTTCTAATCTGTGTCTCGAAAACTAAATACAAGCTTGAAAACAACGGACAAAATATCCAACAACAACGATATCAAAAAACATGCAAAAGATTACACAGTGATGAGATATGAACTCGAGAACTTGAACGCGGTTGTACCACCGAGCCAAACTAACAAGTTACAGTAGGGTCCAAAATTTCACATCATATGAACTTTATTACCGTTTGTAAAACTTCTATAACTTTAATCAGGAACTGGGAAGTAGATTTAATTTTAAGATTTCATGAAAAGCCTCTGGGTACTTAGGAACTATTTTCTAATCTGTGTCTCAGAACAGACAGAACTAAAGAAATAAAACCTTGAAAACAACGGAGAAAATATCTAACAAAAACAATATAAAAAAAAAACAAAAGATTTCGTAGTGCTGAGATACGAACTCAGGATCGTAAATCGTAACGACTTCATCTGCCGCTTTAAACATTGCGCCAAATCTACAGATGTCTGTAGTGTCGAATTTTCAAACCACATGAACTTTATAGATGTTGCTGCATGAATTTGTGAGAATTGTTTATTTTATTTTTTGAATTGCGAGCGTCGGACGACAAAGCGACACAGGTCCTTTTAGCAAGGCGCATCAGCGCTTTCTGCTGGACTTCATAGTAGTAAGCGAGAAGCAAGACACGGGCCGGCTCGGTCGAGTTAGCTTTTCAAAAGACAATTAATTAATACGAATTAAACTTCATAATCCAAAATACAAAATCTTCCATCCCCCTTAGTAAAAAATGATACGTTTACCTATAAAATTTGAATAATGTATGTTTATTAATGACACAGATATTTACATCTAAAACTTATTTTAGAGGTAAGTTTAGGATTTTTTCTTATCGAGTTTTTTTTTCCAAATCGTGTTTTGATACAATAGGTTACCTAATAAATATGTTCAAGAATAACATATATTTTACTAAAAGCCTCAAACCATATACATGTTGTTAAATGTGTGTTTAAAAAGTGCTAGTTGGCGATATTCAGCGCCTTAACATTGTTCCTATAATCCACGCCATGACTCAAGTTCAATATCTGGAATGTAATCTTTACACAGTAGTTCTTTGCTTACGTGTTTCTAAAATAAAATCGAATTTGGTCAACAAGGTTGTAATTCTTGCTAATTGGGCTAATTTACACAGCGTCAGCTGTCAGCAAGATGAATGATTGGAGAGTTGCCTTGTTTGGAGCGCTCTGATGAATGCGCGTGAGCACAGTATCTTTATCTTATCTTATCAAAGCGCCACCGCCCGCCGACTGTCGACGAGACTTACTCGAGGGTTTAATAAGTGTATAAGTGATAAATCTCTGTTTTGTCACGACTTCCGGGAAACACTGCTAGTGCACTTCATGAAATATGACTAACACAATTATCTACCTAAAGCAAATATCAACGCAGTGACGATACTTAATAAAAATGTTTGCACTATGATTGTCAGATAATAAAAATGTTACCAGGGTTATAACTTGTCTTCCAATTACTGGGGACGCGTACACTTGTTACTCGTTTGTGCAATAAAAACAATATTGGTACTTAAGCCACGACTAGTGAATTATTTACATGATTTACGAACAAGTCCTAAACGCTACTGGTTCATAGTAGATGTTCCTAAAATTCGAACAAAGCGTTTTGGATCCAGATTTATTTACATTGCAAAACAGTAGAACACCTGAGGCTGTCTGTCCCGATAGATACAACAATAATGTCTTTAAATCTTGAGTAAATAGGTACCTTCTAAGCTACATATATAGTTATGTATTGCTTAACATCAAGCAATTAGCGGTAAAAAATTTACTTAAATTGTACAAAAATAAATCATCTTTGTACGATATTGGTACTACAAGCTCATAAAACCAAGTGGCGGAGTTCGCTCTATTGTTACGATTCTATCCAACCACCCATATGTTTTTATAATCTACAAGTTATAGTAGCAACTAATATTTTTGTACGAAACAACTTCAAACAAATATGGTGATGTGGTTTCCGGTCACACATCTGAAGACTGTCATAAAACAATTCGTTCCGTTAGTGATTAGTGCCTCCTGCTTTGTCGCTTAGATCAAAACTATGAGAAATATTATGTTCTAAAATCATCTAATAAATATCCAAGGTGCTCTAATCTGGATTGATCAATACCTGGCAAACTATTTAGATTTTGTATTAGGAATACTTGACCAGATTTCGTTAGTCACGAAATAAGGCACTAATCTGATACACACGTGTTTTTATGTACTTTGTACACCAGCAAGTTTTGATGTCATGTTTTTATATTTAGAAGTTATATAACCTCTAGTTTACATAGAAAAATTAAAATTTACATATACATATATGATGTAGATGGTATCAGTATTTTTGTTAAATTTTCCACTTGAAAAATTCAGAGTTAATAAAAATTGGTGAAAGAGGATAGGGATTCTATTTCTACTTCTAAGACATAAACGCTCCACACACGAGTCCTAAAATCAGAGGAAATGACGTAAATGTATTGGGGAGGAGCCTACATCGCATCATATGATTGGTAATTTATGGTGGAATGTAGCCCCACTAGCTTTACGTAATTTCCTCTGATTTTAGGGCTCGTGTGTAGAGGGTTTTAAATTTGTTTCCGAAACTTTTTTTAATGTTAATAAACCGGTGATCGTACACTAGTTTAGCACTCCTGTCTATGTTTATGTGCTGGAACAAGGATTGAGCGTAGGAATATAGCCCAGAAGACAGGCGCGGTCCCAGCCTCGAATTTTGGAGGGGTCACCAGTTTGCAGCCTCAGGTTGGGGGGTCACAAGTAGAAATACAATAAATTGAGCAAAAAATACTTTACTAGTATCGCCCCAAGATTTTACCCGCGTAGTTCCCGTACTAATTGTTTTCCCGCGTTAAAAAATAGTCTATGTACTATTAGATTTTCTTAATTTTCTTAGATTTTTGTTTAACGTCTACGATTTTGGGGGGGTCATGTCCCCTGTGACCCCCACCCCTCGGACCACGCATGCAGAAGATGGAATTTTAATCTGTGGTCTTTAGATGACACAGAGTAAATATCGTCATTATACACACGTAATTTTAACAAGTTTGTATCAAAGATTAAAATAATGACTTATAACAAGTCAGTACTTAACAAGAGTGTTACGATTTGAACATTTAAATACATTTGTTCACATCGATATTTTGTTTACACCTATTCAATAGAAGGATCAATGTAGTATTGATAATAATCTCTCTAGGCATTTAAATTGGCCTTGTTTAATTTTTGCTTTCAGACTACTTTAATTTTGCTAAAGGTACTCTCTCTTACAGTAATAATCTCATTGTTCCAAAACACGCATGCTCCGTAATGCAGCTATTTACAACCACAGAATCCTTGGATGAAACCATAACGTGGTTCTGAAGGTTAGTTCTCGCAATTCAGGTAATGTGAAAAAAGTAGGAACCGGTAAATTTTACCGATTGCGTCCTCAGTCGGTCACGCCGGATGCGCGGGCCAATGACAATCACCAAAAATAATATCGGATCTACTTTATAGCGGTCATCATTCAACAGCATCAGCAACAAAATATTAACGGTTCAGTCTATTTCAGTAAAGCATAACAGTTGCGTAAATATTATCGATAAGTATGGACCTAAGATTATAAGCTTCCGTGACACGTCTGGGTCAACGAGGCGCAAATAGGTTAACGAATAGACGACTGCTTTCATTGATCATTTCGATTTGATTTATTTCTATCTCTCACTTTAATAGGATTTAATATACATTTAATAGGTTTTAGTAGTTCAAAGGCGCTAGTAAAAATTAAAACTCTTAGGCACGGCTGCTTTATAGCTGAAATTAATCTTACAGAAATTGATGTTGTACAAGAACAAAATTAAAATTTTGGTTAACCCCGACTACCTCGGATCTCGGATTTGTAATCTGTACAACATTCTGCTAGTCAAGCCCTTTCATTTGATACCCATATTGTGGTAGTAGTGAAAAAATAATGTAATTCGCCATTTTGTGGTGGCGGCCATCTTGGATTTGAAATTTATTATTATGTATTGTATTCTACTAGTCAAGCCCTTTCATTTGATACCCATATTGAGATAAGTTGTGAAGAAATATTTTGTCCGCCATTTTGTGGAGGCGGCCATCTTGAATCGATATTAACCAAACATAGCTAAGAACATCCGCACGGATATCAACCTTCGAATAAAAAAACCGCATTGAAATCGGTCCATCCGTTTGAGCTCTACGGTGCCACAGACAGACACACACACACAGACAGACAGACAGACAGACATCGACGTCAAACTTATAACACCCTTTTTTGGTCGGGGGTTAAAACAAACATCCTTAAACTTATAAAACATCACACTATCAGATTCTAATACTACGCAATTTTATCATTTTAGGTATATCTACTATACAATATAATAATGATAAAAAACCGGGAGCGGGAAAAAGTGGAGGAGGGAGGAGAGGTCTTTGCACTGTAATGGGACATTATACGAGTATAGGCTGACTGAGATATTATTACCTATCTCATATTTATAGAAGTCAAATTGAATACTTCTCTTTATTTAAAATCAGTTGCAATTGATTGTATAAGTAGCCCCAAATCGCCGATTTGACGATCTGTCTTATTAAGTGATGACATTGACGGAATTATGGGCTTGAACCCCAATAAAAGATATAAATCAGAACTTAAATGTATTATTTGTAAGTATTTCGGTTTACTACTGACGGTAAAAAGAGAACTCATTGCATCGCACCACTTCATCCTGTATTTACCATCAGTAACTGAGCCAATTGAGGGTTCAGTGCACGGATGACATGCATCCACGTCAAGAGTTATTGCCGATCAACGGTTCCCATGGTCACTTTACGAACTGGTTATCAGCTTGGATCCTTGGAATTATCGTTGACACCTACTGAACATAATATATACTTATAAAAAGTAAAGGAAACAAACAAAATGTTGCTTTAACTTTCAAAATTTCATGTCTTATGTACCTATGCAATATTTTCCAAGTTTTGAAATAGGACTTTGGCTTAAAATACTTATAAAAATCTGCACTTCTTTTCAGAATTAAATAAATGACTCAATGTATTTTTCTCAAATATTATAAAAAAAATATTTTCGTTAAATTATTATTTAAAAAAATCAATAATTCAGCCAAAGGGCCTAGGCTTATGTATTGGGTAAATGTTTGGACTATAGTAAAGTTACTTCTTTTTTTTGACATTTAAAAAAATTATACCTACAGGACTCAATCACGATCTAAATGTTTGTAAATACATCCCGACCCGATCGGGAACAACGAGCAATTCTTGTAGGTATTTATATTTATAGAATTTGAATCTCGGAAACGGCTCGAACGATTTTCATGAAATTATGTATACAGGGGGTTTCCGGGACGATCGATCTAGCTAGGTTTTATTTTATAAAAACATCATTTCATGCACGTTTTTAGACAATGAAAAACTCCTACAATGTCATTAGAATACGATAAGTTATTTCGCCACTTTTCTTAAAGTCTAAATGGCTCAGACGGAGTATGCTTGCCCTTGGAGTCAACAGGCCCTGGTTCGAATCCTGATGGTTACACTCTTTTCATTTTGTTCTGTTTTTTCTGAGAAATCTTTTACTTAGAGCTCTTTATAAACGCATTAAAACCGAGCAAAGCAGGTCAACCAGGTACTTATAGTTAAATTCAAATACTGAAAGTTTAAAATGAATGCTTTCAATAAAATTCAGAAAAAGAAGTACATGTGTACTTAAATATAGACAGAAAAAATAGAGCCACGGTTTCCAAATAGAACCGTAATTTAATATATTCAGAATATTCACCTCGATTTTACGCATTAATATGTGCTTGTGATAAAATATTCTCACACACATGTACCTACATAACATTACAGTTACTGATATTTTTAAACCACTTGTTCAAATAAATAGTCCGAATGTTTTAAATTGTTTGTTATTAGATCGTACGTTTTCCTCACTATTTACTACGTAGTCTACTTAAAATAAAACTAAGGCGAAGTCTATTTCTTTAATTTCTAAGAAACTCGCAGTAAATATAGTTTTTTTCTTAATATTGTTTGCATAAATAAAAGTGATTGGTTGTTTGTTTACAATCCTGCCAGCTGCTATGAATAACAGACAAGTTCTTTTCAAATGTCCTCGATGGAGTATGATGATGATGTGGTGGTGAAATGATGAGTGTTTGTGGTTAAAGCGGTGTTTAATAAGATTACTAAGTCATATTAGAACGTGTGCTACTGGTCTTCCATTCGGCTTATAATGTTAATGTTTTTAGTAAACATCATTTGATTTATATTTAACTTATTGTTGTAGGAATCTTTGCCGAGACCATCTGGAGAAGTACCATACATTGGACAATGATTCTACCACCAAGAAGTAATTGTACAAATATGTATATCTGTAATCCAGTTAGAAGTGCAGTGATTCTAGAGAAAATCCAATGCAAAGAAATACGAGAGCAGTGCCAGACTGCACTTCGTTTCTGCATCTTCAAAACACTGTTTGGGACTAATTTGGTAATAGGAAGGCATGTTGATTTTGACTTGATTTTGATTTTGAGTTGTTGATGTTGACCATTAGGTGCAAGTCTTATTTGCCTTGTCTAGTAGTGTCGTATAAAATATAATCCAAAAAGTCAGCCTACCAGTCACTCAAAAATTATGGAGACGAAACGTTTTTGTTCCCACGTATCCACACGCTGTACGTTATGAATAAAATGTAATAGGTACTTAGTAAGTACATTATCTGGATATATTACTTTTTATCCCATTAAAGATAGCATTTGTTAAGTCGCAGATTAAACCGCGGGGGCGCAGGTAGTGATTAAATAAATGGTACATGACCAATTGGACTTGGTACAGGTGTCCTGTTTAAAACTATATTCATAAATAGTTAACATTCTTACTATAACTTGTCGAAGTTATACGATACTGCCATACCTATATGTATTACTACTTATTGAAGTCATTGTCAAGGTTCCGTTAGTACACAAATCTTTCTCTCGATTGCGAGTAGGTAGCCCTATCGTGTTTGCGTTAATAATGATTAATCAATCGGACTGATTGGAGTGGTGACGCAGTCGGCACGGCGCGACTTCGCCTGATGACATGTGACGAACCGTAGAAACTAGAACTACAATTAATGCGACAAGATACATCTATTTCCTAATAAACTTCCAAGATTCCAAGCAACAAAATTAATGAAATTATCAACAATGACCATCCTACTGTTTATTATTTAGGTTTGATTTCAATTCAAGACACTTATATACTTAATTACAAAAATTTTTGCTTTTTTGAAAATTGTATATTAACTTTTTATACTCAATAAAATTATACAAAACAACAAACCAACCCAGTTATTCGTTAATCTATCAACTGGCGTAAAAGATAACAAAGCGACAAAACAAATGACTGTATTAAAAAAATAGTATAGAATGCCATTTACAAAGAAACTGTTGTTTTGTAATGGTATTACCAATACCACTGCATTGGTATTGCCGGTTGCCGGTAAGCATCGGTGGTGTTGGACTGTTGGCGAGAGTCGCACGTAGGGCGACGTCGCGCCGCGTGCGCCGTCCGCGCGACCTCGGCCTTGCTTATCTCAAACAGATTATTTATCCAGTGTTAATACGCCCTCGCAGCGTCGGTCGGTCGCCTTCACCGAAATGCAGCCATTCAACTGTTCCTAGATAGTTTGTACTTACTATCTTGATAATGTACTGTGTTTAGATTTAGACGCGCGAACTAATAGTAAGCATCGCTTGAACGTCGCTCTACCATCACTGTTTTACGAGAATCCGCTAAACTTAACCCGTCAACAGTTGGTCATCTTAGAAGATGGATTTACAAGATTTGATACATCCCGGTACTTTATATCAAACGAGATGGCGATGGTAAAGTCCAAAGTTATTATTGACAAAAAATATAAAATTGCCACGCTAGTAGCTAAAATTCATTAAGGGCTCAAATTGTTCAAAACGGAAAGTGTAGTAATGTTGAGTACTTATTACAATACAATCAAGTAGGTAAATATTAAATGACAGTATAGTATGTATTTATTTTTACAAGTTAAATATTTCAATATTGTTTTTATGTTGTGCGCGACAAAATGCAATTTAAAATATGATCAAGGTGAAACACTAATTCAAACGTTTTTATTCATTGCGTTACAAGCGTGTTAATTACAAAATAATTTCCTTATTGGGTCTTTTATGGTTCGTAGAAAATATGTACCGTTCTTTTTTAACCTTTATTTTATTTCCGCGCAATGAGATGAAATGAACGAGGTCGCGGTCACCCACACACAGGGTTGTCACCTCCTAAAAACCAGACACCCTACATTGCTTGAAAGGTTCCAAGGTTCCAAGTTAAAATTTCGACATAACTGTTACAAAAAATACGTTAACATTAACTTATTAATTAAAGTGTTAACAAATGTTATTTTATAAATAAACTAGCGACACGCCCCGGCTTTGCACAGGTGCAATGCTGATACTAAAAGTACGAATAAAATGGTTATTGTGGGGTGTTCCGTAAGAGATAGACATATACAATTGTTGACTTTTTTGTAGACCTTTTTAAGGGGTACAATACTGCAGAACATTATTTTGATCCAACTCGTAGGATCCAGCAAGCGTTTGCAAAGTAAGCGCAAAATCTGTAAATTTATAACATCACATTAGAAACCTTTAAAATTATTAGTGTTTCCTAAGCATACATAAGGAAATAGGAACAGAGAAAGCGACTTTGTTTTATACTATGTAGTGATAATTGATGTTGAATGCCAATTATTTGCATATAGAAAAACAGTTAATCACTCAGGATTTCAAGGTTAATTCCTCTGAAAATAAACGTCGTCACCAAAGTAGGTATGTATTGCTACTGAAGTATTTTTAGTTCGGCAGGATTGATGTCAAAGTTTGTTGTCGATGAGTAATTAATATTTTCTAATTAATAGGATTAAGGGATTACAGAATGAACACCTGAAATCCGAAAAATAACTGTCCAAGTTCTATATTTATGATAGGGTCTGAATTGCTGTGTAGAGCACTAATTACAGAACAATCGTTTTTTGTTGAATATGAGTATCTTTGCATCTATTACTTTTTTCTGTAATTTATTTATTACAAAATAAAATAATTCCTTACCATGACAGCCCTAACCCACTGTCGCATGTCGGACCGATCCGTACCGTGAACTCTTATCGCAATTATTATTCAGGTATCACAATTGTGAACCGTATCCCCTAGCGATTAGGTTCGCAGTAGCAACGCATGAGAAGTTAAACGTGAATCAAAAATGATCGTAAAAGCCTCATAGTACGGTGCCTGCACGTTTTCTGAGGCGCGCGCATTATAGCGTGAGCTCGCGCGCACCACGCGCTCTCACAATCACATTGTTCATTGTTTACAATGGGATCCATTATCAAACCCAATGAATCTGCTGTCACAGTAAATATGGTGTCAGAGCAACTCATTGAAAACGAACTGGAGACCTTAATGCCTCTGTTTGCCGCAGGTATTTCTAAATTAATAATTTATTTCGCTTCTTAGAACCTACATTGAGAATAATCAAGATAAATAAACTTTCGCTTCATTCCTCCAATCACAATTTTGATTGAAATAATTGACTAAAGAAAAAAAAACCACGGCTAGAAAAATGATTGTTTTAGGTAAATGTTACAGTTATTTTAAAGAAGGCGTGTGTGTAAATAAAACTGTAAATTAAACGTGCTTTATCGAGGTAGTTGAGTGACATTTTTATGTGTTTAAAGTCTTAAACATAATTAGGAGACCTAATCTTAAGACTAGTTATAACAATGTTAGTGTCGGCATGACATGTGTCCGCGCAGTTACCGCAAACCGCGGAAAGGAAACCTGTCCGGCCGCGTCAGAAGTGTTTAGTCGTGTCATGTCATCCTCCGGACAATCAACATGTCGAGCCTGTTATGGAAGAACATCGTAAGCGACTTTTATGACATTTTACAGGAGAGGTATTTCAGTGACGATTTGATTATTTTTTAAATACAAAGGTCTGATTTATTTATATGTTGCAAAACACGTTCGGTTGCACATTATGATCACTAAAATTAATAAAAAAACGCCGAATAACTAGTACTAGCGTCGCTTACGATAAAAGTTAACTGTATGGTTTTTACTTGTTGTTTTCAAAAAATATTTGTCCCTGTCGAGTGTGGACTTCCATTTATCATTTTACTTTGCACACCGGCATTTTCTTCAAAACTACTAATTATATTAAACTGTTTTTCATAAAAAGGAAGGTTACCTATCTGATGATTTTTTAAATGCTGTGTAACGGTATTTTGAGGCTGTTAGTAGTATAGCGCCACATTCGCAACTGAAAAACTGTAAGTTATTGTATTATTCATTATGGGATATTTACAGTAATATGGTGAAGCAAGCACTTGACTTTTCGATGTAGTTTCATGCCCTATGTTCAGTAACACTAAATTTTAACACATGAACATAGTGAATTTACATTAAACGGCATCGAAATAATGAGAGCTCACTCCACGATAATTACCACGGGTATATAGTAAAATTAAAAGTAAAAGGAGAAGGAGAAATTTAAATTGATAATTTAACAATTATCAATTTAAATTTCTCCTCTATCTCTCTCTCTCCTATATTATCAACTAAAGAGTATTGACGGCCGGAATGAAATAGAAAAATATTTAGAAAAAAAATATTACAAAGATGTTTCAAAATCATTAAATAAGTAGGTTAAGTACCTATTTAAATAATAGCTATAAATGCTGCGGAAGGTATTTATGAAGGTACACTCAAAAAAGTAAATAAATATTTCTTAGATGTACACGTTTGAGAATTATTTAGAAGAATTTTGAAGGCCTCACCGTCAACGTCATTATGTGTTGTGGTTATTCTATACATATCATAAATCTAACCGCTCCATTCAACATATTTGTTGTATGTAATTGGATATTTTTTACTTAATACAGTAACGACAAGAGCGTTATACCTGCGCTTAAAAATCAGATAAATCCGTAATTTTAAAATGGCCGCTTTGAAAAATGTTTTGACTGATATTCGTAATTTATATATCAGTGATTTTGGGATATTACAGCTCAGTATCAAATAGCAAAAACTGAACCCTATTTATATGAAATATGATGGTAACGATATCAAATAATATTGTTACTAATGTATATGTATATGGAACACTATGCCGCCAGAAGGTTTTTCAGTCTTACAATATTGGAATCCTGAAATGAAGCGTGTATATGGGTATTTTCTAAGCAAAACATTTTAGTTACACTTTAGATGTCGTCAATGTGATATATTATGTACTTGATGACGCAAGGTCAAACATAAGTACAAGATTAAGTTTTATACTTTA
The DNA here is from genome assembly GCA_017562165.1 of Ectropis grisescens. Lineage (NCBI taxonomy): Eukaryota > Metazoa > Arthropoda > Insecta > Lepidoptera > Geometridae > Ectropis > Ectropis grisescens. The sequence continues at coordinate 12,067,978 of CM029771.1, read as the reverse complement.
CATTTACGTAAGGCGTAATAAATGTTAAGGATAAAAAACTAATGAATTTAGGATTGTGGATTCTTCTATTTCTGTACTTGATACAAATTAGACGAGATCTACGTTTACTGCAGTGATTTATCAAAAATTTTTATACATAGACTTTAATGTAATGCATATAAACATACGAAATAGTAATTTTCATTGGCATCACTTTGAAATTTATATTTGTAATATCCATAAAATTATTATAAAATGTAACGAAACTTCACACTCTTATTTTTTATAAATTTATCTTAATTACTGATATAAAATATAGCATTAGTTTGTAATACTGTCATAGTTATTCAGATAAACTATTATTTATAAATGATTTCTCTTTTATAAGCAATCATAGGACAACTTAAAGGAAATGTACAAAAAGTACTCAAGTAAGACATTCCAGTCACGTGACAACAGATTAAAATATAACATTTAAAATCATTTATAATTTTACTACGTAATATTAAATTATGGTAATGTGATTTTCGATATTCTATAAATGCAAACTATCATAAAATTAACATTAACCATTAATTTGTGATTAGTGTTTATTCTACTGCGTCCCAGTTTAAAATTATGTTTTTTTATCATCTCATCATTTTGAATCATCTTATTATGTCTCCGGGTGATAAGCGTAGTGCAGTGCTAGGCAGTGATTTTCTTTATTCATTCATAACATAATTTATCAAACACGTCAATGCTGTGAGCACTGTGATATAGCCAAGCGTGTGGCTTACCATCAGACACATGTCTTGCTCGCCCATAAAAAATATTATCATCGAAATTGGTCCCAATGCAGTTAAATGTAAAACATTTTAATTGTAGGTAAGTAACACACACGGAAACTCTCCTTTTTTTAAATTGCCTAAATTCTAAGCGTACAGGTAGCAGACAGTGCTTGTCACGTCTCTCCCGCCAACAACATTTCGATATTAACCTGCTTCATTCATATGAAATGAATTGTCTATTTATTAAATGAATTATTCAACAGTTTCTCCAATGGGGCGCTCTAGTTTCTGTTTAGATGTGTCGGGAAAATAACGGAACTGCGAAATTTGTATTAGAAAGCTAGGATTTTATGTTATAGAATTCCAAAAAGCCACCTTCCGTGATAGAAAAAAAATTAAAATAAACATTTATTAAACTTAACCTTTCATACCATAATAATTATGCAGCAGAAATGTGTGCAAAGCTCATTAGCATTTCAGTATAGGTATTATATCTACACCAATATATATATTTCTTTATAACTAAGAAATATATATATTGGTGTAGATATAATACCTACATTGGTGTAGGTATTATATCTACACCATTATAAAGTGAGAGCGCTGATGGTAAAAATTACATCACTACATACTTGAAAAACAGATATCATGATTCGAATATTATTGCTGACTAGCTGTGCCTCGCGGTGTAACCCGCGGCTCTACCATTTGTACGATGCTATGTACTAATCAAGGCTATATACTTACTAGCTTACTACATAATATTTCCTTTCATTTATTTTTTCAATTAATTAAGCAATTTGAAGACACACAAACATTTATCAAACAACATTTTTTAAGTATCCAGCGGATACTACTATCTTAAACTGTATGAAAGTAAGCCTCTGTGGTAATTCAGGGAACGTATGACGTAAATATTTTGATTCTACTTATTTTAGCCGTTACAGAGTGCCAAACGTACAAACAAACTTTCACATTTATAATTTATTTTTTATTGGTGTTGGACAATTCACACACAATATCATCTGACCCCAAACTAAGCAAAGCTTGTAATATGGCGGCTAGATAGCTAATATAATAGTTATATAGTTGTAAATACCTACTTATTATACATAGAAACACCCAGACACAGTACAAACAATTGAATTCATCACATAAATATTTGCACTGGATGGGGATCGAACCCACAACCCTCGACTTCGCAGGCAGAGTTACTACCCACTAAGCCACAAGGCCAGTCATATTAGGTGTTGTTTACCACACAAAATCATGGGGAATACCGAATTTCGACAGCGATTTGATAAATAGATACTCGCATAAACAACGGGACTCGGAGATATAGTATATCTCCGAGATGAGGTAGTCGTGATTCGTGAGGTAGGGAATAATCATACTCCGTTGTTGTATATAGGCCACGATTATCCCAATTTGTTTTTTATCAGAAATCGAGCCCAAGTCACATGAAAGACGCTTGTAGGTACCTACGTCATGTTGAATATAGCCAAGGACAATTTGCGAAGGTCGTCTTTTCATAACAGAGAAGGTACGAGTATTAAATACTTGGTAAACAACGAACTAATAATAATCAATATCCTTATTTCAACATCTTATTGAGGATACCACTTATTAGAATTACAGTTTTTCTCAATGTCTAAAGTTGAAAGGTTTCACAAACCAGGCAACGGTGCTAACAATAGAACCATGTCTGCATAGCTTATTAGATTTAAACATTAGGATCGCTCATCAAATAGATGAATAGCTGCTAGCTTGGTCTAAATAGGTTTCCCTGACGTATACCAAATATAAATCACTGTATGTATATTTTAATTAGACGATGTCCGTTCGGACAATTGTTTTTGCGTCAAATAGGTCACTATTTTAAAATGTAGATTTAGGTTCAGGTTTTGTTAGTGGCTTTTAGGTAGTTTTGTATTTGATAGTCGTTTTGATGAAGACACAGTTGTTTCATTTGTTGAAACTGACTGTTCCGAACCTAAACAGCATATTAAATATAACATAACATGTAACTGCCTTGACTGATGAACCTGATGACTCTTGGTGAATACGCGATAGAAGCAAAAAAAGCATAGAATGTCTGTAGCAACGATAAAAAGTAATATTGACTACAGTTATGGAGGAACTTAGTGAAAGTTAGGTACTTAATACTTTTGAATTCCTATTTTTTATAAAAAGACAAAAATTAAATAATTACAAAATACAGCTATCCTTCGTTTTCAGAAATAAATATGTTTGTGTTAGTATGAATAATTATGAAACTTCAAATATTTGAAAAACATTAAATACTAATTATTATTGTTACGCCAAGTTATTGTCAGGCACAGATAAATTGAAAGATACATATAATGTAGGTAGTTTTGAACTTGAAACTTTTCGGTGTGAGAATTATTTTCTTTTATTTACATATTAGTAACAATATCCTACTGTTCTATAGGTACTAATACGACACTAGACTGAACATCAGATTTTAGTATTGAGATTTCGCTAAGATTCTAAAATGATGTCAAATTATTGTAAAATTATAAATGGATTAGTTCTGGGCAAGAGTACCTACGCTGGATGTGGCTGATGATTAGCTATTTTGTTGCTCACAATTTTAAATAAATCTTTATTTAACTAAATGACTAAATACATACTCGCTTATAAAATATTGTTTACTGTACGAAATGAAAATTAACTGTACATTCGATACGATTGAAAAAGAAAATAAAACGCAATAAACATTTAACCTATGCAATTATATTATACTTACCTTTATTAATAAGTTTAGGTATCTGTTGTTTTATGGTTGAAATTAATCTTAGTTACGGATTTTTAAAGGAATTTTTAACTTGTATTTTTGTAATTTCACACATACCTATAGAGGTAGGTATATCTTAGTACGTGTGTTATGTGAATACCTAATACCTACGTAATCACACTATTAAAACTCATGAGTTATATCATAGAGCAGAATATGATTAGTGTAATTTTCTTTAGATCTGTACCTAAGTAACTGAATATGATAGACGTTGTTTTATTAAATTGTTGACTTTAAATCGTAAAGTATATTCAAATTGTATCGACAGCTTGGTTCCAATTACGTCAGTTTCAACACACCAGTAGTTAAAACACAAATTTGTAGTCTTCGTTATCGTCACGTAACGTTGGCAAATGTATCAAAATTCGACTTCGTTCGCGTCCGCTAGATTTTCGATCCGTTTACTATCGTTATGTTACGTACGTTCTTGTCAGCTCCTTTTCCAACTAACTTAGAAGAGATCGCTTTTAGCGGTAAAGTCGCAATTTACTAGTATATTTTAGATATCTTCTTAAGTTTTCTTTTGTTATGTTCAGTACAAAAAAGTGTTAATTATCTACTGTACTTATCTATGTTTTCACGTTGAGGGAGTCGCTCTATATTAGTAGGTACTTGACACAGGCAGGAAATTACTAAGTCTTAGACATGATGGCGATAGTAACTAGGTTAGAGGTTAAGATCTCGAGCTATCAACAGGTTATTTGTGGTTGTTACACCCGAGGCGCCTATTAAGAAGTCAGTGGGTGGATCGCGCAAAAACTGGAAGAAGTTTCGTTCGCGAACCGGCTTGCTGAACGGATCAAAGTAGGCCAGCGATCGCAGCACGCGACTCGCGAACTACTCTGCTTTAGACGTATTAGGTAGCACAAAAAATCTTATAATCACTTCATGTATCAGTCATAACATTTGTCATTAGACAACCTGTTTTTGTGGAGATGAAATAAAAACATGTGTTTAAATGTAGAGTAGTGACAGTTTCAATTATTTTGCAACCGTTCGGGTCCTAGTGACGGACAAGTGAAAGTGAGAAGCGATTCACTTAGGTACGCATTATTATACTTGAAAGGCAATTACCGTAACGACTTTATGTATTTCTTATCGTGGTTTGTAAATAAATTACATACCAATAGTGAGGAACGAAATATCATTCTAGGGTTTCGTACCTCATAAAAGGTTATTTTGTGAATTACTTCAGAGTCTGTCAGTTTGTCATAGCTTTGAATTTTTAGTACTTAAATTAAAACAGTTTTTGTATGAGATAGATCTCCTCAGGATTCGCACGACGTGCACCTTATGGTAAGCAACACGTAGCATTGTGCTTAGCATTGTGCTCCTCAGGATTCGCACGACGTGCACCTTGTGGTAAGCAACACGTAGCATTGTGCTTAGCATTGTGCTCCTCAGGATTTGTATAACGTGTATCTTATGGTAAGCAACACGTAGCATTGTGCTTAGCATTGTGCTCCTCAGGATTTGTATAACGTGTATCTTATGGTAAGCAACACGTAGCATTGTGCTTAGCATTGTGCTCCTCAGGATTCGCATGACGTGCATCTTATGGTAAGCAACACGTAGCATTGTGCTTAGCATTGTGCTCCTCAGGATTCGCACGACGTGCACCTTATGGTAAGCAACACGTAGCATTGTGCTTAGCATTGTGCTCCTCAGGATTCGCACGACGTGCACCTTATGGTAAGCAACACGTAGCATTGTGCTTAGCATTGTGCTCCTCAGGATTCGCATGACGTGCATCTTATGGTAAGCAACACGTAGCATTGTGCTTAGCATTGTGCTCCTCAGGATTCGCATGACGTGCACCTTATGGTAAGCAACACTTACCATAACAGCACAATGCTACGTAGCTATTTGATTTACAACAAAATGGGAATTTTAAGAAGATAATGTCGTGAGACGTTACAAATAACAGGCAAAACAAGAATGTTATAAAATTAATATAATTGGAATAGTAAGTACAAAGTTACTTAATCATAAAAACTTTCCCGGTGACGGTCGGTGACGAGGAGGAACACAGATTGCTGAAATATTTGCGAAATGTTTTAAAGATTGAACCTGAAAAGCTGGAGGTGTCAGATGCTCAGGGGCGCCGGGCCGGCGGCGCGTGTTACCGTCGGCGGCGAAGCCTTCTGTTCACCTAGTGACGTCATGCGCGCAGTCAAAAATATTAAGAGGGGCAAGTCGCCGATTTAAAGCCTGTCTATGTTTGTACACATGTCATCTGTGGACAAAATACACTCGCAGAACGCATCACCCCAGTAGGATGCAATGATGCTTTTCTGCTAATGCGAAAACCGCGTTTTTACAACGCATCAGGCACGTTCGGCGATGAGCGTGTTCCGGATTTCTTCGCTGTCATCAGATCCCGAATTGGTTATATCTGGGATGGGTTGATAAGATCGGAAAACGGCATTTTAAACTGTTTAGGGGCCTACTATGGCAGCCCGATTTTTAAATTGTGGAAAACAACGCATCAGAGTGCGAATCGAAAATATATTATTTATAAATGTATGACGAAGTTGTACGAAACTTATGTATTTTTTATCTTCTACCTTATTTAATTTTATCTATAGGTTGTAATGTCAACAATTATTACTTTACTTTAGCTGAAATAAACATTTATTTTGATTTTTAAATAAAAGGCACTTTACAAAATCCCAAATATTTTAGTGCATCCATTTTTGGTACTCATAAGTATATCATCTCCGAATACATTGAGTATAAAAGTTTAAACGAATAAATAAATGCATATTTTGATACAAAACTAACAAATTACAGAAATACTTATAATAAGAAATGTATGTTCATCAAACATCAAATAAGATTATAAATATATTATCTCAAATTCGCATTTTAGAAAATAATATAATTTGATTTCGAAATTTGATTTTTAAGAAATGTAATGATTATGATTGAGATTCATGTCTACGCGGCTTAATATGTACTTGTCTGGTATTTTAAATTTATTTAATAATGCTAATTATTACATAATAATTTCATCTATTAGACACTTATAGTGTAGATTTATTCTTACTAAATCTGTAAGCCGTGATGCTGAACAACAAAAAAATTACGACAGTATAATGAATGGACGTAATTCTTCGTATCTTGAATAAAATATTCTTTAAGCTCAAAGTTAATTTCTCTGATTTTCTACTGTGTACGCATAAAATGCATGCTAATTATTTATTTGAAATACATGGTAAAAATTACTTGCATTTTCTAGTAAATACAGTAAAACATCAAACAGATATCATACAATTAATTTTTAAAAAACGCTGTGAGCGTCGCTACTTTTTTAGTTAGTAGGTATTTTATATACTCTAGTGTATAAATAATAATGTACACAATAGTGTCAATGATTACATGTATTAATGATTTAAATTTGACATGAATTTAAGTAAAAAATTGCACATGCATGAATGAGTCACTATATTGTAGTTTATTTTGAACGATTTAAAAAAAGAATTTAGAATCGAACAAGGAAAACTTGGTGAACTTGACTTTTGAAGTTTGACTTGTAAAGTTTAAGTTTAAAGTATCACTTGAGGTCACGCGTGCACTCCGATGTAAACAAACCGGTCGGCGCTCTTACATACATTAACATTAGTAGTAGTACGACTCACCGTTCTCACAGGTGTATCCCCAGTCGTCCGCCATTATCACTGAAGGATGTTATCACTTAGCCGGTTCGCGGGATAATGTACGAAGTGTGGTTCGGGTGATGTGTCGCGTGCGGCCCGAGTGCACGGAGGAGCGTGGTCGGGTCGTGACTGCGTGCGAGAGAGCGCGGCGCTAGCGCTATATAACGAGGGCGGGCGGCCGCCGCGATAAGCGGTAGCGGGAGCGGAAGCGGGCACGGACCAACAACGGACACCGGCGCACGCGCGCGCTCCGCCAGGCCACTGTCGGCCTTCGCAGTGCACACCTCGCGCCAGCCCCCCGATTGGCTTTCTACTCACCATTCGTAATTACTACGTAATTACACAATTTACTCATCAACCGGCCATTTCACTGTTCTATATTTCAATATATTGCGCCGATTCCAGTAAAAGATTACCAAAACTACTTATGTTTGTAGTAGTACTATTTAAATATCAAGAACGTAACTGGTAAATGTTTACGTTTTAAAAATTATAACGTTATAAGCGCCGGTTAAATATGTATTTAAACTTGAATGCGAATGATAACACGCATAAAGAGATCTACTTACGTGATGGTAGATAACGTTATTTTGTAAAGTAATTAGTGTAAGCTAAACAGACATTATATAAAAGTTTTGGAGAGAGACGATGATGGAAAACTTGATTGCAGCAACGAAGTAGATTTACATTCTTTATTGGCCATATAACTGTGATTTGTTGTACCTATGTATTAATACAAGCAAATTGGATTTAAATGTAATATTTTTTAATAAATAAAAATAATTGTCATTGAATAAAATCCAGAAATATTCGATTTAATGTTAAAATTACTCATAGTCATACGTAGATACACGTAGGCATACATAGTTCATACTATAGTAGCTAATTAACGCCGCTGCTTGTGACTTGCGCGGAGCCGTGAGCTCGAATTATGAGAAAACGTCAATGAGACGATTATTCCTGTTTCCATTCTTCTTGAAATGCCTAAAATTAATTATATGTTATATAGGTACCTACTGATAAAAATGAGAAAATTAAATCATCGTTAGAAACGTAAATACAAATAATTGTCTTAAAGTAAATGTTTATTGATTATTATTATCAAGTTTTAAGAAAATAGGAAATTAGATTCGATTGTGCTATTAGATGTATAGTTAAAGTTAGCATTACTTTTCGTTTTCTTAGCAAATTGATTTTTTGTACTTACAATCAGTATCAAGTAACTTTTTAAGGGATAAAATAATTTCATGCACCAATAAACAAGTCAATCAATCATTATTAAACTAACAGCTAATTATCCCCTTGTAGAAACAAAAAAGAAAATATTCCAAAAAATATTTGACGAATATGAAAATGTGTTATGCGTTGAAATCTTTTATTCGAACCATAGCAGCTGCCACAGAATGCGCCATAGTTACAATAGTAAAATTACGTCGTAGGCCGCCGACACACATCCATGCAAAATTTGGGATATATTAATCACATCTAAATATATCACTTTCGTTATTATTTATTCCAGAATGCTTTTGATAAAATGCCATCGACTATATTTAAACTGTTGGCCTGTTTTTAGATCACGATTATTAAATAGTTGGTTCCCGCCTTGTCCGTGAATTCGTTCGTATCTTTTATTGATTTAAGTACTTTAAAGATAACAGTGTACTTGTTTACTTTAAAGTACTTTTAAATACCTATGAAAAGAATAGTTGAGAATGATATAACCAGCAAAAAGTCTAATTCACAATTTTAAATTATTTAGATACCAGTATGTGTCCGCGATTTATGCTATGGTCACAAGCATTGCGGAAAGAATTGTGTTTTTTAGGCCAAAAAGTAGCTTATGTGGCAAATTTCAACCTGATCCATAAAGTGTTTGCGATATGATTCAGGAACAAACATTCAAACTCTCACAGTTATAATTTATATTAGTAAGATAAATGAAGCGATCCTCTGCTGCTGTTGGTACGAGTACACATGCCTACAAGCTAAGGCCATTTAATTTATAATTTGCATTATCATTCTCACGCATTCGATTGCAGACGGCGACTGCATCGTGTACGGTGCCCTAAACGTAAGGTAGAGTAATCTAGCGTTGTTTCTGGTTAATTTGTTATGCTCTGTACGTTGTATACTCTTTAACGTGGACAGTCGTTCGTGTTATTATTCATCAGTAACGTATATCAATCAGCAAGCCATTCAATGTCCAAATTGGACGTATTTATAATGAATAGAATAGACGTACGTTAGAGTATGGTCGTGAATTTTGAAAAGACACTTAGCATACGTTTGCTACGACTAATGTGGCTGATTGATTTATTACCCTAAAGTACATTTTTAATTTTTCCTAGGCACCAATAGCAAGCATAATAGCACAAACAGCCCATTAAATGTTCCCACTGCGTGGACTCAGGGCCTTCTCTCGCAAGGAGAGAGTCAAGGCCATAACCACTAACAAACACCACGCTGGCCCGGTGCGGGTTGGTGGATGACACATGTCTTCGACAGATTCTATCTGTACATGTACAGAAAAACATCGTGAGGAAACCTCCTCATGATGTTTTCCTTCGCCATTTTGTTAGCGGCATTACGCACATGACTTCGAAACGACAGTGATGCGCGTGGTTTTGAACCCAGGGTCTGGATCGGCAGTCGTTCTCTCGACTAGACCAGCCGTAACATTTACCGATAGCAAGGTATATTTATATTTCCTCGATAAGAAACCGCAGTTACTTATGAATTTAAGAGACACACAGTAATACTCGTATGTTGTGACCGACTTTTAAAAAAGGTTATCAACGCTGCTCGTAAAATTGTTAGAATACACGTAATACGAGTACCTACCTATATACCTTTACTAGCGGCCCGCCCCGGCTTCGCCCGTGGTACATATATATAACCTACATCATTCAAGGATTACGTACATATGAAAGAACGGTGAATGATTTTTTTAAATCGGTCCGATAGTTCCCGAGATTACCGTGTACTAACTATATATATGCTATAGACTACTTTTGATCCCCAAATTATCGTGCTGTTTACTGGGTCAGAAGTGACACCTGTAGACAACTGGCGGGGATGACTAATTAAATGACGATTGATCAGTTTTCGACCGGAGAGGAAAAATGATTAAATTACTAAAATGGCTATTAAAAAATAAGGGTTGATCGTAGAATGGTAAAAATTGAGCATTGTATGTATTTTTGTATGTTGTATCATAAAATAATAGAAATTAAAAATTTTGTCTAAAAATAAAATAAAAATTTAGGGGTGGACTACCCTAACATTTAGGGGATGAAAAATAGATGTTGGCCGATTCTCATAGATACCGGATAAGTACAAAAAAATTCATCAAAATCGGTCAAGCCGTTTCGGAGGAGTATGGCAACAAAAACTGTGACACGAGAATTTTATATATACCTTTATGTTCGTGTGTGAATTTTTATATTTCCCAAATAACATAGTTGTGTTTTACAGGGATATCGATACTATTTTTCTATTTCCAAAAAGACACGTTGTTTTCACAACTTTTACCGTGGGGCCAATAACGAAAATCAATAAAATCGAAAAAAAAAATGATATCATCTAAATATTTTGTTTGATGTAGATGTTACACTAATATTACAAAGGGGAAAGTTTATGAGAGTGTATGTTCGTTCCTCTGTAACGGTTGAACAATAAACATAATTGAAATAAATTAAATCCCTAGCAAGTAAGTTACCTGGTTTATAATTACCTAGGCTACTTTGTGTCCCGTTAAAGTTAGTAGTTGTTAAGCCGTAGAATACAACAGCGTAACATAGTGATCTTTCGATAAAATGGTTGTAAAAGTAAATTGTTTCAAATATCAACACGAAAAATCATTTTATTCTTTGTATTTTTTGCCTGTATTGATGGTAAATGTAGTACGTTATTCAAGCATAAACCGAAGCCGAACTGGGTCCAATTCTCGATCCTAAAAACCGCACCATCAAACTCACATCTCACTCGATCGCATCGCACAGCACTGCGCTCGTTACCTGGATATATACGATGATTTATCTGTTTACCCTATATTTTACAAGCAAAATCACCCTTCAAACCAGAACACAGTAACGTTGGCGCATTGTTGGATGGTAATAGAATAACTGGCAAAGATGTGGTACTTCCTTAGGCGTATTCCGCATACAGTCCTATCACTGGGTACTAAAAGTAATATATTAAGAATTTGAGAAAACAATTACTCGACTTCAACCGAACTCAACCGGACTACAATCCGACCCGCAGTATCGCCGTGTTTGGGTATATTTAAACCAGTAAACATCGGGAGTACAAGCTCTGACTGCAAATATATCTGAAAATAGAGGAAGTATTAATAGGACTGAAATATCAAGAACCAATCTGAATAAATCATGTAGGTATCGGAATGTTGTATTGGCGGTTAACCGCATGTCATTGGACTTCAACGTTCAATCAGCTTATTTTCCTCTCAAACAGCAGATATCATGGAACACTAGTGCATTATGCTTCACAGTGACTATAAATAAAAGTGACCCAGCGATAACCTTTCCCTCCCGATACTGCGTAAGCTCTTCTCAATAACTGTCTGACAGTGTCTTTGTGTTACTACATTAATTCTTATCACCTCCTTTTGTTATATCTACAGGAAATATATTAATATTTATTTATAGATCTCAGACTCATAATTATGTTTAAAATGTACATAATAATATTATAATCAAATAATTTATTGAATAATAAATTATGTACACGATAATGTCATGAATTAACGAGATAGTGTCACATTCTTGCCCTCATCATTGATAGCAATTCTTACCAGGCAGCCAAAGAAAATGTAGAAACGGTTTCTATTTAAAATGTGAAAACTTTTATAAGGACGCTCTGGCACTCTAAAATGACAACATTTTTGTTGTTCTTCTCTACTATATGTAGAGATTAAGTATCGAGAGGGAGGGAGAGGGAGAATAAGTATCGAGATACATTTGTACTAGTTCGGACCGAATGGGTTCCAAATGTATTTTGTAACCACTTTTATGACAAATAAATAGTTTTTTGTATAAAAAAATGAAAGTACTATCATACAAATAACAGCTAAGAACAATTTCGATCATCTCAGTTAAAACAAAACGCAGCAAAATCAGGCCATTCGTATACATACATATGTATATGTTCTGTTTGAGTCTAACATATTTTTTTTGTTTCCCATAGAGTTCAAGAACTTCTTATAATTAACTACTAGCACCCCGCGGTTTTACCCGCGTAGTTCCCGTTCCCTTTCATCCTATTTTCTGATAAGAGCCGTTGTTATTGGGTGGAACGAGAGCTATCCTCCCCTGCAAGATTATGTGGCCCAACTGAAGAGCTGGGCCCCAGGTAGCAACCTAGCGTGGCCCACGTGGAAGTCACTAAACCGACTCCGGACCCAAGTGGGCCGCTGCAAAGTTAATATGGCGAAATGGGGATACTCTGACGCAAATAACATGCTGTGCGACTGTGGGGCCACTCAGACCATGCAGCACCTGCTGTCATGCCCGCGGTGTCCAACAAGCTGCACCAGAATTGACCTAATGGAGGCCTCGATACCAGGAGTCACAGTTGCGGAATACTGGGCAGCAAAAACCTAAAAGACTCGCACAAAAAAATAAGACAACATCATCGACACGTAGAAGAAGAAGAAGATGATCCTATTTTCGGGATAAAAAGGGTCGGGTCGGGATAAAGTGCCTATGTGTTCTTCTAGACTATAATCCAACTGTCATCCAAATTTCAGCCCGATCCGTTCATACGTTTCGACGTGATTGAGCAACAAACACCCATACATTGACGTTTTATAATATTAGTAGGATAAATTACTATTAGTTCTTAGTGTACTTCGTGCGTACGTGTTCTTAATGTGCTAGTTTATTAGTTGGTAGTTGATGTCAAAGTCCATCTGGGATTAGTTCGCCTGGAGAAGTACCTACAAAAATTTTGCCAGATATTCCATCGTGAAGTAGTAATGTGCAAACATTACTATAGTCCGATTTGAAAGGCATTTATTCAGTAAAAAAACAGGGAAAAGATTTTTTACGACAGGGAATTTTTTATCATGTAGTATGTTCGGGTGACGAGCGCAGTGTGGACAGCTAGGCATGTCATTATGGCTACGTAGCACTATGCTGTTATGTGCTGGCTTACTTGCTACCAGGTACACTCTTTTATAAAATATATGTACCTAGTTCTAGACAGTGATTTGGACTCTTCATGCTCAAATAGATGCGTGGGACTTATGGGCAGGCTTGTTGCTTACCATCAGGGGAATGTCTTGCTCGTCTCGTCACTCTATATTAAAAAAATACATAAAATATGTTGGTTTATAAATATGTAGCTGCAGATTAAAAAGGCACACCTACCAGTAAATACGAACTATGAAGGATGAATCGTGCTGCTACACTAGTGCCTACATATCCGCATCATTGGAAATTTTCACACACGTATTGCAAAATTAAGGAATATTATGACGATAGTGGGATTAATTTTTTTCGTATTATCCACAAATGTCGACAACCTACGCACCGCGTGCGTCCCCGTAGCCGCACTCACGGAATAGGTAACAGCTTTAATTTGATGATACAGAGGTGTGGCCAATAAAGGGTCCGTCAAGGAAATACAGATTGGGTTGCAAATCACCAATTAGCGCGTGTGTTAATTGATAATTTGCAACTTGATCGATCTACGAAAGAGATATCAATTTTCTTTAGTTAGGTAGTTAAGGATCAATAATTTCTGTCCTGCATGATTAATTCTCTAGTAAACAACTTTTCAACAAATAGCAAGGCGTGCAGTACCTATACTGCGATGGTGCGATGTATGGAGAAGTTGCTCACTGTCATCCCGTGTTGTCCTTGCGGATAAAATATTTAAACATGGATCGACTTGACTGAATTTATCTTCTCGGACATTTTCCCCCAAATTAGATACAAAAACTCTTTATTGCACTTAGTAAAACAGTCTTAAATATAATTAGTAAATGGCAACCCTATCGCTAAAAGCGATCTCTTCTAGGCAGCCGTGGCAAAATTCAAATTTGTTTTGCTTGTTACTTGTTGAGGGGAAATTTACTTCAGTTTATTTTCTAACTGGGCCTTAGAAACTTTTAAAAAAGCGCCATGTATTTTGACATAAAAGCAGTAAAACAAAGAAAATAAATAGTTTTGACGTGACAACGTCTTATAAATTGGTTTGCCGGGTGACACTTCAAGAAACTGCGTTACGCTCCGCTCACGTTATGCGCTCACAATGAGAGCGAGTGAGAGGGACGCATGCCTTTCACTTTTTATGTCTGTCTCTCTCGCTCTTAGGCGGGCTAACCATGCCCGAGTCGCCGATTCGCTTAGGCGCCTGCATACAAGTTTACACGATTAAAATTTTGTTAATATGAAATTCGGTGCGAGATTCTTTGTATAAATTAATGTTTTAAATATAATTCTTTGTATAAATAAATGTTTTAAATTGTTACTATTATTTCATCCTTCTTCCTACTATACGAATGAATATTCACATTAAAATTATTTTACCACTCAAAGTCGTTGTCACGTAAAACTTTCGCCCGTATATCGACTTTAGAGGCAACCAATTTTTTTGCGAGAGATTTCAGCACAGCGAACCTTTAATGTACGAACACAAGATTCAAATATTTTATTTTTATGATTTTATGATCAAAATTGACATTGTGCACACCAATTGTGATTTGATCATTGTGCAAAATGATAAATTATGATCATTGTGCAATTTTGATCATCGAGCTAGTAATTTTATTTGCAAAGTCAACCGCGTGGTTTCTTACTTATGCCCGGATTACGAGGTTACTTTTTCAATCTACATAAGATAGCAAGCAAGTATTAATAAGCTAGTAATCTAGTACTTCTGGCTTCGTGTAGACAAAGCTAGCATAATTTCTAAGCTGGTAAGCTAGTTTATAAGCCAGGATAGTTTTTAATAGGATGGAGTTCTATTTTCAGGCTAGCAGCGGCCCCTGATTTTACAATCCTGGTCTATTTATTAGCTTCATTTGCCCAGCGAAACTAGTTTAAAGTTGGCTTGTAAGCAGTAACTAAGCATTTTGTTTGTTCTAGACAGATTGTAGACTCAACAGAATTTCAAACAAACCAGGCGTCATTCGCAAACACTCTTATACTCGCCTAAATCTTCATTGGAAAATCCACGGTCTGGTACTCATCCGTTTTTGTAATTCATCTTCTATTTTGTCTAGTATGAATTGGAACAGTTTTCGAATTAACTGTTTTAGTCGAATACTGTTAATTTTGCGTATCCAGCTGATTTTCGAAGTGTGATCACCTCAACACTCCAGTAAATAACCAAAAATTTAAAATATTATTAATTATTCAGTCATTTATTTTTCTTCTTAATCTCTACGCTTTTTTACAATAGATATACAAAATAAAACTATAAAAAACTTAAAAACTTGGGTGCCGCCAGCAGCGGGGGAGGGCCCAAGCTACCGGTGGTGATGGTAAAGTGAAGAACTTCCTGACGATGCGCGCTGTGTCTATCATGACCGCCTTCTGCATATTACCCTTGATCCAACCGTCTAGCGAAATTCTTTAAGATGTTGGTCGACTTAGCTTGTTCCTGGCTTGAAAAACTAGCCTTGTGTAGTCCGGGCATTTGGTACAATGAATTGCCGTTGTTTAAAATTACTGATGAGCGTTCTATTTCCGAACAATGTAAAATATTTATTATCAAAATTTAATCAAATTAAATTAAACATTTAGACACGGTTTTCCGCGTTTCTTTCACCATCTACTTACTACATTTTCGTACGTTTTATTGAGATTGCTTTCATTTAAGATAAAAATGTTTTTATTTTAATGGCCTACCTCGTAAATGTAGATCTGGCAAATAAAAATACAATCTGTTTCAGATATTTTGGAACACACTAAAATAAAACTTGATAGTTTACCTATCTTCCTACCTTTGTTGTAGATAAAAGTAAAATTATTTGTTTATGTCTTATAACTATTTTTCGTTTTATTCCTTAATCTTGGTAAACAGCTCAGCATTTTAATGAGTGAATTCTCATTTCTATTATTTCCTGATGTTTTTTTTATAAAAGGGGTTTCAATTTCATACCCATAACGTGATAATTTAAACATTTTATAAATACTCATGGATGAACTATTTTAATAAAATTAATACAAGTTGGGATTCAAAAAGTTATAACTTTTTTTCTTGTAATATAAAGTATGGGAAGAGTGCAACATAGGCTTTTGGTAAGCAACACGCCTAGTAATAACAACACAGTGCCACGCAGTTCTTTAGATAAATATACAGTATAACTGGAATAACGTTATTTCGTTCATCGAATTATTTCGATGAGATATTCCATAACAACGTTGAGCACGCGGTTAAAAAACAACTTTGCACTCTTGTATAATAAATAACTATTATGACATTAGAGTTATCACGTTGGGTTATATTTATTACGTTTGGTACGTTTATCATCAAATCGAATAGTTAATTAAACATTAATTGCATCTTGAATGTGTTCAGTGAACTTTAATATTATTGAACTTAATAATAAAAACAATAGATAATAACAAGAATACCTACTCGGATTTCTTCTTGTCTTGAAAACGAATTGGTTCTACCAATCTTGGATTTCAAAAGGAAAATAAAACAATTCTGTAGTAATAATGCATTTTATACATTAAATGAGTTTATGCAGTTAAAATTAAGAGAACAATCGTTTTCAGATGTATGTATGATATTATGCGGTGATTATAACGTCAAATTTCTTTTGAATTATGCGGAATTTGTTTGACATCATGATAGAGTTTTGGTAATATTTATGAATCTGTACTTATTTTGACATTGTATTTTCGTTGACATTATTTATTGATTTTATTGTTCATTGATTTCTTTGAAAATTTGCGTTCATTGACATTTAACACATATTTTTTTACTTTGACTTTTAACATTTAACAACTTATTTAATAATTTAATTTAATTTAATGATAATTAGATAACATTTGACACGTATCATGTGTACTTCAACAACAAAAAATATTATTTTATTTATCTATAGACATGTGATGTTTTGATGTACAAAATATTCAATGTTGTAAATTTCAATTATTAATTCTCAAATAACTTGTGTACTAAGTGTATCTGTTTCTAGTATTGATTATTCCTGTATCCATGACGTACCTTGTATAACTAACATGTTGTAATGGTGAATAAATGATCTGAATCTGAATCTGAATCAAGCCTAAACGTACGAGTAGGTGCTGCAGATTGATGGCCTCAAAGTGTCTCGACGCTGCAATTAAGCTTTCTGTAACTTAGGTAAAGTTCTCACGCGGAAGTGCGGAAAATACCGGAAGCTTCGTAATCACAGGTTATAGACTAAACTGCTAATAGGAACAGGGTGTATTTGTAGATATATTGAGGTCAAAGATAAACAAAAGCGTGATTACTTCCAGGTAGGTAGTATTCGTATTATTTATATTCATTTAAATGAAACAAATCAGCATTACACACAACCCCATATAGCTCCAAAAGCAGTAATATAGTATTTTGGAACTTTGGAAGTTGTTTGTCCTGGTGGAGAATAGCTCCCACGACCTTCTTTATCTATTACTATTATTATAAAGAGAATTAAAACGATTTTCTTTGTTTATTTGTTTGAAACATAAACACGCCAAATAGAAAAATAGAGATGTACACTGAACACGCCAAAATAAAAACACGTAGGTATAGAGTCAAATTTATAGAGGTAATATTAAATCTCTATATCCTTATCTTCTATCTACATTTCTTATTATCAATAATAATTGTAGGTTTACGATTGACTGCTATCTCGCCTGATGTTAAGTGACAACGCGGTCTACGATGGCACATGCATAGAAGAAACTCTTCATGTATGACTATTACAGCAATTATTTGTTGTAAGTTCGTAGATAGTTAAAGTTAAATTCTAAGATAAAATGTGGAAGTTCGTCCAGTTCAACTGAGCCTCATCACTATCTTAAAACGACACGTAAATTCCAACCTAGTTGGGCTTAATAGTTTTCTAGACGTCTAAATTACGATTAGATAGAACGTGCAGTTTTGTTTTTATTAACAGAGCTTCAAAGTCTGTTGGAGAAAATCCAGCGCGGAAATCAGAGGAATGCTTATTTTTATTGAGTTACCAACAACATAAAACACCAAATGATCTAGGACCAATAAATAAACCTCGCACAGACTGAAGTACGCCATACAACAACAAAATAACAATTTTCGTTTGCTGAAAATAGTCACTGTAAATTTTACTACCTACTTATTTCCGAATAGTGTTTACGGCACGTTTTCCGATTCGTATTTTGATTCCAATCTCCATAAAATGTATTTTGAACTCCGGATGAACAATTCGATATATCCCGCACTCGTAAGTACCATGAGAGTGAAGGCGATAACAGATACACCTAGTTCGATCTTGGTTTACCTCGCTATCTAAAATTATTCGTTGTACCTAACAAAAGTGTTAAAGGTTAAACCGGTACTATGGATTAAAATAAGCATTTTTGCAAGTACGTAACAAGAATTACACGTCTAATCTGAAGGTAAAATATCTAAGCTCGCATTTTAAACGAAATATTCGATTTACCCCGACGTGGATTTACCTAAGATAGTAAAAACAAATAATAAAATAATTATTATCGATCTTGAACTAATAATAGTTATCGGCGGTGTCGTCTCCGTTTGTATCTATTTAAATGGACGTTATGTTTGTCTGAGTTGTTTCTGTCAATTTTGCATAACAAAGTGTTCTGTAGTTTTTACGTGAAAGAGGTAAAAGTATCTAAGTATTCATCATAACAAAGTTTCACGTATGTGATATTTAAGTAGGAATACGCATGTAATGAAACCATTTTCAGTTAGTTGTCAGGATGTGTAATATATATAATATATGTGTAATATATATATCTATATTCATACATATTGATTTAGTTTAATTGTATTTAGTCTCATTCCTGATGTCATTTAATTACTCATGTGCTGTATAGATTATAGGGTATATTAAATTGTAGGGTAACCATACTTACAAAATAAACAATGAAAATTAATTGTATTAATCATAAAAAGCTGACAGATTATCTCTTGCCATATTTCTTACACTTTTTTTTAAACATCATATCTCTCAGATAAAACTTGAAAGCCCCTAACTTGATATTGGTGATTGTACCTACACCTAAAAAATATGGTGCACTTAGACAAGGGTCATCATTGAGATTTGACTCCGGGTGGGCTCCCGCCAGAAACTCTGCGGTCAGCCCTGAGTGACCTCCCTTGAGCTTCTGGCTCCCGCCTTTTATATACACTCTAGGGGTAGTAGCGACAAGACTAGGTGGAGTCGAGGTGCTCCGAGTCGGATCTGGGTCCTTCCTAACCTACCCGGTCCGATTTAGTCTTAGCAAGGTGGGCGGGGTAAACCACCCCAATAATATTGTGTGTAGATTCCGACGAACACCAGAATCCACAGTCACCTTAGCAATTTAGCAACACACGTACTGTTTTTAACGCCATGTTGTTGTTATGTCAGACAGCGCCATGAGTGTTAAGAATCGGAACTAAAAATTGTCAAAGCGGCGGCTAATCTTTCGCTTTATTACATTACGGCTAGCCGTTTTGAATGACGTATGGCGTCGAATACATTCCGGCTGTTTTTTAATCAGCCACTTTCAATCTGGCTAATCGTCAAACCGCCGCTTTACAAAACGGCCCTGGTTTTCAAAACGACTAGCCGTAATGTAATACAGCGGATTATACGATCCGGCTGCGACATATAGGTACATAGGTAGGTGCATAATTTAGGTCAACACTGTAAATTGTTATATATTACTAGCTGTTACCCGCGACTTCGTCCGCGTAGAATTTTGATTTGTTATGTGTGTAAATTCACTGCTTTTAAAAAATGGTAAAAAAGTAGAGTGTTGTCTTACTTTGTTTATTATAGTTCTTGTAACTACGGGGTGTTTGTATATTTCACTCGTTACCAGAGAATATAAACAAAGTTAACGTGAATTCTTACAAAAACAATAATTTTGCCAGAATAGTAACGTCGGCAGAGTTTTAGTCAGCTGTATGCCGATTCAGAGTATATACCTTATGTCGCCAAACCGGCTGACATACAAAATACCTTAATATCTTTCGTGTTTATCGTCGTTATGTTATGCTATGTTGTAAACGTAACGTAAACGTAACGTAAACGTAACGTAACGTAAACGTAACGTAAACGTAACGTAAACGTAACGTAAACGTAACGTAAACGTAACGTAAACGTAACGTAAACGTAACGTAAACGTAAACGTAAACGTAACGTAAAAACGTAACGTAAACGTAAACGTAACGTAAACGTACGTAACGTAAAACGTAAACGTAACGTAAACGTAACGTAAACGTAACGTAAACGTAACGTAAACGTAAACGTAACGTAAACGTAACGTAAACGTAACGTAAACGTAACGTAAACGTAACGTAAACGTAAACGTAAAAACGTAACGTAAACGTAACGTAACGTAACGTAAACGTAACGTAAACGTAACGTAAACGTAACGTAAACGTAACGTAAACGTAACGTAAACGTAACGTAAACGTAACGTAAACGTAACGTAAACGTAACGTAAACGTAACGTAAACGTAACGTAAACGTAACGTAAACGTAACGTAAACGTAACGTAAACGTAAACGTAAACGTAACGTAAACGTAACGTAAACGTAACGTAAACGTAACGTAAACGTAACGTAAACGTAACGTAAACGTAACGTAAACGTAACGTAAACGTAACGTAAACGTACGTAACGTAAACGTAACGTAAACGTAAACGTAACGTAAACGTAACGTAAACGTAACGTAAAAACGTAACGTAAACGTAACGTAAACGTAACGTAAACGTAACGTAAACGTAACGTAAACGTAAACGTAACGTAAACGTAACGTAAACGTAACGTAACGTAAACGTAAAACGTAAACGTAACGTAAACGTAACGTAAACGTAACGTAAACGTAACGTAAAACGTAACGTAACGTAAACGTAACGTAAACGTAACGTAAACGTAACGTAAACGTAACGTAAACGTAACGTAAACGTAACGTAAACGTAACGTAAACGTAACGTAAACGTAACGTAAACGTAACGTAAACGTAAAACGTAACGTAAACGTAACGTAAACGTAACGTAAACGTAACGTAAACGTAACGTAAACGTAACGTAAACGTAACGTAAACGTAACGTAAACGTAACGTAAACGTAACGTAAACGTAACGTAAACGTAACGTAAACGTAACGTAAACGTAACGTAAACGTAACGTAAACGTAACGTAAACGTAACGTAAACGTAACGTAAACGTAACGTAAACGTAACGTAAACGTAACGTAAACGTAACGTAAACGTAACGTAAACGTAACGTAAACGTAACGTAACGTAAACGTAACGTAAACGTAACGTAAACGTAACGTAACGTAACGTAAACGTAACGTAAACGTAACGTAAACGTAACGTAACGTAACGTAACGTAAACGTAACGTAAACGTAACGTAACGTAACGTAACGTAAACGTAACGTAAACGTAACGTAAACGTAACGTAAACGTAACGTAAACGTAACGTAAACGTAACGTAAACGTAACGTAACGTAACGTAAACGTAACGTAAACGTAACGTAAACGTAACGTAAACGTAACGTAAACGTAACGTAAACGTAACGTAACGTAACGTAAACGTAACGTAAACGTAACGTAAACGTAACGTAAAAACGTAACGTAAACGTAACGTAAACGTAACGTAAACGTAACGTAAACGTAACGTAAAACGTAAACGTAACGTAACGTAAACGTAACGTAAACGTAACGTAAACGTAACGTAAACGTAACGTAAACGTAACGTAAACGTAACGTAAACGTAACGTAAACGTAACGTAAACGTAACGTAAACGTAACGTAAACGTAACGTAAACGTAACGTAAACGTAAACGTAACGTAAACGTAACGTAAACGTAACGTAAACGTAACGTAAACGTAACGTAAACGTAACGTAAACGTAACGTAAACGTAACGTAAACGTAACGTAAACGTAACGTAAACGTAACGTAAACGTAACGTAAACGTAACGTAAACGTAACGTAACGTAAACGTAACGTAAACGTAACGTAAACGTAAACGTAACGTAAACGTAACGTAAACGTAAAAACGTAACGTAAACGTAACGTAAACGTAACGTAAACGTAACGTAACGTAACGTAACGTAACGTAACGTAAACGTAACGTAAACGTAACGTAAACGTAACGTAAACGTAACGTAAACGTAACGTAAACGTAACGTAACGTAAAACGTAAACGTAACGTAACGTAACGTAAACGTAACGTAAACGTAACGTAAACGTAAACGTAACGTAAAAACGTAACGTAAACGTAACGTAAACGTAACGTAAACGTAACGTAAACGTAACGTAAACGTAACGTAAACGTAACGTAAACGTAACGTAAACGTAACGTAAACGTAACGTAAACGTAACGTAAACGTAACGTAAACGTAACGTAAACGTAACGTAACGTAAACGTAACGTAAAAACGTAACGTAAACGTAACGTAAACGTAACGTAAACGTAACGTAAACGTAACGTAAACGTAACGTAAACGTAACGTAAACGTAACGTAAACGTAACGTAAACGTAACGTAAACGTAACGTAAACGTAACGTAAACGTAACGTAAACGTAACGTAAACGTAACGTAAAACGTAACGTAAACGTAACGTAACGTAACGTAACGTAACGTAACGTAAACGTAACGTAAACGTAACGTAACGTAAAACGTAAACGTAAACGTAACGTAAACGTAACGTAACGTAACGTAACGTAACGTAACGTAAAAACGTAACGTAAACGTAACGTAAACGTAACGTAAACGTAACGTAAACGTAACGTAAACGTAACGTAAACGTAACGTAAACGTAACGTAAACGTAACGTAAACGTAACGTAACGTAACGTAACGTAAACGTAACGTAAACGTAACGTAACGTAAACGTAACGTAAACGTAACGTAAAAACGTAACGTAAACGTAACGTAAACGTAAATGTAACGTAAACGTAAACGTAAACGTAATCGTAACGTACGTAACGTAAAAACGTAACGTAAACGTAACGTAAACGTAACGTAACGTAAACGTAACGTAACGTAAAACGTAAACGTAACGTAAACGTAACGTACGTAACGTAAACGTAAAAACGTAACGTAAACGTAACGTAAACGTAACGTAACGTAAACGTAACGTAACGTAACGTAACGTAAACGTAACGTAAACGTAACGTAACGTAACGTAACGTAAACGTAACGTAAACGTAACGTAACGTAACGTAAACGTAACGTAAACGTAACGTAACGGTACGTAACGTAACGTAAACGTAACGTAAACGTAACAACGTAACGTAAACGTAACGTAACGTAAAACGTAAACGTAACGTAAACGTAACGTAACGTAAACGTGAACGTAACGTGACGTAACGTGAACGTAACGTGAACGTAACGTGAACGTAACGTGAACGTAACGTGAACGTAACGTGAACGTAACGTGAACGTAACGTGAACGTAACGTAACGTGAACGTAACGAACGTAACGTGAACGTAACGTGAACGTAACGTGAACGTAACGTGAACGTAACGTGAACGTAACGTGAACGTAACGTGAACGTAACGTGAACGTGTAACGTGAACGTAAAACGTAACGTGAACGTAACGTAAACGTAACGTAAACGTAACGCAAACGTAACGCAAACGTAACGCAACGTAACGCAAACGTAACGCAAACGTAACGCAAACGTAACGCAAACGTAACGTAAACGTAACGCAAACGTAACGCAAACGCAACGTAACGCAAACGCAACGTAACGCGGGCGTGGCGTAACGCAAATGTAACGCAAACGCGGGCGTAACGCAAACGCAACGCAAACGTGACGCAAATGTAACGCAAATGTAACGTAACGTGCGCAACGTAACGCAACGTAACGCAAACGTAACGTAAATGTACGCAAACGTAATGCGTAACGTGACGCGCAAAACGCGCAAACGCAACGCGTGGCGCAACGTAACGCAACGTAACGCAAATGTAACGCAAAACGTAACGCGCAACGTAACGCAACGTAACGCAACGTAACGCAAACGTAACGCAAACGTAACGCAAACGTAACGCAAACGTAAAAACGTAACGCAAACGTAACGCAAACGTAACGCAAACGTAACGCAAACGTAACGCAAAACGCAAACGTAACGCAAACGTAACGCAAACGTAACGCAAACGTAACGCAAACGTAACGCAAACGTAACGCAAACGTAACGCAAACGTAACGCAAATGT
The DNA here is from genome assembly GCA_017562165.1 of Ectropis grisescens. Classification (NCBI taxonomy): domain Eukaryota; kingdom Metazoa; phylum Arthropoda; class Insecta; order Lepidoptera; family Geometridae; genus Ectropis; species Ectropis grisescens. The sequence continues at coordinate 12,043,359 of CM029771.1, read as the reverse complement.
AACGCAAACGTAACGCAAACGTAACGCAACGTAACGCAAACGTAACGCAAACGTGCAACGCAAACGTAACGCAAACGTAACGCAAACGTAACGCAAACGCAACGTAACGCAAACGTAACGCAAACGTAACGCAAACGCAAATGTACGCGTAACGCAAACGTAACGCAAACGTGGCGCAACGTAACGCAAACGTAACGCAAACGTAACGCAAACGTAACGCAAACGTAACGCAAACGTAACGCAAACGTAACGCAAACGTAACGCAAACGTAACGCAAACGTAACGCAAACGTAACGCAAACGTAACGTAACGCAAACGTAACGCAAACGTAACGCAAACGTAACGCAAAACGTAACGCAAACGCAAACGTAACGCAAACGTAACGCAAACGTAACGCAAACGTAACGCAAACGTAACGCAAACGTAATGCAAACGTAACGCAAATGTACGCAACGTAACGCAAACGTAACGCAAACGTAACGCAAACGTAACGCAAACGTAACGCAAACGTAACGCAAAACGTAACGCAAACGTAACGCAAAACGTAACGCAAACGCAACGTAACGCAAACGTAACGCAACGCAAACGTAACGCAAACGTAACGCAAACGTAACGCGCAAACGTAACGCAAACGTAACGCAAAACGCGCGTAACGCAAACGTAACGCAAAGGCGTAACGCAAACGTAACGCAACGTAACGCAAACGTAACGCAAACGTAACGCAAACGTAACGCAAACGTAACGCAAAACGTAACGCAAACGTAACGCAAACGTAACGCAAACGTAACGTAACGTAACGCAAACGTAAACGTAAAACGTAACGCAAACGTAACGTAACGCCAACGTAACGCAAACGTAACGCAAACGTAACGCAACGTAACGCAAACGTAACGCAAACGTAACGCAAACGTAACGCAAACGTAACGCAAACGTAACGTATGTTTTTAACAAACGCTAGTTTGGCGTACCGATGTTGATACTTGATCCCTATCCCCTAAGGAACTAAGCTATCAGTGAATTATATTTCAGCGCAGCGCAACAAACATTCATACATTGAGATTTATTATATTATTAGTAGGATAGGATTTCAAAGAACTATTTGTGTTCCGAATTGCAACAAAATCTAATAAGGCGTTCCGATATTACATTTATACTTGTTCCCTTGGGAACTGTGTATGTTTTCGGGATAATAAATAGCCTGTTTTATTTGAATGTTCGGATCTGTGTTTCAAATTGCAACAAAATCTAGTTTAGCGTTCCGATGTCACATTTATACTTGATCCCTAAGGAACCGTGCACGATTTCGGGATAAAATATAGCCTATATGTTATTCCAGTCTATAAACTATCTGTGTACTAAATTTCAGCTCGATCCGTTGAGCCCTTTGGGCGTGATTGAGCAACAAACATCCAAACATCCAAACATACAAACATCCATACATTGACATTTATAATATTAAGGATTTAAGTTTATTGTTGATTGCGTTCTGTTTTGAATACCTAAATAAATAAATAGTAATTATTTGAGAATCTACATAATTGAGAGAGGAATGCCCACCAATATTATATAGCTAATAGCGCCCCGCGGTTTTATCCGCGTAGTTCCCGTTCCGGTTATTTTTCTGGAAGACAAAAATTATATACGTGTTCTTCAGACTATATAATCTACTTGTGTTCCAAATTTCAACCAGATCCGCTCTAACGTTATGACGTGATTGACCAACAAACATCCAAATATCAGGTGCAGGTGATGATCTAACACCTACGATAGATCGGAACTCTTTATTATTCACACCAAAAAAAAAAAGACATACAAAGAAAATCAATAAAAACTAGTGCTACAACAGGCGCAAGGCTGAAAGCGATTGAAAGTGTCTTCTATCCATGGTTAACGTTTGGACGAGGAGATTTGATTTACAAAACGTGAAATGCGTTGCCTGAGTGGGTTTTTCGCGATGGTTACGACCTTGGTATCTTCAATTCGAGAGTCAATCGGGTTAAGCAAGCACCCTCCATCGTAGATAGCTTGGTCACTTAAAACATCAGGTGAGATGGTGGTCTATCATTGTTAAAGAAAGACCTTGATTGACGGTGTGACGCAGGTTTGCTTTGTGATTTGTACGCAAAAAGACTTTCACGACTCTATATTTTAGTCAACATCTAATTTAATTTGGATATGCCTGCTAAATTGTTGATTGTTTCTGTCCACAACTAGACGCAGGACTCGATAATATAATTTATATTTACCCATTTTGGCTTTTACATTCGATCGATGTTGCCATATAAAGCCAAGACTGTCATAGATATCTAATAAAGGATCACTCCTTCTTATATTCGTGATAATATACTTTTTGCGATAAAATAATAGTCCTACCAAGTATTGCGACTCTTTTTAGGGTTCCGCAGCAAAATGCCAGCATTATGCTGCGGTTCCCTAAAATAGTTCTTTATAGTTTCGTCAAGTCTGTCTGTATGTCCGTCCGTATGTCACAGCCACTTTTCTCCGAAACTATAAGAGCTATATATACTATTGAAACTTGGGAAATAGATGTAATCTGTAAACCGCATTAAGATTTTGATACAAAAAATAGAAAAAAAAACAAAAAAAAATAGGGGTGTCCATACTTAGAACTGAAACTCAATTTTTGTTTAATCAACACCATACGTCTATGGGTAGCTCATCAAAAATGATATTGAGGTTTCAAACATATTTTTTTCTAAACTGAATAGTTTGCGCGAGGGACTACCAAAGTGGTAAAAAGCGTCCCCCCCCCCCCTCTGTAACATCTAAAATAAGATAATGACAAAAATAAAAAAAAGTGTATGATTTACGTTACCATGTAAACTATCAACGAAAATTGGTTTGAATGATATCTATGAATGATAGTAAGTAGTTTTATTTTAATACGTCATAAATTGACTATTGTTAAAACACTGATTAAAGTTGCAACGAAGTACAAGAACTTTTGTATTATGTTACTTGCTGCTACGCAAGCTTTCATGGGCGAGCCCGACTCGCACTTGACTAGTTTTATTTATAAACAATGATAGCTTTGCACTTGCCCTACGTCTCTAAGTATTTTCAACTAAGAAGTTGGTAAAGAAATTTTCTCCTGTCTCATTTAATATTTTCAATCATGATTTAAATGGCAGCAGAATGCTTATAAATTTTCTGTGAAATTTATACCTAATGTAAACTTTAAGCTGCTATGTTTATTTTAACTCTGTAATCTCTGCAACTGTCAGGTGTATTGAGTAAGAAGTATAAATTCATCTCTAATTCAAAATATGTAGATATATTCAGGAACGTACTTCAGCTTCTTGATCCTGTGAAAATACTATATCTTGGACATTATGACATGTTTAAGATACGCTTCGATACGCCATAAAATAGCGAGTTTTTCGTGATAAACTATAATTTCAAAGACATGACCCGCCTGACTCATGGATACTTCGGTTAGCCGTATCTCTAAGTGCTTATTTACTGTACTCAATATGAGTACGTAGTTACGTGAAACCAAGTCATCCTGTCATTAGCATGTGATCTGTCGGCGTATAGTTTATAATGATCGGATCAGGCATGCGAGACTTGAGGCTACGCTACTGTCGAGATTTTAATATGCACTAGCCTGATATGTAGGTACTTGAGTTCACTAACTAAATATGAACTTACTAATTTCCGTGTAATATTACATTCATAACACATTGTTGGATCAATACTTACCTGCACACGCGTGATATATGAATGCTAAAATAAAGAGTAGAGATACAGTTTGAACAATAATATGCCACGCGCTCTTTTGGCGCGGAAATAATAAAGAAGCAAAATAATCACTACTCGCATACAAACTAAAAAAGCTACCAATTTATTCTAGAATGTAAATTATAATAATTTATAGCTAGTTTCAACAAACCGCCTAATAAACGATTCTACTCCAGCGCTCCATAAATAACCCAGACGAATGCGGTTCGTAATCTTTATTTCAAGAGTAAAAACATACTTATTCTACAATTGGTACTTATTATGCATATAAATATATTAAATTACACTTATTACATTACGAATAAATAATGTTATTGGTGAAATAAATAAGACTAGCATTCGAGGTGTTTGTTCTACGACAACAACAGATTAGAAATAATAAATTTATCCAACATCAATGAATACGGAAGACATTACACGTATTGGCAGAACTGATTCACTTTTATCATCCACAAATAAATAAGAATAGCTCCGTACATTGTTCTTCTTTATCAGGTATGTTTACAAATTACCCACGAGTTCAGTAAAACCCTCTCTTATCTATATTTCCTAGTCTACCTTACCAGTAAAATAATACTGTATTGAGTTTTCTTAACTTTACTAAATGCATTATCGTTTAACTCTATATTTTTACGGAACTATTAGCACAATCTTTTGGCAAGACAACATTTCACACTTACCTACTACTCTAAATACTAGATCTAAATTGAGAAGCTAACGTCTATTGTCCAGTAGGTACTAAAAGTGTTTGTTGGAGTTTTCTAATACCGCGAAAGCGATATGCGATGGTTTCGAGTTTGGATTTTCAGATTATCGTTGTTTGTATTTGGTACTTCTACATAGTCGTCGACTTCCCAGTTAGTTTCCGGTTCTTCAGGAATGCGCGGGGGTAGCGCAGATCGGACCATGGGTGCTCCGGCGTCGTCCAGAGAAAGATAAGCGCGGAGAGCGGCGGCGACTGACTCGTCGCCAGGAGTCGTCATGGCGCGGGCGTTGAAGGGTCCGTTAATGTCCTCGCTAGGAAGGTCCCAGATGTGCCATTGCGGTGTCATCTTGAAATTCTGCCAAAATAAATAAAATATGACATTAAAAAAACGACTTTAACGACATAATATTAAATTTACGACATAAATTATACAACACCAAGAATTAACAAGCCAGTGCAGAGTGAAAACGAATATTCTAAGGACAGGGTCGCAGGAAAGCGGCAAATTACTGTCGGATTTATAATTCACATTAACAGAAAATTTAAACAGGAAACACTAAAATTGACAAAACCAATAACACACCGACGAAGTCTTTGAAATTGCTCTAACTATTGCAAATTGCTTTACTGTTACCACCGAAACTAGAGAATACATTGGACGCCATTCTAACTGAAACACAATACAACAAAACAAACTAAAAACAACAATTATCATGGTAATGACCGGTACATAATTTGCTTCAAAATTACTCGAATCGACATCGCTCAACCGTAACTGAGAAGAACCATGGTCCACGCCACGACAAATGGTAGACATTATTATTTTTGTTCCATAAACGACATGTGCTTGTGAAATCCTTGTTTTTTGTTTCAAGACATGAGTAGTTACGAATATATCATGCGGACGACACATCTATAAATATACTTATTGGTTTATTACTACGTAAGATTCGGATGTTCTTATAAATGGAAACGAATAAATCGTCGAGGTGCTAAACTATAGCGCCAACCTACGCGTACAAGGACTTGCCTACATTGTTTCGTGTTTTTTAATACAGCCAGTTATTACTGTTTTGTAAATTTGATCTCAAACAACACAATAACATTGTCGTTTCTTTAGAAGCTTAACATCAGGCGATACGGTGAACCTATTATAGTTAAAAAAAAACAGCATTCTTAACTCAGAAAATAAAGCTAGAAAGCTATTTTAGTTTATAATTTACATAAGTTCCAAGTTTCAGTTATTTCGATAACTGATTGTATAACCACAGTATTACAAAATTTGACTAAGGTTCAATTTTATCTCCGAGTTTGTTGACGTCACTAATGTTGACAATTTTTATACTGAATTACTGAAATGATTTTAAGCAAAGCCTGTGTAAGCTTTGAACGAATTGTTGGAATACTGCGGTAAACATCAGGTAAGTGGTAAGTATAATAACAACGACTTTACCACGGTAATATTATCTAAATATTACCGTGACTATACTCCGACATCTGGTTTCTAGGAAATAGTAAAATCGCTTGACAAAAGCGGAGTAGTTTACATCGGAAGTGATTTAATTAATTCAGTTACATATTGTTCAATCAACTGATTGCTGGGCGCAGTCAACGTCTAATTGAGTAAGCGATGTGAGCAGTAACAATAGACTTGGTAATTGTTTGTTTATTCTACGAGTCAATAGAATTAAATAAAGGTAGGAAAGATAAATTTCAGTTTCAATAAAAAATAATTAAACAGATCACTTTAAGTTCTCACAACTGGGAGTCTTTTCTCATAAATAAAGGAATGGTAAGTCAAGGCCATAAGTTGGCAGATGACGCATATCCTCGAACGATGTCTTGTTTGAACATGACGGTTTCCTCGCGATGTATTCCTTTAATATAATACAAATAAAAAATTTACGTCTGTACTAGTACGAGTATTTTTATTTACGGCTTGTTTACCGTAGTTGCAAGGTACTATTATTTTAATACAGATTGATACATCATGTTTATGGCTTCACTATGTTTACATGTGAAGCCATAAATATTATCCATCGTATAACCACGGTAAATATCCCTTAACTAGTACGCGTACTAATAATACAAGGATAGTGTACTGTGAACAATCGAGAGTGAATCGGTTTCTTCTAGGTAAACACGCTTCATCGTAGGTCGCATCATCGTTTAACATCAGGCGAGATGGCGGTCAAGTGTAAACCTATAAAAGTTAAAAAAAAAAAAAAAAAAAACTGCCATAAGCAATGTTTGTACAACTTCACTTGGATAAATACTCAGAAGTACAGGCGGAATTCAAACTTACGATCTGACAATAATTAAAGAGATAAATGATGATGAAATGCATTGCAGGGCATTACTCTACGTAAGTATACCATGTAAGTTTTATACGAGAAAAAATATTGTTAAGGGCGTGTAGGCCGTATTTTTGAATTTTTAAAACAACTTTAAGACCTTTAAAATAGTGTATTAAACTCTGAAAAAAATATATGTATTAGTTAAGGATTTAATCTAGTGCAATTCGCAGTCAATAACACGATTTAATTAATTTTACTTGATAGAAAAAAAATCTCAAAGTTACCCTTTTCAAAAGTTATTTCAAGTTTATGACTAAACTAATGAATTTTTTTTACTAAATTTTTGTACTCAACGAAAGCCACTAAAAGTTATAGATGCATTCGCAGAGTTTGACTTGATAAAAAGTATCAGTTATTCACTATGTTTTAATATCTACCATATATATAGCGCGCCGTTCGGCAGGCCTGATCAGTCGTGTTTCGGCGCTCACGGACGACGGGCCTGTGCTTGATTTTGCAATTTTGACAACCAATAAATTTTAAATATTACGATCATAGTGCCACAGTATAACAATATCAGTAGGTATTACTAGTGAAGCACGCTATGATCTTGATTTTTGATACCGTTTTCATTGGAATTGCAAATAGACGCTGATACTAATTAGTACGCTGTTTACTTTATTTTGTAGACCAGAAGGGGAGTCTCAAAAAAACTGACGTCGCTAACACATCAGTAAAAAATTCAATGCGGATGCAATGGAAAATAAATAAGTATCGGTAAAATATTCGTCCGTCAAATCAGAGATCGGGATAAGGAAATAATGAGAGGGGAGAAATCCCCTGCGTAAATCCCCTAATATAAATGCAAGTTAGGTATCATTTATGATATTTAGGTATGCTATTTAGGTAAATTCTTTGGTAGTAAGGTACTTAGTACTTGGAAGAAAAGTCCTCACATACATATACATAAGATTTTACCACTTTGGAAGAGACTTTCACGCAAACTATTCAGTTTAGAAAAAAAATATTAGGAACTTCAATACAATTTTGAACACCTTTCCATAGATATGGTATGGTTTTGTTAGAATTTTTATTTTTTTATTTCTTTTCCAAGTTAGTGACACCACCAAAATGTATTGTTTTTTCTTTTTTTTGTATGAAAATGTTAATGTTGTTCATAGAAATTTAGATACTCGACCAAATTTGATAAGAAGCCTTTTAGGCAGTATAATTACTCGTAGAATTTAACTCTGCACTAAGTTTCCGATTCGTATTTTTTAAATAAGGTTTAGGATCATTTCCTGAGCATAAAATCACAAAATAATAATAAATCCAGGTGGAGCTTCAAGCACCAGCTCGAAAAAACGTTTTTGGCCGATATTCTGAAAAAGTTATAAAGACTATTATTATTGTAGAAAATAAAATTTCCCATCTTTTGTTGTCAGTAAACTTTTTTTTCGAACTTACCGATTACGATTTATTATGTCAAATTTCATGTAACATAACAATGTAAAAATAATAAGATGTGAATTTGTTCCCAGTAGCATAAACATGTCCCTTTTTACCGGAATGGAAGAAGGGTTATGTTTTTCGCGCGTATCTTTTATGTTTGTAAAACTTTTATTTCCACATATCTTCCAAACAACGGCTGGATGGATTTTGGTAACTAAGATATTCTAAGACTAGTCTGACTCGCCAAAGTGTCCTTAGATAGTAGGTAATATTTTTTACGTGTAGATTTTTTGTAGTCGGGGTTTTAAATTAAAGTTATTCTATCATATTGCTCGTTGCTCGAATAAACAGCACCGTTCATCATCATGATTGAAGAGTTGAACGAAGAGTTTGGTCTCCACTATTGTAATAAGAACAACTAAGCTGTGAAACACATTGCCAGAGTGGGTTTTTGTCGAAGGTTCGAACCTTGGGGTTACGAGGTACACTGTGCTTGTTTCTATTAGAGAAACAAGTTCCATCGTAGACCACATCATTTTCATCCACTATTATCGGCATCATCGCAATCGTATCATTAAATGGGTTATAAATCGTAAACGGTAAGTTTTACAAAAAAGTTTACTAGCAACAAAAGATGCAAAATTTTATTTTCTACAATTATTGTCAAAATATATAGTTTCCAAAATATCGGCTAAAACAGTTTTTTCAATTGGCGTTTGAAGCTCTACCTGGATCTGTGAGCATTTTGTAATTTTATGCTCAGTAAGTGATCTTTACCTCATAGAAAAAAATTGATTAGAAATTTAGTGCAAAGTTGACCAAAAAACCTTCTATTTTTACTGGCCTTTCATTACGTTTCAGCACATTTTTTAAACTGTTGACGAACTTGTGAATTATTGGGAAACATTTTAAAAAGATGCATGAAATTGGAAAAGCCGTTCTCAACTTATAGTGTGACCAAAAAGAAAAGGTTGAGTTTTGTAAATCTACGAGTATAGATAAATTTAATATTTCTTCGTTTATATATAAAAAAAAACTCTTATCACTTCACAATTCACAAAATTGTTATCACTAGTAACAACAAATCTTGAACAAAAAATGAGTTTAAATTACATAGTCCAATATTTTAATGTTATTTCTGCACTGTGGCACCGATTCCGCGGTCGGTGACGGTCGCGAGAACAAGACAGCGTTAAATGGCTAATTTGACAGAACTACCTGGCCTTAATGGGTAGGTAAAAGGCTAACCGGTGCTCGAAAGTTTTCCTTGACAAACGCAGTGTATGTGCCGATAGGTTGTGGCTTTAACCCACAATGGGATTCAGATTAATGAATAAGCGTTTCTTAATTTAACATTCGAAATGAAAAAAAAAACCACAATCTATAGTTAATGAAGTCTCGCGAAACTCCCTTTGTTGTGGTTCAAGATGGAAATAAAGTTTTATTGCATCATTTATGTATGTATTATTTTTGTATTCAAAGCTAGAGAGTTATTGCCATGGAGAAGATCGTGCAGATAATAAACCACACGGTTGCTTTTAAAATCACGTAAATTTTTCATGGTGTGTTTGTTACACAGATTTCAAAGAATTTTTCTAAGAAATTGCTACGACCGAGCACAATTGACATTTTGGGGTAAAAACGAAAAGTATCTACCTATATCATCAGTGGCAATGGGCAGGCCATATAGCTCGCAGAACGGATATCCGCTGGGGAGTAAAGATTCTCGAATGGCGACCACGAACCGGCAGACGCAGTGTAGGACGCCCCCCCCCCCCCAACACGATGGACCGATGATATTGTCTCGGTCGCGGGAAGTCAGTGGATGGAGGCGGCACAAGATCGGTCATTGTGGAAATCATTGGGGGAGGCCTATGTCCAGCAGTGGACGTCTGCAGGCTGCAGATGATGATGATGATATCATCAGTAGCATTGCATGGATTAATTTAGTACTAATACATTTTTGTGATATTCAGATTGAAGTTTAATAGGCGGAGTCTTGATGGGGTTACGATAACTAAACATTTCCGTGTAGGTTTAATATCTTTCTACAGCTATGACCTAGGTATTTTCAAAATAAGACTAAAATGTGATCTGAGACTTATACGTCTGTTATTGCCTATGTGCTTTACCTTCGCCCTTTTGCCATCAGTGGTAATGCTCTTTGCAGAGTCCGCCTAGGATAGCGCCAAACCTTTGCTAGTCATTATACGGTCAAACAGTAATGTGTAAATGTTTTCTAGTTCCAGATGAAGGGCAATGTTTCCTAAAAAGACAAAATATACACTGGCCAAAGAGATACATCATCTTATGGTGACCAGCTCATTGCAGTGCTACTGAAGGAATATGGATGGAACTTGGTACACAAATAATTATGTCTGGAACAACATACTTATTATGGGCTATTTCTATCCCGGAAAAATAACAGGAACAGGGAAAATATTAGGTATAAATGGTACATTTTTTTTAATAAAGTGTTACGAGACGAGCAGGACATGTGCTTGATGGTAAGCAACATGGCTACCACATAACAGCACATTGACACGTAGCTATTGGGACATGAAGAATCCAAATTATTACCTAGCACTGCACTGCCCTCGTCACGCAGAGATCTAAGATGTTATATCTTTAAGCGCTGTAATTTCTTTGGAACCATTGCCCTTCAAACCGCAACACAGTAATGTATGCACATTACTGCTTGGCAGTAGATTAACTGACAAAGGTGTGGTACTTCCAGGCGGACTCTGCAAAGAGTCCTACCACTACTAAATACTTATATAGTATACTAGATGTCCGCCCCGGCGTCGCCCGTTCTACATTATACAGCACTCATCAGGATCCCGTACATATACAACGGTGAAAGAATGACTGAAATCGGTTCAGTCATTCCTGAGAATATCGCTTTAAAACAAAACACAAGAGGTGTTTTGTTTTAAAGTTACCAGCTACGCCACCTGTCGGAAATTGGTCGTACCAACTCAGATTTATAAACAAATTTTATTAGCAATGGTTTTATATTCAAGAGGTATATAATCTGTGATATTCAATGACGCAATCTTAGACACATGCTGTCATGTGTCATGTCAAAGGACGAAACGTTCGAAAACTCTCAAAAAAGGTATATTTTTTCCCGATTTTGTTACATTCTTGATTCATGCTCCGCTTCCATTAATAGTAGCGTTATTTTCTATAGCCTATAGCCCTCCTCGATAAATGGACTATCCAATAGAAAAAGAATCTTTCAATTCGGACCAGTACTTCCCGAGATCCTAGCGTTCAAACAAACAAACAAACTCTTCAGCTTTATAATTAGTATAGATTATGTTACTCTTTCACGCAAAAACTGCTAAAGGATCCAGATCAATTGAGTTTTTTTTTTTTTTTTAAATAAAGAGTGACGAGACGATCAGGACATGTGCCTGATGGTAAGCAACATGCCTGACACATAACAGCACAGTGACACGCAGCTATTGGAACATGAAGAGTCCAAATCATTACCTAGCACTGCACTGCGCTCGTCACCCAGAGATCTATGATCTTATATCTCTAAGCCCTGTAATTTCTCTGGAAACATTTGGTTAATAAATAAGATAATCCTGGAATAACACAATTACTATTTTTTAACCCGGGAAATTTACTGAGATTGGAAACCATGCGGGTGAAATCATCAGGGCGTGCTAGTACCTGATATGTATCCAATACTGTAACTGATTAATAACCACATCTTGTATCTATCTATACAGTTATTCACACATGACTTGATAATAAGTTATCCACAATAGCCTTGTGTACTTCCGTTCTGCATATTAGCTATACTATAATGATTTATGCACCTACATGGCCTACATAATATAATCCACGATTACTTACATCAGTTATACGATATTTTAATTATGAAAGAAATTTAGTCAATCCAAGTTTGGTCAAAACTTAATAGTTAGTGGTAGTACTAAAATTTTATTTGTAAAACAACTGAAACCCACAGTATCTAGCACTACAAACTTTGCTTAGTTTGGGACTTTAAGATTTCCATCAAGGTTTGTTCAACTGAATAACCAAAAAAAAAAAATGAAGTTCGAATAATCAAATATTCCCATGCAATATAGGAAAGGTACTCGTATGAAAGGAAGTGAAATAATTAAGCAAAAAAACCTGTGTTTTCACTTGTATAAAAAATTAAGCATAAATGAAATTCAGTTCAACCCCTTTCTGAAAGCCCAACGTAAGTAATAAATTAATAATCACACTCAATAAGGGATTATCATTTAAGAATTGTGTAGTGGTAGGACTCTTGGCAGAGTCCGCCTGGGGAAGTACCACACCCTTGCCAGTTATTCTACCGCTAACCAGTAATGTGCAAACATTACTGTGTTGTGGTTGAAGGACAATATTTCCAGAGAAATTACAGGGCTTAGATATATAACATCTTAGATCTGTTGGTGACGAGCGCAGTGCAGTGCTAAGTAATGATTTGGACTCTTCGTGTTCCAATAGCTGCGTGTCATCAGGCACATGTCCTGGTCGTCGCGTCACTCTTTACTATATATTACAAATAAAATAAATATAATTTAAAACGCAAAAAAACCCGACTGCATAAAAAGTGAACCAAACTACGTACTTACATACTCGTATTATAAAAACTAAAAAGAATAAAACAAGCACTTAGATTTCTGGTGGTCTAGAATTCTATAATATGTTATTGAATTAATACTATTGCAGAAAATGAAATATATTCTAGTAAAGGAGCATATCAACTTAAACAGTCGGGATCCATTGAACAATTAGATTGGCTATAGAATAATAATGGATCCCGACTGTTCAGTTGTTATGTTCCTTTACTAAAATATATTTCATTTTCTGCAATAGTATTAATTCAATAACATATTATAAAATTCTATACCACCAGAAATCTAAGTGCTTGTTTTATTCTTTTTAGTTTTTTATAATATGTAAGTACGTAGTTTTGTTCACTTTTTATGCAGTCGGGTATTTTGCGTTTTTAAATTATATTTATTTTATACTTTTTAGTTATGAACAATGTTATGGCTGTTATTATGCTCAACAAAATAGGCATGTTTTGGTTTTTGACCAATGTCTTCGTTTCTACTCATAATATGATATGTAGGTTTTTCTACTGCATGTAATTTTTATAGTTTTGTGTAAGTACCTATATAATTGTCCATCCACATTCACACGTACAGCTAGTTTTTTTTAATTAAGGGTGACGAGACAATCAGGACATTTGCCTGGTGGTAAGCAATATGCCTGCCCAAAAAAAGCACAGTGACACGCAGCTATTGGAACATGAAGGGTCCAAATCATTACCTAGCACTGCACTGCGCTCGTCACCCAGAGATCTAAGATGTTATATATCTAAGTCCTGTAGTTTATCTGGAAACATTGTCCTTAAAACCGGAATACAGTAATGTTTGCACATTAATGCTTGGCGGTAGAATAACTAGCTAAAGTGTAGAACTTCCCTAGGCGTACTCTCCCAAGAGTCCTACCACTACAATCATACGAAGTTTTCTCCTACCTATAAACTTATAAATGGGAAAATTGTTATTTCGTTTTCGTTTGGTCTCTATAGTGCTTCAAAGAATCATACATATATACATATAAAGACTGATAAACACATTACCACTCCTTCGCGTTGCGCAGTCGGGTAAAAAGGAAACTAGTGGAGTATAATATAATGCCGTGATTAGGTACTTCTAAGCGGCTCACGCATCGAACTCTACATCCTGAATTAAATATCAATATTGATCTGGCGGTAGTATAGAATGTTCAGAAATTCTGACGATGATGACAGGCACTACAGTTAGTTAGCTTCTACTAACTTTGCATAATACTAGTAGTCTGCAATGTTTTGTCCTACCAATATTATAAATGCGAAACTTTGTGCGGATGGATGGATGTTTGTTACTCTTTCACGCAAAAACTACTGAAGGGATCTGGATGAAATTTGGTACATACTCGTAGATAGATATTAGTCTAGAACAGCCTTTTCTAAAGTGGGCGATAACGCCCCTTGTGGGCGCTGCAGGCTTAAAGGGCGGTAAGAGGCCCAGAAAAATGGGGGCTTGTGTAGAGACTTCGAGTGTTGTACTACCTACTGGGCTCAGGTGTCAAGTTAACTTTTGCGGGTTATAGTAAAATACACATTTGGAATGAACGTTTAATCTCTCATCTCTGCTAATTTAGCTCACAATAATTAATTCTTTTAATTTGAAGTTGTTTTTAAGTATGTGAAAAAATGGGGGCGCTAAAAATAATTTATTCTCAAAGTGGGCAGCAGACAAAATAAGTTTGGGAACCCCTGGTCTAGAATATCACATACATATTGCAGACTAGTGTATGCAAAGTTAGTAGAAGCTAACTAACTATAGTGCCTGTCATCATCGTCAGAATTTCTGAACATCAAACCCATACTACTTGATGGAAAATAACTGGAACTACGCGGGTAAAACCATGGGGCGTTGCTAGTAATGTACAATAGTGATTAGGTTCATGTTATCTATGATGAATATATACGAAGCGTAAATGAGTATACGGTTACACTATCCAATAGTTTGCACTATTTAGGTGTTTTTGAAGCCTTCTTGGTGCGGATTTTGGATCCACCAATATTGAAATGGAACCAGCGATGTGTATCAGTCCGGTCTAGGCCTAAGAGTCGAACACAACAAAAAAAAAAACAATCAAAGCGTTAAAACCAAAACCAGTGCCTTGCAGTTACATTGGTTACCTACCAGTAAGATAATCGTTTTACTTGATAATCTAATCAGGACCACGGAACTGAGCTATTAAGACGGATAAGCCTCGTGTTTATTAATCACATCACCTAGAGCCAGTGCGGGCGTCACATCTCGGTAAATATAATTGATCATGGCCCAATTTAAACGTCTAGATAAATTATGACAAATTACCGACTAATTTACGGTAAACAAAATATCGCCGAGAGTTAGTGACGCATGGAAAGACGCAATAAGCAGTAAGTATTGTTTGACGTTTAAACAGTATAATAACTTTGCCTAAAGCAAACCTCACGTGATGAGGGATTGCGACGGCGGTCACAACTGGAAAACTTAGGATCAAGTAGATAACAGTTTATTACTATGATGCAAAACAACCTAGTCTACCTCAAAATACCTACCGTAATGGTATTTCTTGATCCTTGCTAGGAAAATCATTCATTTCGCTTACCTGTAGGCATTAAAAAAATATAATCTTGATAATTACTAGTACCTATATTAGTATTACCTACAATTTCTCTATTGGGCTCGATTATGATTACCGTATTTTATTATTAGCAAAGGGTGTACTTTCCTTTGATTGGGAAGGGAGAACGGCGACTGCCGATCCGGAGACCCCGGGTTCAAAACCACGCGCACCACTGTCTTTTCTAAGTCATTGCGTAATGCCTAACTTAAAACGGCGAAGGACAAGATAGGAGGAACACATAGTGAGGAAACCGACATGTACCTAGAATCTTTCGAAGCCACGTGTCATAAACCAACCCACACTAGGCCAGCGTGGTGTATTATTTATGGCCTTGACTCTCCTTGCGAGAGAAGGCCCCTAGTGCCAGCAGTAGTAACATTTAATGGGCTGTTTATGTGTACTTTCCTTTGTCATTTCCAATAAGAATATTTCAAGATATGTGTTCAGAAACCAAAAACCTGTCAAAAATTATTCTTAATTACGTCCCAGATGACGTTTATATTTTACTAGCAGCGTCCCCAGGCTTAACATACGTAGCTCCCGTTCCTGTAATTTTCTCGTGATGAAAAGTAGCTATAATTTAACTGTGTTCCAAATTTAAATCCAGCCCTTTCAGTCTTGAGTAAGAAACAATTAAACTTCCAAAGTTTCACATTTATAATTTTACTAGGATTTAGACAGATACATAGTACATTTGATAAGCCAACGATAATGTTAAAAATTTGACGTATTTCATGGGTATTTCAGGGGTTTCACACGAATATATATTATTCAGAAAACGGTTTACTATAATTTCTGAATCAAAGCGAAGAATTCTGAAACGTTTGCATTTCGTTCAACCCTGAGCAAATTCTTAAAACAAATTCTCCTGTAAATTGCACATAATAATAGCCCATTAGACTAATGCCAGGCGTAGTCATACTCTTATCTTCAATGCATTGTTTTGTCACATAAAGATCTATTCATAGGAAATTGTAATAACGACTGTGAAGTGAAACCATAACTGCGATAGGAGCACGTGAGCTGACGTCACGTTGTTGACAAACAATGATATTAGATGCCGCATTGTCGGTTATTTGTTTGTACTTACACCTTCATTAACACACACAACACAGTCATCCCACAATGATCTGAATACAAATTATGTTCCTAATCCATTCTCGTTGATAGGAGTATTGTGTGCAAGTGTGCGTTTCATCTCGAGCCTTTGGAACACCAACCATGAAACGATGTCGTTTTTTCGAGATGTATGAGATTTCCGATAGAAAAAGGGCAAGCAGACCAGTTGCGCAGTCTCCGAAATGTATTCGATAAAAACCGATAAGCTAGCAATTATTTTGTAGCGACGTTCAAGAGAGAAAGTCCATTTCAACTAAAGATCAAGAGTGTCGTTACCTATGAGCCTTTTGAGCGTCTCTTCGCTTCTCGATCGCTTCTTGCACCTTCTGCTGGTCTGCTTGTACTTAGCCAACCCCGGTCCGAAGGGGGCTGGGGGTGGTCTCACAAGGGACCTGAGATTAGCGCGTTCATAGAAAAAAGTTCTTCAGCTTTAAAATATTACGTTTAGATTAAATCAAAAGTTTTACGGGATTTCGACACGCGGCAGCTTTGAGCTTGTTTGTAATAAAATAATCTGAAAGTTCATCACTGTCATTAAAATGTCCCTAGGTCTGTCGAAGAATCTGTGGTTTACAATGTGTACTAGGTGGCAGAGTTACCTCGGGCAGGCAGTGGTGCTGGAGGCAGTAGTAGTCCTGTGCACCGTCGTGGTGGCACCAGGTGCCGTCGGGGAAGTAGGGATCGAGCCCGACGTCGTTCAGCTCCACCCGGGGGGCGTAGAACCCGCCGCCCGCCGCGCGCCGACAGAACACGGCGCAACCCATCCACATGCGCGCTGCAAACCGTAACAAAACGAGATCAACATTTTTGAAGTAAAACCTTCTTTAGGCGAGTTGGCAGTGCCGGTTTTGCCACTACCTGGACCTGATCGTCTCGTCACTCTATATTAAAAAAAAAAAAAAACATAGCATCAATCTACTAACTTTTTGACCTGACTGTCACCGACTTCAAATAGATGAGTGAGTAGCGCTTATAATAATGATTTTAGTTTATTTTTCGCTTTTGAGTGCCTTTTTGTGGTTTTGAAGTCGGTTTAATTTTTTGTACGAAAATTGTTTATAACTATTATAGATTTACAAATGACGCTCAATGCGCGAGGCCTAGTTACTGACCGGACCTGCGCTTGCGCCGCGGCGCCCCTGTAGGTATATCGCCGCCCTGGGCGGTCGCCCTACCACGCCCTACCCTAGCGCCGCTACTACGAGTTAGGAATTATTTGATAGGCGAAAAATTATTGAACTCGCGTACCTGTTGCCGTCACCTTTGAAGTCAAGTATACATATACTCACCTACATATTTATATATACCTATCGTGTAGATTATGCACTTACACCGATAAACAACATGTATGTAGAGCTGTAGGTACTATATACTATACAGTATTTTTTGTTTAACGGTACTCCAGGCGTGCCACTCTTTTTCTAAATAAATGGTTACAAACAAGCATACGGTTGTGTCCTCACGCATGTAAGTGTACATAGTAAGTTTAAACTTGTAGGGTAACATAATTTATTTCTACCAGCCCTGTGATTCCTCTGGACACATTTTAAATAGGTATAGGTAGAGCAGTATAGGTCCAGTTAGTAAAGGCGTACTCCGTACAGGTACAGTTAGTAAAGAGATACCCGTATAGGCACAGTTAGTATAGGCACAGTAAGTATAGGAACAGTAAATATAGGCACAGTTAGTATAGGTACAGTAAATATAGGCACAGTTAGTATAGGCGCAGTAAGTATAGCCACAGTAAATATAGGCAGTTAATATACGCACAGTAAGTATAGGCACAGTAAGTATAGGCACAATAAATATAGGTACAGTTAGTATAGGCACAATAAGTATAGGCACAGTAAGTATAGGTACAGTTAGTACAGGTAGAGCTGTAGAGGTACAGTTAGTATAGGCGTAGTAAGTGTAGGCCGGCACTGACTGGGGTCGTGCGGCGCCTGCAGGCCGCCGCCGCGCGCGTCGAGCTCGGGCAGGCGCGCGCCGTACTCCGCGCAGCGCCGCGCTGCCAGCTCACTCGCGCCCGCTCGGCTCTTCTTGCCGCACACCTGACACACACACCAATACATTTACAAATTATTTATTAAATTAGCGACTCCACACACTCCGGGGTCCGTGACATAATATCTTAGATGAGAAGAAGAAAAGGTAACATTTTCAACCTAATTCTAGTGCTAGTCAAATTTCGTCTGCTGAGCCGGTCACTGCCTGTTGAGATTCCGTTAGTAATCGACTTGACATCGTCATTTGCTATTTTCTAAATCGCTTCCACAGATCACTAATCGCCTCTTTCCGGCTATATTTATAAAAGTCCCATTTGACAATGACAAACAATCAATATATGTATAATAAGTAATTTAATGTGCAAGAAAGTTTTTTTTATAAGTCACAGTATTTTACTGTGAAAGTATTTTACTGCAAAACATACTATAACCATCAGTGGCACTGCGAAATTTTACCCGTTCTCTTATTTTTCTCGCTATAAAAAGGAACCTCCACTTTATAAATACGAGTACTACTTACATATCTACTAGTTTTATAATATAGACTATAGTTTTTCTCTGAAATTAATATCATCTAGAACCATTGAGTAGTTTTTGCATAAAAGAGTAACAAATATCGATAAATGTAGAGACTATTCGTTATTTGTATAGACTACCTAGTTGTTCGCGCAACCGATAATTTCTTTGCTCTAAGCAAGTCATTAGGTGAATCATCATACCAACAAACTTGTCCTTGTTGATCATAGAATCGTTATTTTAAGTTTCAGGCTATTCAACTGCAACAGTCCCAGCCTTTCTCACCTTTTGGGAAAAAAACTGTACCGTTTTTTACATTCATAGTTTACGTTTACGTTTTACATATCTTCGTATTTACAATTATATAATGTACTAGCGGCCCGCCCCGGCTTCGCCCGTGGTACATATATATAACCTACAGCGTTCAAGGATTACGAACATATGAAAGAACGGTGAACGATTTTTTAAATCGGTCCAGTAGTTCCCGAGATTAGCGTGTTCAAACTATATATATGCTATAGGCTACTTTTGATCCCCAAATTATCATGCTGTTTACTGGGTCAGAAGTGATACCTGTAGACATCTTGGCGGAGATAACTAATTATATGACGATTGATCAGTTTTCGACCGGAGAGGAAAAATGATTAAATTACTAAAATGGCTATTAAAAAATAAGGTTTGGTCGTAGAAGGGTGAAAATTGAGGATTGTATGTATTTTTGTATGTTGTATCATAAAAAAATAGAAATTAAAAATTTTGTCTACAAAATAAAAAATAAAAATTTAGGGGTGGACTACTCCTAACATTTAGGGGGATGAAAAATAAATGTTGGCCGATTCTCATAGATACCGGAGAAGCAGAAAAAATTTCATCAAAATCTGTCAAGCCGTTCCGGAGGAGTACGGCAACGAAAACTGTGACACGAGAATTTTATATATTAGATTGTATCAGCGACGTGGCTCCCAAAATACAAGGTTTGCTTAGTTTGGGACTAGTTAGTGTCCAGTGAGAAATGTCCACCGATATTTATTTATTTACTAGCAGCGCCCCGCGGTTTCACCCGCGTAGTACCCAATTAATACCCGTTATCTTTCCAAAATAAAAGTGGCCTATGTTCCAATACATCCAAGAATTTGTTTACAAAGTTTTATGATGAACGGTTGAGTAATTTTTGCGCGAAAGCGTAACAAAGAAACTTACTTTTCCGTTTAAATATAATATTAGTAGGATATTATGTTTCCCATCGATCACAATGCTGACCTTCTTGTCATCGCAAAGCATGACGTCGTAGGCGGAGCCCTGACAGGTGTCGCCGCTGCAGACGCGGCGGCGCTCGCGGAAGCCCCGGCCGCGGGCCGTGCAGCCCGACTGGCAGGTGCCTTCCTTCCACGGGCCCCAGCCCGCCTCGGCGCCGCCGCTCGCCGGCGCCGCCGTCGTCGACGACGATAGTACTTCAGCTGGCACGCATTCGCCACCTTGACACCACTGGAATGATTATGACACCCTATGTGTTAAAATCACTTTTTCTAACAATTCTTTCAATTCAATTCAAAATTCAAAACAATTCTTCAAATACAAAAAGTACTTCATTCATAAATTATCAATACCGGGTACCGTAATTATGAGCGAATGATTATAATCATAATAAGCATTAATTAATTATCATTGTTGTTGACGTTATTTTCAAATGTTATTTTTGATGATTTTTTACAAATACATTCAGACGTTAGTTATTGATTTAAATAGATTATAATAAATAGATAGGGCATACAATAGTATTCATTTTATTTTAAAATAGTTGCTATGAATGTACTATCTCTAACGTTACATATTTAGTATCAGTTGCTGTCTAAAATGTGTCTAATAGAACTCGGTTTCCTGATGTGTCGTTCCAGCAATGAGTGTTGTGCATTGCCCACAAATATCAATAAGGCTGTAAATAATTACGCCCGATAGTAGGCGATGTGAAAACAAAACTTCGCATTTTAACCCATGGCCCATGGCTCAAAAAAGAAAATATGTACAATCATGAAAAAGATGACACCAATTATTTATCATATTTATAGAGACGACAGATATATTTCCTTAGAATTGAACAGAATCAAGGTGTTTTACAAATATAGTTATGAGCCTGCTGCGCTACTGCTACAGTGTAAAAACTACATAGCAATTGAGCACATGCTATTGCTTTTAAAAAAAAAGTACCTGGGTGACCGAGCTTTGCTCGGTTCTTAGATACATTTTGATTTTCTCAAAAAAAAAAATTACTTGAAAAAACAAAGAAAAGGCCGGTTGGATCCGAACCCGGACCTACCATATTATAACCCATCTTCCCGACTGAGCTAATACACTGTCGCGCAGCGTCGCGAAATTTACCGTCGCATTCTAATCTTTAAGTAACACTTTTTCATTGTCTAAAAACGCGCATAAAACGGTGTTTTTTTTTTAAATAAAACCTTGCTAGATCGATTTATCGTCCCCGAAACCCTCTGTATACATAATTTCATGAAAATCGTTCGAGCCGTTTCCGAGATTCAGATTCTATATTTATATACCTTGTTGTTGAAAATTTCATGAACAACCTCAATAAGGTAGACCAGCAGCCTATCAGCAATATCAAAAAAGCATGGATATATGACAACTACCTCACATCACGTCTCACTTGGCCTTTCCTAGTATATGACATCGGTAAAACCCTCCTGGCAAAGCTAGATGCCAATGTCATAAAGATATTGAAGTCATGGTTCGGATTGGCATATCCGGCTGATCCCTCAACTCTTTTTAGGGATCACAATAGTTTTGGGCTGAAACTAAAGAAACCGTCTGAACTTTACAAACACCTAAGAGTCTACAAAAACGCATGTTTTGGGAAAGTCACAAGACGAATTAATTACATCTCTCCCAAAAGACAAAACTGTTTCAGACCTGGAATCTAGACTTCAATTCCATAAACAATTTATGGCAGGTGCACAAGTAAATAAATGCTGCTGGGTTGGGTGCGAGAAAGAAAAGGGAAGACCGAGACATGGTAAAAACCTTTCTAAAACAAGACGAAAATGACGGTTACAAAGTGCACGCTATGAATTTAGAAATGCAAAGTGAGTGGTTAACCATAGGTGAGTTCTGTATCCCATTAGCTCTAAAGTGGCGCACCTTGATCTATGACTGGTCTTCTGCCTTATTAAAATTTTATCTAAATGCATTCCAAATGACCCTCCTGACCAGAGTAACTTGGTAAGGTGGGGAAACCCTCTGAAAAATGTTGCTATACTTGTGGAGAGGCGATATGTACAGCAAGGCACATATTGGTGGGATGCAAGGTGCTCCTTAATGGGGGTCATTACTCGCGGCGCCATGACTGAGTACTTGAAATCATACGTGAAGCCATGAGCCTTTCAGTAGCTAGAGCCCAAAAGGGATTGACGACAAACAAAAGACAAATTAACTTTGTAAAGAAGGCTCAACTTCAAACCCAGGCACAAGCCTTACTCAATCCTGGGTACAGCGCCTGATTGGACTATTTTAATGGACACGTATGAAAGGCACTACAGGATCCCAGAGGATGTGGGTGTTTCGTCATCCAGACCGGACATTTTCCTTTTTTCTAGAGCTACGAAACGCATAGTCCTTGTAGAACTTACCGTACCGTGGGAAACTAAAATACCTAAATACCACGCGATGAAACAAAATAAGTTTTACGACCTCCTAAACGAATTAACAAAAACGGCTATGTAGTTAGTTTATACGCTGTAGAAGTGGGAGCGAGAGGTATACCAGCAAAATCTCTCTATAACCTGCTGAAAGACCTTGGCTTATCCAGAAGTGCAGTAAGTTCTATACTAGAACGAGTATCTAAAGCTGCACTAGTAGGCTCATATCAGATTTGGCTGGGCAGGGAGAGAAAACGAGTGGTGAAGGTGAGTGTTGATGTACGTCAGAAAGGGGCCCCTTAAACCTACGCCCGAGTCACAAGTCTCGGGGTCCACTCGGGTTTTCTCTCTCTGCCACACGATGGACCCGGCACCCGCACGGTGAATCCATGGAATGCTAAGAAAATCGTCTCAAGAATTGCTCGTTTAAAGGTATGAGATAACAGATAGAATATTCCAGATCTAGATCTATGGAGTCCTGGCTGCAGCGAGTGAGGCACGTACCATGTCCAGGCCGCAGGCGGTGCCGGGCAGCGCCGGGCCCGCGTAGTAGAACCCGGCGCGGTGCGGGGAGCGGCACGCCAGCTGCGCGCAGAGCCCGCGCGGCGCGCCGCCCGCGCCCGCCCACGGCGCCGCGTCGCCGTCTCGCAGCAGGATCTGAAAGAGGAGCACCGGTAAACTATCTACATGCTGCGGCCCTGGGTTAGCCTGTAAGCTATTTAAGCAATTGCTTATAGCATCCAATCTGGGGGCACCAGAGATTACCGACAAAAAAACGAGTACACAAAAGGTAAAGCAACTTCAAAATGATCGGATTTTTATTGAAGTTAAACTTCTTGCGACTTCCAACAAGGTTGCGTTAAGCGTTTAACACTACAATGGAGAGGGTATGAAAGCACTTTTGTGGGGAAGGGGGAATAGAAAGATACAGAGCAAGATTGAATGGTTTCACTTCTTCCGCGAGGAGGGACTCCACACACTATTTTGTATTGTTCACTTAAGGATAAGGAGAGGTCCCGCACGGGAGGAGTTTGCTTATGGCATCAAGTTACCTTAATCTAGCACTAAAGTGTACGGGTAAGAGTTGTACTCTCGGATGGTGTATCCTTTTATAGGTTTACATAATGACCGGTCAATGAGCGCGGGCTATGGGGGGAGATTTTTTTTGACCGCTCAATGAGAGGTCTAGTTATAGACTGGGCACAAAAGGGGCGCCTGCTCTTGCGGCGTGGTGACCCTTTATGTCTTGATCCCTCGGTGGTCATCCTACCTCACCTTACCTAACCCCTGTACTAGACCTATATCGTGGTTTTTTCTAGTGGACATGTGAAGGTAAAGTCGCCGTGTATATGGGGGAGTGTGACATCACCTCGCACTGTTTCTTGGCGGTCCAGACCCGTCCGGGCGCGCTGCCGAACCGCTCATGCTGCAGCTCCGGTGGCGTCTCCAACCCGTCGTCGCCGTCCGCCAGGCAGGTCGCCCATCTGATGATGGCGCATGTTATTAGTGACAAGTGACATTCGCTGAACATATCAAACACAAGGTATAGGTAAGGTAGGATTTGAGATTTTTTTCATAGTAAAGCGTGATGAGACAAACAGGACATGGGCCTGTGAAAAGCAACACACCTACCCATAATACCCCTCACAATGCTACGAAGAGTCCAAATCTTTAACCAGCACTGCACTGCGATCGTCACCCACATACAACTCTAGAGGTACCTTATAATTTATCTGGAAAGATTGTCTTTCAAACCGGAACGCAGTGATGTTTGCACAGTTCTACTTGGCGATATAATAACTGGCAAAAGTGTGATACTTCCCCAGGCGGACTCTGCAGCGAGCCCTAACTCTAAGAAGATGATTGGAAAGAGGTTTGTACCCAACAATGGCATAGTGAAGACTGGATATTTTGCAGTGGTAGGTCTCTTTGTAGAGTCCGCTTGGGGAAGTACCACATCTGTGCCAGCTATTGTACCGCCAAGCAGTAATGTGTAAACATCACTATCACTGTGTTTAAAGTGCAACGTTTCCAGAGATATTTTAGGGTATCGAGATAAATAATTATACAAATCGGGGGGACGAGCCCAGTGATGTGCATGGTAATGATTCGAATGACTCTTGATGTAATAGCTGCGGGGTACTGTGGTGTTATGGGCAGGCGTGTTGCTTACCATCAAGGGGTATGTCTTGCAAGTCTCATCACTCTATACTACAAACATATTCGTATTTAGGTACTAGCGGCCTGTTATGGCTTCGCTCGGATAGTGTCATAATATGAAGATCATTAATCGAAATAAAAACTATTCTAACTCTCAAGTTGGGTCAAATTACCTACATATAAATGCCAAGTTACGGCTGGTCTAGTCGGGAGAATGGCGCCTGCCGATCCGGAGACCCCGGGTTCAAACCCCACACGCACCACTGTCTTTTCGAAGTCATGTGCGTAATGCCGCTAACTTAATACGGCGAAGGAAAACATCGTGAGGAAACCGACACGTACCTAGAACCTTCCAAAGTCATGTGTCATCCACCAACCCACACTGGGCCAGCGTCGTG
This sequence comes from Ectropis grisescens, assembly GCA_017562165.1. Lineage (NCBI taxonomy): Eukaryota > Metazoa > Arthropoda > Insecta > Lepidoptera > Geometridae > Ectropis > Ectropis grisescens. Next base: position 12,018,069 of record CM029771.1, on the reverse strand, counting down.
GAGTCCCACAAGTCCCAGCAGTGGGAACATTTAGTGGGCTGTTGATGTTGATGATGATGATGATGATGAAATGCCAACTTTCATGAAGATCGTTTGACATGGTAAAGAGTTCAGAAAAAAACACCAGAACACTGGATTTTTATATATATTATACAGCTACGTACTGTAGGTCAGCAACGACCCTGGCGCTGCAAGCCGACCAGGCTGCCTCGCCGCTGGTGCCGCGGGAGGGAGACATGATGTACCCGTCGCGGGCGCAGCCGTTCCCCGTGCCGTCGTGGTGCATGCCCAGACTGGAAGCCGACAACACGCCATGTATAGTTCCCATAATTTCCAATGGCACCAGACTCAAAAACAGGTATTTTGAGTCTGGTGGCATTGCATTTACAGAGATGAGGCCCCTTTCAGTCCGAGACCATGCTTGCCCAGACTGGAAGCCAAGAACACACCATGTGTAGCTTCCCCAATTTACACAGCACATCAGTGGCTTGCACAGCACAGCGCAGCAGTTAAAGATGTGAGCAAAGTCGCTTCAGCGAGACCCTTATTCTTTCGTTCCCAAGACCAAGTTACCAATAAAAATATATCTTACTAAACATGGAAAAGTTGGACTATGAGGTAAAACTAAGAGTTATGTTTTATTGTCCTTTCAGATTCAGGAAAGTGACGAATGTGGTCAATTTTATTTTTAGAGTTTTGTTGTTAATTTAGACAGGGATTTAAAGTCTGGTGACATTGCTTGTACCGTGTACAGAGACGAGGCCTTTTAAGTGCGAAGCCATAGGCGAGGGCGGGCCCCTTTCCCTCACGCCTAGCAACGCCACTGCTTGTAACAAATAGTTTTCCATGCCTAATCCAATCTTAAATCTCTACATTTATTGGTTGGTAATGCTGTCAGTTTGTCAATAATTTATGACTTTTGTATATTTAGACTAGCTATTAATAGGCTCATCCAGAACCATTTTACGGTGGCGATTTCAAAGGAAAGCAATACTAAGATTTTAACTTTTTACCGGCAGTTTTACTTTTCTTAAGAAGCTTTCAGCAATAAAGCCGACAATTGTGGCACTAGACTAGTTACTATATGTTTCTTGTTTATTCTTTCTACGCATCCATTTTTAATGGTGTGTTAAAATACTTAATAGTATCGATCTATTTTTCGGTAATATTTAAAGAATATTTAAAGCCAAAAACTAACTGAACGTTCCGTTTAGAATTCAGCTCGTGAGCTTTGATCTTAGTAAAACATAAAATAATTATTTGCTTAATTCTGTAGACAATACTGGTCGCAATAAAAACTACTCATGTTTGTAATAGCTTTGTTGGGTAAACGGATAGTTTTTGTTTTTCTATCGCATCGCAATCGAACGCACCCGCATTTAACCAAAAATTATTGACTTCATCCGTGCATCCAAGTTACCTAAGGGAGATCAAAACTTTTGTCATTTAACTCGTTTAGGTACATATATTCAAATATAAAAAACTACAATATATTTAAAAATACTCTACAAAAGAACAGTACCTACGAACAGTTGGCGTGTTTTCAAGTAGCATGCGCCCAATTATCTTCAATTCAATATTTGTAGATCACCTAACTGAACATAATATTCTGTAAGCACGCGAATTTCACTGCACCAAACAACACACCAATCAAAGACCCACTTATTTCTAAAATTCCGCGTACTTGGGAGAAGGTAGGTTATAAGTATAGGTATATTATGCTCGACGCTCACACCATTACGGACGTTGAGTCACCTAGTATGACTTACCTGTCACATCTACTCTCTCTGTAAGACGTGAATATTACTTATTTTATTTGAAACACTTAGATTTAATAAACACTTCAACAATCAGGAAAATCCCTATCTATCGATAAATAAACACATAATTGTTATTCAAGCGCAACCATTTCAATATTTGCATTCTGGTAATTTGGCCATTGAATAACTAACATAGATAAATTTCAAAATAAAATAAAGATTCTGAATTTCACTTCGTCACTTTCGTCCAAGGAGAAGCGATGTGAGATGCTTTCACTGTACGATCTTCATAGTAGCGTAGTTTTTCACATTAAAAAGAGTGGAGATACAATCGAAACGAGTTGTGAGACGATGTCAGCATAGATTTGTGCGATATATGTAGTGAGCATAGAGTTGTGACAAGAAGTAAGCGGAGAATGGTGAGAGGAAGTCATCGTATATTTGTGAGAAGGAGTGAGCGGATAGTTGTGCGAAAACCTAAGAAATCAGTTGTGAGAAGAAATAAGCGAAGAAGCGCGAAAGAAAGTCATCGAAGATTTGTGAGAAGAAAAGAGCAGACCAGTGTAAATAAAGGATTTTTATGAGAAGTGAACGGAGTATTATGTGAAAAAGCAAGCGGAGAATTCTGCGAAAAAGTTTTGAGAAGTTGTAATCAAAGAATAGTGAGATGAAGTCACTGAAGATTTATGTAGAGTGAGCGCAAAGTTGTGTGAAAAAGCGAGTGTAGAGATATAAGATGTACCTAGTAAGTAGAGAATCGTGTGAGCGAGTCATCGAAGATTTGTCAGCAGAAGAGAGTGGAAATTTGTATGAAGAAGCGAGTGTAACGTTGTGCGAAAAAGTCAGCAGAGAGTTGTGACAAGAAGTTTATGGAATGGTATGGTATAATGGAAAGGTATTGTATGACGCTGCGAATGGAGCGTTGTGTGAAAAAATATTTAGACACTTGTGAGAAAAAGCGAGCGGAGAGTTGTGTAAAAGGGAGCGGAGAATTGTAACCGACTTGTGGCCGATCTCGTGTGCTAGGATGTAGACGGAGGTGAAGCCGGCGGAGGGGTAGGGCCGGCCAAGCAGGTCGCTGACGCCGAACTCCGACACCACGCACGCGTGCGCCGGCAGGCACACGCCGCCCACCGGCGCCAGGCCCATCGTCACACCGTTACGGTGCCCGCCCTCCTCGGAGTAGAAGTCCAACCTGAAACCAGATATCATCAGCTTCATTATTATATGTATTGTACTCATTGATTTTGAATATTATGTCCATTTAACTTGGTTTCTAAAATGCACTTTGACGGACTGAAAACCATTCTGAAGACCTAATCACAAATACTGCAGGAAACTACAAATAAGAATGTTATAGGATACTACCGAACTATCTACCTCATATTATCTAATCCTCATCATCTAAACATATCTTTGAATCCGCTCACCCAGATAGCAACAACGCCATATCCCAATGTTGTGGATCATCGTCATCTTCCACATTCAGAGCTCGCTGGTACTCGCAGAAGGAATCGAGCAAGCGGCCGCGTTCCGCATTTGTAGTCAGCTTCGCCGGCTGACTACGGAGCAACGTCAGCCGCACCAGAGATAGCTGGATGTGTGTCCCCAGCGACGAGTGCTGGTATAACGCTTGCACCTGGAAAAGACGATTCAACAAGCCAATCAAATCCTGTTCGCTATGACATAAAACTAGACTTGTGAAGTTTAAAATACACTAAAAGGAAGACACCCGATTTTACAATCCTGCTTCGTCAGCTGCAAATTTAACTAGTGAAGATTATGCAATAATATATATTTGAATAATACATATTTATTTTGTGAAGCAATTATGAATAGTAACAACATACAGGGATTGAGTGTAAAATATACTTACGCCATTTATGTATGCTAAAAGCATATCACGTAAATCAGCTTCATTGTAATTTAAGAAGGGGTAGAATAACTTGTAAGCTGCTTCGTCCATGAAGAGGGCGATTTCGATGGTATAGGCGGGAGGTCCGGGCTTGAGCCTGGGTTGTGGTTTGGAGCGTGGTCTGCGGACGCGCGGGCGCAGCAAGCGGGCATCGTCCGCTGGTGGCGCAGGCGGCGGCGCGCGTCGGATCACGTGCGCCGTGCGGCCCGAGCCGGTCTCCGCGCGCGCCGCGCCCACGGCCAACGGACGGACCTCGTACGTCGAGTTGTCCACCACAATGAGCCCGTGCTGGAATCATACCAACCAAACCATTTGGGACAACTAGGTAAATCAAGTCCACAACACTACCGTACAATTACTAGACGAAAGGTCTATACCACCAGTAGTCCTGCTGACAAAGGATTTTGTAGTAGTAGTTAGGATCTTTCCAAAATCAGCTTGGCGAGGTACGGAAGGAACATTGTAATGTGCAAAATTGCTCTGTTCTGGTTACAAAGATCATGTTTTCAGAGAAGTTACGAGGTTCACATACTCGTACATCTTTGGTTGACGACCGCAATGCAGTGAGTGCTAGGCAGTTGTTTGGAATCTGCACGATATTTTGTAAATATTTATGTGGCACTGTTCTATTTTGGCAAGCAGGGGTATTGATTACCATCAGAAGCAAGCCATACCATTATTAAAATGAAAAAAAAAACACTATTTAAAAAAATATCGGCACTCTCATTCACTGTCAGCTAAAATAAGCTTATCTTATAAGTTCGTTGAGGATTTGTACTCATGATGATTCATAATCAATACTCGTATTATAATCGTAGCTTACTTATTTTATAATTTATGGCTAAATATAATTTTATGGCTTAAAACTTACAAGAGCATGATCTCTACATGCTGAGAACGCAGCTACTGTGCTCGGTCCTGCGTGCAAAAAGTGGCAAGACGTGTCTACACCAGAAAGCGGCGTCTCTGGACCCTCCTCAGACCACACTCGGAACTGGGGTGACAGTAGCCTCCTGTTCGGTACCAGCTGCAGTTCAAAGTTTCTGAAAATTTGAAATAAAAAATCACAAACGTAGCGTTACAAATTGGCGCCCAACGTGGTATTATTTAACTCTTCGATGTATTTTTACGTATTTTCGAACCCATAATTACTATTTACATAAATCAAATTCATAGTATCTTATCGAAATTCATATGTATACTGGTCACCCTTTTCCTACAGCTGGGAAAATGTATCTCAAAAAGGCCGCACTTTATAATCATTGACAACACGTTTATTGTTCCAAAAACTTAACCAAAAATCAAAATTAATATTAGACCCCATTCTGAAGACACGGTCCAGAACTAATACCAACCCAGTCCAGTCTCCTCTGAATATTTTGACCTCATACTGAAGAAACCGTTAAGACCAAAGAGTTTACATATACTACGTATAGAATTAGATTTTCCGCAGGGTTCCTTTGTGTCAATCGTAAGCAGATGACGTGCATACTTTCTATGGGAACAGAGTGATGTGCCGCTACAAAAGTATGACACTTTTACAAGACCGACAAGGCAAGAAAGATGCTACCCGTGCTAAAGGTTTCTAATCTGAGCTACCCGTGCTTTCGGTGTAAAGCGTTTGTCCCAACTCTATACGTAGTATGTAAACTCTTTACATATTATGTAAACTCATTGGTTAAGACTTAAGAGCAGTGTTTCCACAATAAGGGGGAAATCCCCTTTTGAGGGGAAATTGGGGTCCAGAAGGGAATAAAAAGAGGAAATAGATGTAAAGGGGAAATCATGCCTAATCAAACAAATACAAAAACTTCGTCATATTGAGGAAAATTGTCCTATAATTAGACAGTTCCATTTTTTTTTTCAATATGGCGATGTTTCTTATACTATGGTTTTCGATGAGGCATGAAAGCTTATTTCTAATTACAACCCTGATCCACGTCTACAGAGTTGGGTTATATCACATTCTCTATACAATTTACACATTTTTGTCATAATCACTTTGCGTTAACTAGCAGTACCTACCTCGCAATTTTACCTGTGTCATTCCCGTTATTTCCAGTTAATAATAAAAGTGGTCAGTTCAAGTCGGACTCGTCCAAGAAGGCTTCCGTAGCAGCAAGTAACATAACATACAAGTGCAGACGCACGCTTTGAAGCAACTTATAATACGTACATATATGTATGTGAGTGTGTAATTTCAGTAAGTGAATTTTGTAAATTCTTTCCATATTAATAAATATTTTTATATCAGAACCATAGAATAGATAATCAGAACCTTACCGTCCAAAGGCGTCAAAGCTGTACGGCACTGGCACGTCGTCATAGGGCTGGTCTGCAGCTAGCTGCGCCTCCCGCGGCAGCAGCGCGGGCAGGTACACCACCTGAACGTCCTCCCCGCCCGCGGCCTTCTGCCCCTCGCTCCACCACCCGTTTACTGGCAAAAGATCCTGTACAGACAGTCAAAATAGCCGTTATTAAAGCGACATCGTCTTATGGCAACGCAACGCAACTGATCTGCATGATCTAATACCACCTTGCCCTTTTTTTCCATTGGACTACTCCAAGAAGTGCCAACGTTTCATGGTAGATGTTCCAAAGACTCAAACGAAGAGGTTTGACTCTACTTTTGCAATAAGAACGTCTAGGGTATGGAATGCGTTGCCTGAGTGGGGTCCACCCGATGGTTACAAACTTGGTGTCTTCAAATCGAGAATGAGTCGGTTTCTTCTAGGTAAGAATGTTCCATCGTAGACCGCATCGTCGCTTAATATCAGGCGAGATGGCGGTTTAGTGTAAACCTACATATAATAGTTAATAAACTGTTTTCGTACAAAAAAATAAACCGACTTCAAAACCACAAATCGGCACTCAAAAGCGAAAAATAAACTAAAAACATTATTATAAGCGCTACTCACTCAACCATTTGAAGTCGGTGCCAGCCAAATCTAACAGGTAGTGGATAGATATTACTCGTACTTACCTGTGCCTACATAGCATCAATCTAATAACTTTTTGACCTGACTAGTAGCTAAAAAACTGCTAAGCCTAGAACATCGTGGAAAAGTGGCTAGAGAGTGACAGTGTTTTACAGGATACATTTTAGAGAGTGTTCAGTGGAGTTACACGACCTAATATTGCCTTTCCCTTTCCACTACAGGATAAGTCGTAAGTCGGCTCATTACCACCCATACACGGTGGATATCCCCAAAATCGTACATCTTTGGAGTGGAATAAGTTTTCGGCCTTCTTGTTCCCTGAGAGATACAATCTAGAACTTTTCTAGATCAGAGTGAATAGGTACCTTCTAGGTCAACGTGCGTCATCTTGGACCACACCGTCGCTTACCTTCAGGCGAGTTGGTGGTCAAACGCGGACCTATCCGCGATAAAAAAAAACTTACTTACCAAGTTTCAATAGTATAGTTCTTATAGTTTCGGAGAAAAGTGGCTGTGACATACGGACGGACGAACAGACAGACAGACAGACATGACGAATCTATAAGGGACGGTATTTTGCCATTTGGCTACGGAACCCTAAAAATGTGCCTCGCATCTCTCTCGCGCAAAAACTGTCTGGTAGTTTTAAAGATCTAAACATATACGAGTAATATAGGGACGGACAGACGCGGGAAGTGATTTTGTTTTATACTATGTAGTGATGATGTGAAAGATGTAGGTTTGAGTATGTATGGCCGTTTGATACTCTTTCAAGCAAAAACTACTAAGCGCATCTGTATGGGTTTTGGTACACAGGTAGATAATAGTTTAGAATAGCATAGGTTACTTTTTATCCTGGGAAAATAATGAACTAAACTGCGCAGGTTAACCCATGACATGCTACTAGTATGTATATTGTAGTGGCAGTATTTGCAAGGTCGTTTGCAAACGCTGTATATCACACTTTTACTTGCAAGCTACATTGTTACTTAAAATATCTCACTTTTATTGGAACGGTTTTATCTAACTTATACATAAAAAAGAAATGAGAGCTTATAAAATGTCAAGTACTAACGCAGTAACTTGATCACCCTTCTTGTTCCAACACAGGTGTCTGTTTATTTTAACTGCGCCATGTTGCTTGCATTCAAGTGTCCGAGTTACGGTACTGGATTTTCTATTGTAAAAAAGGGAATGGAAAGATATGACATACAGACACCACATTATGATAAAATTAATAAATTGCGATTTCTGCTCTAGTCACCCATCCACTGCATCGCTGGGACGTTAATAATAAAATATAGGAACGCATAATTTTAGTAAATAATAGCAGAGCTGATAGATTAAACCAGTAAAAAGAATTGCATTGCGTCAACTCGACATGGTAGATTTATAATCTCGGTCTTCTTAAAGAATAGAAGAATAATGTACTATATCCATTTAAAAAGTTATTTCATAACTTAATATCTTATTACAACGTGATGATGCGGTAACTTCACCACATTATGAAGTAACGATAACAAAAACTACCCATTAAATTTATGAGACAACACCTACGTGATGCTATTCTTACGGAACTGAAGATTGACCGACTTTACTCCGACTAACTACAGAGCACTTACACCAAAGTTAGATGAAAAAACCACAAGCGAGGTCGTAAGCATGACATCATCGATCATAGGAAATAATGTCAATTGGTTTTGGCACTGTTAGCCGACAGTTTTAGTTCAAGTAAGTCCTCTAACTGGGTCCAAACTTCGAAACCTACATAAATCAAAGACGCAATAAATTCAAACCTACATCGATGGAGTAAAGTAGATTTTAACTAGTCATATAGGAACGTAGACTGTTGGCATTGGGCCGAGATTTTTCGCTATAGGTATCCTTAGTTAATACCATTGATTTCGAGATTGATCTCGCTGGAAGTACGAAAAGATTAATATCAGAAAGAATGTAGGTCACATTTTGGAGACAAAGAGAGTTAGTTACGTCTCATTCTGTGGGCTTCTTCGCACCAATTGGCAAGAATGTTATTACTCAGTCCCAGTGTCATGTAAATGTTTGCTACACTCTATTTAGCTTCATTAACGGCAGGACTCGCTGTTCTTTGTTTTTGTACAGACGCTTCAGTTAGGCAATTAGTTTCATCAAAACATATCATGTAGCATACTGTCGAGCCGACGGAAATACGGTTAATCTGGTTTAACGTCCTAACTCGTTCGATCTAATGGGAAATACAAGATGATATTATGTACTTTAAAAGCGTTGCTATTTCTTACGAATTACACTACAGGTAACTTACATGGATATGTTTTAGTTTAAAAATTACGCCATAGCTAAGTAGGTAGTACATCAAAAAGTTTAGGGTAAAAGAATTTGTATAATAGGTGTTGCGATACAAAAGGATAGTGGAACAGATAAATAAGTATTACGATTTCACGTCACGATGTTTACGATCTGGCAAAGATTGATGATGCCCGGTAACATTCAGTTGTTTGTCTCTGTACGGGTACGAATCTAATGTACCAACCGGAGTTTCGGCAAGTCAGTCAAACTGATGGAGGTGAAACCGAAATCAGCACCACGTGAGTCAGCTAAGTGTAGGCTCTACATTAGCGGATGCGAGCGAAGTAAAGGGGAAAGTAAAACTATTTGTTTTTCCTTTTCTTACCAGACAATGGATTCGCGATTGTTTCGTCAGGTATAACGTATCAGACGATTCTGTAATTGGTATTCAATTGTAACTGTTACGTAGGTATGCGGAGATAATGAAAGTTGGATCTATGGATCTCTAGTAGCCGCAAACTGGGGACTGCCGTAATGTGTACAATCGATACCTACCTCACCGGTCATGGCAACTAATACTCTGCCAGCTTTACGTCCGAGATGGCTAATGGCCACTTATAATTTTAACTGTTGAATGAATTGGGTTTGACTTTGTTTACCTAATTTTAATTTAGTCCTTCCTTCTGTAGGTACAGTATTTACAGACTTGATTATTCAATTTATATATTAAAACTGCTTTAATACTACCATAAGTACCAGAGTATGGTAGGTATGTTTATTTCAAAACGTTTTAGTTTGATGAATACCTATGTCTACAAAATGTATTGCAAGCGGGTGACAGAAATAGTCAAAGAGGATTGTCATGCGGTTCCTCTCTACATACTTTATTCCAGCGGTATTTGTTAATGATGTTTGTCAATTAGTGTTATAATTCTATAAGTGTTTAGCATGGACGTATAAATACGTCCATGGTGTTTAGTAAAATTTTAAAATTACCTAACGCTACACCTGAGCGTTCCTTTGTTAGCAACGAGTGAGTTTATCCATCTTACCAGAGAGAGACCCCAGTTCTATTTAGAATATAATTTACCTATATGTGAGACAATATTAAGATGCATTCAGATCTTTATTGACTGCAGCTACCAAGCATGATGCGAACAAAAGAAATTCTGAAGTAAATGGGTACTTTACAGTTTAGTGAATCACCTGCAAACACTTTAATGAAAAAACCAGTGGGACCGGCGCGTGACGTTTGCGCTTGTGTAACAAGCTACGTGATCCAGTACGGGAAAGACATAAAGCTACATCTTATGCAATCTAATTGCCAAAATAAAATCAAACCTAAATATCAGGTAGATGCTATTGATTTGGGCGCTGCAATTTGGTGAAAGTTTAGTAGGTAAGCACCTATTTCCGATTACGAAATAGTGTTTAAGTAGGTATCTATAACGAATGAATCATGAATACGTACGTTAGGGATAGACAGGATGATTTTGATTTAAAATGGGATGATTGATATTTTTCAAAATGTTTCTGTACATGTCGTCGCTTTAAAATTTGATATCACCGTCAGTTTACGATATTACGCGTCTCACGGTGGGTTAAGTTACGTTAGATTATATTCTGACGATTTTTACAATTTTACGATGACACGCATAAGGTGATCAAATATTGTGTACCATGATAGATAAATTTACTTTAATTGTAAACACCATAATTTCATTTTCTCCAAAAAAATAAAAATCTTTTCTAATTTTTTTTAAATTCAACTGCTCATCCAGATAAAGATAACTAATGCGGAATTCTCATGCATTTCTGGATGCCAATGGGAAATACTGACGCATTTCTAGATGACCAATGGCCATGGTCCCGATTTAACACATAGTTTTCTTATCATTCCCGAGCGCGACGCTACAATTCAATTCACAGCCCACGAAAAATCAGTCTGTTGCGTGCCAAAAGAAGTTTTCACTTCAAAAGAAACGAAATTGTTAAATATTATAATAATAGCCAAAACAACTCACATTCAAAGTAACACCCAGACACAGTACTAACATCCGTATTCATTACGCAAGTATTTGATCTGAGTAGGAATCGAACCTACTGCCTACGGTCTCAGTGAGCTAACACACTACCAACTGAACCAAAAGGACAGTCAGTACTTACTCGTATTAAGGCCAGTCCGTGCCTATGAATTAAATAATATAATTAAGTTGTTTTCTTTTGTTTAGATATTCAAACATCTAATTCTAATGTTAAACTATTATTATTATTTACATTTATTTTGATCTAAATTTTTAATTCCAATGTTGATTTTATTATGTGTTATTTTTGAATCCTGGTTTAGATTTTGATTGTAATTTTGAGCTCCTATTAATATTGTTTTTCTCAACTGGCTAACATAATGTACCTAATGATTAATTTTCTCATGTGTATTTTTGTTTGACTTATGTACATAGATTGATATAAAAACGAATAGGACTAATACCCAAAATACAGGTGTTCTATACACCTAGTTTGGGAAATTAGAAATGTAATTAGTGTAGAATGTACAGATCTTATTGAAATAAATAAAATAAAAAAATTTGTTACATAGTTCTATGGACACATCTCATATAAACCCTTAGATTAGGTAAGTAATTTATATAGATATTGTAGCATCTAGTATTATCTATATTGTGACTGTAGATTACTTAATATAATAATAATATTTTACTGGAACCAATAAAAGTAGGTCAGCTGTTTATTCAATCAATCCAACGTAAGTATCACTTACTTACGATTAAGGTTGATTTTATAATAATTTGCAGTGTTTTTTAGAGTGAGCTCAATCTAGTACCTACCTACCATTACGCTGCACTCGTCACCCAGAAATAGAAGATGATCTAGATTTATTTCTTTGACCTGTTATTTATTTAGACATATCGTCCATCAAACCCCAATTCTGATAAATCAAAGTATTATTTGGACATTACTGCTTGGCGTAAGAATAACTGCTTAAGGTGTGGTACTACCTCAGGCGGGGTGCTTCCCCTTGTAAAAGATCTACCACTACAACTCTGCATGGAGTCCTATTTTTACTTGACCGTAATAATTTATGTACAATTTGGACTTTTCGGTTTCAGAAACATTTTTGTACATTCTGTGTAGATAATATATAGGCACATGACTTTTTAGTAGGTACCTTTCTAACAAAAATCTAATGTTCTATCGTAATACTGATAACTGCTAAATTTTACTACATTTTATTAAATTCACGGCTTACGCCACGTTTGATATGGTTATATCCAGCCCGACATAAGGCGATCTTCACACTGCCCCGCACCACGCATTCACCCACTACGCTGCGTGGCGTGTGAAGATCGCCATAAAGTATCTCCGTTTGTATAGAAAACACGCATAGTCCAACACACTGAAAATGCATCCACGCGCGATCATGCAGATCACGCACCTAAATGCGAAGAAACACGTACCCCCACAAAACGCAACAATGAGCGTGAGTGCGTGAAAACCCCGCACGATGATGCAGATCTGCACTCCCGCAAGTACACGTGTAAATGCATCGATATGCAGCGTGGTGCGTGTTAGTATGTGGATCGCCTAAGTTTTAACCGCCTTCGGTATCCTTTCAAGGAAGTGCGCACGACCACGTCTGGCTTGGAGTACGAAACGATATGCAGTCGCAGACACAACAAAGGCTAAAACGGACCGACCATATCACACGTCACGCGTGAAACATGAATGAAAAATGTATAACCACTTTTTTTGAAATATCGAGTGACCAGACGAGCAAGACATGCCTGACACATAATAGCACAGTGACATGCGGCTATTGCAACATGTTTAAATGTAATTCATGAGGTTTCATGTAAAAAAATCTTCTAATTTTCCATGATTAAAATATTCTAAAATAATGAAGTGAGTACATAATTATCTACCCACAACATTACTTTATTTCGGATGGTATTATGTAGTCGAAATAACCGGCACTTAAACAAATGTGGGTAAATAAGTAGTTAAAGACGCCGGGCGTTGCATATTTTCCATGTTAAATGAGAAAACGCGGTCATTACGTAACACATTCAACTACACGTTATACTAGGTGGCTACTTACGCTAGAATGCCACTGATGCTACTCTACGAGTATCTTAAAACGTAGAGTTAATTAATTGTATCCAACGCCTAATATTGGACTGTAACAACAGTACCGATTAAAGTTCAAAATATAAAATACCTATAAAGATTTTTTAACAATGGTAAATTAATAAATATTTATGGAGAAGCTCCACAGACAAAAGGTTTTGTACAAAAATGCTTGTAATGAGATTAGTACCTACTTTTAAAACTGTATAAAGTGAAGGTGTCGTTGCCGCGCTTTTTGAAAACACTCGATAAAGTTTTGTTTTAAAAAGGTTTTCAAGAAAAAAAATGTTCAAAAAGGTTGTACTTTTATTCCAAATTTGGCTGTAAATTTCGTCATTAAAACAAAACCGATTTTGTTTTTTTTCTTTATATTATGACACGGATCATAGCGCCATTGTTTAGAATTATCAATTTTTGTTCGATTGGTTTTAAAGTTAATGTTTAATTTGCTACGCTGATTTGCCTTAAATATTAAATAACTTACATTGTTTCAATGTATAAAAAAAACTAAACATAGCAGGATCCTTATAGACTTAGGCTAGTCTATAAGGATCCTGCTAGCCTCGTTTTGGTGGGCTCAAACTTGTGTTTCTACGTTCTTGGCCTTCAAACTTGACCATCTTGCAGCCCTTATTGCTGCGACCGTAATTAAACTTGGCTTGCGATTCTTACGGCGGAATGAACGCGGCTGATGATGAATGTGGCTTACGGCTACGCTATGCTGCATTTTTGGCTATCATCGGCGAGGCTATCATAGCACTCATAACAAACTTCAGCACAACTACCTATATTGCAACAATGACACGGCGGAATTCATGCCACCATGTAGTCCTCATCACACATCAGCTATTTACCTATGAAAAGTCCTTTAAAATCGGTCAAAAATATTGAATAATTATTATACTATGGTAGCGGCTCTACACATGCTGCTGGTTGGCTGTTGCCTGGAAGAGTGCTCTAATAAGGCCCCCCAATTGTGGCGCTAGTTTAAAAGTGTTTAACTGTAATGTTTAAATTTGTTTGTGTCACATTAAAGAGTTTTCTTTCTATCCATCTATGTTTTAGATTATAAATAAAACAGCTGATTTCGGAATTATTTTCAGACTAAGGTCGTCGAGTGAGGTATGACCACGGTCTGACGTCTATTTCTGACTTAGGTCTTAGGACTTCAAACCTAAGTCGAGCTCACTGTTTTGGTAGGTAATACAGATTGCAAAACCAACGTCGACCGAAAACCGCAATGCGGTTCGTTAATTAATAATTATAATACAGATACAATTACATCGCAAATTTTGACGTTGCGTTGTGGCGTAGGAAAAGTTTACTGTGTAGTACTCAGCGCGATGCAGTGTTGTGGCTCGCCCTTACGGAACTTACCTTTTTGTTAAGTACATGCTTAACGCAACGGAGTACTTTTTGATTGTTTAATATACTCTAATACAGTATATCATCATGATTTAGACTTGATTGCTTGATATTACCCAACTGGCTAAACAAAGGCTTAATTTATTTTAGTACTGATTAGCAAATAACAAGCGCAAATAGGATATTTTTATAACTGATATGCACGCAAGCTGAAGCGGCTATAGGCTTGTGTTATCAGTCGTATAAACGTTGGGGTAGTCATGTCTAAGAATGAATACTGCGAATTGTCTAACGTAGTGCAAATCGCCAAGAAATTCGATGGAGTGACAATATAAATAAAGCAGCAGGGCAGAAAGAAAATCATCAAAAATAGGGTCGAGTGGCGTACCTATAGGATCTATGACCAGCTGTAGACAGAGAGATGTTGGGTTGCTCGTAATTTCAGATTATATTGATTTAAGCAGCATCATAAAATGTGTAGGTTATAATATAACTGTCTTTAAATGTTATTCAAATCAGGTACTCAACAACACTAAGTTACAGCTTTGATTTTCCATGCAAATAGATACCTACTTGGCTATTTGGGATCTAGATAGTACTTCCAATGTCTGGGCTCTTTAAATATTGTAAATGAGTAGATATTTGTCAAGCTATGAAGTAAATACTCTTTATAAAACAAATAGGTACTCGTTGACTAGTTTAAAACACGAGTTAGGATTGTATTTTCACACTGCCTATTAAGTAAACAAACAATGAAAGCATACTACAGGTTTTTATCGCGACCGGTTGATACTCGTATTTGTTTACTTAGTCTTTAGAAATTACTGAATCGCGAGATTAAAAAAAAATATGGCGAACAAGTCTCACTACTTAATAAAACCCCAAATTGCGAATATTTTACTAATGTCAGCAATAATAAAACAGATAGAAAACACTTTAAAATGTATTGTTAATTTACTTTTTCATTTAAAATAAAGCCGCGCCGAAGTATAGGTAATTTCAGGCAAAAATTTAGTAATGTTAGTAATTAATAGAAAACACATTTCGTGATAGAGTAGGGCGGCGCCCGCCCTTGGCCGCAACTCCGAAGCTTACTCACGGGAAACCGCGCTGGCGCCCCGGCTCGTAGCACGAAAAGCAGAGCCACAACAAGCACTTGAGTTCTGAGAGGCATGATTGTCACATCGCACTCCACTGTTCCCGACGCGAATCACTCGCTCACCACCGGCACTGAGCTTATAAGCGCGCCCGCCGGAACCTAGATGCAGGTGCTTTGAATATCAGCGCGC
This sequence comes from Ectropis grisescens, assembly GCA_017562165.1. Lineage (NCBI taxonomy): Eukaryota > Metazoa > Arthropoda > Insecta > Lepidoptera > Geometridae > Ectropis > Ectropis grisescens. Next base: position 12,002,372 of record CM029771.1, on the reverse strand, counting down.
GATGCACCCGCCCTGAGCAGAGACGAGGGTACGTATCGGCGATTGTTCCGCGATTAGTGCGCGTACGCTTATGAGGCGCCGGCTACCGAATAAGCGATGTGAGCCCCCGAATGTAATGAACACCTTTCGCACCTCGGAGAGAAAGTCAAAGGAAAGCGCAGATTTTGGCTGACAAGGCGACGCCTACACGTCCCGAGGACCATTGTCCTGAAGGCATCCATCACTCGGCCTCGCAACATCACCCGTCACTAACAACACAAATTTAATGTACAATATCAACTTACATGTACTCGTAACTAACGCATCGTTGTACGTGCGATGGAAGTACGCCCCTACTGGCGGTCGATTATGTTATCGCAAAGTCGCTTTTCGCGAAATGCATAATTTAGTACTCATTAAGGAAGTTATTTAACGTGTGATTTAGGGGCTGTACTCGTATCTTTGATCAAGAGGGCCTGTCATGACTCCCGTTGATAGGTAAACAACAATCTGATTGCATAAACATTTTCGTAAATATCGAACGTAATAAAAACACATTTAGGTACGTAAATAGTTATTAATTATATGTTATTCGCTTATCAAAAAAGCTCGTATAAAAAGTTGCTAGTTATCCCATACTGTACCTACTCTACCAAATAAAGCGAAGTAGTTAGATACGTTACAGTGATATCACATATTGGATTAATTCTTATGAATAGTGCTCTCTCGATTCGAGCTACCGAACAATACTCGTAGTTTCTCTGTACTGAATACTCGTAATTACAACTTAATCAGATCTATTATTATATCCTTTTGCCTAATTTGGCCATTGTGACTTTTTATATTTACCTATGTTAACGAATGTCTAGTATCTTTTCGTATTTGTTTTAGTTACAAGAATACATACATTTAGTTATTACTTATAACTAGGTACAACCCTACCTTGTGCTTTTAGACATGTATGATACCTAAGCTAGATAAATGAAAATTGATAAGATGAAATCAAATTCTTAATAGTGTAAAACCGGATTTTTTCAGCGTTACATACTTCAGTAAGGGAAATCTTCGAGTGAAATTATACATACGAGCCTTTAGTTACCAAAACCCATTTTAGCATGTATTTATCATTTTTAAGCGACGGCAAATACTGTTTGGAACTCTCACCCGCATTCTTATTATCAAGTCTCATTATCAAGGGCTCACTGAGTCACTGAAAGCAGGAAAATTGCCCTCGGTAACCAACTTACAACAAAGACAATAAAGATGTCGGCTACCTACTTTTTGCAGAGAGGCTGTGTGGTCAAATTAAACCTTATTAGCATTCAATTAATATTCAACGAAGACGATGAGTACCGTTATTTACCAATAAACACATCCTTACATTCCGGTCAACCAAATTGTGAAAATAGTTTGTAGGTTGATTTTCAGGAGTTCTCTAGATTATTACGTCGTTTTCTATTTTACATTGGTAGGACTCTTTGCAGAGTACAACAAGTACCACACTTTTGCCAGTTATTCTGCCACCATGCAGTAGGATGCAAACATTACTGTGTTCCGGTTTGAATGGCAATATTTCTAGAGAAATCACCGGGCTAATAGATAAAACAACTTATATCTCCGGGTGACGAGCGCAGTGCGGTGTTAGGTAATGATTTGGACTGTTAATGTTCTAATAGCTGCGTGTCTCTCTGCCGTTGTGGGTAGACATGTAGCTTATCATCAGGGACATGTCCTGCTTGTCCTGTCACTCTATACTATAAAAAAGTCGAGGTAGGTGTCCTACTTTATTGTCAAGGCCTAGGATGTATTAAATTGCTTGGTATATATTTATTAAGGTGTTAGATTTTAAAACGTTTATGTTAACCATTTGAAAATACAAAAATAAAAGATGTTTATTTATAAAAGAAATATTTTTGTTTTACAATAAAATATATTTTCTTTTTATTTGTAAAATAAATTTAGTTTTAATACGATTTTTAGAAAAGATCACATTTAAGTAAACCTACATCTCACGTTTCCTTGAGTCCATTATGCTTGAAAACGACTTATTACCTATTTGCCTCCTTCACTGTTCTGAACTTATTATGAGCCCCGGAAAATTTGTTTGATCTCTTTATTTTTAAGAAATCTTTAATATGAATTAAATTAATTACGAATATAACAAATACTAAATTATTTTATGATTCTGGACGGCGTTAACTTGTCAGTTTTCAGTTAGATAACGCAAGTTGTAGAATTAAAAAGCTATGGCAATCTTCCCACGGTCTTAACATTTTGGGATTTCCAACTTAATTTAGTAAAGTTAATAAACCCACGCCTCTCAAACTCAAAATATAATAGATTGGATTGTGTTAATAATAAACGAACATAGAAATAATTACTCTCACTGAAAAAATATTTAAAATAAGTAGGTAACAAACCCAACCTACCTAACCTACGCAACATACCAACTACGTGTTTCCACGCTCGCTGTAGACTGCGGAAGATAATACTCATAAATTGTGTGCGTTTCTATAATGTCATTCCTAAACAGTTATAGACTGCAGGCCCGTGAACAAAATTTATAGGTCATCTGATACAGCAGGAGACCTACGTAGGATGATAGAAGGGTATAAAGTAATAAGATTGAGCACTATGCCGTCACTTGTAAGCTGTCCAACTGAGTGCTGTTGAAGAGGGGGGGTTCTAAACCTCGATCATTACTCTTTGCCGCATGATTTTTGTACGGCATTGCGAAATATTGTATCAGAAGAGGTATTGAAACTGTATGGAACCAAAACCGAACACAATCAAATGACCAAACTTACTCTGTAAATCGTCGAAAAATCATGAATATTTTTCACAAACTAACAATTAGAATTTTAAAATTTATATTTTTTATTGTTTCAATACCTCTTTTAATCTATTATTCCGCAACGCCGTACAAAAATCATGCGACAAGGAGAAATGATCGAGGTTTAGAACCCCCTCCTCTTCAACTGCACTCAGTTGGAGTAGTTGGACAGCTTACAAGTGACGGCATAGTGCTCAATCTTATTACTTTATACCCTTCTATCATCCTACATAGGTCTCCTGCTGTATCAGATGACCCATAAATTTTGTTCACGGACCTGCAGTCTATTAGAAGGTTAACAAAATTTAAAACTGCTGTAAAACAATATTTACTTTAAAACCCCTAAATATACGGTCCAAAATTGTATTAATTTCCATAAAGAATAGGTGGAAACATACCTAATTAGGTAGGTGCAGCTAAGTACCTACTGCAATGCAATTTAAGAAATTATAATTTAACAGCGGCTATATATATTTTTCATACTTGTAATATTTTATTGACATGTTCCATAGATTATGTTTGCGTTCCATGGCATACTTTATAAATTTATTTAACAAATATACATATAATGATCACCATTTCACTATTTCACACACGACACCATCTAGCGCTAAACTAAGCAAAGCTTGTACTATGGGAGCCAATATAATCAAAGGGAGCCAGATAGCTGATATACATAATAGGTATTTATATATTTTTAAATACATACTTTTGACAGGTAGAAAATTAGTATGCATTTGTTAGTTTTAAATAGTAAATTACAATGCAATTGGTTAAAATTTAAACTTAACTACCTATTCAATTGACTTATAAGTATCTACTTATAATAATGTAGATCATAGATATAAGACAAAATACCTCCAAAAGACTTATCAAAACACCAGAGGATTTTAGACTACGCAGTGGTTCACGGTAACCGCTTAGATCAATAAGTACAAATATGTACGTGACTACGTAGTTTACGAATTAAAGGTTGTCTACAATCTGGAATAAACAAGAATATGTATGTTATTCCTTCACGGAATAGCAATGTGTTAAAATTAATAATACCTGGTTTACTGTAATATTTTATTTGTGTGTCATGATAAAGAGTTTACATACATCCATTGCAATGTGTATAATAATCGACAGCTGTGCTAAATGATAGTTTAACAAAAAATGCTAGACTTATATTATTGGAAATCATTGTCTCACACGAGCTACGAAATAAAAAAAAAGAAAGTTCAGTAATTCATTATTTTTCAATTTATTAAAATATAACACAAACTCTTTTAATGAAACAACTGTAAATTCGTCATCTTTTCTATCATTGTAATATTTCTTCAAATCATAAAATTCTTTTGATGATTACCACCTTTTTTTAATCAATATTGAAAATAGGTCTATTTGGAAGTTATATTTCAGGTGTGTGGTTAAAAACTTTGAAGTTTTGAAAAGTGATAATTTGAGAACTTAGAAGATTGAAACAGGTGCATGAAGGGGATAGTGTGATAACTGCTAACTATTTTGGTTACACTGTTACAAGTAGGTACCGTTATTAGTATTACAATTTTATTTACTTCAATTTTATCCTTGTCTACAAGCAAAAAAGAACTGACATCGCAAAAACGAATAAGGGACCTCTAGCTCTAGTATGGTATAGTAGGTTTTACCTATCAGCTAGACTCCATTTTTGTTGGTTCGTCGCAATCCCCACATTCCTTTACCATGAGTAACTTATCCATCCACTAGGATTGCTAGATAGTATCTAAATCCGAGTACCAACTCTACTCCCAGTGTCAATGAGTAAAAAATTAACATTTTTTATTTGGAACTTCTGACAAAGTCGAAAGGGTAGAGGGTAGATAGAGTACAAGAATTTTCATTCTGATATTGCCTAGAAACCTTGCATTAAGCTAAAAACTATATGATTGTTACAACTGAAAACATGAAAAAAAACTATTATAACTGTCTTCAAAAAGGTAGTTATATCGTATTAGTGGTAGCTCCGTCCGTGGAAGTACTACACTTTTTTCAGTTGTTCTGATAGTACTGTGATCATAGTTTTGAATGGCAATGTTTGCAGAATTACAGGGCATAGAGATAAATCGTCTTATGTATTTGAATAACGAGCACAGTGGAATGCCATGTCTCCACCTGGCATTCCACTGTGATATTTGTGTATTTGTGTGGTATTTGGACTCTTTAAACTACATGCTGTTTTTGGTAGTTGCTGCGTCAAGGTACCTGGCAATGTAATGTTTTAGGCAGATGTGTTATTACTTACTATGCATTAGTGCCTGTCTTGGTTGACCAGCCTCTAAATGTTATTAAAAAAAGTTTGTAGTAATCTGCGTAATCCTGTAGGTATATCTAGGGTTTCTGATTACTTTGGTGATACAGATCAGTGAAATAAATCATAACCCTTAATTTTCCACCATTCTGTTATGACATGACACCTAGGTCATTGACAACTTGCAAAAACCGTAAGATATCGAGCCATAAAATGTGGACGGGGCGGATGCCGGTACTCCGGTAGTTTGCAACCGTCATTGAATAATAATGAGCAGAAATACTCCGCACACATACTCCTGGCCCTTCGCGAATTCTATTTGCACTTTTGAAGTTCGCAGTGCGATACTGGTCGCTTGCCTTGGCGGCCCGTGACAGCTTGCTCGTCAGCTGACTGGCTTACGAAGGCTGCGGCCATTTATTCGGAGATCGTTAACTTTGAAATGAAATAACAGTTTACTTCCAAAAGTAAACATAAAGTACACAGACCTTCGGTTGCCGTTTTTGCGTTCCCTCGTGTGTCGCACATGTTCGTACGGTGATTCACGAAAAAAAAAAGAGTAAAATTCGTCGGAGGGCCGACGGCGGCGGTGGCGGCGGCGGCGGGCGGCGGAGAACGCGAGAACGCGGTCGGGTGACGCAGTGTCCGAGTCATTGCTCCCGAGAGTCCCGACCAGTCGCCGCCATGCCGGAGCCGGCAGAGGGCGCGCCGCTCCCGCTGCTGCCGCCGCTGGCCCTCGCCGCGGGACTCGCGAGCGTCGCCGGCGCCGGCGCCCTCGCCAACTGCTCGCTTCTCGGAGCACTCCTCAAGTCATCTACCACCGGTAACTTAGCATGTTCAACTTCGCGCCGTTTTTACAGAAAACCAAAATACCGTTCGGAATATCAATAAACCGACTTTAAAAAAGGAGGAGGTTTTCAATTCGGTTGTATGTTAGTGATGTGATAGCTGCGCCAATTGTGCCTCGATTTTGATGCTTCTTTTTTCGTTTGTGGTTTCAAAGGTGGTTTCAAATATAAATTTTATCGAGATCGGTGTGACAGTTTTTGAAATAAAAACTAAAATTTGTTTTCACATAAGTAAATCTACACGACGATGTCTGAATTTAATTTTAAATCGAAGCCGGTTTTTGTTTTTTCAGAGACAATAAATTATTTGGCTAGTATTTTTGTTAACAACCTTTAAACATCTCAAGTACGGGTACCTAGGACCTCTGAAAAGTTTAGCTATCTAAATACTTACAGTCAAAGAAATAATAAAAATATAGGTATATCTAGTCTAGGTCGGACTCTCACACGGAACACTGATTGTTCGACGACCAATAAATAATAAGGTTTTTGGAAACTTAGAAACCAATACTAGAATATCACTTCATTCCTTCCAAAATTCTTACTGCGCGCCTTAGTAGCACAAGGCTAATTTTTCGTATTTGTACCTGAAGTACCTACATAATACCTATGTAGTATTATTATTTAGGTAAACTTAATAATGCTACCAAATGTTAAGCAACTACAAATACCTCAAGTTTGTTGTACCTATCTCCCTTTTTAATTAATTATTTGTTTGTCAATCTACCGTAACCGTAATAACACATAGGTAAATATTCTATGATCTACTTTTTTTTTTAAATTAATTTTATTTTAATGACTTGTCGTCTTACTCAATTTTATCTCTAAATATCTGATAATAAAATGAAGAGTCGAATGTCACAAAACATAATTTAATATTCAATAATCACATTTCTCAGATAGATAACAATCGAATTAGTAAACAAATACTTTCTCATATTTTATACCTGTTAAGATTTTTTTATTCCTTTGCTTGAAACTTGTTTTGGAACTCGTTCCTACCAATATAAAATATGAAGGAAGCGTACCTAAGTAGACAAGTATTGAGCGTAAACTTATCATACTAATTATTTGGCTCTGAAATAGTTTCCTCATTCACTTCACTATGATTAGGTACTTACGTATCCAGAAATAAGTAGAAAATTATGTTTATTTATTTGTTTCAGGATTATTCTCTATTTTGCTACAGCTTGCAGTGGCGGATATTGCATTAGGAGCATCTATAAGCACAGAAATATGGACATACAATTTGAAGAACTGGACACTGGGTAGCTTCAGCTGCGTCGCTTACAGAGGCCTGAACATATTTGCATCTACTGCCTCTGCATACCTCATCACGACCATAGCTCTACATACGCTGGCAACCGCAAATCTCGAAGAGAAGTCATTAGAGCGAAGATTGCGCAGAAACCGAGATGAAGACGAGGAAATAAGATCATCCCGACACAGTCTCGTCGCGAGCAGTGACTCTTCGACGCCTCCGCGCACTATGAACGTTGATTATAGAGTCAGCTCATCCAGAGTCCCGGTCACGCAACCGACAATATTCGTATGGCTTCTTGCTCTATCGTTGAGCGTGCCTGATTTCGCACTCGCTACAACGGTACAAATGGATCATGATAACATCGTTTGCACTATAGTAGACTCGAGCCAACGAATGCATTTGTATTCCATATTAGCGCTTTTCAATTTATTTCTACCTGCAATGATAATGTGCACTGTTGGTGCTCTACTGATAGTAAAGTTAAAATCTAAAATACTGCCGCAAATCGAAGGATGTGAATCGATGTCAGCTTTAAAATTATCGTTATGGCTGATTATAGTGTACTTTGTGTTGTGCGTTCCTCGGTCTGTGCTGACAACGTACAATGTTTACTCTACTTCGCTGAGAGGCAACGGATCGACTTTAATTGAATCGATACACCATGGCGATCCTGCCTCTTCGATAGGTTTGGTACTTAGCTGTGTTTATCTTAGTTCTTTATTGGTACGTCCACTTCTTTGTATTATATTACTACCGAGCGTAAGAAAAGCTTTCTCTTATAGTCACAGAGACACGGACTGCGTGTGATTTATAAAGGTCAAAACCCGAAAGTGTCTAAACAGAAGCACGTGTATTAAGTACTTATAGTATGTACTTGGTGTTTCCTACAGTTTCGATAGTGTGTAGGTACCTAATCACGTGAAAAGTAGGATAATACTGACCAAAGATTAAAAAAAACACATTACTTATTTTTGAAGGCGAAGATAAATAATAAATAAATAAATATTGGTGGACAATTCACACACAACACTATCTGACCCCAAACTAAGCAAAGCTTGTGTGATGGCAGTCAGATAGCTGATATAATACTTATATAGTTTTAAATACATACTTATTATACATAGAAACACCCAGACTCAGTGCAAACATTTGAATTCATCACACAAATATTTGCACTGGGTGGGGATCGAACCCACGACCCTCGGCTTCGCAGGCAGAGCTACTACCAACTAAGCCACTAGGGCAGTCGAGATGAGTGAGATACACATCTTATTTATTAAAAAGTGCTCAAAACTTTACTAATGTTGCCTTACTGATATTTAAAAGCTAATGATGGTTCAAAGATAAAAAATCTAAGAGAGAACATAGTTTGATAATGTATTGTGTATAATTTTATATTTTTGTAATAAACAAGAGTAAATGATATTTATTCTTCTTATTTGAGACTTTTTTTATACCAAGAAATTAAGTAGAAATAATTGCCTATCCCGTAGTAGATTAACCCCTGACGTTTGACAATTTGACATTTACCTATTTGCGATTTTTATTCGAAAGCTGGTATAATCAGGATGGTCCTGAGCTAATTTGTATATAAATAAATAATAAATAAATATTGGTGGACATTTCACACACGACACTATCTGACCCCAAACTAAGCAAAGCTTATACTATGGAAGCCAGATAGCTGATATAATACTTATATATTTTTAAATACATACTTATTATACATAGAAAATACCCAGGCACAGTACAAATATTTGAATTCATCACACAAACATTTGCACTGGGTGGGGATCGAACCCACGACCCACGGCTTCGCAGGCAGACCTACTACCAACTAAGTCACTCGGCCAGCCTATAATTATGCATCATTTTATCCCTTTTCTTAGGTGTTAAGTACAGAGGTAGTTTAACTAACAGAGCTGATGATACCAAGTAGATACCTACGCATTATAATGTATTTGCTGTGTATCATGCTATGTTATTATTGACAAGGATACCTAACAATATGAATTTTCTAGCCGGCTCCGACAAAATTGAACTAAAACAAATACGTAAATCGATCACGTCAGGTTTCAAAGAAAATATTAAAATAGATAGATACCTACTCTTTATAAACACACAAAAAAAGGATACATAGCAAAAATAAACTAAACATAGTAAATAAACACGTTACCACTCCTTTGCGTCGCGCAGTCGGGTAATTAGTGCGTCAGTGGGCGGCCTAATCACTAAAAGCGATCTCTTCCAGGCAACTTTACGATGGAAAACAATATGTGGACAAGTCAAAAATTGGGGTGCGCAAATAAGAAGTAAAAAAACATACTTATAGTAATAAAAATAAATAATGGAAAGAAAAACACATTTATAACAAAAATAGAACAACTTTATACAATAATACTAATAATTAAATATTAAAGTATCATAAACTAATAAATGCTATCAAAATAGGTTCCTTCTAAGGATTGCGATACCACATACCACAAACAGATACATAGGTCATTGAACTTGTAACACATTTCTTACGTAGACGGTTATGTGTTTCGTTTCACGGCCGCAATTCTAATAGGTAGAACACACACAAATAGGCCACTATATGTTCCCACAGCTGGGGCTCGGGGCCTTCTCTCGCAATGAGAGAGTCAAGGCCGTAATCGCCCACGCTGGCCCAGTGCGACTTGGTAGATGAAACATGACCACGAAAGTTTTCAGGTACATGTCGGTTACCTTACTATGTTTTCCATCACCGTTTTAAGTTAACGGCATAACCCACATGCGAATGCTGCTAATTCAAGTGCACAGCTTCAAAAAGACAGTAGTGCGCGTGGGGTTTGAACCCGGGTGCTCCGGATCGGCAGTCGCCTATCTCCCAATCCCAACTACCTACTTAGACCAACCGTAACAGAGACTGTCTAATCGTTTTCTATACTTTTGTTAGCTCCATGTGGTTGATAGAACTGGCTACGTACCTATAGGTATACGTACTTACTTGAGCCACAATTTGACACACTTTTTTCCGTTTACATTTACGGTGTTAAGTCCCAAGTTTATATTTGTAATTAGATGTGTACATTTGTTTTCATGTATCTCTATAACGGAATTAAATGAAATTAAATATGTAGGTACCTAATAAGTATCTACATTACCACGATCAACTTTTTACCCCGTGTATTATATAATATATTTATATATAATATATTTTATTATTGGTAACCCACGGGTTAACTACACTTCGTGACGAAACTAGTTTTACAGTTTAGCTATGATTGGGACACAAATTGTGATTTGTGTCCCAATCATAGCTCCCATCATAAAACAGTGAATTGCCGATTTCACACATTTCAGTAGTGGTAGTACTACACCTTTGCCAGTTATTCTACCACCAAGCAGTAACGTGCAAACATTACTGTTCCGGTTTGAAGGGCAAAATTTCCAGAGAAATTACAGGGCTTAGAGATGTAACATCTTAGATCTCTGGGTGACGAGCACAGTGCAGTGCAAGGCAATGATTTAGACTCTTCATGTTCCAATAGCTGCGTGTCATTGTGATGTTATGTGACACCCATGTTGCTTACCATCAGGCAAATGTCCTGCTCGTCTCGTCACGCTTTTAGGCGAGACAAAGAAAAAACAACCCGTTTTGAGTACCTACAAATAGTTGTTCTGAGACAAAAACAGACTGATTGTTCTTGTTTTTCTTTCATAGTAAGGTCTACAACTCGCAAAATATGTCCAGGGCAGAGTAAATAGATATAAGATCATATCTCTGGGTGACTAGCGCAGTGTACCTACACATTGTTAATTTGTGATTGCAACTTTCCAGGTTAAAATTGCGTATTGCTAACCTAAGGCGTTGTGCTAATGTTTCGCCATTTTGTGGTAGCAGCCATCTTGGATTTGAAACTTGTCATAGTGCAAAGTAGTCTACTAGTCAAGCCCTTTCGTTTGATACCCATATTGAGGGAGTAGTGAAAAAATAATATAATTCGTCATTTTATGGTGTCGGCCATTTTGGATTTGAAATTTGTTATATCTACTAGTTAATCTACTAGTCAAGCTCTTTCATTTGACACCCATATTGAGGTAGGTTGTGCAGAAATATTTTGTCCGCCATTTTGTGGAGGCGGCCATCTTGAATCGATATTAACCAAACATAGCTAAGAACATCCGCACGGATATTAACCTTCAAATAAAAAGTACCGCATCGAAATCGGCCCATCCATTTGAGCTCTACGGTGCCACAGATAGACACACAAACAGAAGGACATCGACGTCAAACTTATAGCAGCCCTTTTTTTGGTCGGGAGTTAAAAAGAACCAAAATAATTAACATCTCGCTATTTACGTTACTTTCGACTACTATATAAAACTAACAATAATAAATTAGTCAGAGACCTTATTACAGCAATTCCCCGCTTTACGCTTTACGTTTCACATTAACGCGAATTTAAATTTGTGCGCTAAAATCCGCATTACCTGAATGCTCCATAATTCCATCAACGACGAGGAACAACAAGTAGAAGAGTTATCAATTTTGTTCAAAAAGCGCAACGAGAGCATGTCACTGAAGACATGGTTTCCCGAGCTTCTACGGTTCCGACCTTTATGAAACGTATAATAACTGGCGACGAGACATGTGTTTATGAGTACGACATGCAAACAAGCCAACAGTCTTCAGAATGGCGTCTCGAACACGAGCCGAAACCGAAAAAACCGCGGCAAAGTCGCTCCATAATCAAGGATCACCTTGATTTTACTTCACTTGGTCACAAGTAGAAATATAATAAATCAAGCAAAATGTAGAGTAAGAGTAAGTAAAAAGGGGAGATGTATTAGCTTCGCTTACTTTTGATGGCAAGATGGAGGGAATAATAATTGCTAATTGCAAAAAATCTGCTTGCGTAATACTTGAACGGCCCCTAATGCCACTAACTTGAAGACGGTGAAGGAAAACATAGTGAGGAAATCGACACGTAGGTACCCTAAAATCTTTCGAGGTCATGTCATGGTGATGCAGCGTGGTGGACTATGGTCTTATTTTATAGCAGAGCACACAGTGATGACTGTTTTAACAGTGTCAAACAGCTCAAACAAGATTATGAATGTATTTTTAACCACCGACCAAAAAAAGGGGTGTTATTAGTTTGACGTCGATGTTTGTTTGTCTGTGTGTGTCTGTGGCACCGTAGAGCTCAAACGGATGGCCTGATTTCGATGAGGTACTTTTGACGTGACAACGTCTTATAAATTGGTTTGCCGGGTGACACTTCAAGAAACTGCGTTACGCTCCGCTCACGTTATGCGCTCACAACGAAAGCGAGTGAGAGGCACGCGTCCCTTCCACTCGGGCATGGTTAGCCCGCCTAAGAGCGAGAGAGACAGACATAAAAAGTGAAAGGCACGCGTCCCTTCCGTAAAATTATTTTACCACTCAAAGTCGTTGTCACGTAAAACTTTCGCCCGTATACCGACTTTACAGGCAACCAATTTTTATTTAAGGTTAATATCCATACGGATGTTCTTAGTTATGTCTGGTTCATATCGATTCAAGATGGCCGCCTCCACAAAATGGGGGACAAAATGTTTCTTCACAACCTACCTCAATATGGGTATCAAATAAAAGGGCTTGATTAGTAGAATACTTTGCATTATGACAAATTTCAAACCCAAGATGGCCGCCACCACAAAATGGCAAAATACATTTCTTTTAAACTCCCTTAATTTGGGTATCAAATGAAAGGGCTTGTCTAGTAGAATTTTGTACAGATAACAAATCTGAGGTAGTCGGGGGTTAGTCAAAATTATTAATTTTGTTCTAGTTCAATAACCACTGGACCTCTAATTAAAACACAGCATGCACTTGTCGCACGTCTTTAGGCTTGACCACGAGTGACGAGTGACCCCTCCTGGTGCCAAAGTAGGATCCGCCATTGAATGCGCCACTGTTCCCTTGATGTGATTTGACTCAAATATTAGGTCCTTCCTTACATATGTAATGGTGTTTTGTCGTGCTGGCTACTTTGATCTCAAATATCTCCTCTTTGGTTACAAATTCCAATTTCAAATTGATACAGCTAATTCTCTTATCTAATTCATTTGTTTTTCCTCTATTGGTTTTTTCTTTCAGTTACATTCTCTTTGTTTCAGTTCACAAAATGGAAAACCTGAAATTTCGCGTTATTTACGACTACGAGTTCCATCGTGTGGTTTATTCGGTTTAAGTCAATTCTGTTTAGGACAGATTGAAGACAGAAAAGAAAATGAGCTTCGATTAAAAAATTAATCAAGTCACACAAATAAATTTAGTGGGATGAGAATAAACAGTCCACTAATTGTTCCCACAGCTGGGACTCGGGAGCCTTGTTCTCTCGCAAGGAGAGCCAAAGACCCACCACGTTGGCCCCGGTGTGGGTTGGTGGATAACACATGACTTGGAAAGATTCTAGGTAGGTACATGTTGATTCCTCACGATGTTTTCTTTCAGTTTTAAGTCAAGAGGCATTACGCACATGACTTCGAAAAGACAGTGGTGTACGTAGAATTTAAGCCAGGTGGCTCCAAATCGGCAGTCGCCGTTCTTCCGACTAGTCCAGCCTTAACTTCCACCGACATAGACATATCGTGTATTTTGCAGTTCTGTTCTTACCTACAGTTCCCCTCCCGAGACCTGAGACCACCTGGGTGAACCGTAGAATGTTTCTTTTACAATGGATCACCCGTCAGATAAACGTTCAAAGCTCTTAACTAGATATGGGTCACGATACACCTAAGAAATATGTACCGGTCCGATAAGGATCTATCACTGAGATTTGACTCCGGGTGTGCTCCCGCCAGCTCTGCCGTCAGCCCTAAGTGTCGCTTCTGGCTCCCGCATTTTTAATACACTCTAGGGGTAGTTGAGACTAGGTGAAGTCGGGGTGCTCCGAGTCGGATCTGGGTCCTATGCAACCTAACCGGTCCGATTTAGTTATTGAAGTCTGTTAAAAATTGTAAAATAAGTTAATAGTTATTTTTCTTGAATGTACCTAGGTACTACCTACTTCTGCTATATTGAGAAGCTGATATTTTGGGAATCTGATATTATGCGAATGAGCCATTTAACAAGGTGTACGGTAGAAACTAAATAATTTTCACGGTGTGGGCAATAATCTCCAATGATAAGCCAAACAAATAAAATACCCCTAGTTCCCGGCCGCCCTGCTATTCCTGGCCAAGGCGGTGGTCATGGTAACTACAGGGCAGGGGGTGCGAAGAATCCTCGGGCTACAGTAGGCCGCCCAACCCAACTAACCCTGGCTGTGCATAACGGACGTACCAGTCGTGGAGACGAGCGGCTCGCTCAGCTAGAAGAACTGACCCACATAAGATGGCGCATTCTCGGGTTATGTGAAGTCCGAAGAGAGGGAGAGGACACCGTAACCTTGGAATCAGGCCATATTATGTACTACCGTGAAGGTCACCAGCTGTCGCAAGGTGGTGTCGGGTTTCTGGTCCACAAAACTCTGTAATAACGTTTTGGAAATCGCAAGTGTGTCTCCGAGGGTCGCGTATCTTATACTAAAGTTGATCGAGAGGTATACCCTCAAAGTGGGCATGGTATACGCACCCAGGGAGGCATACCCTGATTCAGAGCTGGAGGCTTTGAATGAGGATATATCGAAATCCTTACACCTCCAAAGCCCAATTCCACGTTGTTATGGGGGATTTTAACGCCAAAGTGGGAGTACGGACTTGCAGTGAATCGGTAGTAGGACCATAATTATGGTTTGGGAAGAAAAAATGACAGGTGAAATGAAAAGGGAAAAATAATGAAAAGGGGAACAGAAATGACCAAATGCTTATCGACTTCCTCGAAAAGGAAAGGCTGTTTCTGATGAACTCGTTCTATAAGAAAACAATGCCCTTCAAACCCGAACACAGTAACACATTACAAAGGCAAACAAAGATTTCCATTAACAACATCACTATACATATGTAGGTACGTACATATTAGCTGCAGCTAAATCTCGCAGACATTTTGTTCGCGCGGTCCTTACGGAATCAACATTCAACATCGTTCACACGAAAACATTCGAGCAGTTCGTATTTTTGTGCAATATAGTTGATCGTTTGGATGCTAAGTTCCTTTCAATCTTTTTGTACAAAAAATGCATTGCACAAAGTTATTTTAGGTCTAGGGGCCGCCTAAGTGCCGAACCTGATCTCCCGGCATGGCATCCCAAGCCGAGGTCGTGCTGTCCGAGGCACCCTCGCGCCTGCCATCGTAACGAGTCACTTGCTCGTAATGCAAGTGTCGCTCCGATAGCACTTGACAGCAAGACACTCGCCTGGCGTTGCCCTCGACTAAATAGTCTTTCTTTGTCTTTAACATTAAACTACAAACATTTAAAAATTGCATATTGCCTCAAGCATATTCACTAAATATATATTTTTTTAAATGTATGATCCATTTTGCCCCGCCTCTCATCATCCAGGTCTGCACCTCCGTGTTGGGATATACATAATAGGAGAGCTGTGTGACAAGTTTTCAGGTTGCCTCAAATATAAAATTTGCTAGCAGCTCTCAGACTATTAGGTCCGTTTATCTAACGTTGTTAGACTATAATCGGACAGCGTCATATATCTCAATATTGCTAAATTTATAGAGGGAGAGGGCCCGTTACTCCTTCAAATTTTTTTTCCTATTCTAATGCCCCTGCCAGTAACATTTGTATGCCTGTAATTCTAAAGCTGTCTGGAGGAGTCTGTATAAAGCCTCGTATGTAAATACGGAAAAATTGTAAATTGTTGTTTGTGCAATTTTCTTTTAGAGTAAGAAAGTCCCCGAAGTTGAAGCTGCGCGATCCACAAAAACATTTGAAAACGTGTAATTCAAGAGCTTAGTGGAATATCTCAAAATTGAATAAGTAGGTACTATGAATTGTACCAAAGTCTGTACTGACTAAACAGTGCAGATTCTATCTAAACAATTCATTATTATGAATTCGTTAGGTACTTGCTTCTCTATTGGACGGTATATTTATTACGTAATATTTTACAAGTGAGTGATTTAGGCCTAGGTATGGAATCGTTTAAACTTTTAAGCAATTTGATAGGAATATACTTACAATTCGTAAGTTTAAAAACATCTTTATAGGGTTAATAGGTGGCGGTTTATTTAAATATTGATTCTAAAACTAAAAATTGTATTTAATACAAAAGTTTATTGGTGAAAACATGAAAAATATAATAGATTAATGGCTGATAAAATGCAGCAGAAATGTTACAATATTGGCCATCACAAAACTATTTTGCTAATAAATGCCTGAAAATTCAGAATGCTATTTTACTTAACACGTCAGTGATGGGCACAACAAAATGGTTAATGTCAAAAATATTAGATTTTTGGTAAGATTAAGATTTTTTAAAGGACATCACAAAATCACATAATAACGACGACACTAACAAGTTTTTTGTGCCCTGATTTGATACAGCCATTACAGATAGTAGATTTAGATTTTACCAGGTTTTCGGGCGTAATTTAACAAAGATTAAATAACTAATCGCGTAATTATATCAAAACAACATTCACCATCATGATCTCCTTTTCACTGCGGACATGCGCCGAAAGGAATGTTACTTTGGGGCCGACCAGGCTGCTCTGTTCTCTGATTTGAAAGGAAAACACTTTTAACTTAAGAAACCGTAATTTTAATAACTTAAGTTATAAATATTTATATTCATCAGGTCAGCTCGATATCTGTAATCCAGTGTAAATACAGAAATACAAAACCGTCAAAGATGACACATAACATTTAATTTTAGACGGAACGTGAAGGTCCGCTGCGAACGACTTTTTTAACATTTTTTACAAGCGACGGCTCGCATCGGCGACAAGGGAGCCGCGCCGCGCGCCGTTCTCGAATGTTACTCGTTTTCTTATAAAACACCAATGAGAACAAATGCGTGTGCTGGGAGTGAGCGCGGCGCGGAACTAATTGTCGCCGCTCGGCGGGCTCGTCGCCGTCGCCCTGCGTGTCCGACGTCCACAGCGTGAGGTTGTCCCGCAGCAGCTGCATGATGAGCGTCGAGTCTTTGTACGAGTCCTCGTTCAAGGTGTCCAGCTCCGCGATCGCGTCATCGAACGCCTGCAACACAAAGCATGCTCACGTCGCTGCTCGCACCACTCACACTTGCATACTTCATTTCAATTACATCACTCTTATGCTGGCTGGATCGAGGATTAACGTGTTAATTGCCACACGACCATGCTAATTTTATGAAAGTTATTCTGGTAGAACGGTTTAAAGTCTGTGTGTAAGGGAGGTCTTTTACAAGCATGCAATAGATGATTATGCAATAGTACAGTTAGTAGATGTTATGGTTCATTCTATCGTCAGTAGAAAAACTTCAACCATTATGCGAAATAAACCTGTTTAGCTAAGTGGCACGCTCGCGCAGGGGAGTTGATTATCTCGTAATAAAAGACCGAAAAGTTGAGCGCGAGACCGAGCCTGATGGGATGGGTCGGTTGCATTTTGGCTTTAGCAATGTCGAACGCTTCTTGGTAGGCCTTCTGCGAGTCCTCCACGACGGCTGGGGACAAGCGAGTACGTTAATACGCGTAGCCTACTCTCGTGCCAGCCAGCACAGAGCCTATGCATAACTGACACAAATAATGACCTGTTTGGCGAGCTGACACGCCTTGTCTGGTGAATTTAATATCTCATAATAGAACACGGAGAAATTTAACGCCAAACCCAGCCTGATTGGGTGTGTGGGTTGCATTTTCGCCTTGCTGATTTCGAAAGCGTCCTGGTATGCTTTCTGTGAATCCTCTACAACAGCTGTAAGGTAAATCATCGTTAGCTTCTTTCATTATGGTATTATACATTCTAGAAAAACAGATAAAGTGACTCGTAGTAACAGTGTAATAAATCGTCTCGAATTTTAGAATTTGATATAATTAATTTAAACTTACTATTTCTGGTTTCTCCTGTGGCCACTTCTGCGAAGGTACCTGTAGTAATCTCCCTTCATTTTAAGGTAAAATACTTTACTTTCTGGATTACTAGCTTTAGGAATAAGGTGCTTGTCGAGTAAACCCTGTAACAAAGAGAAGTCGTTTAGTGACCTAACCTCGACACGATTTCCACAAAATCGCCCAATATCAAGTGCAAACTTGAAAATAATTATTAGGTGGCTTAATTATATAGGGAGAGTTAATATGTAGGGACAGGGCAACGAACGAGAGCGGGACGGCGGCGCGCGCAGAGACGCGGCGCACGCAATACGTCACCCGGCGCACCCCGCCCTGCTCGTCGCCGCCGGTCGCCCGCCGCTCACGTGACTCTCACACATTACGCCCATTACACA
Source organism: Ectropis grisescens (assembly GCA_017562165.1). Taxonomy (NCBI): domain Eukaryota; kingdom Metazoa; phylum Arthropoda; class Insecta; order Lepidoptera; family Geometridae; genus Ectropis; species Ectropis grisescens. The sequence continues at coordinate 11,983,821 of CM029771.1, read as the reverse complement.
CAAAAAACCAATGCAAAGGAAATGACCACGGCTCCTGCCGTTTGAATCATTGCTCGCATTGAAGTTGAACCAGTTACGTCATCCACGGAAACTCGCTGGCGCCCACTCCTACTACTAATGCTCTATATTGAAATTGAAATACAAAACATGAAAGGCCATGCAAAAAAAATGGGCTGAGAAAATCTACTTACCAAAACGTCGTAGCAGATTTCTCTGAGTTCTTTTTCTACTTTAACCCTATATTCTTTAGCCATCTGTTGTTTTCTTTCGGAGCCTTCGGTTTTCTGTTCGATGGAGGAGATGACTCGCCATGACGACCGTCGGGCACCGACTACATTTTTGTAAGCGACTGAGAGGAGATTTCTTTCCTCGTTGCTGAGTTCGACGCCGGTTTCCGTAACTTCTTTCATCGCGGCCGCCATGTCGTCATATCGTTCAGCCTGCTCCGCGAGCTTGGCGCGTTGCACCAGTTCCTCTTTGTCGACGGACATCGTGGACGATGGGAGAGGACTACTTCACTGATGCCCCTGCAACCAACCAATACGAACACTTCAATGCGCGGAACACAAATTGAAAAAACTTGACAGAAAAAAGATGAATTCCATCAGAAAGACTAATCGTTAGGCGTCACTTTCGACAAAGCGAATCGCAGTTAGGGTATTTGTCATCATGAGTATGAGTAAAGCACCTTGAAGGAGGCTCCCAAGCGCACTAGCGCAAAGACAAGTCTAGAGCAAGCTCAAAGAGCGTCCCTCACGCCAGCCACGACATGGACCCGACGTCCGCTCGGTGTGACAGCATCTCACAGACTCAAGGCCCCGGTGGGTACGCGGCTCGCGCCGCCGCCGCGCCGCCGCTGGTCACCGCCACTGCGCCACCGGTATCGATCCGCCGACGCGGGATAAACACTCCAGACGAAATACGACTAGCGCGACGACTGCACACACCCCTCCACCCTCGCACCACCCCGTGTGCACCGCACCCGTCGGCCCGGCGCCTACCCTGTTTGCCTCACGCTACCCCCATCCCACGATGCCGCGCCATACCTACCCCTACCTACTCCCCTGCCGAGTGCCTATATTGCTCAATACTCTTGTTGCTAGGCTATGCACTAACGATTTTTGAAAGACCAAGCTTAACCATATCTTGAACAAGCCACCTTTCAATTAAACTGCAACAATTCTTCAACTAATAAGATGTGAGTTTTTCTTTACAGAAAAAAAACTATTATTTCTTAATTTTTGTTGTAAAAATCATGTTTTTTTATCCTTTGGTGGTTTCTAAACTATTTTACTTTATGACACACCCAGGTTCGGATGACTTAATTTTTTGCGCATTCGAGAAAGACCACCCGAAAACCACGGGGCCACGTGGTTTATGCGATGTAGTACGTCTACACTTCGGGAGAAGGGGGACGGGCGGCTTCATTTGATATACGCACTTAAACAAGAGGATAATGTACTCTTCTTAATCATAATTGCTGCATATTTTATTGCGTTCTATCTTAAGTCCGTAATGTCCACATTTGAAGACAAATAAAGTTAATGACTTAAATCATCAATTTACAACATCTACAAACAAGTTTTTGTAGAGTGATACAGCACTTAATAAGAAATTAACGACGGCAGTGATAACAGTATAAGTACACATTAGGTAATTTGAATAACTTAACTAGGTATTGTGGACCACAATGAAAATGTAACTGAGGTTTATCTATTTTAAGTTCTAATCAAGTGAATAGAAAACTGAGTACAATTAATACCAAACTTTTAAAAACTCCCACACTTGGAAATGTTTGTGAGAGGAGGCATGCCTACTCTCACCATAATTTTCAATATCTTACAATATTATTCCAGTTCAGAAAATATTTTTTCTTTCTACCTACCTCATAAAATAAGAAAGTTCATTTATCAAAGGTGTTTGTGTTCAAATATGCAGGTAAAAAAAGTCAGTGGAAATTTGCACTTAATTAAACACATTAAGATCACAATCAATTATCTTTCATGATAAGGTATATAAAAAGAACATGAAAGCTCTGTAAAACTTAATTTGACCAAAGTAAATAGCACTGACAACTTAGTCTCTTTATGTTGATTTTTAACAGACTTCAAATAGGTAAGGGTTTCTGTACTAATTTTAGTAGTGTGATTGGCTTGCAGTGGCTGCTTGGGCTATATTCTACATATCATCCACCTCAAATCTACTTGAAAATTACCAAATTTCACACTACCATATTACATTTATGCACAAACCAGCAGAACTAAATCTCAGAAAAATTATATATTCATGCATGTTCATATAACACAAAGAATTCATAGAATAACCATGCAGAGCAAGATATTGGCAACCTTTAACTGCACATGTAATGAGTGTATTCAGTTGAAAAGAGTTGATTGTTAATATTATCACCTAAATTACTATAACTGAAAATATAATCAGCTGTTCCACTGAAATTTAATTAAATGACCAGAATCAAGAATGGAACAGATGTTAATTTTCCTTCAACTATAATGTTATGTGCTCTGTGAAATTACCAACAGTTGACACAAGTTGTTTATTAATTTGTAGTATAAATTTAGACAAATAACAAAAAGAAAACTCACTGTAATGATAACAGAAAGAGATTGAATTGAAAAGAAACATAAAACTAACCATAACAAATTTTCAACTTTTTTTTGTATTATCGTCTTATGGAAATATTAAAATAAATTTTTATTCAATTTCCATCATCTTTCGTAAAATAACTATGACTATATGAATAACTATAACTATGATGAGTATACACCCACTTGATGTAAAAATGTGTCAAAGCCCATAGCTTATCTAAGGTCACTTAACCACAAGGTTATACAATAATCCAAAGAAAAGCCAACAGCAATTTTTCATTACGATTTTAATATTTAAAAATCAGTGTCATGAGATATGTTCCCAGTTAACTTCTCATCAATTCGATAAGTTATGTGTAATTTGGCCCAATTTGAGAGATATGATAGTATTGATTTTGTTTCGATTAAATTTTTTTTTGTTTGAATTACTATTATCAGATTTCGAAAGTTCTTTCACTTTTGGATATGGATGTGATCCCCGAGTGCTGTGTAGAGTAATAGGCTATATAAATATTATGTGACCTATAGGCTATTTATTATACCACAGGTGCAGCTCGGCCAGACCACTAGTTAAGAAACTGATTACTGACAGATGGAGCCTCAATAGGCTTCATACATTAGTTGTTCAACCCAAAGGAACTTGGGACAGGCCACAAATCATGTTAAATATATAAAAACTGAGATAAATTAACAATTACTATATAATCATACTTTAAAACCAATACAATGAGTACCCTGAGCTTGTAGTCTTAGTCTAATGAAAATGTACCTCCATCAAAAAGAAATTGTAGAAAAATAACAAAGTATTAATAACATTTTAATAGTTATGACTCATAGTACAAAAGTAGGCTTCATTGGCAAGGATGCATACATAATGGCAATGTCTCATCAGTGATTCACCATTTGTGGCAGGGCCAAAGGAGGTTAGTAACAGATAATAACAGAAAAGGGCCAAGTAACTGTTTCAATAATTTTAAGCCAGAGTTAATTAAACTAAACTAATTGATAACATGTATGGTTATAATGCGTACAAGATGCAAGTCTAACCTGTAAAGTGAATGATTAATGGTATAACAATTTACCATATTTGTAAGAGTTTTGAAGTAGTAATAAGGCGTACCTACGCAACGCTATGTCCCCGATTCAATGTCACGCACGTGCCTACCTCGCGTGAAGGCGTCGCAAGACAAGTGTCATGCCAATGATAGCTGAATGATACTTTAGTAGTTTACGTTTACGTCAGGATAGCACGACACGACAGTTCACAATGGAGATCGTGCTAATGCTAAATAACCACGAAAAAAAAGAAACGTTCCTCAGATGGCACATAGATAAATACTTACCTGTTTACCTTACAGGTTGGATTGCCAAATATTGGAGACGACTACTTAGCAACTCTTCACACTAAACGTTATCAAATGAACCAAGATAACGGCACGACTCCGTACGGCGAAATTACGACGCACTAGGTTGACACCGCTCGTTACCTTTACGAAACCGACGAAATGTAACACATGCCCACGCATATTCTAAGCTACTGGTAAGCTAATAGTGAATGCGCAGTAGTAATGAGACCATTTAATTTTGATGAAAATTACTAATCAGTATTCACATGAGTAATTATCCAAAAATATAAATTACAGGCACGTCGATGTGACGACCTCAACTGTAATAAGAGCCAATAAAACGGACTTACTGATAGAATCCTTTCGAGGTGAGTCGCAATACGACTGACCAGAAGATTAGATCACTATTGTGTCAAAACTTTAGTGTACGCGGTAGACATCAGACCCAGATTTTATGACTGAAATAATAGCTAACCGCACCGCGATACCGTGTCGCCGGTTGAGGCAAAATGGCTGCTACAAAAAGGGCACTCCTTCAATGCGTCACATTCACAGATTCATAGAGATGGAGAGGATATAGAAATGGACCACTGTATGATAACACTTAAAAATATATCCACTCATTGTAATTCTCAGAGCACTTACTTGTTAGAAGGGGAAAAAAGTAATTAAACCAGCAAATTACACCACAATATCAGTTTTTCTCTTGCTGTGAACGATATACTACACTGACGGCGGCGGGGCCAGAGAAGAAACAAAAACGGAACAGGGTTCTCATTGAAAGCCGGCCATGTTGAATTACTTGGCGGAAACCTCTTACCACATTATCAAGACGTGTATGATATCGCCGGAAAAATATAGTGAACTTTGTCTAACATTCCTAGTTAAACAAAGATAGCATGCATCGTTTTGGCAGACAGTTAAAAAAGATGGAGATTCATAGTACAGAACACCGGAAGTATCGTTATGGCGGGAAAGTACAAAACCTTAACTGACAAAAGTCTCCTCATCATTTTGACTGTGTATTGACAACATTTCATGCAATAGTACCTATATTAGTGACCTGTGATTTCAATGCAAATGATGCAACGTTTTTATTTTTCCCAGGTACAATTTTACATTAAAGATTACAGACAACAAATATATTCTATGAAGCTTATATATATGTGTTAAACTTAAAAATTATGTGAATAGCAGCTATGGTACTTATTAATTGTATTTGAAACTTTACACGTAGTTATAATTTATGTCTGTTTTTACAGATTTCAAAAACTGTAGTAAAAAATAGTGTGGTTTTAGGGTTTTGAAACGAAACAATCCGAACATTTATAAATCTCATTACCTACTACTTTCCTACTACGATTAGAAGAGACAAAACAAAAAAATTGTCTATACATCGCTACAAAAGAAAATAACGATGTAACGCTACTCCCAAAAATATTTAAGAAAAACTGGTTGTCAATGTCAAATTCTCAGTAAATTGTATAAATCACTGATAATTTTTTTGACAATTCAAGCTTATGGCAAGATATTATCGAATCAGTGTTGCCCAAACATCGATGGTTTTGCCATCGCTCAAGGTTAACCTTGAAAAACTAGTCACAACATCGATAGAACTATCGATTGGATCGATAATTTCGATAGGATGGATGCCGCAAATCGATTGATACTATTGATTGTCAGCAAGTGTATCAATGGTATCGAAACTATTGCATCATAATAATCAATTTACTGAAATAGAATCGCTCCCATCGATCGTTTTTACATAATAAAATCGATATAATATGCGATAAACTAAGTATCGCCATCCAACGGGGCAGCGCTGCCAGCGTTCTGGGACCCCTGCCGCGTAACAGCGATCTCTAGGGATCTCTCTGTTTGATTTATAGGTAGTGTTTGTTTTAATTTATTATTTGTAAATATTGTCCATATCTTTATATTATTTAGATGAAAACCATAGTTTTATCTGTGCGAAACCTACATTACTTTTAATAACTTTTAATAATCGATAGTATTCATAAAATCGATGCCTTAAATTAAAAATAGTATCGATACCATCGAAAGCAAGTAAAACTATCGATAATATTAAATAATCGATACATCAGTAACCACTGATAGTATTACTTCATTTTAATATTATCTTAAGTACCAAGCTGTATTTTGGAAGGCAATACTAATGCAGTTTATTTAACAGTATAATGTATTTATAGTATGAGATATCGACATAAACATTCACTGGTGCTTGAGACTATCGATGTTCTGATGTTCAAGTGTTCAACACTATTACTAACACGAAACTTTAAAAACACGTGAAAAGAAGGTTGTAAACCGTGTAAACGTGAAAGAAAGATTTTTTGGTTATGAGTAATCATAAATAGTGTGTAAAAACATTCAATAAATCAAAAGGAGGTAAATTACTAAGTGTTCCAAGTAAACACTACCTACTACAATTTAATAAAGATGCCTAAATCAAAGAGGGATAAAAAAGGTATGAAACTTCAAACTTACACTCGGCAGTTCCCATTATCTTGCTTTTACGCATTAAACAACTTAAGTTGTCGCAGAGAAACGTACTACTTCTTACACTGCGTCTTGCCTAACATTACGCAAGCCTCAATCATTTTCAAGATTTGTATACCCACCACCAAGATTAACCTATCTGATGAAAGTAACAGTTTGGGGGATTTGATACGTTCTCTATAAATAATATATTTTTAATACTTGAATGGTTAATTCCTGTGGATCAGTGCAAATTAAAATTGAAAAAACTTTAATAAAATGTTCGATCCCATTCAAAATAAATTAACAACCTACAGACCTACACCATCAACCATACTGTCATGTACCATTAGAAAAATTAGTAGACAATGCAGACAATGGACTACAACACTAAAACTGAATTATTTTTAGCTATAAATAAGTAGGTACCTAAACCTCAAAAATAAATTGTGAAATAAGTAATATATTTTTTGTTGCAGTTTCGTTGACTAAAACAAATAAAAAGGGGCTATTACTCAAGCAAAAGACCATTGAAGAAATAAGAAATTCTTTGTCAAAATATGAGCACATATTCCTGTTTACAGTGGATAATATGAGGAACACAGCCCTTAAAGATTTACGTAATGAATGGAAAGATTCTAGGTTCTTTTTTGGAAAGAATAAAGTAATGGCTATTGCACTCGGTAAAAACAAAAGTGATGAAGTTGAAGACCAATTGAATTTAGTAAGTTTTTTTCTATATGTAATTAATAATAGCTTTCTCCCCACACCAGCATCATCTTGTAACTTTGTTAATTAAATGGCAAATGAAGGTTTCTAGTTTGAGGAAACAAATTATTAATATTAGCCTAGTACTTTCGCAGAGATCAATCGCACTAATATTATAAATGTGAAATTTTGGATGTTTACATTTTTAGGATGTTAGTTGATCAATCACTTCGGAACATTTGACTAGGTTGGGTTGAAATTTGGAAAAGATTTGGAATAGCACATAGGATACTTTTTATTATGAAATAATAAGGTAACTAGAACTAATACAGCGTGATTGATACCACAGGTCACTGCTAGTAGTAAATAAATCCAAATAAAATCTGAAGGAGTTACTAAAAGGGGCACTTGTTATGGTCCAATAGTTAAGGTTCAAAGAATTTAGCACTACCTCTTTAGATTAGTACAACTTCTCCAAATAATATAAGTCTGCCAACATCAGGTAAAATGTGCCTTTACATGCAGGCTACAAGTTGGCAGGTGCCTGACCCTCCCCCTGCTAGGACTGTAGAGGACCCCCTGACTGGGCTGATGCTTGATTTTCCATACTAGTAACAGCTTAAGTCAAGGTTCTACTATCTGAAACACCCTTAGTCTATAGTCCGTTCCACGAAGAGGTATAGAAAATGTAAACAAATCAATGTCACTCTCAATATAACAGACCAGCATTTCTCAACCTTTGTTTTAGAAGATAGTTCGTTGTATGCGCTCTGTTTGCCGTTATAGATTTTCGTCACATAACAAGGTTAAATATATTCCAATAACTCCGTTTCCAACCTTTTGTCTTATTTCTATTATTTTATAATTATATGTTTATTAAATATGTGGTGCGCAAAAGTTTAAAACATTAATACAAAAATAGCTTGGGCGGTTGGTTCATGGAACACAATAGTAACATATAAACAGTGTTTATCAATAATTACTAAGTACAGCTTTGTTTTGTTATGTAGCACTTTTTCCTTTTTCATTATGTATGTGAAATGACTGACTTTTTAGTAAACTTAAATTTAATTATCTATATATATATGAGACGATCCTCTTAGCATTCCATGGATTCACCGTGCAGGTGCCGGGTCCATCGTGTGGCAGAGAGAGAAATCCTGAGTAGATCCCGAGATTTGTGACTCGGGCGTAAGTTTAAGGGGCCCTTTTCTGACATACATCAACACTCACCTTCACTACTCGTTTTTCTCTCCCTGCCCAGCCAAATCTGATATGAGACTACTAGCGCAGCTTTAGATACTCGTATATATATCTACATTCAGATCCGTATCCGTGGATGTACTTTTTTCACAATCCAGCACATCACTAGTTCTTACTACCTGTGTAGCTGCCATTGCTATTATTTTGTCCTAATAAAAAGTGGTGTACCTATATAAGTGGTAACCTATATACTATATCCTTGCTATAATTATTGATCTACGTTTTATATTTGAACTAAAAAAAGCAATCCAGTCTGAGTATATAGCTAACGTGGCCCTTATACTTGATTCCGTAACAAACAAATAAGGTAAGTAAAATAACAAAACAAATGGTGGCACACAAAAGATATTGGTGGCACTATTCCTACCCATTCTGAGAACATTAAAATAGTTTTAATATTCAGTGCCCCATTGGATATTTTTTTAATAAGAGTGGTAGTTAGGTGTAATTCATTCAAAAATGCAATTAACTTCTACTGCGTTAGATGCTGTTGCAATTAATTTTAAAACGTATCGAATACTGGGTAGTGTTTTCATCTATCCTAATATAAGATTTTTACATCCAAACAAATTTGTTAATCAAATGAGCGTTCTGTTTTTACATTAAGTTGTTTTTACATTTATTATTTTAACATTAAGTTATTGCTCGGCTCAGGTGGTCTTGTCACACCAATACGCAGATGCAGTGCCTGGTTCTAATCTCACGCGCACCTCTGCCTTTTCGAATTCATGAGTGTAATGCTGCTAACGGTAAAAGAAAACATCTAGAGCAAACTAGCATGTTCCTAAAAATTTTCGAGGTCAGAGAGCTTTGTCATCTACCACTAACACGGAAGAATTATAGCCCCAGCGAGGAACTTTTAGCGGGTTGCTTATGTGAGCAGCGTCCCGCAAATTTACCCGCTTAGATCCCTTTTCCGTAATTTTCCCTCCATAAAAATAAATTTATACCATAAATAATAAACTTATTGCGTTTAAACCTGAGCTAGCTGTTCCAACTTGTTGAGCAGATCAAACTTTTGCACTTATAAAAAGTATTAGTAGATTTTCTTGGAATAAATAGACATTTGGTGGTCCATTAGGTAAACGTCTTATAATTTATGTGCAAAAAGTTATGGTATCTCATCAGAAACATGCGTAAACTTGAGTGAAGTGAGATCAAAGTTCAGTATTATGATATTATATGCCTTGTTTGTTGACTTCAACATCTAAAGAATAGAGATCTAAATGGTCAGTTCTAAAATCTATTTATAATAACATAGACTAGTTTTAAACACTTAAAATATACTTTGTTTTTATAATTTATGATGATTATTAAAATCAGTCTGACTTGGCTAGTTTTAATATAATATTCATATCATACCATATTGAACTTGTCTTTCACTTCACATTTATGTTTTGATGGGATTCGCAGTATGAGAAACATAGATCAAATTGCCACTGTTTAAAACCGTATCTACCACATTCTACTATTACTATTTATAACTTTCAAGATAAGTTAATAAATCATTATTTGATCAATACAAATCCACGTATGTTGTATTTAAGATCACAGTAAAGTCGTATCATATGTGTGAAAAATATTTTAAGACAGTTTTAGAAAAATACTAAGCTTAAACGATTTTTATGTTATGGTAGCACCATTGTTTACATATTCTTCACCTCTCCGTGGAACGGACTATAGTTGTTGTATCAGTTGTATTACTTGCTTAGCGTGATAGGTTTATGTAATGCTTAAAGCAATGTTGTAAAAAGCATTATAATGTAATGTGTTGCAATTCACAATGAACAAAAAAAACAGTCACAAGAAAACTCCTGAAGTTTTGGTTACCTCATTCTAAAATGAAATTCTCTACCCTCATAATAATATTATGGTGTTGAAAACTTGTAGGTTGTAGGTTTGTCACCACAACAAAAAACACTGTATTAAATCATAAACCAAGCTTAGAAAGCAACAGCTTTTAGTACTAAGGTAAATTGATTAATCACTGTCCGGCATTTAAACAACAATGTTTTGTTTTACAGTTATCAAAAAAGCTGAAGGGCCAATGCGGTTTATTAATGACAAATCGAGATGTACCAGATGTACTGCAATGGTTCAATGACTTCAGTGAAGATGAGTATGCTAGATCAGGATTTGTAGCAACTAGAGATGTCATACTGCCTAAAGGGCCTCTTGAAGATTTCTCACACTCAATAGAGCCACATCTGAGACGTCTTGGCCTTCCTACATCTTTAGAGAGGGGAGTGATTCATCTCATAAAGGAGTATCAGGTAAATAAATTATAATGAATTACTTTATTTTTGTCTTATCCTGCACTTTTACAAACCATGTAGCTGTTATAAAATTTAAAGCCAGTCGGTATGAATATACATTTGTGTAGGTAGGTGGGCATTGTGGAAAATCAAAAATCTTTTATCTTATACCTATTGTTAGGTGAGAGGTACTGAAGTCACTCTTGAGGTGATATTTTTCCCCTGCAACCATTAACTCAAGCCTACCTTGAAATACCAGAGTGAGGGCCTGGGTCTCTGGCATATAGTGGTGAAATAAGTGATGTCATTTGTTTATGAAATTGTTATACTGATATTGGTGTTAGCAATAGAGAGTCTGTTCCATGCAATCCATTGATTTATGAGAAATATGCTATTAACGGATTCCCGTGACATTATTCACATAATATATTATAAAGCTATTATTTATTCTTCACTGAGGAACTCTATATTTTTCAAGATAAAAAAGCTCTAATGCTGTTCCATACTACAATTTAAGTTATGAATAATTAATTCTGTTCTTATTGAGTATTCTGACTGAGCAACTGACGTTTACATTTATAAATTTGTAGAATAATTTATGCATAGCACAGCATAAGCAGCCCACTAATTGTTCCCACTGCTAGGACTCAGAGCCTTCTGTTGCAAGGATTGATTCAATGCTATAATCCACCACACTGGCCCAGTGCAGATTGGTGGATGATATCATCATCATCACCCTGTATTTGTCCACTGCTGGACATGGACCTCTCCCATAATACGCTACTCAGCCCGATTCGCCAGTCTACTCCAATGGTAGACCCTAATTTAGGTACATGTCGGTTTTCTCACGATGTTTTCCTTCGCCGTTTTCAAGTTAACGGCATTACGTACATGACTTCAGAAAGATAGTGGCGCGTGTGGGAATTTAACCAGGAGCACCGGATCGGCAGTCGCAGTTCTTCCAACTAGATCAGTCGTAACTTATTACACGTAACAGCCGTGATTTGTGTATTATACACCGTAACAGTACCTTGTTTATTTCCAGGTATGTAAAAAAGGTGCAATACTGACTCCTGAGCAAGCAAGCATACTAAAGCTTTTGGGGATACAGCTAGCAGAATTCAAAGTAGTGATAAAATGCCACTGGACCAAAGGTAAAGGTTTTCACAAAGACCTTGATGTTCCCAGTGATGATGAGAAAGACGATGATGATGAAGATGATGAAAATGCGCCTCAAGATGAAGATATGGAAGAAGATGAAACATAATTTTATCATAAGCACAATTATGTATTTTAAAATATACGATTTGTTTATATGTGTAAAAAATAGTTTTTTATAAAATCACATTGTACTAGCTAGTAGAGAAAAAAATACTCACAACACTACGGTAGTGTAGCTTGGCTTACAGTGGGTAAGAAGGGGTTTTCTAGAGCCCATTAAGTTATCTTCAATAAATACCTGTACAGGAAATAATGTTAGTCCCAACGTCAAAAAGTACACACTGTGGTTGGAGTACAATGATGATTGTTTAACTCATTGAATGCCGTCGACACGCCTGGCGTGTTCTTACTAATCTCAAACGCCATGCCGCGACGACGCCAAGCGTGCTCGCGGTTTTTTATGATTAAATGAAAAAAATGACTTCATTCTTTAGCCAAAATCGCAGAGAATAAATCTTATGCTTTAAGCTAATAATTTTTGAAGTGGCCCGCGGAAACTGATGACTTCTTTTTTGTGTAAAAAAAATGTTTCTTATGGTATGCCGCGAACATGCCAGGCGTGTTCAACTACATTTCTCAACCTTTCTTTTTGGAAATATATGTATGCTTTTTATTCTTATAAATCATAAAAAAATCTTACCTACCTATCACTATCCAGGTACGTATAGTATCTTAGTTCATAGGTAAATGGAAGCCATAAGAAACATCCGTGTTTCAAAATTACGAAACGCCAGTGCGGACGTACACCCTAGGTGTGTTTTATCGTTTTTTTTTATAAAAAAAAATAAGGTAAGTCATGCATGGTGTTCTCTGTTCACCTGATAGTAATTGATACGAGACAATACCTCTAACGCCAGATTTTTTTTTATAACGTAACGCCGAGCGGACATACATGCGAGGAGTGTTTGTTCGTTTTCATAAATTACGTTGTTATTAATCACGCCTTCATTTATATTTTTTGTTTATTTGACTAAGTTTATTTTTCAGTTTGGTTTTTCGTAAAAGCGTTTTTTTTTATACTGACTATTATCTACGTTCTTGTTTTGATATCCATCAAAAGTGTGTTATTGAGACTGTTATTAATCGTAACTTTTTTACAAGTTATCACGGAACGATCGAATTACTTGTATATGAAAACTGCTTCTCAAGTTTTTATAGGAATCAATTCGTGAGCCAACCATATCATTTCTAAGAAGGTAGTAGTTGGAGATACCTGGAGATTTGCTTGGATAAAACGATTTTTTCACAACATAAAACCTAGTTAGATCGATTTATCGCCTTCGAAATCACCTTCTTTTTAAATTTCATGAATATCGTTGGAGCTATTATCGAGATTCAGATTAAATATACCTATATATCAACGTAAAATTGCAATCACGGTCTAATCAAACCGTTTGCAATATAACGAGACTATACTCTTAGGACACGTTATTTTATGAACTAACGTACCTAGGTTAGTTCACAATATAGCGTCGTTATATTAATAGAAAAACAAATCTTCGGGTACACTCGGGACCATAGAGATGCTCATGGCCACGCCCTCTGGTTTCACCCGCGTAATTTCCAAAGTAAGCTATCAAATTCTAAGTTTTCACTTCTATCGGCAGTTCCTATGATGACTGCAATTTTTTTTTATGTAATTTCTGGAAAACTGGATCGTTCAGGTATGTGAAATAAATTATAGTAGCTCTCAACTGGGCAAGACCAAAGAATATATAACTTGCTACGTATGCGCCTTAATTATTTTACAGCTACCTAGTTTGTCGCAATAATGCGTTTGAAAAATTAGCGGAAGGGTCAGCGTCTTAACAAAAAGATGTGTCATGGGACACCAGGTAAGAACAAAGTTCCCTCAGATAAGCAACACAATTACCAAAAAAATTGCTTAATTTTATCTAAAAATTAAGTTGGCAACATTGGTCACAGGCAGTTTTTACGTGTCACTTCCGTTACATAGTTTCATACGGTTTTAGTCTCTTTTTTTCAGTTTGGTCGCCGCAGCTAAATCTTTATTTCTTCAAAGACCGCCGTAAGGAACTTCGTTCAAAAAAATCCGAGTTACTCTGAAATCGGGGCAAAATATCAACTGTTCTATGCGTACACTTCCATTATCGTAAGCATCACTTATGTCACTGTAAAAATTTAATAACTGTCAGTAATAACTCACGTCGTTATTTTTAAATTTTATAAAACCTAATGGTAAATCTAAACAAAGATTGTATCCGAAAATAAAAACACATAAAACATTTCTAGAAAATGTTTATTAAAACAATCACAGAAACAATAAATTATATTACAAAATATACCAAAAAATGGACAAAACAGCAGTCCATTTCATATAAACTTAGCCAATATTTTAATTGCAAAGGAATATTCTACTAATCAGCTACGTCTAAAATTCAGTGTAAATTAAACCAAACTAAACACCTAGCAGAAGCCAAGCCTCCATATCAATCAATGATTGTGTATTCAAATAAAACACATTTAGAATGAACTTAGTACATACAAATATTTTAATCACAGTACAAAAATAAAGCATTGTTTTTATCAGTCGACATCACAGCTTACACAATTGGTAAAACCAAAACTAAGCCCACTGCTTTTTTTAATATAAACACCTAGTTACCTCGATATGCTTGCTACATTACTCTACTGCCGCTTGGAACATACAGTATTTGCAATGCAAAAATAAACTTAAGTCACACATCAAAAGTAAGAATTTCAGAAAATATATTTTTGCTAATTAAATTATAATTCTACAACAGTGCTCTACTAGTTACCAGTGTAACAGTGTATACTATAATATTAGCGAAGTGTCAACACTATGAATCTCTTCTAAGTTATCTAGCCATCCAAGTATCTTATTTCTAAGGAGCTGTGTACCTGAGATCAGTGTTTCATATCACAAGCTTCTGCAACATCAGTTTGATTCTTTGTTAATCTATTGCTACTGTTTTTGGTAATAATAAGGTTTGATTGAATGAGTTTATGTTGTTGAAAATTAATTTCATTACAATTTATCAAACTAGGTATTTTTAGCTATGTTGTTTATGAAATTAATTCCCTACAACAAGAAACCATAGATTGGTGGGGTTCATTATACGAAATTCAGCTCTGTTAATGTCATGTCTTTTAGCCTATCTTTAAAATACATACACCCACTAAATTCCACACTTGACACATACAAATACATTTTGAAGTTTAAATTACCTTCTAACACTAAACATTACTGGTTCAATTAAGCCGTGCACATTTGCTAGTGTTGCTATATGAATTGTCTACACTAATACAATAAATGATAGGTAGGTATAATAGTTAACTTTGTGATTTTGTATCACGTTTGAGCATGGAGTAGGTAAATCACGCAGTCATGACGTGACACACCATATTTTAAAATAATTAGTCTTGGATGGTCTCAAACTCATACAGAATTTCTTATGACTAATTTATTTCATTGCACCAAAATTTGGCTTACAAATGCTCAATTCAACACACCGCAAATAGTTACATAATACAGCGCAATAATAATGCCTTCGAAACCAGCGTAAATATAAGTCAATAAAGTCATTTCAAATGTCACGCATTGGCTACAGTCTGCCAAACAATCACTTCAAAACTGCTACCAACAGGATTACGCGGAAAAGAAAGAAACAGCTATTACGCGGAAAAGAAAAAAAACAGGATTTGTTTATAATCAACGTTCATTACAAAGACAATCTAAAAAAGCTGGTATTGGGCATCGTAGTATGATTGCGTCTTTGTATGGAACAGCAGATTTTATCCATGGATGATAGGACCATAATTCACCATTTCATAGTATAACTCGGATATGATGATTTAAACGACGCCTCCTCACCAACTTAGTCCATCCTTTCAGCGTCATCCTGTAACTATTTATCTTTCAATATGAATGAAGCAACAAGTTGGAAGTCAAAGTCGATCAAAGTTAATCATGCACTTAAGTTAACCTAAAAAGGATTCCATATTTTTTGCATCACTCGATGATCGAGAATCTTATCAGTTTTATCGGGAATCTTCCTTATCTACCTAGAATTATAGAACCACCAATGTTTTCAAAATGTTGAGTGTAGACTACAATAAGCAAATCTCCACTGGTTTTTCCCAAGTGAAAATGATGCAGAAAAGAATTTGTTGAACTTGTCAATTACCGTGACTACGTTTTTTATATAAGCACCTAGGTTCTAACATCTTTACTCGATTCTACAAGTATATTGTATACAATCACACAGTGTTCCAACATCTTCATTGTTGAGTAAAGTGCATAATTTGTTGTTATTACAGGCAGAAAATTGTGGTGCTTACCACTGTCTGCTTCTGTCCTGTATGACTTAAAGGACTTTATTGGAGAACTGTTTGATTTAGCCTATACATTCATTCTTGCAGTTCAGAATACAACACACGAAACAATCTTGTCTATTTGCAGATAGTACAACCACATGACCAGTTCCATTGTATTGTAACACCAATAAAGTGATCAGGGTTTAGCATGAGTCTGTTCCAAAAAAATCGATTCTTGTACAGATTTCGATCGAACATTTTAATGAAATTCAACAAATTATAAATCATTGGGGAAAGACACTAAAAAGTATAGTTGAAATTTATATGAATCGAATCCGTCGAATCCAAAGTTCAAAATGGACCAACAAAATTTAACAATCTTGACAATTACGTCTGTAAATTTCACAAAAAACAACTTTTATATGCCATTTTCATCATGTCATTTTATCTGGCTATAAACGGTTTATCTTCTCCTCGAATAATACGTCCACGGTCTGCATACAAAACTTTAGTATTTGTACGCAATTCTTTATGAGTATTAATTGATTGTATTAACCGATCTATCCCGAAAGACAACGAGACCTGCGTTAGTCCTTGAGACTCATGCCATTGGCCCGATACTTGTTTGTTTAGTGAGTTGCGTCGATACTGTAGTACGCAACGTCGTCCGAAGGGCGTGTAAGTCAGTGTTTAGACTTGACCGGCGGCGGGAGGGCGCCGGCGGGCGGCGGCAGGTCGAGGGCCGGGAGCGGGTCGCGCCAGAACACCGTCTGCGAGAACTCGTCGCTGGGCTCGCACTGCGCCGGCGGGAACACCTGGTCCACCAACACCGACATGTGCGAGTACCTGCACAACATCACACCTGCGTCAACACTCGTCCCTGTCTCGGTTACCCTAGTCCCTGTCTCTGTTACCCCAGCACCCTGTCTCTGTTACCCTAGTTCCTGTCTCCGTTACCCTAGTACCCTGTCTCTGCGTTCCGGTTTGAAAAGGCAATGTTTCCAGGAAAATTCACAGGCCATAGCTAGATAGATAAAACATCTAACATCTTACATCTCTGGGTGACGAGCGCAGTGGAGTGCTAGTAATGATTTGTACTCGTCATGTTCACATGCACATGTCCTGCTCGTCTCGTCACTCTTTACTATAAAAATATACCTAGCACTTAGCGAAAGAGTAAAGTATGCTGAGTGCGAGTTTTTTTCGACAACAAAACGCGTTCTATGAGCGTTTAAATTTAAAATTTGTATGAAAAACTCCATCGCCGCTAGAGGCGCAATAATTATTTTTTTGCGTAGTTTCAATTGTTAATTTTCAAATCCTTGGAGTTCCACAGCTACTGGTATACCAATGTGGGATTCTAATTTCTCAACATACCTATACCGTTTAGAGATGTGCTCACCACTGAACGGACTGAAGTGATAAAGACGGTAATGTGGACGTTGTCTTTATTTAATTTAATATTGTCCTATTTACGTACTGAGCATTGTATTATTATTGTTTATATATCTATGAATAACAACAAATGTACTACATATTAGTAGTAGATCAAATGACACAACAACTTCGTTCCTTAAGGATAAATTAATTTAACCACATTATCATGGGAAAACGGGTAGGTTAACAGAATAAGTTCAGTTTAGCAGTTTAGTTGAGATCGGACAATGGAGAAGATTATTTTAAACAACACAAATGATTAGTCAATGGTTTTGTATAGTTTCTGGAAATACACATGAACATTTTACACACAGATAGGAAACAGCGTAGCCCTTACACATATTTAAAGCGGAAAACTTCCATCACCAACATGAATTTGTGTTCAGGAAGACAGCGACAAATGGTCAAGCCGAAGTACAGAATAGTTTCATTGAAGTATCTATGACAAGTCGATGATTGCCAAGTGTTATTTTGTAAGTATTTATGAGCGCGAATAGCGGTATGGTTAAAATGTTTTAGATAGATGAATGAGTGCGGCCAGAAACGTGGCCAATTCAAATCATGCCATACGGCTTACCGGTAGCATAGCGTTCCCGCGTTTACTTTTTTCAATTACTCAATTTTACTCTAACGCCTAAAATCGGAAGCTAACTGAATGCTAGCTCGTTTTTATTATCGCTATTGTCACTTTTCGATGCTGGGAAGAAATCATCGACCATGTCACTTTGCACGTGGTAACTGAAATAAAAATATTTTGCTCATTACTCGGTGTGTGTTCCGTGTTCTGTTAGCGGGTAGGTCAGCGTTAGGCACATTAATTGGAAGCTAAGTAAAACTTGCAGTATTTGGGACGAATCGTAAATTACGTCACACGTAGCGTTATGAGGGTAGGCCAACAAACTGTGATATTGCAGTTAATTACAACAAACTCTACCTATAACCAGGATGGAGGAAGGGGAATCCAAAAACCAAGATTTTTATGTGACGTAATTTACAAACGGCTCCCTATTGAACGTATCGAGTATGTACTTACGTGGATTGGAATGTTTGCGTTAGTTCATGCTTCAGTTCGCCTTTGTAATTGATTGTGAATATTCTCACAATCGGAATGCCTACCGCCTGGTAAGACCACACATCCTGCCAAAGAAAAATATTATAAGTACAGATTTTGATAACAAAATATTTTCACGAGTTGCGTAAACCTGTTATTATTTCTTTTGTTATTTTAATGGGAAAATATTTTAAGATCAGCGCCTCTATAGCAGATCTAAAATGGTTATTCCCTGTTTTATTCCCTTCTCTTAATTAACGGTTGGGATTAAAGAGACAGCAATAACAAAGCCATTTTTGTTACGAAGTAGATACAAAACAATAACTCTTTATTAAAAAGCCACACAAACAAACATCAAATAATACAAAACAGAAAAAAAAATCTAGATCTGCAAGTTTAATAAATCAAAATCCTAATTAATTATTTGTTACCTTTCGCATATATTTCTTGTCATTCAATTTCTAATCCGCTTTTCCGCGCCATATTAAGATGGTGTCAAGATCAACTTATCAATCGATTTATAATGAACTTTGCGCGACCATAAAAGTTAAGCCGTTTATGGCAGCGATTAAATCTGAACAAAGGCTACGTGCGTCACAAAATACTGTGGACTTTGGACCGAGGTACGATATTTTATATTAAGTTTAGATAGAGACTCCTTGTACCCTAAAACATATTCTCAGGCAGATAATAACAAAAAAAACTCGTACTTCAACTGGTGGCTTATCGTTGGAAGCGATCTCTTCCAGACAACCTTAGTTTGCCTTTTATTGATGTACTGTGCAATGTGTTCCGGTTTGAAGGCTAATAGGGAGATACGGGCAAGACGGGGTGCCTTTTATATTTGATCACGACGTTCTAGCGCGTGACGATGCAGCGCCATGATGGCTGTCAGTGGGTCCATTGAGTGATTCGCTGGACACATGATTTTTGTTTATTGAGACAAAAGTGGTTTCTGGCAGTTTGATTCTTATTTTTTAAGTTCAGTTGGTAGTGTTTACGCAAATATTACGAGATTATATAAGCTTCAAATTTATTATCTTGCGTCAACATTAAGAGCAGGTAGAACTTCTTTATTTCTTAGATTGTTTTTCGGGTGTTTTTTTTAAATATAGTCATAACAATACTACATCTTGCCCGCTCATGGGGTTGATTATATCGCAAGTTTTTATCATGCTTGGTTCAGTGGCTATTCATACGTCCACTATGATGGTTTCTGCCGCCCGTCGAATACCAAGCCCGAATGTTTTACTTGGATTGTTGATGATGAAATAGACGAAGACCAACAACTCCACATCAATTTTCTGTTGCTAGTTCATCTTTAGCAACTTGCAAAACTTCACACTTGACTCGAAGAAAAGCAGCTGTAATTTTGCGTCACCCTGCGTCACCCTACGAAACAGAACTGGTAAAAAAGCTTTTGGAAGAGTGTAAGCAAAAAGAAGATAATCAGACAATGAAAGATAAAGAAGACGCAGAAGAAGACTAGAGGAAGAAGGTAAAGTCATATCAAAGAAGAAAGTAAAGGGCAATAGCAGTTCGTCCAGTAGCAAAAGCGAGAGTAACATTGAATACCCCTTGCTTATACTATAGTGAACTATATTTGGATTCCGATGAAGACTGGATCGCTTGCTCTATATGTGACAATTGGGCACATTACTCTGTGCTGGCGTGGATGATGATGACGATGAAGCAACATTCACCTGCGATTTTGCGAAAAACAGTAAAGGATTTGTTATACCCCATCTTGCCCAATGGGTACCCCGTCTTACCCTACCTAGAGGGCAAGATGGGGTGGGTGGAGTTTTTTTACGTTTACATTGATAAAAAATTAATTGTATTAGAACTGTTCGTAAAATTATAGAAATTTGAAAGACTGATTAACATAGAAAAGAATAGCAATAAAACACTATAGTTTCAGTTTTATTTCCCATCAAACGTTAAGTACCCCGTCTTGCCCGTATCTCCCCTATTTCTAGATAAATCGGCAGACATGAATAGTCTTAGATCGGGCAACATAATAAGCAGTGACTCGAACATGCTTGTTCAAATTACTGTTTGACCGCCGAAGGACGTGGCATCTATGGCGTAAAGTTACGGCTGGTCTAGTCGTGGAAACGACAACTGCCAATCCGGAGCCCCTGGTTCGTATCTCACTCACACCACTGTCTTCTCGAAGGCATGTGCGTAATGCCATTAACTTATAAACGGTGAAAGAAAATATTGTAAGGAAACCGACATGTTCCTAGAATCTTTTGAGGTCATGCGTCATCCGCCAACCCGCACTTGGCCAACGTGGTGGATTCGCAAATTCCCGGCAGCGGGAACATTTAACGGGCTGTTTATTAAGGACGTAGAACTTACGTTAACTCTGTTCCCGTAGCCCGCGTAGAAGGGGCTGGAGCCGGGCGGGAAGAGTGCCTTGATGTCTGCGAGGCAGGAGATCTTGAACTCTTCGGGCTTCTTCTCGATGACCTCGCGGTGGAAGGCGCGCAGCAGCGACGTGGGGTTCAGCAGCAGAGGCCCGTCGGGCAGGCTCAGCTCGCCTTGCTTGATCGAACGCAGGTATTCGCGGGTCACCTGTGGAAGTACATGATATATCTTCTTTATTTTCCATTTTTTCTTAACGGGCATTTAGAGACATTAAATAATAAATAAATAAATAAATATTGGTGGACATTTCACACACAACGTTCCCCAAACTAAGCAAAGTAGAAGCCAGATAGTGATATAATACTTATATATTTTTAAATACATACTTATTATACAAGCAAACACCCAGGCACAGTACAAATATTTGAATTATCACGGTTTGCACTGGGTGGGGATCGAACCCACGACCCACGGCTTCGCAGGCAAACTTACTACCAACTAAGCCACCAGGCCAGCCATTAACAAAAGTAAATTACAATGACTACACTAGTTCACTACGTAGAGTGTCACAAAATAGAACTACCAAATTAAAATATAGTTATCACGGTTCAAGGATAAACTGACGCATAACATCATCCATTACTGTTACCCGAGGATATGATGAAACAGAACCGAAATATCGGAACTCGCTGCCCTGAATAACCACAGCCGATCCCGAAATAGATAAACGTAGTGTAAGATCTATGGCGTGCCTTAGGGGGCGGCACGCCTCAGGGGGCGCCAAATTGAGCGACTTATCTCGTATTTCAAGTCATCGTCGTAATATCCGATCCAATATTATGATCATGAATTCTTCCTTCCTACTCGAGGGAAAAAGAAGAAAAGAAGTCAGAGGGACATAACCCGTTATGTCCTCCTGGGCACACTGATGCACCCCAACGAGACGCATTTTCAGATTTTACCCCGCCTAAAAATATTGCAGATTCGGGACTGTCACTAACAATGTGAAATCAACCGCCAACAGCTTCATATGCATAAAGATACAAATGATCGAAGGACTTCTCAAGAAGGGATTCAGTGCCCAAAACGATAGCTGTCGGCGATGAATCCCACGAAAAAAAAAGTTGAAAAGACTCTCTCCCCTATTTTCCATTGAGCGGCAATTAAACAAAAAGTCTAGTTCAACTCACCCTCGCTTGTCCGATGGCGCGCGCCGATAGGTACAGGAGTTGGTATCCGTTGTTCTTGATTTTAGTGAAGAGTTGCGCTACGCCGGACTGCGCCCAATCCTTGCCGACCAGCGGGAATATATGCCCCAACACATCAGATCTGGAAAATTATACGTTGTTCCATATTACTATGATATTAAATTTATAAATTAACGTGTTACGTGTTGATTGGTCCAACAGTAGCGCCCTATGCCTCTTGCGATAGCCGAAACTTCAGTAAATAGTAGGGGTAACTGAGGCCAAATTCCATAGGTCCCCGTATAAAAAAGGTTGCTCAAGGCTAATGTTTCTAAAAATACACCTGTAGTTAATTTCGTTTTAATAGTCATACTTTGTGATCACTAAATATTGTACTGTGGTTCCATCGATGTCGGAAATGACGATCTCGTCGTCAAGTCTCCATTTGGTCGTCGTGGTGGGTATGACCTTGTCTTTCTTCTTGTGAGATAAAGCCTCGAGTCCCAGCAGCGGGAATACAAAGCGAGATGCGTATACAAATAGACGAAGTTCAATCCTTTTAGAAAGAAAAGAACGAGATCGTACTTAGTAATGGTTCCATCGATATCGAAGATGACGATCTTGTCGCCATTTTCCACTTGGTCGTCGTGGCGGATATGGCCTTGACTTTCTTCTTATGACAGAAAGCGTCGAGCAGTGTGGTATAAATCGGGGTGCTAAATAATATAAAGCTGTTTATGCAAATGCATAAAGTCGTTTATAAAAAAAGAAAGAGATCGTACTTGGTGATGGTTCCATCGATGTCCGAGATGACGATCTTGTCGTCATGCCTCCAGCGGAATACGTTGCACTTGCAGCGCGTCGTGCCCTGGTACGCGGTCGTCACGCTGAACACCATCTCGTTCATGCCCTCGCGGAGGTTTAGATTTTTCTAGAAAACAAAAACACACACATTAGCAGTTGTACTGGCTGAATGAACGCTCGAAGCGAAGTGTTTAAGATAGCAAATATTCCGATTACTAAGTAACTCCCTAAAAAAGAGATCTCGATGTTTTTTTCTCGATAATAAGTTTGCACTTGACCGCCGTCTCTCCTTATTATAAGCTCCTTATGTAAAGCTACGATGCTATCTTCTACAGTTCACGCTTACCTAGAAAAGCCAATTGACTTTAGACTTGAAAACTCCTAGACTATCCAGTCAAAGGTATTCCGCAGTAACAGTGGAGAGGTGGAGACAAAATTCTTCGTTCGAGTCTTTGGAAAATCAACCACAAAACGATGTCGCTTTTTCGATCTACAAGTCCGATAGAAGAAACAAAACAATGTAAATCCAACTTTCTATCTTTCTGTGTTTAGAAGTTAGTATGCCACACGTCAAACTTATGACAGTTAATTTGCCTGCCGGTAACCGCAAAGTGCTACGGAGTAAATTAAACAGGATGAGTCTTAATCACTACCCAACACCCCACTATGCTCGTTGCCGAGAGATGTCATGATTAGCTATGCCCTGTAATTTCTCTGGAAAAATTGACTTTCTAACCGGAATCCTGCAGATTTTACACTTAACTGCTTGGCAGTACCTACTACTATACATGGCAATGGTGTGGAACTTCCCCGGTGGTATACATATGCAACGAGTCTATTATCAAACAAAACAAAAAAAATTGTTGATAAAGTTGTGTAAAATTTTCCTTTTGCAAGAATCTGACCTTTTTATCCAACACGCGTGGTAAGTCAAATAAATTGCATAAACATAGTCGAATTATTGCTTCCACCCGACATAAAGGCAAAGTGACGTAATAGCGTCGAGTCGAGATGGAATTTGGAATATCTTTCCATACGTTGGCAGATGACGTGATTAAAGACAGCGTGGGCGTGTATTACGGCCGCTGTGGACATACGAGTATCTTATCTACATTTACGCTAATCATAATTCTCATTTCAAACGACTGTTAACGGATGAGTGATGATTTTCCCGCCTTTTATTAATTTATTGAAAGATTTAGATACGACGACCGGTTACCAGTAGTGTTGTAGATTTCATTTTCAACGACCGGTACTACCTATTTTTTCTAAGTCAGGTACAATTTTTTTTTCATAAAGGCAGTTTGCCTCAGGTTGCCTCCACTGCCTCAGGTATTGAATTTTGGGCTAACGCTGAATGTGCGTGATCTGCAGATTTTCGACTATCTTCCTTCACCCTATTACCCAAATACATACGGTGTATGTGTAATCATAATTTCAATACAATGTCGACTTACAGGCTCTTCTTCACCGCAAAATACTAATAAAAAAATTCAAATCAAATCATTACAAAGTACCTACCTAATTACGTATACAGCGTGGCGCTTTGGTGCCGACATTAAATGAAACCACCTATAAAATATCATATTTTGACCTATTCTGTCAAATTAAATTTCATTTATCGTTATTATTTACTGAGTTATTCGCAATTTCTGTATCTAAAATTTCCTGCGCAATACACACCGCAGCCCACAGTCCATCCGATTTATCAATTAAAAATCAGGCGAAAAGCAAATACTAAAGAAACGAGATAGGCGATGTCCTGCTACACACTTGTAAATGTTTGTGAATGAAATGCAGACGAAAGAGACATATTAACTAATGTTAAATGTAGTCTTTCTCTTTCTTTTATTTTCACTAGTTTTGTGCTAGCCGCCGGGATGCGAAGTTGACCGTAGTCCCTGACACATTTCTCTAAATGGCGCGTTAAAACTTTTACTTTAAATCTTTAAATCTAACTATGGAATTTTGTAATCTAATTATTCCCGAAAAAGACGGTTACATGTTAATTTTGTTCGTTCTTTTGGTGTAATTTATTTTAGAGTCAGTGTCAATAAGTTTAGCCTGCTTTTCGTTTTGTTTGTGTGTGACTCTGATTGTGTTGTGAATAGTTATTGTTATTTAATTAGTGACGTCGAACGTACAGTGTTTTCTGAGTGTACCTATGCACATGTGATTTTAGTCTGATAAGTCAAAAGTACAACGGCCGATTTTAAACACTTTTTCTCTCAAAGGGGTTTATTGGTGTATCAAAGTCATAACTTAAAAACATCGTGAAAAAACCGACATGTACTTACTTACCTAGGTCATGTTTATGTTGACCACCAACCGCACTTGGTCAACGTGGTGGATTATGGCCTTGACTTTTTCTGTGCGAGAGAACTCCCGAGTCCCAGCAGTAATATTTGATAGGCTGTTTATGCGAATTGTGACAACGCATCTTACTTCAAAAAGCAATCATTTTGTAATGTTTCATAAAGTTACAATAGATACCTGCCTACGCATTTACCTATTTACTTTATGTTATTTTATTAGCCTTATTATTTGGTAGGTATTCGATTTATTAGTGATGAACAGGCATAAAATTGACGGGGAGTCCCCGTTCTCGCCATTTGTACCTACCCTCTCGATTTGATCGAAAATATTGACGTTGCCAGCTTGTTTTACGAAAAGCGAACGTAAACCACGCACACATCTGCAATGAATCTATGCGGATCTTTTCGTTCGATCGTGATACAATTATAAAGTTTGTTAGAAATATTTTTTTTCAAATAAGCGAATATAAATTTTTTCACACCTTTTGTAGATTACTAAATCCTACCCGTATGTTCATTTAATGTCGGCGCCACGCTGTTTAATTTGCAGGTACGGATCGTCTTCTGCCGTACATATGATCGACAATATTGATGCGTCTGGCAGATGCGTCAGTGTACGGGAGCTAATTGCAGGATAATCCTTTATCGAGTGTAGTGCCAAATGGGATGATATCAGCGTGGCTCAATCCAAGAGTTTTTCTGTAGGAGATCAGAAAAAACCAGAGCAACTACGGGGATATCCACGAGTCTAGTTAGGTAGTTAGATTAGAATTTGTTCAGAAAACATCGTTACATCAGCCCGTACCGGGCGCATAAAGTACTAGTAACGTTATTGATCGAGCGGATCCTCCGCTCTCCACATTACTCGTGCGAGTCGTGAGTCGCAGAGAAGAGTTATAATATGTAATTTTACTTACAATCTGTTCAGAAGAGAGACGGAGAGTCTTCCGGAATGAGGAGAACCTTCGTGTGGGTCTACCAGTGTCGTGTTCCGAATCTGACGAGCTGTGGTCTTGTCGCTCTGCAACAATGCATTAAATGTCTCATTTTAAACAGTACATAATATTTAAAAGTCGGGATTTATGCTTCGTGTTCTTATCACAATGATCGTTGTTTTCCAAAGCAAGAGAATTATTATTCTACACTTTAAATCGTGACTTATCAGAAGTCAATATTCATATCGCCAATTCTATACAATATCTTCTCAATTAGTTATAAAGAGGAAGGTTTACTGCAGACCAGTCATAAATATCCAAAATATACCTATGTTTGTTGTTGAATGCATCATTATACTTCAAATTACGTCGATTTATGTATGTACCTATATTTATCACAAAAACATTCGTTGTGAATTAATAAGTAGGATTATATATATTAAGACGAGGCTTAACTTTAATCGTATGATAGCACGAAACAAAGGAGGTCAAAAGTCCAGACAGACTAGTGAGATAACCTAAATGAAGAGCTGTGTGATTCCGGCATACTACCTATTAATTTTTGATCTCAGATAAATAGAAAGTGTGTATTATATACAAAGAGAAGCGTGGTACCGTATAAGACTATATGCGGTAAGTGTACAACCGGTACGAGTATTTGACTTTACGGCAGCAAAGCTGTAATCACGATAAAACAGCTATGTTTAAGATCTTTTGCCGTCGTGGCTAGGTTGGTAATGAGTCTTAAAATTTGCCGTAGGTCGTGGTTTCAATTCCCATTAAGGACAAAAAATGTGTGATGAATACCTATGTATGTTTAAGTACGTAATAAGACAAAAACAGTTATGTCATAAATAGAACTTCAATAGTGCAATTTTAATTTCTCATTTCATTTCATAATAGACCATCATTCAAGCGTTACGCCAAAATTTCAAGCTAAAATGTACGTACCATACACACAATTTGATTCAAACATTTCTTTAGATCTCAGTATTTCCCTCAAGGTTCACATGGATCATTACAACGCGTCCTTGTACATATATATGTATGACTATTTCTGAATAGCCCGGTATCATTCTATCAATCAAGTAGAGATTTGGAGCTAAGCCAATTTCCAAAGAAAAGTCTGGCCTGGTACTACCGCATTGCTGTGACGGAGAAAAAAAGCGTTATATTATATCCGGTCCGAAGGGCACGTTGCCAACGAAATGTGTCACACCGCCAAACGCACAAACAACTACAGTACTTAGAAAACTATTCAATTCCCGATGTCAAACAAATAATTATTAATGACATAGACATTACGCATTGTAAAAGCTGTGATAACGCATTGATATAGAACAGATCTACAATGCCAATGGGTAAGAACTCTTGACGCAAATCAAATACTCTTTGTTGCCGGAATATAGGTAAATATTAATTACAGGTCTAAAATAATAAACTTAAGCAAGGTGTCACTTTATCCGAGCCCATAGGGACAAACAAGTGTGAGAAGTCACAGATTCGATTTCCGCCTGCACTTCTAAGGACCTATATTATTATAACTCTGATGATCCCATTAGCACGTTCCGAATCATACTATGGGAAGTCTTTTGCCTTTCAAGCAGCCCAATTGTGGAATGAATTACCTATTTCCATAAGAAAATCTCCCTCATTGGAGTCTTTTAAAGGTCACGTCAAAGAATATTATCTGTCGAAACTACAATCATAATATCCCATTATTCCACTTAGTTTCCTGTTACATAATGTGTCATTATTTACCGTCTACTTTTATCTTTAGATATCTGTCATAAATAAGTATCAATAATATTTTTATATACCTACATATATGTATTAGTTTGTCATAGAAGTATGTAAGTATTAGCATGTAATTTTTATTAGCATGTATGTTTATTTTATTCTATTTTTAGCATATCTATATCTACGTAATTTGTATTTAACTGATGTAGTCTGGATTGGCACACCCCGCTATTAAAGATTTCAAAAACCATTTCCACCCAAAGGTTGCCTGGAAGAAATCGCTTTCAGCGATAAGGCCGCCTGTTGTAGCACTAGCTGTAATTATTTTCTTTGTCTGTAAATCTATTTTTTCTTTTGGTGTGAACAATAAAGAGTATCTATCTATCTATCTATTATCCTAAGTAAATTTTCGAAAAAAAAGTACTTTTTCCGATAAAACATTTTTCGTGAACATGTATCGCACTTAGCCTGCTTGGTTAATTGGCCATGAATCTCTTTTTGTGAGAGAATTCGGTGAACCTCAGCAGTGGATATATAAAGCGGGCTTAGGTATGCTGCCCGTAATTTTTAACCGGACAAAATGCAGAGTTCCATCGTAGACCGCATCATCGCTTATCAGGCGAGATAGCGGTCAAGTGCAAACCTATAAAAGTTAAAAAAAGATATTTGGTCTAGTCGCGATGAGCACTATACAATTCAACTGCAACTAATTTTAAAAATACAACCCTGCACCGCGTTATCGGTAACAGAGGCGCGTTCTTAACCTTATCCGCGTGACTTGTCTAGACAGTTGTAAACTGACCTTAGATGACATCATAATGGACTTTTGTGAGCGCAAATAATGATGAGATATTTAACGGTATTAATTAAGTTACTTGTTCAGTTTTCACGCTTCGTTTTTTGTCAACATGTTCATTAGACTATAGCTGCTGGTAATATCATTTTAAGTAAAAGAAGTCCAACTAGGAATTTGTACTGATATATTGAATTAAGCGATTAGAATCTTACCTTGTTCTTGACTAGGTTTATTATCGATCACGATCTCGGGGACGTCCTCGCTGTCGACAGCATCCCTCGTTACTATGTCATCTTCAAACACGTTGTCGTCTTTGTCGTCGACAGCTTCTAATGCGACTGTTGCTTCCTGTTGTATGTCAGCTGGTGTCTCCTCAGCGGGGGTCGCGTGTAGCTCGGTCGCGGTTTCAATCTGAGTCGGAGGCAGCGCCGAGTCCAGTGATTCGCTCTTTGTCTGGGGTTCTGATCTGGTAAAATGAATGAAGTATTAGTAAACGGAGTAACGGGTATAAAGTATTTCATTTGTCTTAGTAGTTGCATCAGATAGATAGTAATTTAGATTGAAGTAGTTTAGTTTAATAGGTCGGATACTACTCTTCGTAGCTCCAGAAAACGACATCTTTTCATGGTAGATGTTCCAAAGACCGGAACTAAGCGGTTTTGTTCCGCTTTCGTAATAAGAGGATGTAAACATTAGATTTCCTGATGGATTTAATCTAGGTGTCTCAAGTCTCAAGTCTAAGAGTGAATCGGTTTCATCTTAAGTTAGCGTTCTCCATCATGGACCGCATCATCGCTTAACATAGGGTGAGATAGAGCTCCAGTGCAACTCTATTATCGAGTAACGGTCCGCCCCGGCTTCGCCCGTGGTTCTTAGCAAATATATTAAAAAATAAATATAATAATCAGGGATTACGTACATATCCAACGGTGAAAGAATTTTTGTAATCGTTCTTGTAGTTCCTGAGATAAGCGTGTTCAAACAAATAAACTCTTCAGCTTTATCAGTGTAGATAAAACAATTGATGCTGTCAATAAACTCTTCAATGATACTTTATTACTCTCTTAGACCTTCAATCATCACACCTATAACCACCACTTCCTCCTTACTTAAAATGATTTATGACGTCATAGGATATCTCAACAGTTCACAAGTGGTACATATTCGCCGAAGTATTAAACCGACACCGGAAATCGTCCATCACCGCGGTAAACGTTACGCCGCGAGCCGCGAGCACTGATACACACATCCCAGCTGGGAGCTGTTACTATAATTGACGATGTTGCCAGCGACCGTAAAAGGGAACACATCTCTCCTGTTACTTACTCGCACTAAAATAAATTCACTTAGTAATACAAGTAGGTTGATCATCATTGGAGATCGTGCCAAAAACTGTCGGCTCCGTGGTGCCCGTTGAGAAACCCTACTAATATTACACTTGTCATATTTTGCATATCATCATTTTCAGCCTGTATCGACCCACTGATGGATATAGGCCTCCTTTCCGATGCGCCATTGATCTGTACGCTGAACCGATAGCAAACACGTAATCTTCGCGATGGATCTGCTGGAATCGACCCATGTTGTTCACTCTGGTGGTCTGTCAACGAAACGTTTATCAGTGATCGGTAGATACCCCTGTCAGAGATCACACCTGCCGTCACCACGTCTGGTCACGTGTCCATTTGAGTCGCATGATACGATTACCAACGTCAATGAATTTCGTCCTTCGCCGGATTACCGCATTACGTTCTAGATCCCTTAAACTGACGCCTAGCATGGAACGGTTCATAGCATTTGCAAAGGTATAGAATTCACCAAATCCATAGATGCACACACATCCATAGATGATCCACACTCTCCCCACTGCAGCAATTTTTCTGATATATCTGTCCCTATTACAACAATGTAACAAGTAGCAAAATTTAAAATTAGCCGTATATTGCAACAAAATGGTCCAGTCCATTGAGGCTGGACGTCATACTGTGTCGCAGTTAGATTTATATATTACCGTTTTTCCCTCACTTACATTCTTGCACAAATATTCACGCGTCACAGAATTATTCAGGGCTCGACATTCCTTAATAAAACAGACGTCACTCGCGCATACAAATGATCCTCTAATTTTGGCAGCTTTCTGTAAGATGTACTTATTAATGCAGGATAATAAATTTACTCTCATTTTGTGTGAATGCGTCAATATTTACGTGGACATCCAAAAAGGAGTGCTAAGATTCAATAAATGTTGTTCTATTTTGAACTTCTACTATAGACTAGGATATTGTCGATTATTATTTTTTGAGTGACACCACTCACGACGATAACAAAATAATGTTTTTAGAGGAGTTGCGGGTTGCGGCATGCCCTGATTAGATTTTACGTACGTATGTCGTAAAGGGTTATCAGATTCAATTGTTGATGCAAAATGACGTGAAATTGGCTTTCGAGATTTATCATTTAGCTGCACGAGCGTGAATAAACAAATTTGCAACGTCGATATGACGAATCAGGAAAAACAGCAGTGTGTTACCTGCCTACTTGTGTATGCACTTTATAATACCTAAAGGTAGTCGAAATGCCATGTTTGCAATATAGCAATTATTTTTCGCTGAAAAATCAAACAAACCATTTCAATTAAAAATTAAACAGACTACTAATTTCAATAGAGATTGTTTGTCTTTTGAAGAAATTCTGAAATATGGGTACGCCAACTAAATGCACTTCTACAATGAGACAGCGAAGTAAACGAAATTATCGATGTATTATAACGTTTTTAGATTTTTTAAGCACCTGTTACTTTTATTCGAGCTTGGGTTGGAATGCCTCTAATCTCATCTCATATAAATACACACAGTTCAAAATTTCAAGGTTAAACAATAAATAGATATATTGTTTGAACATTCCTCACACAACACCGAGTCTGTAAGTTATGATTCCATTCACAAATTCAGACTGCTGCAGGAATATTTTCAACCTGATTGTAATTTTTTTTATTTTCGTCCTCATTCAGGCCCAGAGCCTTTACTACACCACCATCTGTGAGTTATAGTCTGGGATGGTCTTCGGTGACGCAGCCAAAGCCGTACGAACTAATGGATGACAGCTCAGCTCAGGTCAGTCAGGTCAGGTCAGCTGCTCCTTGCCTATTCTGCTTATCAAGAGGTTTTAATATCTATTACCTTTTCGTAGAGTCTGCGTTGGAGCGTCTCCAGCCCCACCAGGAGTACCCTCTCGACTTGGCTCCGTTCTCGGAAGCGCGCTGTTGCGGCTGCGACCCCTCCTTGTCCGTGCCACCCTTTTCCAGGTCTTCTAGCACACGCTGCGGATGACATAGATAACATTAGCGTGATACTGTGTCGTGCTTGAGGTTTTTTTCAAACAACGCAATGGCACGAACTGTTTCTGGTATAGATAATTGCCTGATGTGGATGGTTATATTGGTCACGACGGTAACGGACCCGTTTCCTTATCAAATTATCATCATCATAATCAGCTCATAGTCATACACAGTTGGACATAGGCCACTATAATAACCCGCCAACAAAATAGAAAACATAAAAACTATAAAACAGATATCATCATCTTTATTCCACTGGGAGTTATTGGGTTTAGGCCTCTCTTTTCTCATGCCATCTTCCTCGGTCCTGTGCTAATCGAGTCCATAGATATAGAATAGATAGAATAGATATAGAGACCAAAACAGATATACGCCTCATAAAAAAGATAACAATAAAACGAAAAGTCCTAACTTCCGTTACCGAGACATCTCGAAAGGCACTATGGCGGACGTCTAACGTGTGCGTCATTTAATGATTAGATAGATTAAATAAATCTTTATTGCACTTAATTTAAAAACAAAATATAGAAAACCTAAAAAAATAATGTGGCAATATATGTATGCTTATCACTAAGAGTTATTTCTTCCAAGCAACAGCAGGATCGAAAAGGTTATTGAAAAATAGAAAGACGGGGTAGTACTAATAAGGACTGGCAGACTGGAAAATTTTGAAAAGGTATGATAGGTAAAGATAAATCATCTATAGATGACAAGCGCCGTGCAGTGCTAGGAAATTATTTAGACTCTTCAAGTTCCAATGGCGAAATGCGTGACGCTGAGCTGTTACCATTAGACATATCCTGCTCGTCCCGTCACTCTATATAGAAAAACGACATTTATTCCACGGGTCCTCGTATACGGGAGCGACGTTTGTGTGCTGTCGTCATAGTAGGTAGTCAGTATTTAGGCGTAGTGTCCAGATGGTCTACCGCCTAACTGAAACTGTGTTAGCTTTGATACTACTCTCCTCTTTTCTTTTCGCTTAATATGACAGAGATAGCAATACCAAAGCTGATTTAGTTGGGTGGTATAAGGGCAAGTTCGGTAGTCGGTACTCACGGTGGGCAGCCGGCGACGATAGGCGAGGAGAGACAAGAGCTGCGGGCCGGCGCTCCGCCACGGCAGCCAGCGGTCTCCGAGCCGCACGACCAGCCTCCCGTCCGCCGCGAGCGCGCCGCCTCGCTGGCAGAACTCCTCGAACGGCACCGCGCGCGTCACCATCTCTTCGCGAACGTACACGCCCACTTGACCCCTGCGCAACGATGTAGGTACCACTATTATTCTTATTCTACAGGCAATGCGATAGTATAAATTTGCATCATTAGAATCCTATTATTGCGAATTGAAATTCTAACAAATCACATCTTTACTCCGAAAATCCATTTGTAACGACTACTTAGGGCCGTTAGCCGAAAGTTACGGTTGGTAGGTATAGTCGGGAGAACAGCAACTGCATTTCCGGAGCCCCTGGTTAGAATCCCGCGAGGCAAAACTAGTTTTTTGAAAATGATGTGCGTAATGCCGTTAACTCAAAACGGGTGAAGGAAGGTATGCTTGTCGGAGCTTCCTTGGTTAGGGGAAGGGGACAAATAATATCTACACTTTGAAACGTCACACACTGTCCATTACAGTGTTTTTTTTCACGAATTCGTTCGACGGCCGCCATGTAAAAAGTCAACGAGTTTATCACGATTTAATTAATTGTTTAAATACCTCGACGTTCGTTCATTGTTTAAATACCTCGAAACGTCGAGGTATTCAAACAATTAATTAAATCGTGATTAAGTCCTGTACATTATAAACATTATGTGCTCAACGAGTTAATTTTTTTAGAAAATAATGATCTTCAAGCACCTCTCCCGAGCTCCAGACTTAAGACATTGTCAACATCTGTGTAAAACATTACATACATATACATATATTGGCACATCAGACATTGAAAACATTACTGTGTTCCGGTTTGAAAAGAGAAATCACAGGGCTTAGAGATATAACATCTTAGATCTCTGGGTGACGAGCGCAGTGCAGTGCTAGGTCATGATTTGGACTCTTCATGATCCAATAGCTGCGTGTCACTGTGCAGTTATGTGGCAGGCATGTTGCTTACCATGAGACACATGTCCTGCCCGTCTCATCACTTCTTATTTAAAAAATAAATAAAAATATTTACAATTAGGTACATAAGTATTACATCAGCTATATGGCTTCCATAATACAAGCTTTACTAAGATTAGGGCTAACCAGTGGTGTAAGAGGAAACGTTAAACAATATTTATTTATTATGCCACGAGTACCACTTCCCGTTTTGTATTCACAATTTTCTTTGTGTCACTCTTTCGTTCATTTTGTCAATAACCCTAAATACCCTACCCTAAGTCAAACGTTATTTACTTAACGTTTTACGTTACTACTTACTTGGCTAATATCTTGTCATCGTCATCAGAATCTATCTGGGGCTCCAGAGACGCTGGGGACTGCGGCAGCGAGGGTCCGTTTCCAGACTCGTATTCTTCTTCCGTAGGGCCTGACGTTACGTTGATGTTGGTACTAGGTCCTGCGGACAATAACATTTATATGGATTAGTAGTTACATTCAGGAAAATAATCCTTACATTATTTTGTACAACATATTTATGTTGCACACGCAATAATAATCTTTAGACTTATTTGACAGTCATTTCCATACACTACTAGGCTAGACGGGAAAAATAAGCTGCTCAGGCACAGCTTATATTTTGCGCATACTATCTTATATGTTACAAACTTCGTGTCTCGATCTTTTCGTACATCTCCGAAACGTGTCGACCGATTTTTAATATATTTGGTAGGTATGACAATAAACGCAAAGTATTTTTCGCCATCCTGCTTCTTGTTTACATTTTTAAACGCTGTTTTAATTTGTAAGAACTTCAAATAATTTAACTGTCGTTAATTGACCTGAAGTCATTTACATGGGCGTCATCTTGACATTTCATTCGGCAGAACGTGAATTTGATAGAACGTTAAAATATAATAAGCATAAGCAGCTTAATGTTCCCATTGCTGGGACTGAGAGCTACCCATCGCAAGAAGAGAGACAAGGCCATAATCCACCACGATAACCAAGTGCGGGTTGGTGGATGACACATGAACTCGATAGACTCTAGGTAAATGTCAGTGTTCTCACGATGTTTTCTTTCACGGTATTATGCACATGACTTCAAAAACACAGTGATGCGCGTGGGATTTGAACCCGGGGCTCCGGATCGGCAGTCGCTCAACTAGATCAGCCGTAAGCAACGTTTGATTGAGGCAAATCCACATACGAGTCACTGATCAAGAGTTGAACGTTTGATTGGTCTGTTAGTTGTGTTTTGTTTATTGGCTATAAGGATTGTACTCGTCTTTAGTAGGTACATTATCGCATCTATATTATGTCCCAAAATAAACCTAAATAATTGTTTGGGATTTATTCTACTGTTTGTCTGACAGATTAGAATAAAAGTCTTTTTGTGTCCGATATCGTAATTTTCTGAAAAGGACTAATTACTATGAAAAAGCGGTCACGGTGGCTTGAAATGAAATTGAAATACGCTCGGTTTCGTATTTTGTAAAATAATTATTTGATACGAACCATCAATTCATTGGTTTATCAATAAATGTTTAAATTTGCTTGTCTCTCTGCGTTTTTCTCCATATAAACTTTGATTACTCACAGTAAGTTTGTGAAATAAACGATCACAAAATAGGATCTCCGGATCTCAGTTCATACTTCACGTATCACATAATTCTATTCATATTACCTATACAAATATATACTTTGTGTAAAGTAACGAGCAAAGTAATAATTTCTACGATCACGCAACACTTATCTGATGAGTGATGTCGTCAATCGTTCTTTGTAAAGGACTTTGCACTTGGAAATCGTTATGTCATGCAAAAACTAACAAAGAACGCCCGCGTGTCGTATTGATTAAATCCCGTCATTTTCGGCTACTTTTTATTCGATAATAATGTCATTCTGAGTACATTTACACTTATTTTGTTAAGAAGTGTACCTCAAAATGTACGAGTAACTTCAATTACATTTTTTGCGAACCCCAAAGTGAGAAGCTCTTACTTATAAAAGGATTCATAAATACTTTGAAGTTCTTTTTTTTCACGGACACGCCAAGTTTGTTTTTTCTCTGTTGGTTGAGAACAACTTTTTTGTTATATTGTAAAAAAGTGTACCTATACATATAACTGTACTAAGTATATCTCAAGTACCCAAGTTATTTATAATCAGAGTGCCGGCATTTCAGTTTTAAATATTTTAGCAACGACGGTTTTTGTGCGTGACACGCTGTCGTGTAAACTTTTTAATGTCAGGCCACAGCCTCTTGGTTGTTTTGTGAAAGATACTTTTAAAACAACTGAGGATAAGCATAGCCTGAAGAACCCACTAAATGTTCCCACTGGTTGGACACGGGGCCTTCTTCGACCACGCTTGCTAGCCTAGTGCGGGTTGACGGATGACACATTCGAAAGATTCTAGGTACACGTCGGTTTCCTCACGATGTTTTCCTTCACCGTTTTCAGTTAGCGGCATTACGGACATGCCTTCGAAAAGGCAATGGTGCGTGTGGTTTTGAACCCGGGCTCTCCGGGTCGGCAGTCGCCGTTTTCCCGACTAGACTAGCCGTAACTTAACAACGTCTGATCTGAACATCTGATCGAATGACCTCAATTCAACGATGTGCGAGCCTTATGCTGTCATGTTTAGTAACAATTACAAGCACGATACAATTGAAGATGTGTGTCAATAACCCCGTTTCAATTATTCGATATCTAAACAACCGGCGCGTCTATCAGCTCTAGTGAAAGAAACATGTGTGTACTAAAAATAAGGCTATCTTCATTTAATTCAATTCAAAGTCGTTCACACAATGCGGAAGTTTGATCATGTTTTCAATTTACTGTTGTTATCCTCTGTGCCGGTAGTTTTAGATAAATATTTTCGTAAGCCAATTCCCAAATGGCAACAAGCCTTAATATTACTTAGATACAAAGTGACAAAGCAAACGAATGTCGCTCAGCGAGTCTGTTGGTAGACATATAGAATGATAAACTTTCCATGAGTTAGTATACAAATTTAATATAGCTCGCCTCAAACAGGTTTTGAGTATTTACTGAGTTTAATGCCATCTTTTTTACACGTGATTTTTGTCAGTTTCTGTGGCTCTCAGTAACTTTCTACTCAACATGTTTTATGAGTGACTTTATCAAATTTAAAGAGAGATCATCTAGATATAGGTACATGCAACGAAGCCGCATGTTCTTTATGTGTAAGTCGAAGAATATATCGGAATACCTACATCAAATAATTACGTATTTGTTTTTCTAATCGTATTTCTGTCCTTGCTCTATGAGGTAATTTTTTACTATTATAGTAGTTTTACACTAACCTCTCCCCTGATTTTAAACGACGATGCTGTCTATGACGCGACGGAGCGTGTTTACCTAGAAAAAACCGTTTCACTCTCGACTTGAAGCGACCAAGATTGTAAGCATCAGAAAATACCCACTCAGGCAACGTATCATAGACATTCTTATCACAAAAGTAAAGCCAAGCCTTTTCGTTCGAGTCTTTGGAATCGCTTTTAAATCCTACATTATAAATGCGTAAATTTGGATGCTTAGATATTTTGATGTGTGTTGCTCAATCACTACAGAACGTCTGAACGGATCGGGTATTTGGAATACAATCTGGAATAGCACATGAGCTACTTTTTGTATCGGGAAAATAACGGAAACATCGCCCGCGTTTTTACCCGGGTAGTTTCCGTTTCCGTTATTTTAATGCTAATAGTTTTTTTTTTAATAATAAGTGACGAGACGAGCAGGACTTGTGCCTGATGGTAAGCAACATGCTTGTCACATAACAGCACAGTGACACGCAGCTATTGGAGCATGAAGAGTCCAAATCATTACCTAGCACTGTACTGCGCTCATCACCCAGAGATCTAAGATGTTATATCTCTAAGCCCTGTAATTTCTCTGGAAACATTGCCCTTCAAACCGGAACACAGTAATGTTTTCACATTACTGTTTGGCGGTAGAATAACTGGCAAAGGCTTGGTACTTCCCCAGGCGGACTCTGCTAGGAGTCCTACCACTACTAAAATATAGTATTAATAGTACCTTTGTGATATCTCTCCGTGTGGTAGGTGGAGAGGTACAGGTTAGGATCGACGGCGCCCTTGTCTATGTCGTCGAGGTAGACGCCCTGCTCCGGCGCGTGCTCCTTGGATATGAGGCGGAACATGCCGCTGAGCACGCCGCGCCCGCTCGGCCGCTCCTCGTCCGAGCTCAGGGGCTCCGTCGGCGACGCGGGCTCCGCTGGCGACGCCGGCTCAGGGGACTGAACGAAACATAACACGAGTTGAAAAAAAACGACGACTTTAGGATGGATACTCAAAAACTCATGAACAGATATTGAAAAAAGTTCAACAATATCTTAGGACGGAGACTCAAAGGAAAATGACGGAATCACTGTTTCCTCAAAATGTTTCTTATACAAAAATTTAAAGGCTTCAGTTTACTCCTCACTCTATGATTTGTAAAAAGCGACATCTGTTAAGTATGCAAACACGTATAGTTATGCGAGTTAAAATTATTGCGTATACGGTTTGGAATGTTCAAAAGTTTTCAGATGCGTCAAGCCGAATATCGATCACACATTGCATTTTTTTTGTACAATTGGTGATTACAAAGCATGAAAGAGAAACAGAACAAGAACAAAATTTAAAAAAATTATTAACCCCCGACTACTTGTTATCTGTACAACATTCTACTAGTCAAGCTCTTTAATTTGATACCCATATTAAAGGAGTTGTGAAAAGAAATGTATTTCGCCATTTTGTGAAAGCGGCCATCTTGGATTTGAAATTTGTCATAGTGCAATGTATTCTACTAGTCAAGTCGTTTGATACCCATATTGAGGTAAGTTGTGAAGAAATATTTTGTCCGCCATTTTGTGGCGGCGGCCATCTTAAATCGATATTAACCAAACATAGCTAAGAACATCCGCACGGATATTAACTTTCAAATAAAAAAAACGCATTGAAATCGGCCCATCCGTTTGAGCTCTATGGTGCCACAGACATACACGCAGACAGACAGACATCGACGTCAAACTTATAACACCCCTTTTTTTGGCCGGGGGTTAAAAATAGTTTAAGCTTTGAGAAGTTGACTCAGTCCTTGAGTCCTTGACAAGGGTAGGTACTTCCGTTTATTATTCCGACAACAAATGAAAAAGCATATGACGATCATAGTTTGACAGTTGCTAAAACTTAACTGACCTCAATGGGCGAAGCGGCGTGGGCAGACGCAGAGTTGTCCCTCGGCGGCGGCTCCGGGAGCTCGCCCCAGCGCCACGACTGCGAGGACTTGTCGCCGGCGGCCGCGCCCGCGCGACCCAGCTCCACCTCCGTGTCCGACTGCACGGGCGTCCCGCCGCGAGAGCCCCCCGTCACGTACATTGAACTGGAAGATGCCACACCATTAGATATCTTCTTCTTTACAAATCGCGGAAGAAATAAAGAAAGATTAAACTTTGATCGAGCAAACCGACCGCGAATCCCAAACTTTGAAAGCTTGCTCGACCCCGAAAGAGATGAAAATCAGGGTTCAACAATACAAAGATTTAGTCTTCTAAGAGGGTGGGGTTTAAGAGTAAAACAGAGTGGGCTTCCCGCCACGAACATAGAAATGGAAAATACAACACCATTACATGTCTTCTTCCCAAACCACCTATATGTATGCCAGAAAGGAAGTGTTAAAGTTTGATCGAGTAGACCGACCGAATCCCAAACTTTAAAAGCTTGATCAACCTTGGCCATCCAAACGGTATAGGAGTGACGACCAAAACAGAGTGACATAAATAGTATACGTTCTACACTTACGACAGGCACTTAGAAAAAGAGAAATTTTATTTAAGGGAACCACAGATAGAGTCTAAAGGCATGTATGTTCAAGACCCAATTCGAAATATTAAGATAAAACCAGCAAACAGGATTATTGTACGGTAATATAACTAAAGTGTATGTGTTTGCGCTGGTGGAAACCGTTTTCCTGCCACAACGAAGAAGCGGAGCGTATCCTGCTGAACGATAGATCAATGATATTTTCTATGTCACAGTTTTGATCTAGTCTTTAGGTACAACCGAAGAGATGGTAAGATAAACGAGAGGCTTCTACCTAACAGTGGGACAGAGATAAGGTTAGAACTGTGACAGATTGCAATATCAAAGAAAGGCCTATAACTAAAGTGTGGAGACGGATCGATGATGATTAGTATGTACATTGTACAGGTACTTTTCTTCAATGGTACTACTTAATTTGTGGAATGTGCTACAAATTTTTACGATATGTGAATTGTGCACAAATTTTGTTTTAGTATCATGTCTTCCTTTTATAATCAGACCTACCAATGGTCTCCTTACTAAACCCACACATCTGTTTTGAACCTAATCATTTGATGGAAAACGAACACGTAGTTAGAAAGATAGCAGTGACATGACGTAACTATTAATTTCACATATGCATTTACAAAAATATCACTTAGAATTCAGAAGTAGTTAAATTATTTTTGCGTAGCGGATTACAGATAGTGCGTCCTTCAGGGGGGTCTTAGATAGGTGGCAGTAACTACAAGGAAATGACGATAAAATTTTTAGATTGACGTTGCGATTTTAGATAATCTTGATATGACATATCAGTTATTTGTGCTTACATTGTTATGTGAAAATATTTATGTTTGTCGTAAGTAACTGACTTCGTTCGAATGAAAATCCGTACACCCGAATAAAAATCAATATTTACAATAACTGTTGATAATGGCAGTAATTTAAAATTGTAACCAATGGGGCTGTAATTCAGTCCACATTAATCAGTCTACTAGATCATGGAATTGGTTGATTTGCTGGGTGGTTGACGAACAGAAACAAAGCGACTGTTATTTGGGTCAGCCGACGGGAAATATGATAAACAACTGACTCATTGACCACAACAACAAGAGGTGACTGACCAATGAGAGAACAGCTGAGGCAGTGCTGTCTAATAAGTTGTAAACAAAGACT
Source organism: Ectropis grisescens (assembly GCA_017562165.1). NCBI lineage: Eukaryota > Metazoa > Arthropoda > Insecta > Lepidoptera > Geometridae > Ectropis > Ectropis grisescens. The sequence goes on along the minus strand of CM029771.1, from coordinate 11,942,546 downwards.
TAGCGAGACAAAGCGTGGCCAGTCTGCAGAGATACTAATGCAGGTGTCGTTTAATTAAGGGAAACTACGAAGTTTAGATTAACATATACATTTCTATTCAGTATTCCTTTTGTTATAAGTTAGTTAGTTAGTCTGACGGGGCCTTTTCCGCACTTAGCCTTTTAATTGGACCATTGTGCGTTGTTATAAGTCTCTGTTGTTGAATCTTCAAGACTTTCACAGCAATGTCTAACAGTTCATGTCATTGTGAACTCTTGTAAATAGCCTTTTAATTGTTTCTGCTATATCAATAATGAGTCCCTAATACACTATATTACAAGATTAAAATATCTACTTCCGACTAGACAATTAAAATTAGCCAGTTAATTGGTTTAACTAGATTAACGCTCGCTAAAATAGAATTACGTCAATGATAATCCAACTATTGCAAATCTACACATTACTGTCTACGTGGCGATACTGGCGATCCATAATACAGCGAATGAACGGCTCCATACTATCATTACTCGAAGCTGAATATTAAATTACTCGTTAATAATTGCAAACGGAAAAACTAATCGCTTAGGCTTCAGCGTTACCGTGATGGAAGAAACAAACGCGTGTTAAATAGTTATTTCGTGTAGAAGCGAGGCGTGTCGAATAAAGGGGTTTGTAATTACGCGTTTCTGGCGATGCCGCCGGCATGCACCTCGAACGCCGTGTCGGACAGCGCGAGTGGGATGCGGTGCTCGCCGCCCAGGTTCATGTTCGACATCTCATCGCTGCAACCAATGCCTCTTATCTTAACGGACTCACCGATCAACTTTCAATCGTTTGTTGTTATTTTACAAACACGTTAATATCAACCAGTATTACTAAATCATTAATTAATCTATTTTATATTTACCTGAGTGCTGCCGAAGCGACCTCACCGTCGCTGAAGAAATTGAGATCATTAGCAGTCTGAAGGGGAAGCCGTTTGCGTGGGACGTTGCTCGGAACCGGCCCGGTCTGACTGACTGGAAATTGAGCTCGTTGATGACTTTCTTTGGTGCTTCTTCTTTGAGCTCACTTTTCTTGTTTTCTTTTTCTCTTTTTTCCGTTTCCGTTGGTCTTATCGTCCAGGATAGTGGGCGCCGCATCTATCGGGCGGAAATCGTTGTGTGCGCTGATTTTCTGCACAGCTTGGTGAGCTTCGCTTCCCACCTCGCCGAGTTGAGCCGCGGCGAAGGTTCTAGGGCGGCCGTCCGTTCCGTCAGGGCCGCCCTCGTCGAGACCCTCCATCTCGAAGAGAGCGTCGTTGTCATTGTTTGTATGGTCCACGGTGGCATTATTTTTCAATTTGCTCGGATCAGGTTTCTGCATTGTTTGTCCGTCTGCTGTGTATCTGCCAGGCAACAAAATCACATTATCGAGACTGTAGATTTACATTAAATGTAAATTATTATTGGATAACTTATAAACGACACGTATCTTTCTCTCGGCGTGTGTTTTAATAAAGATACTAACACTATGACTATATGTCTTATGCGATATTGTCCACGGTATTGGTCGTAAAGCGATTGTCATTAATTCAAAACATGTACACCTTTGTTTTCCACTACACGCAGAATTTAAATTTAACCGCGATATAAATTCTAATAGCTGTTGCTTTCATCGTTATGACTAGCATTTTTTTTTTGCCCTAACTGCCGGTCAGGTTGTGTATGTGACAATACAATAGACCCGGAACAACGTACTGGTTACCTAAAAAGACATGCTTAGATATTTGCGTGTATGGTTTTAGAAATACTCGTAAAATAAACGAGCTCATATGAATCGAAAAATAAAGCATTAATTCATTTATTGGACTCAAATCTCGCAGGTTGAAAGGAGCAATACATCGTTGAGAGAGATAAGATTGCTCCAACTCATATTCTCGTGCAGAGAGAGAGAGAGAGTCTATGGGGGATTATCTACAATTTTTAGATCAATCAATGTTACATTGTTTGCTATTTTAAAAACCTATTTTAAGTTATGTAACACGATAGTGTAGGATGATATTCACCACTCAACCATCGGACAGACTGGTGAAGGTAAATATGGTACAAAATCATGACACCAGTCAGCCAGATCCTACAATAACTATGTACTATTCACTCATACACGAGATTCAATAGTAGTCTCATATAATTACTTACCTGCGTTTGGTATAATCGGAGGCCTGGCCATGGTCTGGCTCAACAGCTGATAGGGAGTTCCTTCTCCTGGGTTCGTAGCGCTCTTCAAACCGAGCGGCCGGTATCGGAGACGTGGCGAGGTGAGCTGAACATTCAGCTTCATCTTCCCCGACTTCTTCTACAAAGAACGCCTCGCCAGACTCGCCGAGTTTCATGTGAATTTGCAACGGTTCGCCATTTAGCTCCAAATCCACCTAAAAAGATAAGTAAGCTCAGTGACCCGTGGCAGAATTTTTAGACCGCATGACGATCGGCACTGCTTGAAATAGCAATAATTCAAATCAACAATAGTCGAATCGCTAGACAATCATCTGACGGTTCATTCGACCTATTTATACATCTCGTCCCAATTATGATACTTTCATTTACATAAGCAGCAATTGGAAATCATAAACTGCGTCTTATTTCATGTTTGCACTTGAAGAAATATGTTAGATTCTATATTTTTGTCATCCTGATAAATAGTAAAGCAGTAACTGAAAATCTATTGTCAACGGAGACCCTTTCGATCTACAAGTTAGTTTGAGTTTTATAGTTAAACAAAAACTGTTGTTTCATTAATGATGGTAATTAATGGAAGTATCCTTGTTAATTGATTATTATTGTGAATTTAGTAAAATGCTTGGAAAGACTTTAAATAAAAAACAAAACTAATCGAACCAATAGGCAAACAACCCCTAAGTCTTTTTAGAGGTAGAAGAGTGATAAGTCAAGTCATACAGATAGCAACACGTTGTGTCGAAAACCGTCAATAGTTATCAATACAAAAATAAACGGTGCGATAAACAGGAATGGCCTATAAACCGACTGACATAAAAGTATTTGTTTTGTTGAGTCGATATCAGTCTCGATGTTATCCGATGCTGCAAGATAGGCTAACTATACACAACACCAACGAGTCTTTACTTGAGCAAATAAAGGAGTCAAGTGCAGGTCAATCTTGTGTGAATCATCATATTTTCCTTTAGGTCTGAAACACTGATGAAATTTTGACGAAGTTAAAAATTTGCGCATTTGTCATGGACGCTTGCTCGAATTACAATATCTGATGTGTGTTATGTAGAAAACAACAGCAAAAACAAACAAAAACACTTGTTTGTAGTTTACTAATTACTATGCTATTTCAACAACTTTAGTTGTCGATTCAGAACACATCACATCCCTCCTCCAACCTTGACTATTTCACCATCGAACGCGTCATGACAGTTTCAATGACAGAACTCTCATCGGTTCGAGTTCAAAAGAACCCACGTAATAAACTCGTCCAACGAACATATTTGATTAGAGTGGTGCCCTTGAGGTATAGGTACATATTTAGCTAAATTTAACCGGATTCGGTTTACGTTTATTAACTTCTTCACGGAAATTTAGGGTGTGATCGGAAGCATAAATACATTCCGATTTCAATCTGTAACATTATTATAATACATTTACAAATACCGATGGATGTCCAAACGTTATCATGATAACGCATGTTACTAAAATATAAAGAAATGTAGACAAGAATAAACTATTTTTAACAAAAAATTAAACCGACTTCAACACCACAAATAGGCACTCAAAAGCGAAAAATAATTTAACATAGGTAATTAATATAACCGCTACTCACTCATCCATATAAAGTCGGTGCCAGAGTCTAGTTAAAAAGCTAGTAGATAGATACTATGTACGAGGTAGTAAGTAGGCATAGGTATATCTATCTATACTTATTAGAGTTGGCTGGCACCGACTTCATATAGATGAGTGGTAGCGGTTATATTAATTACCTATGTTAAATTATTTTTCGCTTTGAGTGCCTTATTTGTGGTGTTGAAGTCGGTTTAATTTTTGTTAAAAATAGTTTATTTTACCCTTTTTAGTGCTAAACAAGTTTTCATTAATGCATTTACACGATTTTCGACAGGGTCGAATTTCATAACTTTGTGAAATCTACAAATATGTCACCCAGACGAATTAATCTTAAAATGAAAAACCGCATCGCAACCGGCCCATCCGTTTGAGCTCTACGGTCACTACGGTGCCACAGAGCCCACAGACCGACAGATATTTTTTGATCGGGGTTAAAAAGTATAGCCTTGCTTTCGATTATATTGTCCAAACGAGGTGGAGGTGTTCAATATGCAGCTCGAGATATAGATGATTCTAACTTGAAGGTTGATAGCGCGTGTTATTTTACTAGTGGCGCCATCTAGTTTGCTAGGGCTGTACTAATGGTTGGTAATCAATAAAGATGTAATCAAGTTTGTTGTATGCCAGCCCTCCTTAAATATTTATTTTGTTTTATTCTAAGTATTTGTTGTTACAGCGGCAATAGAAATATATAATCTGTGAACATTTCCACTGTCTACCTATTACCGTAACGGTGATACCTACAGACGGATGACGCAATCACTATGTCGTCGAGGTAAATTTTAGTTGTTTTTGTTCATATTTCGAAAACTACTACACCGATTTCGATAAAATTTATATGGGACCACCTCTGAACTATGATCTACCAAACAAAACAAGAACCATCGAAATTGATTGACAATTGGCGGCGCTATCGAGTAACATACATACAAAAAAAAAAAAAAAAAAAAACATACAACCGAATAGAGAACCTCCTCCTTTTTGGAAGTCGGTTAAAAATGCGGAAAAAAACGTTTTTATCACCGAGCGAAAAGATAGCACGAATAGCAGGTGGCCGCATGAGGTGAACTATTTGTGCCAAAATGTTTAAAAATCATGATTTGAATTGTGCCTCTCTTTGGCATCAATCCAACTTTTACCCCGCGTGTGAATCAGACGCAGATTCCTGTCTCAATTTGGCAATGCATGCCTCTACTCTCTAGGTACTTACTTCCCAAAGCGTCATGCTAAACAATTGTAGAACTCTACATTTTAATGTCGTACGGCGTACTATGCGAACCATATAGGTAAACAAGTTTTACATATATAAAACTAGTGTTTACCTATAAAAAGACAAACAGTATTTTTCCTAGAAAATCACTTGATAACTGAACAACAATTATGAGTCATATTATAACGCTTAGATGCATTTTATTTAGTAACTGATTGCGTAGTTTTGTTTGTTATTCTACTTAGAAGATAATGAGTGTCGAATATGTGAAACCTGGTGAAACCACGCGTTCGAATTGTCAGAAGCTCAATAATCCTTGTCTCCGCGGTGAATGTGTCCGAAGATTCTAGAATCTAGAGCGATCGGTAAACGCGTGGTTACCTCTCCACCACGTTGGTCCGAATGCCTAAGCTCACAGTTTGTGTCTTGTCTACATTCCTAGTTATAATTATACTTTCGTCCACGAGACTGAGGTTTGATTCGCGAAATTTGTGACGGCGCCGGCACAGAATTTCGTGCTGTGAGACATACACACATTTTGCTAGATGATTTGTCACTGTTGTGAGCAAAATTATTATAACTGGGTCACGATGAATTATTCATTGGAGATGATAAAATGATAACGAAAATAATGCCGACACTATTTACGAATGAAATATTAAAACAGAATAAAGCAATACTAATTGAAGAGCTAGCCCAATACAAAAAAACAATTATAAACGCAGAGTTCGTTGAGACAATTTAATGTAAATAGTCCAAGAAAACAAAAATAAAACTACGAACGAAAACGAAACTACGAAAAGTAAGAACTAACCAGAAAACTACATTCAAAATAATTATGTGGATGAGATATGCACGATCCTCTAAAGATTTAGTATTAAGGTCATGTTATTTATAGGAAAAATGTCCTCAATAAAGTAAACTAGGAAACGGAATAGACGGTAGACATATACTTGAACCAAGTACGACTATCTTCAAATACTTCCCTGTAACATGCATCTGTTACAAAATGTTAGATCTCATAAGTAAACGTATGCGGGCAGAATAAACAGCAATGGTTAATAAAATCGTCGCTATATAAGCAAACACCAGTGGAACGTACTCGTACTAGATGTGGTAATTTAACAGCTGTTATATGGCAGACACACTAAAACTCGAATGGCAATATTTACTCTGGCGATATTTTCTGAAGGCTATCTAACGATACACTCAAGGTTGGAATGGAAGATCATTTATTCTTTAAAATTTAAATACCCAAGTACCTAAGATTCAGTCGATTCTTTTAAGAATTTTGTTTGTTCAGTTATATTAATAAACTATTTTCGTACAAAAAATTAAACCGACTTCAAAACCACAAATAGACACTCAAAAGCGAAAATTAAATTAATAACATTATAATAAGCGCTACTCACTCATCTATTTGAAATCGGTGCCAGTCAGGTCAAAAAGCTAGTACTATGTAGGCACGTGGTAAGTAGGCACAGGTAAGTACATAGTATCTATCCACTAACTGTTAGACTTGGCTAGCACCGTCTTCAAATAGATGAGTGAGTAGCGGTTATAATAATGATACTAATTTATTTTTCGGTTTTGAGTGCCTATTTGTGGTTTTGAAGTCGGTTTAATTTTGACGTGACAACGTCTTATAAATTGGTTTGCCGGGTGACACTTCAAGAAACTGCGTTACGCTCCGCTCACGTTATGCGCTCACAACGAGAGCGAGTGAGAGGCACGCGTCCCTTCCACTCGGGCATGGTTAGCCCGCCTAAGAGCGAGAGAGACAGACATAAAAAGTGAAAGGCACGCGTCCCTTCCGTAAAATTATTTTACCACTCAAAGTCGTTGTCACGTAAAACTTTCGCCCGTATACCGACTTTACAGGCAACCTTTTTTTTTTGTACGAAAATAGTTTATTTTACCCTTTTTGGTGAAAAACAGTTTTTATTCATGCATTTACACAATTTCGTATTGTCAGGATCGAGTTTCATAACTTTTGTGAAATCTACTACTACGAGGGTCAAACTGAAAGTTCTTAGAACTGGCCACTTATAAACAATATCATAAAAAAATAATTCTATAATTTGAAAATAGAACTCTTTGCCAATATTACTGAGTATATACTTCATTCATTTGTCATTTGTTTTACGATTTGGCGGCAAATTGAAAATTGTCTGTGTCACGTCAACATGAATTTAACACGAGAAAATTTTCGTGCAATGATTTTTTTAGGACTTTCGATGTCATTTAAGTCAACAAGAAAGTTATGATAGACTACGATTGGCCTTTCACGATGAAGCCCCATCTCGTGCGACTGTTTACAACTGGTTTAATGAGTTTAAACGTGGTCGCACTAATCTCACTGATGATTTACGTGAGGGACGGCCTTCTACGGCGACGACTGAAGATAACATCTGTGTTGTGCGGCGTATGATAGAGATTGACAAAAGAGTGACCTATCAGCAGATTCGGACAAGCTTAGGCATCGGTATGAGTCAAGTGCACAAAATCCTACACGAACATTTAGCGGTCAGGAAGCTTTGCGCCCGGTGGATACCTCATAATTTGACTGAGGCTCAAAAACTCCATCGTGTGGATTGGTGCCGTAAAATGATTGAAAGATTTAACGGAGGTGACTCAAATGCTGTGTTCGACATACTAACAGGTGACGAAAGCTGGATTTACTGTTATGATCCTGAAACCAAAAGACAATCTGCTCAGTGGGTGTTTCCTTTCGAGGAGTTGCCAACTAAAGTGAAGAGAGATCGAAGTGCGGGGAAAAAATGGTGGCCTCGTTCTTTGGAAGGATAGGTCATTTCGCAACAATTGTGTTAGAGGATCAAAAAACAGTTTCTGCAGAATGGTACACTACCAATTGTTTGCCACTTGTCTTGGAAAAAGTTCGAGAGAAACGACCTCGCAGTAGGATCCTCCTTCACCACGACAACGCCTCATCGCACACCGCCAAGCGAACGATCGACTATTTGGCGACATCAAACGTTGAATTACTGGGTCGCCCGCCGTATAGCCCCGACCTCGCGCCTTGTGAATTTTATTTATTTTCAAAAATTAAAGAAAAACTTAAAGGATACCGGTTTATGAATGCTGAATAAACGGTGGCTGCGTATCGCGATGCCATTGAAGAGACCCCTAAGGACGAGTGGGCAAAGTGCTTTTCCCAGTGGTTCCATCGCATGCAGCGGTGTATTGACGTGAATGGACAATATTTTGAAAAGATATAATAAAACTAATAACTGGCTAATGTAATCAGTTTTTGATTTTCTAAGAACTTTCAGTTTGACCCTCGTAAATACTGTCATTATATCAAATCTATACTAATATTATAAAGCTGAAGAGTTTGTTTGTTTGTTTGTTTGTTTGCTTGAACGCTAGGATCTCGGGAAGTACTGGTCCGAATTGAAAGATTCTTTTTCTATTGGATAGTCCATTTATCGAGGAAGGCTTTAGGCTGTAGAAAATAACTCTACTATTAATTGAAGCGGAGCATGAAACAAGAATGTAACAAAATCGGGAAAAAATATTCCCCTTTTGAGAGTTTTCGTACGTTTCGTGCTTTGACATGATACATGACAGCATGTGTCAAAGATTGCGTCATTGAATTTCAGTAATCTGTGCCTTGAATATAAACCTTTGCTAAATTTTTTTTCTAAATCTGAGTTGGTACGACCAATTTCCGACAGGTGGCGTAGCAGGTTGCTGAAGAGGTTTTTGTTTGAAATCGATATTCTCAGGAATGAGTGAACCGATTTCAGTCATTCTTTCACCGTTGGATATGTACGGGATCCCGATGAGTGCTATATAATATAACACGGGCGAAGCCGGGGCGGGCATCTAGTAATTTAATATAATTGCAGTACCTGTCGTCACGCCTATTGTACGCAAATTTTAGTTTTTCGAATTCATAGTTCAAAAACCACCACCGATTTCGATAAGATTTATATGGGACAATTCGGGAAGCCGAACACAAAAATAAAATTTAAAATCGGTCCCCCGCACCGACTTTAAATCGAGAAATCAGGTAACATACATAAAAAAACATTGTGGTCGAATTGATAACCTCCTCCTTTTTGGTTAAAAAAAAGTAACGATTGATTGATTTTACAAGTGCATTATATCACGTACGTAAATAATGATTTGAGACATAGAGAACATTATTTTCTTGTATAAAGAAAATTAGTTTTTTGTTTGAACGCGCTAATCTCGGGTATAACTGGACTGATTAAAAAAAACACCGGTAGCACTCCGGGAGTGCCGGCAGAAGTGAAAACTTCAATATTAACGTTGTGTTTAATTATAAGTATAAAAGTACTATCATCTATGAGGTAGAATACATAATTTAAACAATTCACATTTACGAATACACAACAGTCAAGCAATCAGCTGTCACCATCCTTGGATACGCGTGTAATGTAACGTTACATATTGGCTTTAAACAATGTGTAAGCGTACATTACCTTCCTGTTCAAATTAAAATTTGTCACGATGCAAAGTATTCTACTAGACACGCCCTTTCGTTTGATGCCCATATTGCGGTAGTAGTGAAAAAAAAAATATAATTCGCCATTTTGTGGTGGCGGCCATTTTGGATTTGAAATTTGTTATAGCGGATAGTACTTTGCTAATCAAGCCCTTTCATTTGATACCCATATTGAAGTATGCTGTGAAGAAATATTTTGTCCGCCATTTTGTGGAGGCGGCCATCTTGAATCGATATTAACCAAACATAGCTAAGAACACCCGCACGGATATTAACTTTCAAATAAAAATAACCGCATCGAAATCGGTCCATCCGTTTGAGCTCTACGGTGCCACAGACAGACACACACACAGACAGACAGACAGACAGACATTGACGTCAAACTTATAACACCCCTTTTTTTGGTCGGGGTTAAAATAGGTTTATATATATATATATAGAATCTGAATCTCGGAAACGGCTCGAACGATTTTCGTGAAATTATGTAAACAGGGGGTTTCGGGGACGATAAATCGATCTAGCTAGGTTTTATTTTTTAAAAACATCATTTTATGCGTGTTTTTAGACAATGAAAAACTCCTACAATGTCATTAGAATACGATAACTTATTTCGCCACTGTTCTTTAAGTCTAAATGGCTCAGACGGAATATGCTCGCCCTCGGAGACAACAGGCCCCGGTTCGAATCCTGGTGGTTACTTTTCTTTTAGTTCTTTTTTTTTTGCTCGCCATCGGAGTCAACAGGCTCCGGTTCGAATTCTGGTGGTCCTTTTCTTTTTGTTCTTTTTTTTCTGAGAAAATCTTATACTTAGCGCTTTTTAGTAGGTCTAAGTAAGTCATCACTTCGTAATCGTACCTGCCTAAATATAATTTAAAAAAACCGAGCAAAGCTCGGTCAACCAGGTACTAACATACCTATATATGTAAAAAGAACCTAAATGACAAAAATCTTGGACTCCAGAGTTTGTGACTCCACAAACTCTGCCTACCTAGATAAGATTTAAATTTAAAAAAAAACAGCTGATCAAGCGCTTGCCGAAATACCTATGCACACGCAAGTAGTCTGGATGACGGCTGGTTAAGCTAAGCTTTGAATCATATAAAAGCATTACGTTGTTAACAAATAATTTCGAAGGCAATAATAAAGTTTAATAATAAATGCGAAGGACTCACCACTTTAAAGTTAGAACGTAGCACGCCGAGTTTCCCGAACCGGACATGGAACGGAGAGCACGTGAAACTGCCATCTGGCTGTTCTACCACTACGACATCGATAGCTCCCGTCAGCGTCGCTCCGTTGATCTCATTGTAAAACTCACGAAAGTTCTTTATGAACTTATCGATATAGTGCATAGAATACATTTTCACTAATTGTCCACTTCACTTCTTTGTCACAAATATAGTCACGATGTCTTTATGTATTATTTTATGTTCACTGTAATCCTTCACAAACTTACCCCATTTTGGAACAGGGCTCAGTGAAATAAGGAATAGGAATCTGAAACAACAAATGCAGCTTATAATATACAATGATAACTCATACAGTAATACGTAACCATACTAACTAAACTATTGTAAAATTTGATTTGTAAAAGGAAAATGTTTATTCCAGATCCATATTTCCAGAAGGTATTTATTTATTGCCGTCAGGGATACTTCGTGTTGTCATTGGTATGGAGTGAATGTGTGTCAAAGGTTATCGAATCCGTCTTGTGAAATTTATTGCAATTTCTTATTACACATTTAATTTGATGGGTATGCTTGCTTCCTGCTTTGGTGTATCTTTCAATCATGAATCCATTTTCGTGATTCAGTCATTACTCACGTTCCTCGTAACAGAAACTGTATTTAATAACGTACTTAAAATTATCGATAAGCGTATCATTTTAATACCAGATAATCGTTACGGTTTCAAACAAAAGCATCAATAATTCGCTTTATCTAAACTATTTCATCATCAAACAAAATATCGAAATGCCTCACATGTTTAAACATAGCCCTAAATAACATAGTTTCATACTATTCAAGCATGCCTTGGGTTGCGTTAATATCAATTGATTTATTGGGTTGATACACTGCGGACTAGGCACGGCTGCACTCACAGGATGTTGCACAACGTTTGCATGGCTTTACAATCGAGAGACGAAAATATTTATAGACATAGATATGTTATGTAGAAAGTGATTCCGTTATTGAGGTCACTGACTGACATTCTGAAGTCTAGAATAAAACATTTCGAAACTTACCTACTAACAAGCAAAAACTATACGTTAAGTTGGAAATGGAATTGCAGGTGGTTAAAATACCAGTAGATAATTTCGCTAGACCTAGAAGTTCGTTATTATGTACGCGAGGACGTTGACGCGAGATTAGCCAATAGGAGCGGGGAGAGCGAGCACGCAACCGAAGCATGCCAAACCGAAGCCGTGACACTGAGGGACTCTGCCCCCGACGACATACATCTAATGAAGGTGTTGTGACTAATTTTGTAAGAATAGCCATAAACTATAAGTCATATTATGTGCTATATGTGAATGTTTGGCACGATATTCCGGTAAGGTGAAGTACCTATGATTAGCAAGATCATGGACGTTCTGCTCTAGAAGTGGCTACTATCGCCAAAAATAGTCAGTTGATTAGTCAATAAGGAAAGGTTTACGTTGATAATTTAACATCGTTGTGTTTATCATTCGGAAATCTTTAATCCAATACATGATGTAGTATGTAACTTTTTAAGTACCTTTTATTTCAATTTAGCTGTTTATGGTTTCTGATAATATTCAAAAGAAATATTTTCCATTATACAAATGAACAAAACACTATTAATAACATTATAATGGAAACCAAAGCTCAGACTGGCAAGACATGGGCAGTGGCAGGCGTCCAAGGAAACCCGAGTGACGACCGGCTGTGGCCACCATTTATTTTAACACCAAGGGCATCAAGTTCAATGGCTATAACAGTCTAAGAAATTAACTAATGTATGTGTCCACAAATGTTCTCGTTGCGATTTCATTCCTTCAAAGTCTCTAAAGAACGTTACCTCATATTTTTTTAAAAGATTTTGAAACTTATTAATTATTCAAAACGAAATATCTACGAGATATTTATGTTAATATAAATAAATAATATTACTACTATATTTTGTAACCACTGCTCCAAAATAATCAGCGATTTCATGAGAAGCGAGCTCGTCCCGGATTTGTTAAATAGTTGGCTTTTAATCGTTATCAGTTTCCGTTAAATCTTTTTGCAAACGTGAGAGCCCATTTTACTAATTGCTTAAGACGTCTTAAGAAAAATAATAATTAAAAACAATAACTGTTTTGGGGTTTCGTGTCCGTGGATGAGAAATCTCTGATGAGGGGGAATATCATTTCTAACTTTCTTATGTTATATCTGTCAATGGATATAATATTTATGAGACCCGCTTCCAAGTGATATTTTTATTTATAACAAAGTTTTTCTTATATTTTGATCGGCTCGTCATAAAATTTATAATATTTGAATATTAATTCGACATTTTGTGTAATTTTAGATGTATAAATAACTTAAAATGACGAGTTAAACAATTAGTAAAATTGGTAAAATGATAATTCGAGTCCGCGATATACATTTGAAACTAAAACTTAACAGGTCGTTACCAGAAAACAAGGGTGTGGACCACGGATATTCGGGGGATATGCCTTGATTGCGAATTTAGTTCGAAACCTAGTGTCTCCAGTCTCCTCCCACCTAAATAATTACTACATAAACAAAAGTAATAAGTACGACACACAACCGCATATTTTAGCACGCACACTAAGAATTATGGTTGCACTCTTTATGACAACATACCTAAAATGAGCGGAACATTTCCGTATAAACAAATAATTTTGTCTATGTAGAAGGAGTCACTCAATGCTCACGCACGTAACTAGGGATTGAAATGAGAGATAGCAAAATTTATTCGACATTTTATTTTGGGCTGTATTATTGTATTTACATTTATTAAGTTTTACTAATATACAAATACGTAAATATGTTTACATATAAAAATTGATACCCTGTACGACATGTATTATAACTATAAAGAAATGTATAAAGTTGGAGTAGGAATCAGTTTGCATTTTTCAAATTAACAGTTTTACATCAAATGTATACGAAAGTACTGGCAGTGCCTCGCGGGTTTACCCGTGTAGTTCTCGTTCCCGTACTTTTATCGAGATAAAATGTTGAAACGTATGAACGGATCGAGTTGTAATTTGAAATACAGTAAGATTATATTTTAGAGGAACACATAGGCTTAGTTCTTCAAAAATATAATCTTACTGTATTTCAAATTACAACTCGATCCGTTCATACGTTTCAACGGTATTGAGCAACAAACATCCAAATACCCAAACGTCCAAACATTGGGATTTGTAATATTAGGTAGTAGGATTTACGATACCAATGACAAAAAAAAACATTATTATTTATTTGCTTTCCTGCTTGTACTGGGTAATCTCTGAAACGGCTGGACTAATTTTATGGGACTTTTAATTTGAGATAGCTGATTTCTTAGCTATAGGCTTAAATAAACATCACTTTATTCCGGTTTGGAGGACTATGTTTCCAGAGAAGTGACAGGGCATGGAGGTAAAACATTATATCTCAGACTGTCGAACGCCGTAAATCCTAATGCCGTGAATTGGACTATCTGCAAGGAAGGAAGAGAGGCCTTGCCCAGCTGTGGGACAATCTAGGCTAGTAATAATATTAACATATTATTTTAATCTAGTAAGAGAAAAGTACACGTTAACGTAACGTAAAACGTAAAAAGCTATGCCTTAGACGATCAGCTGTCTGGTAGTGAAAGTCCCGTCATAATTGGTCCAGCTGTTTGGTAGATTGGCGGAATAAACAAGATCGACAAAAAGTTTTAAAATAGTATTTTAGGTATAGGTACTGTACATACTTAGTAAACAGTTGTTAATTTGATATTACATACAAACGCTCCAATTTTATTTCTTTGTAGATATATTATCTCTACATATAAAAATGTTATGTTGGTTTGTGTACGCTTCAAAAACTCAAAAAGTTCTGCACCGATCGAGCTGAAATTTTACCGCATCAAGGATTGTTATTATCTAATTTTTGCATCACAATGTGCCACAGCGAAGCGTGGCAGGTTACAGCTAGTTAATAATATAAATAAAACAAGTAAAAAAACATGGAAAAAAACGAAAAAAAACGAACATTGTCCACGTAAATTACCGAATAAATTTTCGAACAAATTTCACATCGGCAAACTCCATTAACCCATCACTAACGCGCCAACGTACTCTCTAGGCGCTTCAGAGCGACTGAACGAAATGTCAGAGTAATGCGGTCATATTAACCGTATCGAGAAGACACTGCCACGCCCTCAAGGCATATCCCTCGATATCCGTGGTGTGGACCATGTGTAATTTGTACAATGGTGAATCTTATTCGCTTCTTGATGAATTCATTGTTGCTTCTGAGAAGACGGCTATATCGTGTAGGTATAACATTACAGGTTACAGGGTGTAAATTTTTATCGATTTTAAATTCCAAAATGTAAGTACACTGCGTTCTCGATACGAGGAAAATCTATTAATAAAAAAAGGTAAAAACACTTTTATCACTCTCATTGAAATGTGTGCGTCCTAAATGGTTTGTGAGTTGTGAGTTATTATGATATAGAAAGATATGCTCCTTATATTATTTTTTTATTATAGCACAGAGTGACGAGACTAGCAGCGCTACATTTATTACTACGATGTTTCGGCTCACCCAAAAAGCGATGGCGGGACGGCCTCGACAAACATTTTAAAGACTGGTATAGGTATTTTAATTCAAGACAGACATAAAAGTGCGGAGGGTTGAAAGGCCTTTGGGTAACGTTGGGACACAATGCGCTCTTATTAGTGTAATTACAAAAATCAATTCTATGCACCGTAAACATCAATAGATCAGTAAGTACAATGAAAATAAAAAAATTCAATACGTTGATAAATAAGTAACGATGGCCTGAATAGAAACCTTATCTATCCGTCCTTCGTGAATGCCACAAGCGTGGGCATAGGTCTTCACGTGTCTTACCACGACCGAGCCATGTTTACATCAACAATACGTACATAGATACTACACGCACGAATGTATATCACAACATACTGACATTATCTACATCAATCTAGATCATTTACATGCGTGGTCTAGGGTTGAAAATCATAACAAATACAATAAAGAGAGCCTATTTAACACGATTCCCTGTCCCATGATAATTGCCATAATTTAAAGAATTGCACTTTCATTATGAACTCTGATCGCGTTGCATATAGAAAGTTTTTGTATTCTTCATTGATTATCACAAACATATTTTATGGACTATACGAGTACAAAGCTTACCTACGGATATATTAGAATACAGGCACTTGTGAAATTACTCTCTATACTCTATATATAGTGCACAAAATAGTTTTATCATTTCTTAATGATGGAGATGAAGTGTAACTTAAATAGTTACGTTATTATCTGAAATTAAATAAACCAAAGTTCAATTGCTTCAACGGTTATTAATAAGATAGTTTTTAAAATTCGTTCGTTACTCTTGAATTACAGGCAAATTAGCATAAAACGCCAAACATTGACATATCGAAACTATTGTTTTAACCGAGGTTGTAAACGTTTCAAAACGGCAATGGCAGTCCAAAACAGAATACATAAAATATTAGCTTTTCTTTTGACTTCAATTAGCATTAGTTAAATACGTAGATATCACACCATATACACCCGATAATATACGAGTGATAACTGTGATAATCACATTATGAACTAACGTCACATTATTTTACATTTGCCCGATAAAGTTACATAATATACAATTTGGAGATAAGTGTCTGCGAATAAGATAGGGAATTTAAATAGTGCGTAAAATAAGTAGGTGAAAGGACATCATGGATATAAACTTTTCACCAACAACGAACAATATGTCAAAAAGTCGTCAAAAATCCGTGCGGGTAAAAAATTAGACGTTTTTGGAATGTCCGACGAATGAAAAAACCTGGCAAAATACGTATGTATCAATTGCGCCACATGTAGCATTAATGTTTCGTTTTGTTAGAGAAATACATGCATTTATATACATAACACTAATGCCATGTATATAAATGTATGTATTTCTCTGACGTCTATGACATACGATTTAAGCAGTAGGTATCTGTGGTAACTTTAAGGGCACCTCTTCTGATGGCTAAAAATATCAATACGGGTGCACACAGCTGAGAAATATCATAAGCAAATGTTAATAATTTGGCATAGTCTTTCATTCATTCATAAATCTGTCATTATATTACCTGTTTACACTCAAACCTTAAATTTTACTATGTTATGTGAAATTTACTAAAATATGATAGCCAACAAGACCAGCTCAAAAAAATATTTACAAGAATTCAGGAATATGATTGAAATACGACATTTGTCGGAATAAAGGCAAGGGCAAATGTCAAGATATCCATTTCAAGATCAAGGAAACTGGTTTCAATGCTTGGCTACAACAAAGGTAGTCCTATTTGTTCATTGCACTGTGCAATGCACTTAGTAACTGGTATTTTACTTGCTGTACACACAGTACACACACGTACTAATGACTATAGAACGAACGATGGCAATGAATCATTTTAACTGCAGTTTTCCCCATATAAGTAAAAAAAATCAGAGAGTAGGTAATAAATTCTACCACCAGCAAAGGCAGTATAAATTAATGACGTATGTATCATCTCGTGTTCTTTTGTTGCATAATTTACTCAATATTCATAAGTCATTGTAAACAAGTACGATTGCGTTTCGAGATGTTTACTATTTTGAAATAATGGAGACTGGAAATGTACCTATGACGAACTTGCAAAAAAACAATACCTATTTTGAAATACGTTCAGAGATATTAAACAAGAATAATGTAAATACATATAAGCAAAATTTGGTCATAGTTGACATATGGTAGTTGGCTGCCTCATTGTCTATCAAACGAGGCAGTAGACTGAATCAGAAAGCGAAAAGAATGACATGGAATACAACCATACGAATAACATCAACAATTTTGACTCATATGGTAATACTTATAAATGTTAACTAGAAAAAAAAACATGTCTAAATTGATGCAGATAAAAAAACTAGATATTGTATTATAAGATCCAAGGCTTTAAAATTTGTAAAAAGCAAAGGTAAACATTTCGATTATTACCAAGACACAAACTAAAACACATTAAAACTAATAAATGTTAAATACTCAGGACTAAGCATCAACAACACAGGAAAGGCAAAAAATACGCGATGCAGAAAGTGAAAAAAAGTAATTAGTTCGATAATTAAATTGCTAATAAAAATAAATATATAGAAGGCGCACTATAATTGGACAGTAAAATGTAAATTAAAGCAAAAAAGTGTTCAACAAGCTCAATCAATTTACCTTGGCAAATTATCTCGGTCACGAAATTAATAGCGATTGCCTTCGAAAAAATCACAGATGTTTTCGCAAGAAACAATACGCTGTTTGGATCGCAAGTTGTCAACAATGATCGCGAGTAATCGCACACGAGGCAATAGGTGAGACTTCGACACGTGAAGTCCGCATCGACTCTACCACAGTACTGTGTGTGGACTGAAACGTGATTGCGAGTTGCGAGTGGCTGGTGGCAGTGGGCCGATACCGAGCTACTATGGTCTGACGAAGCTGACGTCGTGTGACGTAGCACGAGCATTCAAACCAAATACTACTCTACTACGGGAGTTTATCGGAATCCTAAACAGATTAATTGCAATTTTCTTCCATTTACCGGCATCAAAGACTCGAACGACGAGATATGGCTCCATTTTCTTTATAAGAAATCTAAACAGTGGAATAGTTGCCTGAGTGGGTATTTCCGGATGGTAGGGATCTTCTTTATGGGATTGTGGTGTATTGGGGTCTTCAAGTCGGGAGTGACACGCTTTTTTCTAGCCAAGCGCACTCCATCGTAGACCTCATCGTCGCTCAACAACAAGCGAAAGAAATAGCGGTGAAGTACAAATCTACTATCGATAAAAAAAATCAGTTTGTTTGCCTGTTTGTATTCGTGACGCAAATACTTTCCGTGCCACATCTTCTAAACCACGATCATTAGTTTCGAAGAAAAGATAACAAATAGGTATTGAGATACGGTTACTTCGCAGGTAAAAATAATTGCGCGGAAATTTTATGGCAAGGTTTCGCGCATTGCTAATTTTTAGGGTTCGCAGAATGTCACAACGAAACCATGTTTTTGTGAAATGCAAGATCACCGATAAAAATGGTAAGTACTTGCTTCCTAACTTAATATTATTGAAATCATTTATTTCCACCGTTTGGCGGTTAAGTACATAATACTTACCTATCATAGATAGGTAGATATACAGCTTAAATTTCGCGGTATTTTATTCACTATAGTATTTTATCTCGCTACAAATAAAAAATAGGTACCTATGCCTAATTATTTACAACCAACAATGACATACATACATACATACAATAACTATTCACAATTTTTTATAAGTCAGCTAGAGTATTCTTTCATTTGGTATATTTGAGATATTATTTCATTTGTATTTACCATATATTCAGCAATTGACAATATTCCAGCAAACAAATCCTCATATCATTTCAATTTGATCAAATGAAGGAAAAAGAAGAACGAGGCCAGTGATAGTCAATTACCGATAGCCCATAAACCAACCCTTCCAGACTAATAAAGAATAATAAAATACCCAAATAAACACATGAGAATACAAACAAATGATAGTTTTTCTTGTCTGAAATACGTAATCCTATGAACGAGCATCAGTGATCTCAGAGTAATTACAAGTTACCCTGTTACGCGGCCTGAGACTATCTCGACATTCGAGGCGGCTCGATGGCGCGGTATGGCGTGATGTCGCACCACTAGTTGGGTTTCGAAAGTACAGTACGACCAACTTATCTGCGGAATGTAACGATGGCGCTACGATCGAAAAGTGTTTCCTCCAAGTACAAAATTTTACAACTTCTGTGTTCTTTCATACTCGTAACTCAGTAGTTCCGCTTTTGGCCGTTTTTCAGATAAGTCGGTGCCACTGTACAACGTACGACATACAGCCTGCAGCGGCGATACTCAAACACGGCGAATTATTATGGAAATAATTGAAACTATAATTACAATGTTTGTTTGTTTGTTCAAACGTTATTTACTTACATACCTATTCGTTCGTCAAGAATCACATGCGTAAATAGCTTACATTGTTAGCCATAACAATCCTACAAGGTAATATTATAAATGTGAAAGTGTGGATGTTTGTGGCTCAATCACGTTAGAACAACTAAATACATCGTGTTGAAAATTTTAAACATGGCTTATAGGTACCTAGTCTGGAAATAGCACATGAGTTTTTTATTGTGGAAATATAAAAACGTTCCGGAAACGGGAATTACTCGGTAAAACAGCGGGGCGCTGGAAGGGATGCCTCCCTTGCTATATCATTATAAATTTCTCAATGAATTTATTTTAGGCTATTGAAATAGGGTTTTTTAATGGAAGTTTGGCCTAATATGGAGGGTACTGTTTACCACAATCTTAATTGAACTGGCTTAGTCGTTAGTCAAAGCTGACTGGCGAGCCATGGGAGATGCCTGTGTCCAGCAGTGGACTACGATAGGCTGATGAGTAGTTCGTAGCTTTGTTAGCAGAAAGTCTACCGGATGATTCGTCATGGACGTATGAAAATAGTTTTTTCATACGTCCATGTGATTCATAGATCGAGGGTCCAATAACCACACAAGATAAATATTTGTTCTGTGTCTGCGTATTACCTATTGATGTATCAAAACTATGTATTTGCAATTATATATATATAAGTATCATATCAGCTGATAGCTAGATATTATCTACCTTCCATAATACAAGCATTACTTAGTTTGGGGCTAAGCAAAGCTTGTGTGAGGAATGTCCACCACTTATTTCAGATAAAGTACGAGAAGAAGAAAATTAAAATAGTTACGCTGTGGCAATAGGTACCTACAAAGTTAATCATCTTTTACAAAACAAAATTTGTGAGATAAGTAATTAGAACCAACGAGGAAGTTATTCGTATTGAATACTCTTTAGAGCCATCTAGAAACAAGTTAAAGGTCATATGTAAACATTTGAATAACATTTGGCAAGTTATCCTTGGTAAAATATTTTTAGCAAATACACTTGTCTGATTTGACCGGTGCAAGATTTGCCACACCCACCAAATTGAACCTTCGACGTAACAATATACAGCATCCTTATTAGTCTAGGAATGGGTGTGTCATGACGTGTGTTTACGACAAACAGCGGCGCCGATGGCGCGATGCCTGTTGCGCATTATTTAAAGTCCGCCACAAGGCCATACCACTAACCGAGAATTTGAAAAACAACTTCCTGGTGACCTATTTTAAACCGTATACCTATCACAATAAAATATAAATCGTAGCGAGCTAACGAAAGTTTAGAGCGAGCGCGTTTAAGCATTATCTCTAGCGTGGCCTTCCAGCCTAATGAGTGTGCTTCTGATAATGCTTGTTGGTACGAACACCAATCCACATTGTTTATTTAAAAATGATAGTTAATTAATTTAATACGATTTTTTAGAATTTTCTGAAGTAAGTAATCTATACTATCTTTACTAATCTATACCTCTATACTAATATTATAAAGAGGAAAGATTTGTATTTTTGTATGTTACGAATAAACTCAAAAACTACTGGACTGATTTCAAAAATTCTTTTGCCAATAGAAAGCTACATTATCACTGAGTAACATAGGCTATGTTTATCACGAAAAAAATGAGACATCTACGGAATTTTTTACTAAAACCAACGCAAGGTATAAAAAAAACAGTCATAAAATGGCTTTCATCGCTTACGCTGCGGAAAGTACTAATGATAGACCAAAACAATGTTCTACAATGTTATAGAACGTATTAAAATCTATAAAAAAACCTCGCGAGACCATATGGTGGATATGATGGACCAGCGTGGTGGATTATGGACTTGACTCTCTCCTTGCGAGAGAGGGCCCCGAGTCCCAGTAGTAGGAATATTTAGTGGGCTGCTTATTGAATCTATTGACACAGCTAGATTTCTGATCGTCTCATCATCGTAGTCCTTAATGCTCCGTTTTATTCTACTTTAGTAGGTAGGATAAAGGGGACCTTTGGGGATGACCTATATCGTATCCTATCCCCCAGCTCAAATTACACGCATCACTGTTTTTTCGAAGGCATGTCCGTAATGCCTCCAATTTAAAACGGTGAAAGAATACATCGTGAGGAAACAGAAATGGAATAAATTTAATGTAATACTGTGTAGAAAGTGCGAGAAAACTTGAACAATAACAGTAAAGGTAGAATAAACTTATACAAAAGTAGTTCTGAAAAGAACATTTTGATAGGAACATAAAAAAAGTGTTACGATTTTTTTTTTTATATTTAATATCATTTGCGTCCACTACCTACGTAGCGAGGCGACCACGCGAATTAGTAGACGCGCGCGCGGCTACTCGTAGTACACTCCGCGAGGCATAAGCTGAGCTTTGCATTTGTGTGAGTGTACATGGATAGTGTAGGTGTGACAACAGGCCTTAGGCGCGGCGCCATTCTGTCTCGCCGCGCTCCTGCCTGATTGGTGATCACTCACACTAATGCAAAGCTCAGCCTATACCTCGCGGACAAAATTTCAAGCTCCTGCCTGATTGGTGATCACTCACACTAATGCAAAGCTCAGCTTATACCTCGCGGCAGGCGCGGTCCCAGCCTCGAATTTCGGAGGGGGTCACCAGTACGTAGTCTCAGGTTTTGGGGGGGGTCACTAGTAGGAATACAATAAATCGAGTACTAAATACTTAATACTTGACTGGATATTTTAGATTTTTAGTTGAACGTATACGATTTGGGGGGGTCATGTCCCTGTGACCCCCCTCGGACCGCGCATGCCTCGCGGAGTGTACCTACTTACCTATTTCATAGCTGCGAACACCTCTCCCCCATGCCTCGGTGTTCCCTCTATCGGTGTTGCGCCGCGCGGCGTCGCATTTTGATAGGATTAATATTTTTAATTTCGTTATATCTTTTGAAAGCCTGGTACACGTGGGATTTAAAACCGGGGCTCCAGATCGGCCGCCGCCGTTCTCCCGATTAGACCAGCCGTAACTATTTAGTACGTATTTAGAACTAATAGACTTTAGTACCTACATAAAACATTGCACAACCATAAACTACGTCGTAGGTGGCATTAGCAGATTTTTAACACTAAATTACAACCATTAAATATTTACAGATTTAATTTTTGATTTGATGCGTAAAAGTAAAAGGGGAATAACAACGACGCCAGACACGCCTAACGTTTTAGGACTAATGATAATATACCATAACAACTAACGCATAACAGTTTTCGCATAATTTTTGCTACCGTATATAGCATAAACATAACTTAGCATAATGTTTAAAGGCACATATTGAGATAAGCATAATCATACCTAAACATAACAATTGATTCTATTATGGTCTATCACTGAGGTTCGACTCCGGGTGAGCTCCTGGAGCCAGAAGCTCTATGCCCTTGAGTGTTACCTCTCGCTACGGCGACGACCTCGCTTGGCCTCGCTTGGTTCGCTCCTCTCAGGACCTCCCTTGAGCTTCTGGCTCCCGCATTTTTTTTATAAAGTAAAATAGGCAAAAAAAACATGCGTTTTAAATGATAAACAGATGATTGGGATTGTTTGTTTTGTCTTGGTCGTATGTACCTACTAAGCATGGCAATTCTGCCAAGAGTGTGTTAAAATTTGTAAGTCTAATAATTTTGTTTTATACTTATTTTCCATAATACCCGTGCGAAGCCGGGGCTGGCTGCTAGTCCAATATAATCTTATCAACTTTATGTGACGTATATGAGGACGTTATACATATATGACTATATGAGGAACATCGCGATTAGGTAATATACAAACATATAATACGGACGTTTCATATATGTATAATGCTTTTGAAAAGGGAAATGTGAAGTACCGATGGTGAAAATTTTCCGTAGCCATTATCGCATAACTTTACGTAGCCTAAGCAACTCACTTCAAGTTCTCCACTACTGGGACTCACAGCCTTTTCTCACAAGGAGATGGAGAACCCATCACGCTGACCAAGTGTGGATTGGCGGTTGATACATGTCCTTGAAAGATGTATTTCTTGTGACGTGCGATTCCCTCACAATGCTTTATTTTGCCGTTGAAGCAAATGGTGATGGCAGTCTTGTAAATTTGCACCTGGGCACTTGGACAAACACTTAGTGGTGCAGACAGGATTCGACCTACGATCCCACGACTGTGAAATGGAACGTTCTCGTCACTAGGCCACCACGGTTTCAAAAGTTTACTTAAATTGCTTTATTTCATTTCGCTAATTTTATAAAACAGAAAGTATGTGCATGTTTACGCGTGGAGTCGCGCGCAATTGTTAAGTCTAAATTCACCTTCACCTTTCTTTTTTTTGGTGGTCTAAGGAATCTTCCAATGTACGTCACTGATCTCAATCAGCAGCTACAGTCGTGGTGTTTTTTAACTATCATTATTGAATTTGTTTTATAACTCTATCATATTTATTGGCGACTGGATGTCCAAAGTCCCATCAGCGAGGCATCTTTTTTCTCGTTACCATGACCTACCCAAGAAAATGATCTAACGAAACATGGAAAAGTAGGACTCTAGGAGGTAACACTATGAGTTGTGTTTTGTTGTTATATCAAATTTAGGAAAATAACGAGCGTGGCCAATAATCCCAATGCCTAATGACGAATGTCTTTAATCAGTGCGTGTTGCCAGTGATGGCTTATGGAACTGAGCCGTGGTCCTTAACTCTAAAAACCTTAACAAAGGTCGCTGTAAACCGCTGGCCGTACGTTTCGGAAATCTAGGGGGAGGCCTATGTTCAGCATTCGACGTCTTGCGTCTGATGATTATGATGATGATGGCCAATAACATTTAAGTATTTAATTTAATTTCAAATTAAACGAAGCTCTCTCAAGTTCGAGGGCGTATGTGAAGGCCCACTTCGCCCACGCCCAGCTACACCACTGTCCAGATCTAAAGTTGTCTGGACCGTATGCTTGCCTAGACTTGGTCTCCCTTCAAGAACTCTTCTACTTCACCGGTATACGGTTTTTTTTGGTGACATAGACTTTTTGCCTCTCCAGTCTATTGCTAACTCTTTGATAAACTCAAAATGTCACCAATCTTAGAAGTTTCAGACAACTAAGTTACGAATTTGATCCCGCCTTAAAAATGTTGACAACCGCTACCCTTCCCTGAACCCTTGTACTAATAAATCATACAGTTGTTCGACGAAGACGTCTAGACGGAGATAGGGATTGATGCATTCATAGATGGATTTATTAATTGATAGATAGATAGACAGTAAGACAGATAATTTTTTTTTAACTGTAATAGGTTCGCACTTGACCGCCATCTCGCCTGATGTTAAGCGATGAAGCGATCTACGATAGAGCGTGCTTACCTAGAAGAAACCGATTCACTCTCGATTTGAAGACACCATACATACATTGATAATTGATACATAGATTGGTCGGTTGGTTGATTGGTTCATTATCGGACTAATGGATAGAATAATAGATTGATTGATGGGTTGGTAGATTGCATAAGCACAAGCAGCTCACTAAATGTTCCCATTGATGGGACTTAATCCACCACATTGGCCCAGCGCGGATTGGTGGTAGTACCCACGCACACCACTGTATTTTCGTAGTCATGTGCGTTATGCCGCTAGCTTGAACGGTGAAAGCTAACATCGTGAGGAAACCGCGGCGTACCTAGAATTTTTTGAAGGCATGTGTCATCCACCAAACCGCACTGGGCCAGCGTGGTAGATTATGAACCTGACTCTCTCTTTCCGTGAGAAGGCCCCGAATCCCAGCAGTGGTAACATTTAGTGTGCTGTTTATGCTTGACAGATTGAGAGATGAATTGATGGATAGATCACACGATAGATATCGATTGATTGATTGAATTACGAGTTGATTTATTTATTTATTTGGTAGTTTGATTCATTGTTTGTTTCGGTGGTTGATAGATTTATTAATTGATTAATTCCTTGTATCCTTACTTATTATACTATTCAATTGATTGCAACTAATTAATCAATCCATCAACTAATAATTCGATTAATCAACCAATAAATCAGCCAATTACTGATTCTTTTTCCATCGATTGTCAAGTTTATTGATTGATTGGTTAAGTAGTTGGTTTGTTGATTGTATGGTGAGTTGGTGGGCTGATTGATTGATGAGTTGATTGACTATTCTACTAGTTGTGTGATTGATTAATTCATGCGATGGTTGTTTCATTTATTGATTTGTTAATTGGTTTATTGATAGGTTGATTGATGATGATAAATGACATTTGATTTAAAGATTGATTGATTGAAAGAGTGATTGGTTCATTTGTTGGTTGTCAAATTGATTTATCGGTTGTTTGATTGATTGATGATGATCAATAACATTGAATTGATAGATTGATTGATTGGTAGATAGATTGATGAACTGATAAATTAAATTTGAGTTCATTGATTTAAGTACATATTTATTTTTTGTGTATTTAACCAAATTAGTTCAATTTTCAAACCAATTGGTTGAAATAAACTAAGGTTAGACCACAATTCGCCTAATGGAATTTTGTGGTGGTATGACTCTTTGCAGAGTCCGCCTGGGGAAGTACCACAGCTTTGCCAGTTATTCAACCGCCAAGCAGTAATGTGCAAACATTACTGTGTTCCAGTTTGAAGGGCAATGTTTCCAAAAAAATTACAGGGCTTAGAGACATAACATCTTAGATTTCTGGGTGACGAGCGCAGTGCAGAGCTAGGTAGTGATTTGGACTCTTCATATTTTAATAGCTGCGTGTCACTTTGCTGTTATGTGGCAGGCATGTTGCTTACCATCAGGCACACGTCCTCCTTGTCTCGCCACTCATTTCTTAATTAAAAAAATATAAATATAATGATGATGTGATTTGAGATGTAGGTGCTTAAGTCATGCCATGAGGTACTTTAATCAAGTCGTTTCTATATCCTGACTAACAACGTTATCGGATTGATCTCGACATGGAAATCAATCTTCTCGGTCTTTGTCTAATCCATTTAACATGACAGAGGTAAGGATTGTCATTCAGTGCCAGAATCGCTGGGACTGTGTTGTGAATCAGCACCTTGCCGTTCGACCACTTCACTAAAACGGTTACGGATTTGCTATCGCTATCTCTTTCTCTCTCTATAATTTTAAGTAAAAATAAAGAGAGAATAAAATTACAGTCAAAATCACTCTACTTATGAGGTAGACCACAGGTTTATATTTTATATTTCAGACACAGACACAGGCTTGAGTATTAATTAAAAATAGCTGACTTATATTCGTGAGAACAGAATTTGGCCTCACCACATAAGTTATTCAAAATCTAAGCAATGCATTTTTCTTAATAACATAAGTTATTCAAAATCTAATCAATGCGATAAATAGATGGTATAATATTTATAATTTTTTTTTATAATATAGAGTGACTGGACGAGCAGGACATGTGCCTGATGGTAAGTGACACGCCTACCTATTACGAGTTTTAGAGATATCCAGACATACAACAGATAATTTTATTCATCACACAAAATTTCTTATTAATTTAATATAACATGGATATTAAGTTTTTGACTACATTTTGTCAAAATGGGATAAGCTATCTATATTCATAATTTCGTCAAGGGGTACGGTTGACTTGATCGAAACCTTATATGAATAACAAAACATAAAAAAATATTGATTTTGAGTCGACAACATATATAATGTCCACAAAATTTGGATTATGAAGAATTTTGTTAAATTCTGATGGCACTGACAGACAAACCACTGTCGCCATCTTTGGTGTGAAGCATGTTTCGTTCCATCTATCAACATCGTGCATCCGTCGCGCCAAAAAAGTATCCATCACAAAAAACTGTGACTTATGTGACTACGTAAAAATGAAACGTCTTGCCGGCGGACTGGAATTTTATTAGTAGGTACTTATATTTCATACTAGCATTACTCCCGTGCGAAGCCGGGGCGGGTCGCTAGTGTATGTATAATAACTATTTACTTACTTAAGCAAAATGAAAGAAGACTAAAATTATGATATATATTAAAAAACCTTAGGCAAGTGTAAGTGTAAGTGTAAGTGTAATCTACTAATTACTGATAGTACAGGTCAACATTAATAATTTTTTTGGCTATAATAAACAATTAATTTTGGAAATGTTTATACCTACAAGTCATGTGAAATTAAGCAAAATGTTAATCAAAATATGATTTATATTTTACCTAGAGAAAAAAGATCATTGTCATTGTATCATTATAGCTTTTCAAAGAAAAAAACATTTCACCATTAGTTTTTTTTTTTAAATAATTTAAAAAAAAAAAATTTTTTTCATTTACTTTTCTCATTTACTTGTCAGACATTAATTTTATGTCTGTTTTAAAATTACTTAAACAATGAATTAAATCGTTATTAAGTCCTGTAGATACATTATAAACATTATGTGTTCAAATCGCGAAAGTTTAAAAACAATATTAAAATTATTTATTGTTAAGTAACAACTGTTTAGTTTTAAACATTTTTTTGTGTAGAATATTATACAAACCTTATTATTTTAACAATCTCATTTCTTTTTAATATGTTACCAACAGATATAAGAATAATCTTTGAATAAGGAAGAAGTCCTCAATTTTGATAGATTTTTTTCTTAAATATTTGTTATCTCAGTCTATCCTGAAGACTTATGTTTTTTTTTTGTCTGGAAGGAAGTAATTTCAAATTTATGAACTGGGAGACTTACATTATTCAGAGAAAAATATGATAGCAAATGGGGTGATCAATTTATCCAGTTGTTTTTGCATTTGCAGGCACACTGAACAAAATATTTTTTATCAATTACTACTATTTTTTATCCAGTTGTTTTTACAGGCACACTGAACTATAGTGATTTTGAAGGTGATGGAACAATTTAACAAATATTTTAATAACTTTAGTAAACAAATCTGCAGGAACAGGAAGTTTATAATGACATTATCCTTAAATAAGAAAATCATGTAGATGTATGGAATTCCTACTAAGTACTATGGAGATACTAAGTATCTCTATTGTTCTCTTTTATCCTAAAGCAGTAAATAAATTAAGCATCTGGACAAGATTTCGGAAAACACAGAAGATTTATGAAAATAGTAAGAGGCTTCTAAGAAAGTTCTGACTTTCTTACAAGATACATTCGCGATGGCTGTGTAGAACTAATAAAACTAAATCCTCTAATCAAGCTTGTAGTTGAGTTCTTTAGAGCAAAATGCCAACATCCAATTAGGTGGTTAATACTTTTGTAACTTACGATAATTTGGCGAATGCCAAGGAAGCTTTGCAATGAAATTGAGTGTAAATTGACAGCAATCTAAACGTCGATAGTTAGAATTCAGATTATTTACTCACCTAGATTACTGTTTTGTGTAGACCTTCTATTAACAACAGTTAAACACACAATTGCAGAATATTCAAACAATCTCTAAAGCAAGCACAACAAAGAAAGGAATCCGATTTCATTTGATAGAAAAGAAAGAAAATCGAATCACAAATCAGCTGTTAATTGACAACTGACATTGACATAATGATGGTATGATTTTTTTTAAATCCTAGTCGCCTCGTGTGTAAGCCACTTTATTGCATGTTCCAACGGTAAATGTTCGCAAAAAACTGTTAACAGCAGGGTACTTCTGGCTGAGATGACCTTTTGTCCAAAAATTGAGTAAATTATACATTTTTGTACATCTATATTTGGAATCTTTTGAAGTCAACAATACTATTATTAACATAATTATTTATAAAAAATGCGACCAAAAAGATTTTCAGAAACATTATAAATGATGTAAAAAAATTGTGTACTTAAGATTGCACGGCAGAAGTGAAAATTTCATTATGTATCTGAATTTCATATTAAGTAGTATTATCAGAGTATAAAGAAATATTTAAACTTTGATTTAATAGACTGTGGTATAATTATAGATCACACATAATTTGACGATAATCTGGGGTAATAGCACTGATGCAAATTAACTATTCATTATTCAAAAAAAAAACACAATATACGACGTAGCCATAAACGATGACGTAGTAGGTACATAAGGGAGGAGCGTAGGGGTACTAATCATGGTTGACACTCGATATCAATCACCCTACTTCTTTGAACACTGATAAAATTGGTTGCCTGTAAAGTCGGTATAAGGGCGAAAGTTTTACGTGACAACGACTTTGAGTGGTAAAATAATTTTAGATTGAGCTAAGCTAGCGACGGGCATTCCTTTTTGAAGATTTGTAACGGAAAGGTTCATCAGTTGTAAAGCTAAATTCTTACATTAATGTAATTGGTGTATTTTTACTTTCGAAGTGTAACAGTTATTCATTGTTCTGAAACTATGAATAACAATTATGCTTAACAAAATAATTGCTCGATTTTAAGACTATTTTGCTATGCTGTCACACGATTTATTCCATCATCGCAAACACGAAAGTAAGCAACATGCCGCATTGTGAATAGCGCCTCATGCGGTGTTTCGTTCTTAATTGGTCCGGTGTCCAGTGTCAGATAACCATCAATGTCATCTGTCTATCTCATTGAATTGGACGGTCGGTCGATTTTCGATTTTCCGTTTTCATTTCGTTGCTTTCGTTTTTTCTTCTTGTGTGTGTACGTATTTCCGTGAATTGGTGAAAAAATCATAATTAGTAGTCCATAAACAAGTCACAGGCGGTTATGGTGCTATCGTTTTATACTTAGTTTCTATCCGGCTACAAAATTTTGTAATGTATCAATTGTTTTAATTGGTGAAACCGCAACAAAACCATGAATTCCATAATTGGTTCGGTTTTTATCCTAGTGTCCCTAGCGGGAATATGTTTAGGTTCTGGTACCGACATCGCGCTAGATGCTAAAGCTACGCTGTTACATCGGATAGACAGTTTGAACCTGCTGATATACACCTGCCTCTTAACTCTTACTGTATTGACAATTTGGGTTTTCAAACACCGCCGTGTGAGCTGGCTACATGAGACTGGATTAGCTGTAATATACGGTAAGTTCACAAATTTATTCTCCCTATTAACTTCTACAAATGCGTTTTGTCATGTGACCTCAAATGAATAGACAAAGACCTTGAGAGTTTTTCAAATGTTAATTTTAAGTTATATACTAACATCAAAAAAGCATACTAACTTTATACTATTATAATTGCCCTATGCTCAATCTGAATATCTATAATATAAAATTGCATCATCTGGTAGATGTGTAACCTGTGAATGGAAAACTTAGGTACAATAAATATGATTTGTCTTGTTGAATTTCAAATATAAAATTTTGTTTTAATTAGCTTTGGTAAACTAAAAATAAAATAATTTGCCAAAGAAACACTTCATATTGAACCATTTAAATGATTTATAATAATACTTAGATGAAAGTTGGTAGGAATTTGATCACTTTGAAAATTAAGCACTTAGTAGACATTATAATTAGTGGTCATATTAGGGTTAAGTACCTCAGGAAATTTAGAGGTATACCTGATTCTTATCCATATTTATTTAATGATTTTTATTTTGTTGTAAGGCTTGACATTATCCTAATGCTACAAACATGAATACTATGTCTTTTAACAGTTAATCAACACTAGAAAAATAGTGGCTATGCTGCATGCACAATCCAAATATAAACCTAGATGAACCTTTGCCAACCACTATAACTGTAATAATGTTGGATAGGCCTTTATTTGTCAATTCTGTTTTGAGGACAAGCTTAAGCTAGAAAGTTCTGTGTCTAATTTATTGGAAAACTACCGAGTTTTCCAATGTAAAACAGAGTGGTGGTAGAACACCGGTTCTACCTCCACAAAAACAACCCTGGTTTTGGATGTGTCCTCAAATGTTACTTATGAAGTTTGTCATTTATTTAATTGACAGTATAAGAAAAAGGGGTTAAATTTAATAAGTTATTTACTTTTTGTAAACAAATCTTCTATGACTTTCATTCCTTGAAGCTTGTTAAACCTTTCACAAACATTCAGAAAAGCATTGTACACAAAATGAAAGTGTCTTTTCAGGTTTAATAGTAGGAGCGATAATTCGTTATGGAGCCAGCACAAATGCAGTCACATACCTTGATGTGCATCCTGCAGCCGATGCTAAATACAACCAATCAGTGCCACCTGACATGCTACGCTTGTATTTTCCGGACAAATTACAGATTAATTCTGGAGGTTTGTTTATTTACTGTACAGTATATTTATTTTACCTTCTTAAAAAATAGTTAAGAAATTTCTGTCTATTTCATTTACATTAACAATACCTTATTTTCTCTAGTATCTACATTTACTTTGATAGTTGCTTGTGAGTGAATCAGTGAGTTACTTGTCTGACAGTCAGGTGTTGTCAGGTGCAGTCTCATGACCATTACTTAATGGATGAAAAAGCATATTCTGAAACTGGTCTCATAACTTGCTGAATCTAGGAATTATAATACTGGCCGTGTGGCTTAGTGGGTACGTAGTAACTCTGCCTGCTAAGCCGAGGGTTGTGGGTACGATTTGTAATGAATGTGTGTAATGAATTCAAAAATTAGTACTATGGCTGGGTGTGCTCTATGTATAATATGTATGTATTTAAAACTATATAAGCATTATATCGGGCTATCTGGGTTCCATAGTACAAACTTTGCTTAGTTTGAGGTCAGATGGAATTGTGTGAATTGTCCACCAATATTTATTTTGTTATTTATTGTAATACAGAAATGTCTAGAAAAAGAGAATTGCCTAAAATGTTACAACAATAACTTAATGGCAATTCTAGTTATTTACAACAACTATAAACCTGACCATCTAAGAAAATAGGTCTAAAGATTGTTACAACAACAAAATTAAAAATTTTGATTAACCCCCGACTACCTTAGATTTGTTATCTGTACAACATTCTACTAGTCAAGCCCTTTCATTTGATACCCATATTAAGGGAATTGTGAAAAAGGAAATGTAATTCGCCATTTTGTGGTAGCGGCCATCTTGGATTTGAAATTTGTCATAGTGCAAAGTATTCTACTAATCAAGCCCTTTCATTTGATACCCATATTGAGGTAGTAGTGAAAAATATTATATAATTCGCCATTTTGTGGTGGCGGCCATCTTGAATTTGAAATTTGTTATAGCGTTTAGTACTCTGCTAGTCAAGCCCTTTCATTTGATACCCATATTGAGGTAGGTTGTGAAGAAATATTTTGTCCGCCATTTTGTGGAGGCGGCCATTTTGAATCGATATTAACCAAACATAGCTAAGAACACCCGCACGGATATTAACTTTCAAAAAAAAAAAACCGCATCGAAATCGGCCCATCCGTTTGAGCTCTACGGTGCCACAGACAGACACACACACAGACAGACAGACAGACAGACAGACCGACAGACAGACAGACCGACAGACAGACAGACAGACATCGACGTCAAACTTATAACACCCCTTTTTTTTTGTCGGGGGTTAAAAACTAGTTTGCTACAAAAATTCATTGTGCTCAATAGTAGTAGTACAAATATAAAAGCTTGATTTCTTTTCAGATGCTCCAGTACCAAACAAAACATATGCATACAGCTTTAGAGGAGAAATAGTGAATGTGGAACAGAATGAAATTGATCTCAAAGCGACATTTGATCCTGAGATATTTTTCAACATAATCCTACCACCAATCATATTCCATGCGGGATATTGCCTTAAACGGGTGAGATTTTGTTTATTGTCAATTCAGTCACTTTGCCTTGTATGTAATAAATGCACACATTTACTTAACAATTAAATCTGGCAATAATTACAGCGAAATGCCTTGTGTCCAGTATAATACAATATTTATATATTTTTATTGGCACCACAAAGTTTATACAACAAGTTACTTAAAAACAAACAACTCATAAAGTACTTTTAATTTCAAAAAAATTCTCATAAGGTAATTTTATTGCTAAAAGTAATCTCTTCCAGATTACTATGATGGTGGCTAGCATAATATATTAGTTAGCTTTATTGTCCTAAATATTCATTTGTATATTTTTATTTAATTATTTACATGACAATACCAATGATTAAGAGCCCTCTCACAAAACGACAGAACTCAACTTTAGGTAAAATCCTGCAACATTGTCAGCGTGCGTCCGTTCGATTCAGCTCGAGCGTTTAGGCGGACAGAACGATCTTGAGCCGTAACGGCAGTGTACTAAAAATTTTGATGAGATTTTCTGACGTGACAACGTCTACTAAATCGATGAACGTTGGCTGCGTGCACGAAACTTGATGACTTATTGTCCCGTTACGTTCGTTGTCCCGTTACGTTACGATAAATTATTCTTGCATTTTAAAAATCTGATAACTAGTAAAATTTCTTTTTTTATTTTAAGGGTAATATTTGTGCATTGGTTCTTAGCTATGTTGGGTTAATATCGATTCAAGATGGCCACAAAATGGTGGACTAAATATTTCTTCATAATCTACCTCAATATGGGTATCAAATTTAATGAAAATCTTGACCAGTAGAATACTATGCACTATGACAAATTTCAAATCCAAGATGGCCGCCACCACAAAATGGCGAAATACATTTAATTTTCACTACTCCCTCAATATGGGTATCAAATGAAAGGACTTGACGAGTAAAATACTATGCACAATGACAAATTTCAAATCCAAGATGGCCGCCACCACAAAATGGCGAAATACATTTCTTTTTCCTACTTCCTCAATATGGGTATCAAATAAAAGACTTGACGAGTAAAATACTATGCACAATAACAAATTTCAAATCCAACATGGCATACCACAAAATAGTGAGATACATTTCTTTTTCACTACCTCCTCAATACGGGTATCAAATAAAAGGGCTTGACTAGTAGAACACTACGCACTATGACAAATGTCAAATCCAAGATGGCCGCCACCACAAAATGGCGATTGTCATTATTTTTACTACTACCTCAATATGGGTAACAAATGAAAGAGCTTGACTAATAAAATACTATGCACTATGACAAATTTCAAATCCAAGATGGCCGCCACCACAAAATTGCGAATGTCATTATTTTTACTACTGCCTCAATATGGGTAACAAATGAAAGGACTTGACTAATAAAATACTATGCACTATGACAAATTTTAAATCCAAGATAACCGCCACCACAAAATGGCGACTGACATTATTTTTCACTACTTTTTAATATGGATACCAAATGAACGGGCTTGACTAGTAAAAACTACGCACTATGACAAATTTCAAATCCAAGATGGCCGCCACCACAAAATAGCGAATGTCATTATTTTTACTACGACCTCAATATGGATAACAAATGAAAGGACTTGACTAGTAGCATACTATGCACTATGACAAATTTCAAATCCAAGATGGCCGCCACCACAAAATGACGAATGTTATTATTTTCTATTTTTCACTAGGTACTTCTCAACATAGGTATCAAATGCAAAAGCTTGACTAGTAAAATACTACGCACTATGACAAATTTCAAATCCAAGATGGCCGCCACCACAAAAAAAAAAACTTAAACCTGCACGGGCACTAACTCTATAAAACTAAAATACCTAGGTACTTATATTTTAGATGTTATCGCACGAAATAATTATATTTACAGATGTTTGTACCGCGCTGAACCTGCATCAATCGCAAACAAAATGATTTTGCGTTTCACGCGTGCCCATCCTAGTAATCCCCAACGTACATATCTATGTAGCTATACATCATCTGCCTACGACGCGCACTAGGCGTCTAGTGTGGTGTTAGCACTCTATACTTTAGTTATTTGTCATCTATGATTTTTAGCTAAGACAGCTCCCTTCCGTGCTTGCGCGGAAGATCGCGTTACTCGATGAGTCAAACCCTTCCAGTTGGATATGAAATTTGTCATAGTGCATATTATTCTACTAGTCAAGCCCTTTCATTTGTTACCCATACTGAGGTAGTAAGTAGTAAAAAATAATGACATTCGCAATTTTGTGGTGGCGGCCATCTTGGATTCGAAATTTGTGGCAGTTCATAGTATTTTACTAGTCAAGCCCTTTCATTTGTTACCCATATTGAGTTGGTGGTAAAAAATAATGTCAGTAGCCATTTTGTGGTAGCGGCCATCTTGGTTTGAAATTTGTCATAGTGCGTAGTATTTTACTAGTCAAGCCTTTGCATTTGATACCTATATTGTGAAGTGGTGAAAAATAATGACATTCGCTATTTTGTGGTGGCGGCCATCTTAGATTTCAAATTTATCATAGTGCGTAGTATTCTACTAGTCAAGCCCTTTCATTCGTTACCCATATTGAGGTGGTAGTAAAAAATAATGACAGTCGCCATTTTGTGGTGGCGGCCATCTTGGATTTGAAATTTGTCATTGTGCATAGTATTCTACTAGTAAAGCCCTTTCATTTGTTTCCCATATTGAGGTAGTAGTAAAAAATAATGACATTCGCAATTTTGTGGTGGCGGCCATCTTGGATTTGAAATTTGTCATAGTGCGTAGTATTTTACTAGTCAAGCCCTTGCATTTGATACCTATGTTGAGAAGTAGTGAAAATCAATGACATTCGCTTTTTTGTGGTCAAGCCCTTTAAATTGATACCTTTATTGAGGTAGTAGTAAAAATAATGATGATTAATATTGGAAGTTCGTTGCTCAAACACGTCGGAACAGTCATTGGTCATGGCCATTGGTCGTAGTCATTGGTCATATCCGTTCCTCATGGTCATTGTAATTGGTCATGGTCATGGTCATTGGTCATGGTATAGAGGTACTAGTGAAAAATAATGACATTCGCAATTTTGTGGTAGCGGCCATCTTGGATTTGAAATTTGTCAAAGTGCATAGTCAAGCCCTTTAAATTGATACCTATATTGAGGTAGTAGTAAAAATTAATGATGATTAATTAATATTGGAAGTTCGTTGCTCAAACACGTCGGAACGGTCATTGGTCATGGCCATTGCTCATGGTCATTGGTCGTAGTCATTGGTCATATCCGTTCCTCATGGTCATTGTAATTGGTCATGGTATAGAGGTAGTAGTGAAAAATAATGACATTCGCAATTTTGTGGTGGCGGCCATCTTGGATTTGAAATTTATCATAGTGCATAGTCAAGCCCTTTAAATTTATACTCGTACCTTCATTTAGGTGGTAGTAAACATTAATGATGATTAATTAATATTGGAAGTTCGTTGCTCAAACACGTCGGAACAGTCATTTGTCATGGCCATTGCTCATGGTCATTGGTCGTACTCATTGGTCATATCCGTTCCTCATGGTCATTGTAATTGGTCATGGTCATGGTCATTGGTCATGGTATAGAGGTAGTAGTGAAAATAATGACATTCGCTTTTTGTGGTGGCGGCCATCTTGGATTTGAAATTTGTCATAGTGCATAGTATTCTACTAGTCAAGCCCTTTCATTTGTTACCCATATTGAGGTAGTAGTAAAAAATAATGACATTCGCCATTTTGTGGTGGCGGCCATCTTGGATTTGAAATTTGTCATAGTGCATAGTATTCTACTAGTCAAGCCCTTGCATTTGATACCTATGTTGAGAAGTAGTGAAAATCAATGACATTCGCTTTTTGTGGTGACGGCCATCTTGGATTTCAAATTTATCATAGTGCGTAGTATTCTACTAGTCAAGCCCTTCAAATTGATATATATATTGAGGTAGTAGTAAAATTAATGATGATTAATTAATATTGGAAGTTCGTTGCTCAAACACGTCGGAACGGTCATTGGTCATGGCCATTGCTCATGGTCATTGGTCATGGCCGTTCCTCATGGTCATTGGGCATAGTCATGGTCATGTGCATGGTCTTGGTCATGGTATTGAGGTAGTAGTAAAAATAATGACATTCGCCATTTTGTGGTGGCGGCCATCTTGGATTTGAAATTTGTCATAGTGCATAGTATTCTACTAGTCAAGCCCTTTCATTTGTTACCCATATAGTGGTAGTAGTAAAAATAATGACATTCGCCATTTTGTGGTGGCGGCCATCTTGGATTTGAAATTTGTCATAGTGCATAGTATTCTACTAGTAAAGCCCTTTCATTTGTTTCCCATATTGAGGTAGTAGTAAAAATAATGACATTCGCAATTTTGTGGTGGCGGCCATCTTGGATTTGAAATTTGTCATAGTGCGTAGTATTTTACTAGTCAAGCCCTTGCATTTGATACCTATGTTGAGAAGTAGTGAAAATCAATGACATTCGCTTTTTGTGGTGACGGCCATCTTGGATTTCAAATTTATCATAGTGCGTAGTATTCTACTAGTCAAGCCCTTTAAATTGATATATATATTGAGGTAGTAGTAAAATTAATGATGATTAATTAATATTGGAAGTTCGTTGCTCAAACACGTCGGAACGGTCATTGGTCATGGCCATTGCTCATGGTCATTGGTCGTGGTCATTGGTCATGGCCGTTCCTCATGGTCATTGGGCATGGTCATGGTCATGGTCATGTGCATGGTCATGGTCATGGTATTGAGGTAGTAGTAAAAATAATGACATTCGGCATTTTGTGGTGGCGGCCATCGCGTTCATCGACTTATTAGACGTTGTCACGTCAAAAAAATTGACAGATTCTGCTTCTTCATTAAGTAAACAAGATCAAATGTGATGGTCCGATCCGAAAAATCAGAATGAAACGTTATAAAACGCCAAACGAATTAAAATTTTGTGGTCGCACTATAATTATTCTAGTTTATGTCATAAACGCGCGAAATATTACGTAACCGACTCCCACGCTAACTGACGCAGGTCCTCCCCGACGGCCGCTCGCGGCATACTAAATTGCGCAGCGTAATTTATTGTAATTTCGACTGCTGGTAATTTATATTTTTAAAAAAATTTACAACTATGATTTGAAAAGTAACTATAGAATTGGATTCTACAAAGAACAAAGTATTATCGTGTCTAATTTTTATTTTGGAGTTATTGTGTATTTTACACAGAGACAACGCTAAAACTGCAATATAAAACTTAAAATTGGCTTATGATTTTGTTTTTTTTACTAATAAATGGGACCAAAATTCAGATATATGTGACTTGAATGAATTAATAAAATATGTGTATGATGTTCCCCATATTTTTTTAAGTATAAATTTTGAGTATCACTTGTAGATTTAGAAGTCTGAAACTGACACGGCGGCGACTTTTCGGCGAAACGGTCATGGGAGATCGTTCCCTACGACTAAAGGCTTTATTATTAGTAAAATTGAAACAAGGAAACGTCAACAAGAAAGATCGGCCTATTTTTTGAACGTAATTATCTTTTTCTAGATAATACTAAAGATGGAAATATCGGAACACAAACTTTTTGAATTTCGTGCGACGACGTGAGCCGGCTCTTAAGAATAATGTAGGTTAGTTATTTCTATCATAGAAATTTTACACAAACTAATTGAACTTTGTAGCCTCAAAAATTCAGAATGTTTTGGCTAGATAATTCATTCTGTTTTTTTTTTCTTCCACCTCCTCCATTTCCAAGAAGTGGTAGGCTAAGGCCTTGGACAATAGTCCATTGCCTTGACTTCAGCTTACAGGGTTTCGACCCCGTGGTCACGAGTGGCTGCTGTGGGGATGTTATCCACTCAGGGTTTGCAGTCCTTGAAATGTCATCTCTGGGTTATAAAGTCATTCTGTATATCCCAGTAATTGTTGACAGGCAGGTGACAGACACACCTGCCCTGTGTTGCTTACATCAGGTGCATGTCTTGCGCATCCCATCACTCTATGTTCAGCTCATCACTGGAAGACACAGAATGAATTATCTAACCAAAACATTTTGATTTTTTGAGGCGAGAAGGTGAATTATTTTATATGTAAAACTAGCGGCCCTTTTTGGCTTTGCTCAGATATTGTCATGTAAAGACAAAAAATCACAATAAAAACTTTCCTATCTTTCATTTCAAGCTGTATCTAACTGCAAATGGTTTGAAAGTTTTATTGAAATTGGTTGAGTAGTTTAGGAGCCATTGCGGATAAACAACGTGACGCGCAATTTATATATATTAGGATTTATAGCATTATCCTCTATGATAGAAATAAGTAACCTACTTTATTCTTAATCATTGGCATTGCCATACAGTTTTTAGAACAAGAAAAGTCAAAAGCACTGCATATCTTTGCTCTGAACATGTCACCCAACGTCATAACATTAATTATCGGTTTGCCCTGTAATTTCTCTGGAAACATTGCTATTCAAACGGGAACACAGTAATGTTAGCATAGTACTGCTTGGCGGTAAAATAACTGAGAGATGGCATGATACTTTCTCAGGCGGTCTCTGCAAAGACCTACTACTTCTGGTTCAAATTTTCAATTTTGTTTGTGTGCAGAAATATTTCTTCCGCAACTTGGGCGCGATCCTGACATTCGCGATGGTGGGTACGGCACTCTCGGCGCTGGTCATCGGATCCCTGATGTACGGCTGCGTGCAACTGATGCCGGCTTCTCTCGCCTCAAGCTTTACTTTCCTTGACACACTCTACTTTGGAGCGCTCATCTCTCCCACTGATCCGCTGACTGTACTCGCTATATTCTCGCAATTGAAGGTGAGTTTCTCTACTTCAATCATTAAAATAACAGAAAGAATAAATAATTCGATTAATAAATTTTGAACAGAAATATCGATATTAGATGACTTAACTAATTTACTGTATGAAACATTCATTATTTTATTAATTCATTTCAAACATATGCAGCTAAAAGCTCTATTTTATTTTCGTGGGTTCGATTCCCACCCAGTGCAATGCAGTCTCGGGATCTACTCGGGTTTTCTCTCTCTGCCACATGATGGACCCAGCACCCGCACGGTGAATCCATGGAATGCTAAGAAAATCGTCTCATATATATAAAAAGTTTGATATTAGCTATCTGACCGCCATATTACAAGTTTTGCTTAGTTTGGGGTCAGATAGTGTTGTGTGTAAATTGTCCACCAATATTTATTATTTATTTTTATTCCACACTAGCAGTCCGCCCTGGCTTCACCCGTGGTACATATAATGGCACTCAGGGATTCGATTTTTTCTCCATCCTTGGACTTCAACAAATGTTTAAAAAAAAGGTTCAATTATGTTCAATATTTGATTGATTTTGATTGACTAGTAAATTGGACGTTCTTCTAGCCACAAGGCAAAGTTAGAACGTCCAAATTGACAATGGGAAAGTCGTAGTTTCGAATCCCGCCTGTGGCCCTGAGTATTTTTTTTCCAAGTGGAAGTGTGTGAAATTGTTATCATCGCATTAATATCTACTTTATTTGCAGTGTTGTAGAGATTCAATAATTTTTTGTTGTATTCCCTTTTTCTATATTTCGCTCTTGTATCTTCCCTATCACAGTTCACAATCAGGTTGTTATTTCACGATGCTGTTTCTCCATCCTTAGTGCCTGATTGCCTGACGTGCTCACCGCCATTA
This sequence comes from Ectropis grisescens, assembly GCA_017562165.1. Lineage (NCBI taxonomy): Eukaryota > Metazoa > Arthropoda > Insecta > Lepidoptera > Geometridae > Ectropis > Ectropis grisescens. The sequence continues at coordinate 11,901,419 of CM029771.1, read as the reverse complement.
TATCCATCACCGCAATCTTGCTGCGATTTTTTTAGCACCGAACTACCCACTTTTCCCTACCTTTCAGCAGTCTACTGCGTGTGTTTATTCATTCATTTGAAAAACATATGAATAACGAGTGATAACGATGAATAATGCAAATAACGATGTATATATAATCATCATCACAAATAACGATGTATAAATAACATACTATAATCAGCCATCATATCCATCATACCCATATAGCAGTCTACTGCGTGTGTTTATTCATTCATTTGAAAACATATGAATAACGAGTGATATCATCATCATCATCAGCCGCAAGATGTCTACTGCTGAACATAGGCCTCCCCCTAGATTTCCACAACGAACGGTCCTGCGCAACCTGCAACCACCGTTTTCCAGCGACCTTTGTGAGGTCATCTGTCTATCTAGTGGGAGGCCGTCCAACACTGCGTCTTCCGGTTCGTGGTCGCCACTCGCGAACCTTTCTTCCCCATCGGTTGTCAGTTCTGCGAGCGATGTGGCCTGCCCGTTGCCACTTCAGCTTGCTTACTCTTTGAGCTATGTCGGCCACTTTCGTGCTTTTGCGAATATCCTCATTAAGGTTTCTGTTTGAGACTCCTAGCATAGCCCTCTCCATAGCTAGCTGTCTGACTTTGTCAGTTTGAGCTTCGTTATGAGGCCCACAGTTAAGAACCACGTCTCAGTTCCATAAGTCACTTCATCACTTGCTACGAGCTACAAGCACTGGTTAAAGACTTTTGTCTTTATAATAACGATATAAAGATATAATAACGACGTATATAATAACGATGAAAATTTGCTGCAAATAAATAATCGCGTCGAAATCGCAGGGTGCACGCCGCGATCTCGCCTCGCCGTCAAATTAGGCATTTAACGCTGTCTTGTTCTCGCGACCGTCACCGACTGCGGAATCGGCGCCACAGTGCAGAAATAACATTAAAATATTGGACTATGTAATTTAAACTCATTTTTTGTTCAAGATTTGTTTATGTTTGTTTGTTTGTTTATGATAAGAGTTTTGTTGCTATATAAACGAAGAAATATTAAATTTATCTATACTCGTAGGTATACAAAACTCAACCTTTTCTTTTTTGGTCTCACTATAAGTTGAGAAAGGCTTTTCCAATTTCATGCATCTTTTTAAAATGTTTCCTAATAATTCACAAGTTCGTCAAAAATTTTAAAAAATGTGCTGAAACGTAATGAAAGGCCAGTAAAAATAGAAGGTTTTTGGTCAACATTGCACTAAATTTCTAAACCAATTTTTTCTGAGGTAAAGATCACTTACTGAGCATAAAATTACAAAATGCTCACAGATCCAGGTAGAGCTTCAAACGCCAATTGAAAAAGACTGTTTTAGCCGATATTTTGGAAACTATATATTTGACAATAATTGTAGAAAATAAAATTTTGCATCTTTTGTTCCTAGTGAACTTTTTGTAAAACTTACCGTTTACGATTTATAACCCATTTAATGAAACGATTGCGATTATGCCGATAACAGTGGATGAAAATGATGTGGTCTACGATGTAACTTGTTTCTCTAATAGAAACAAGCACAGTGTACGTCGTAGCCCCAAGGTTCGAACCTTCGACAAAACCCACTCTGGTAATGCGTTTCACAGCTTAGTTGTTCTTATTACAAAAATGGAGACCAAACTCTTCGTTCAACTCTTCAATCATGATGATGAACGGTGCTGTTTATTCGAACAACGAGCAATGAGATATATAGAATAACTTTAATTTAAAAACCCCGACTACAAAAAAATCTACACGTAAAAAAATATTACCTACTATCTAAGGACACTTTGGCAAGTCAGACTAGTCTTAGAATATCTTTGTTACCAAAATCCATCCAGCCGTTTGGAAGACATGTGGAAATAAAAGATTTACAAACATAAAAGATACGCGAGAAACATAACCCTTCTTCCATTCCGGTAAAAAGGGACATGTTTATGCTACTGGGAACAGAACTCACATCTTATTTTTTTACATTGTTATCATCAAATTTGACATAATAAATCGTAATCGGTAAGTTCGAAAAAAAAATTACTGGCAACAAAATATGGGAAATTTTATTTTCTACAATAATAATAGGCTGTATGACTTTTTCAGAATATCGGCCAAAAACGTTTTTCGAGCTGGCGCTTGAAGCTCCACCTGGATTTGTTATTATTTTGTGATTTTATGCTCAGGAAATGATTCTAAACCTTATATAAAAAATACGAATCGGAAATTTAGTGCAGAGTTAAATTCTACGAGTAATTTTACTGCCTACAAGGCTTCTTATCAAATTTGGTCGAGTGTCTAAATTTCTATGAACAATATTAACATTTTCATACAAAAAAAAACGAAAAAGCAATAAATTTTGGTGGTGTCACAAACTTGGAAAAGAAATAAAAAATTAAAAATTCTAACAAAACCATACGTGTATCTATGGAAAGGTGTTCAAAATTGTATTGAAGTTCTAACATTTTTTCCTAAACTGAATAGTTTGCGCGAAAGTCTCTTCCAAAGTGGTAAAATCTGTATGTGAGGACTTTTCTTCCAAGTACTAAGTACCTTACTACCAAAGAATTTACCTAAATGGCATATAAATGCAAGTTAGGTATCATTTATGATTTTAGGGGGGTTTACGCAGGGAGTTCTCTCCCTCTCATTATTTCCTTATCCCGATCTCTGATTTAATGGACGAATATTTTACCGATACTTATCTATTTTCCATTGCATCCGCATTGAATTTTTTACTGATGTGTTATCGACGTCAGTTTTTTGAGACTCCCCTTTTGGTCTACAACATAAAGTAAACAGCGTACTAATTAGTATCAGCGTCTATTTGCAATTCCAATGAAAACGGTATCAAAAATCAAGATCATAGCATGCTTCACTAGTAATACCAACTGATATTGTTATACTGTGGCACTGTGATCGTAATATTTAAAATTATCGGTTGTCAAAATTGCAAAATCAAGCACAGGCCCGTCGTCCGTGAGCGCCGAAACGCGACTGATCAGGCTTGCCGAACGGCGCGCTATATATATGGTAGATATTAAAACATAGTGAATAACTGATACTTTTTATCAAGTCAAACTCTGCGAATGCATCTATAACTTTTTAGTGGCTTTCGTTGAGTACAAAAATTTAGTAAAAAAATTCATTAGTTTAGTCATAAACTTGAAATAACTTTTTGAAAAGGGGTAACTTTGGGATTTTTTTCCATCAAGTAAAATTCATTAAATCGTATTACTGACTGCGAATTGCACTAGATTAGATCCGTAACTATTACATATATTTTTTTCAGAGTTTAATACACTATTTTAAAGGTCTTAAAGTTGTTTTAAAAATTCAAAATTACGGCCCACGCGCCCTTAAATCGCTGAAAAATCGCCATTGTGAACATGCACATTGCTCTGTCGTCGTCATTATTCAGTTAACTTTACTTAACACACTACATATTTACAATTTAACTTAGTCGCGCACCCTTGCTTAGCTCTGCAGATTTAAAAAAATACTTTTACAAATCCGCTGTCTATAATCTACCTGCCTGGTAAATTTTAGATAGCGGACTAAAGTTAAAGAAAAAATAAAATTAACTTAAATGAATACTCTGACAAAACCATAAGCATATTTATAAATAAGACAGCCACTATTTCGGTATTATGCAAACGCGAATTTAGTACCTACACCGGAAATGTAGGTTAATTGTCGTGGTCTATTGGCACTCCCAATTCTACATTTATAGTAATGGCCAACACATGGAATGGGAAAATGGAAATACAATAATCCAAGGTATACATACGTCAGAATTAAGGCAGGTCGCATTCGATTTGTATATTTATATACTTTTGCTTCACAAATTATTCTATGTTATTTGTTTATTGTTGATTTGTTATTTGTTTATTTGTTGAATTTAATGAATTTTAGAACTTCGGTCTTTTAAAACTTGCCGCTTACAAAGGGCCTATAAATATTTATTGTAATTGGTGATTTTACCTTAAACCCTAAACTGAGTTGCTAATGATAGGTACTTACGCAGAAATGTAGAGAATACCCTAAATTATTCTATATACGTCGTACTCAACGAGTAGACGAGTACTAATTCTCGTATGTATACTAGCACGAGTCACCTCAGACGATACCACTTTATATTATACTAAGGGTCCACCCCGGCTGCGCTCATGATACATAATATATAGCCTACTAGCTGTACCCTGCCACGCTTCGCTGTGGCACATTGTGATGAAAAAATTAGATAAAAAATCCTTGATGCGGATTATATATATCATTCTAAAATTTCAGCTCGATTGGTGCGGAACTTTTTGAGTTTTTGAAGCGTACACAAACCAACATAATGTTGTTATATATAGAGATAGCACTCAGGAAACACGTATATATACAACAGGTGAAAGAATTTTTGAAATCGGTCCAGTAGTTCCTGAGTTTATCGCGTTCAAACAAAAAACCTCTTCAGCTTTATAATATTAGTATAGATGTACAGTAGTAGACAGTAGTAGTAGTATGTATAACGTACAAAATATCTGGGTTTTTTTTTCAGTAGAAATCGGGGTCGACGAACAAAACAAACGTACAATTGAGATAACGTTGCAAATTACCTTGTCACTTCGACCATAATCACAATAAACATACTCATCAAATAGAGTGATCACTGAGTGATATTTAAACGTATTTTACCAGACTATGTAGATTACGATCAAGTGACGCATAATTTCCATCATTTTGATTTTCCATATGCGTCACATTCGGTGTTACAGTCATTAACGTTGTGTATATCTATAAAATCTGAAATTTCTACGCAAACAAATTTTTAAATCTTTAAACCTTTGCGAAACGTTCCTAAACATAGTAGCAAACATTGATGTGTCGATGGTAGCAAACAACGGTCGATCTACGCTTGACCCCTGAGCCCCACGCATCACGCGTGCCCGTGTTCTCTGCCCCTCGTCCCTGCATCTTCAATGAGGGGCCTTCATAACGCAAAATACCTGTCTAAATTGTTCTCAATTATGCTATAAACGGTAGTGGTGATGGTGTTAATTTTGTTATATGATATGCATACCAATTTATCAATCTTAGGTATTCGTCATTCTAAAAACGCCTGATTTCGGCTATAATTGAATAGCGATATCGATCACACAACACTAATTAGGCCTAAACGATTATTATACTATCTAAACCACTTAAAACGTTCGCGGAAGGGCAATGGGAAATTTATTTATTCTCCGATAAAAATAAATTTTGCTATCAGTTACGCGAGTAGGGTATATCTGATGGAATTTGGTTTTTCCAATTTTAGTGCCTACATATAGTATGGAATAAAGATAAACGAATTGCTATTTTAAAATCAACTCTTGTAAATAAGAGATAATTTTGTACATTGTTATTGATACGTGTGAGGCTTTGTGGTAATCTTAGGAACCACTGCACCACAATATCAAAAATCCTTCACTGTTTGAAAGATACAGATCTCGAGATAATTGTATGCCATATTACATGAGTATAAAAACATAATAGATAAAAAATATGAAGATATTTGTTTATTTGACGACGCGACACCTAGTATTTCAAAATTATTGTGTTCGCCTAGAACGAAAATGGGGTCATACCGTTAAGGCGCGAGTGTCATTTAAAATAACAAAGTTCAATAGATTCCTAGTATCAACTTTGTTTTTGTTTCTCACAGACTTGTGGTATTTTTTGATATAATATATATAAAATATTTTTTATAATATTACTACAAGAACAAAATTAAAATTTTTGATTAACCCACGACTACCTTGGATTTATTATCTGTACAACATTCTACTAGTCAAGCCCTTTCATTTGATACCCATATTAAGGGAGTTGTGAAAAAAGAAATGTAATTCGCCATTTTGTGGTAGCGGCCATCTTGGATTTGAAATTTGTCATAGTGCAAAGTATTCTACTAGTCAAGCCCTTTCGTTTGATACCCATATTGAGGTAGGTTGTAAAGAAATATTTTGTCCGCCATTTTGTGGAGGCGGCCATCTTGAATCGATATTAACCAAACGTAGCTAAGAACATCCGCACGGATATTAACTTTCAAATAAAAAAATCCGCATCGAAATCGGCCCATCCGTTTGAGCTCTACGGTGCCACAGACAGACAGACAGACATCGACGTCAAACTTATAACACCCCTTTTTTTGGTCGGGGGTTAAAAACCGAAGTTGTTGGTATTGTTCTTTTATTTACCTCTTGATAAAATATCGAAGATATAAACAAAGAGAAGATATCGATGAAATAAACAACTAAATAAACAAATAAACGAATGTTCTCATTTAAACGTTTATTAAAGTCAGTTAAAATGAATTATACTTTATTTTCGTTTTTCAGGTGGATGTGAATTTGTATGCGATGATTTTTGGCGAGAGCGTACTGAATGATGCAGTGGCGCTTGTACTCAGCGGGTAAATATACTTTTTGCCTACTATTATTTAGCCCCCACATTCTCTAGCGTTGAATAGTATTTTCCCTATAAGATAAGGGGTGTGTGTTTCTACTATTTCTGTTCTGTACTCAACTTAATATTTAAATGAAATTATGAGCGAAGCGCCGTGAATGTTGAATCGCTTTAAAGCACACATCTCGGCAAAATTGTAGAGAAATAATTACACTGAATATCTGTCTTTCGGAAACAATCTTTGAACATGCCGGTTTTCTCTCGATGTTTTCTTCGTCGTTAAAGTCAACAAACTTGTAAGTGCAGTTGTACAAGTTTTTCATCACCCATGGCTTTAACGGCGAAGAAAAATATTGTGTGGAAACCGGCATGTTCAAAGATTCTTTGTATTTGTAAATACGTCCTCCTACAGTCTTGGCTCTCCTGCGAGAGAAGGCCCCCAGTACCAGCAGTGGCAACATTTAGGCTAAGAACTCACATCTACAGGAATTTTCATTCTCACCCGCAGCGGCCGCGAAACCGAGAAAATCAGCGGTCTCGTAAGTTTTGAAATAAATTCGTTGTTCCGCAACTGCGGCGGGCGCGGGTAAAATCGCTCCGTGAGTCTTAGCCTTAGTGGGCTGCTTATAATAACTGTGAATAATAAAACTTCGTTAAATTAAGTAGAACATGTTTCGCTATCATAAGCAATAAGCATCTAGATATTAGGAAAGAGGATGGAATCGAACCAAATCTTCCATCATCACAAGGGTGAAAGGCTAGATGCCGATAGTACAGGCCTATAAAATAAAATTTGATTAAAATACTTAAAATTTTACACAAAATTAAAATAACACCAATATTGTATCATCGAGATATTTTCGGCCTCAGTTTATAATAAAACATGCTCTAAAAATAATCGAATTATCATACCTGTCCAACCTTGACGACAAAAAATGAAGCTGCTGAATGGTTGAAGCAGTATTTTAAATAGTTTAACATATTTGCGGAATTTATGATTAATTGCATTGTGTAACAGAGGTAAAATAAGTTATGTGTAGAAATATCTATGATTCAAATATAGCATAAACCAGATATTTGCTTGAATAAAACAAAAAGTCAAACGCAGTTATCCAAATAAATTCAAATGAATGAAATGAACGACTGCCCCATATTACACATACGTGCATTATACATACCTAATTTGATATTTTGTTTGTATGGTTACGTTAAACGTTATTGTATGGTTAAGGTTTGTATAATTATGTCGTGGGATTATTGGATAAACCGTATTTTCGCAAAAATCTTATAAATTTCGCGAAAACAAGGATAATTAGATATTGGCTATAACATTCATCAATGTTACTGGAAAAGGCAGAGTTTTTACAAAAACGCTGGCCGCTTTAGTAACATTGTGAAAAGCATCGTTGGCTATTATGGCTAAAGCACACCGATTGTTCAATGAGCGCCCTAAACTAAATGTTCTCTGTTTGGTTGAAAACTCGAAAACATCTTCTCTTTGTCATGTGGACTTACATTTTCTGAGATTATTTATCCGTAGGTATCATACCGTAAAATTGTAAATACTGTTAGAATATACTCTAATGACGTTGTGTTAAAAACAAACCTAAGCAACCGTAAGATCGCAATCTCGCTTTTCTTACCCTTTATATCTCCATAACAAATTCCTCAAACCGACAAGGTAAAACTAGTAACCAATCACCAAAACCCAAAATCTATCCAATCAGTACCTAAACTATTTTCAATGTTACTAAAGAATCTCTTTTTTTTGCGAAAATCCTACATTTGTTCAGTAAGATTGAGAAATGTCATAGCCAATATCTAATTATCCGTGTTTTCGCGAAACCCCTAAGGTTTTTAACAAAAACGCGGTTCAGCAATACTTCCTACGACATATATAAGAAAAATAGAAAGCTCTTGCTCAGTTGTTCAGCCTGCAGATGCATTACCATTTAATTAAATCCGCGCTTTCGGCAGAGAATCGACTCGGGACGTGCGGGGCACCTAAGGTTCGCGCGGCTTAGTTTTGTGTGGAACCGCGCGGGCGACCGCGTCACGGTCTCACGCAGTTTCGTACCTAAGCGATGCACGAAAGAAAAATCCACCAATAGTAAAACTGCGTTTTTCGGCGATTCTCAGCTTAAGGCCAGGTAGTTCTGCCAAATTAGGCATTTAACGCTGTCTTGTCCTCGCGACCGTCACCGTCCGCGGAATCGGTGCCACAGTGCAGAAAAAACATTAAAATATTGGACTATGTAATTTAAACTCATTTTTTGTTCAAGATTTGTTTATACTGTTTATACTAGTGATAACAATTTTGTGAATTGTGAAGTGAAACGAAGAAATATTAAATTTATCTATACTCGTAGATATACAAAACTCAACCTTTTCTTTTTGGTCACACTATAAGTTGAGAACGGCTTTTATAATTTAATGCATCTTTTAAAAATGTTTCCTAATAATTCACAAGTTCGTCAAAAATTTTAAAAAATGTGCTGAAACGTAATGAAAGGCCAGTAAAAATAGAAGGTTTTTTGGTCAACTTTGCACTAAATATCGAAACCAATTTTTTTCTATGAGGTAAAATCACTTACTGAGCATAAAATTACAAAATGCTCACAGATCCAGGTAGAGCTTCAAACGCCAATTGAAAAAAACTGTTTTAGCCGATATTTTGGAAACTATATATTTTGACAGTAATTGTAGCAAATAAAATTTTTCATCTTTTGTTGACAGTAAACTTTTTTTTGTAAAACTTACCGTTTACGATTTATAGCCCATTTAGTGATACGATTGCGATGATACCGATAATAGTGGATGTAAATGATGTGGTCTACGATGGAACTTGTTTCTCTAATAGAAACAAGCACAGTGTACCTCGTAACCCCAAGGTTCGAACCTTCGACAAAAACCCACTCTGGCAATGCGTTTCACAGCTTAGTTGTTCTTATTACAAATGTGGAGACCAAACTCTTCGTTGAACTCTTCAATCATGATGATGAACGGTGCTGTTTTTTTGAGCAACGAGCAATATGATAGAATAACTTTAATTAAAAACCACGACTACAAAAAAATCTACACGTAAAAAAAATATTACCTACTATCTAAGGACACTTTGGCGAGTCAGACTAGTCTTAGAATATCTTTGTTACCAAAATCCATCCAGCCGTTTGGAAGATATGTGGAAATAAAAGATTTACAAACATGAGAGATACGCGCGACATGTTTATGCTACTGGGAACAGAATACATAATAAATCGTAATCGGTAAGTTCGAAAAAAAGTTTACTGGCAACAAAAGATGGGAAATTTTATTTTCTACAATAATAATAGGCTTTGTAACTTTTTCAGAATATCAGCCAAAAACGTTTTTCGAGCTGGCGCTTGAAGCTCCACCTGGATTTGTTATTATTTTGTGATTTTATGCTCAGGAAATGATTCTAAACCTTATATGAAAAATACGAATCGGAAATTTAGTGCAGAGTTAAATTCTACGAGTAATTTTACTGCCAAAAAGGCTTCTTATCAAATTTGGTCGAGTGTCTAAATTTCATGAATAATATTAACATTTCATACATACAAAAAAAAAACAAAAAATTTTGGTGGTGTCACAAACATGGAAAAGAAATAAAAAAATAAAAATTCGACCAAAACCATGCGGATTGAATGGAAAGGTGTTCAAATTTTTCAATTTCAATTTCAAGTTCAATTGTATTGAAGTTCCTAACATTTTTTTTCTAAACTGAATAGTTTGCGCGAAAGTCTCTTCCAAAGTGGTAAAATCTGTATGTGAGGAGTTTTCTTCCAAGTACTAAGTACCTTACTACCAAAGAATTTATCTAAATGGCATATAAATGCAAGGGATTTACGCAAGGGATTTTTCCCCTCTCATTATTTTTTTATCCCGGTCTCTGATTTAACGAACGAATATTTTACCGATACTTATCTATTTTCCATTGCATCCGCATTGAATTTTTTACTGATGTGGTATCGACGTCAGTTTTTTGAGACTCCCCTTTTGGTCTACAACATAAAGTAAACAGAGTACTAATTAGTATCAGCGTCTATTTGCAATTCCAATGAAAACGGTATCAAAAATTAAGATATTAGCGTGCTTCACTAGTAATACCTACTGATATTGTTATACTGTGGCATTATGATCGTAATATTTAAAATTTATCGGTTGTCAAAATTGCAAAATCAAGCACAGGCCCGTCGTCCGTGAGCGCCGAAACGCGACTGATCAGGCTTGCCGAACGGCGCGCTATACAGCGTGGCGCTTTGGTGCCGACATTAAATGAAACCACATATCACATATCATATTTTCAGACATTCTGTAAAATTAAATTTCATGTATCGTTTTTATTTACTGAGTTATTCGCAATTTTCAAAAACACCAAATCAGAGCAACCTGTATCTAAAAATTTGAGTCAGAGGTAATTGGGTCGCAGGCCACATATCCACGCGTTTCATGAATGAAAATCAGGCGAAAGGTAAATACAATAAAATGAGACAAGTAGTCATACAACATGCAAAACACGCGTTTGTGTGCGAATGAAATGGAGCCGGAAACGAAAAAATGACTGTAGGTACTCCTCTAATGTTAGTCTTTTGTCTTTTCTTTTAAACTCCACTAGTTTTGTGCTAGTGCTAGCCGGGCTGCGAAGTTGTCAAGTCCTTGACACATTTCTCGCGCTATAACTTTACTGTAAATCCCTTAACTAGGTAATTTAATTATTCGCGAAAAAGACGCTTAAGTACGTGTCCTACGTGTTATTTTTTTTGTTGTTTATTTAGTGTAAGTTATTTTGATTCAGTGTCAAAGCGATAACGACGACTTGTTGTTACTTACTTTTTGTGTTGTGAGTGTTTATTTAAGTAAAGATGTCGAACACACAGTATTACACTGCTGCTGAGTATGCTGACATGATTTTACTTTACGGAGAAGCCCATCAAAATGCCGCACTTGCGATAAGAATGTAGGTATCGCGAAAGATATGGGAATACTAGGCGATGCCCTACAAATCCCACGGCAAGCGTCCGTTCAAACATTGAACGCCGTTTAAGAGTTTGTGTTCGCGAAGGTGGTGGTCACGTTGAGCATTTAAAAATTTAGACCAAAACAATGTGGCTCTGTTAGTTATGCGCCTACGATTTCAAAGAAGCCGCCGCGCCGCGCCGCTCGCCAAGCGAGCGAGCGCGTAGCTATGGAAACGAAGCGTTGCCGCTCCACAACGCTGCGCTGCGACACAGACGAGAAATAGTTACTACGGCTTCGAGTCGAAAAGCTGTAAGTACCTAAGTACTAATGTTTCTTGCGCATTACGCCATAAGTACTTAGGTGATTTAGCTATTATGCGATAGATAATTTAACTTAAAACAATATCTGATTTTGATTTTGACAATGATGAATTTATCTGAAAGAGTTCATTGATCAAGGGTTTACTGGTTAAATTTTCTACGAAATTAAAATCGATTCGTGGGAAGATGTTTTAGTTTTACTTTTAAAGAATATTGTAGGTACCTCTACTAGTTCAGCAGCTTTCACGCTAGGTAATATTTTTTGTTGGTACGAGTACCTACTAAGTGGCCTTGAAGTAACGGCTGGTCTAGCCGGGAGGACGGTGATTGCCGATCCGGCGCGCCGCGTTCAAATCCCACGCGCACCAGTCTTTTCGAAGTCATGTGCGTAATGCTAGTAGCTTAAAAACGATGAAGGAAAACATCGTGAGAAACCGACATGTACCTACCTAGAATCTTTCGAGGTCACGTGCCAATAATGGAAAGTGCCATCTACCAACTGTCACTTTGCCAGGGTGGTGGATTATGGCTTTAACTCTCTTCTTGCGAGAGAAGGCCCCGAGTCCCAGCTGTGGGAACATTTGATGGGCTGTTTATGCGAATTATCCTTGATTCTGACAACACGTACCTATCTTACTCGTATTACCTACTACAAAGCAATCATTTTGTAATGTTTCACCAAATTTACAATAGACACCTAGGTACCTATCCATTTACCTATTTACTTTTAGAAGTGAAATCGCGGCGTGTCATACACAGATTTTTCATGGGCTGTGAATTGAATTCTAGCGTCACGTTCGGAAATGATAAGAATTCTTCGGGTAAACTCGGGACCATGGCCATTGGCTATCTAGAAATGCGTTAGCATTTCCCACTGGCTGATGTATTTTCTAGATGGTAATAGCCAGGCCCTCCGGTTTCACCCGCGCAGTTTCCAAAGTTAGCTATCAAATACTGAGTTATAAGTTTTCACTTCTATCGGCAGTTCCTATGACTGCCAATATTTTTTGTTTATCTCTTATCTTTATCATATGGTAGGTATTCGATTTATTAGTGATGAACAGGTATTGAAGCTTTTGTCGTGACGTACCTACTTGACCGTTCAGAATTATCGCGCCTTTGTACCTACCCCTCTCGGCCGGCGCGGCGGCGGCACCTGCTGAGGTAGGTACGCTGCAACGCCGCGCGCGCCGCTTGGAGATACCTACTATCTGCAAGCGGCGCGCAGCGCGGGGGTTTCGCGACGTTGCCAGATTTACGTTTGCGTAACGATGTGTACGAAAGTAAATCACGCACACAACTGACGTCGTTGAATGAATCTAGTGCAAAGGGTGATTTTGATTCGAGTGCTTGATACAATGATTTAGTTTGTTAGAAAATATTTTTTTTTTAAATAAGCGAATTTATTTTTCTCACATCGTTTGTATGATTACTGGTCAGTAACCCTACCTGTGTGTTCATTTAATGTCGACACCAAAGCGCCACGCTGTATATATGGTAGATAATAAAACATAGTGAATAACTGATACTTTTTATCAAGTCAAACTCTGCGAATGCATCTATAACTTTTAGTGGCTTTCGTTGAGTACAAAAATTTAGTAAAAAAATCATTAGTTTAGTCATAAACTTGTAAAAACTTTTTGAAAAGGGGTAACTTTGGGATTTTTTTCTATCAAGTAAAATTCATTAAATCGTGTTACTGACTGCGAATTGCACTAGATTAGATCCTTAACTATTAAATATATTTTTTTCAGAGTTGAATACACTATTTTAAAGGTCTTAAAGTTGTTTTAAAAATTCAAAATTACGGCCCACACGCCCTTAAGGCACGGATTCTATAAAATAACTAGCTGAAACCGCTATTTAGACCGCCTGCTTCTCATATATCGTTGCGTCAGAATTTACAATAAATTACCTGAAACTTTAAAAAATATAAATAAAAACAGCATATTTAAAAATAAAATTAAGTCCAAACTCATCGAAAAAGGTTACTACAACATACAAGAATTTATGGAAGATAGGTGGTAGGTCCCATTAATTTATAAAAGTGTAAATAGTACTTTTTTTAATTCTACAGCCTCCTGTAATATTTTCTAAAATCTCATATAAATGTCAAGTTTAATTTCATGTAAATGTTTAATACATTTTATAATTACACCTCTCGGACGAAACTGTGTTGTCGTCCTGTTTTACAGCACCCTAACAGGGTCTTTGTACACATAGTTATAGATTTTAGCTATAAGATCTATTTAATAAATGTATGTACACTGTGCAAATAAATAAATAAATAAATATGCCCAATCCACAAACGATAAAACTTAAGATAGAGGTGAGATAATAAAAAAATCAAAACATAAAAGAGGAATAATAAAAATGTGCCTGCTACTGATTATTATTAACATTCGTTGGGCCATTGTATTACATAAATATGAAATATCGGTTTCAAATGATACCAGGCCAAAGACACGTCTTTTTAATCGGTGCGTCAAATGCAATTTTAATGATAAAGTGAAATTTTCATTATCTTTTAGTATCACAAAAAGCATGATTACTCGATGTTAATTGCCAATAGATTGTATCTTTAAACAATTAACAAGATTAAATGACTGCAATGAGTATTAATTAAAATACTCGTATTTTTCACAAGAATAATTCTATTAAGTCACGAGAAAGTGTATGTGAAAATGTTCAGTCTCTACGTTCAGACCTGTAGGTCTGACAAAGAAAGCGGCAAAGAAGAAATCCTGAGTAGTTTTAATGAATACTACTTTCCAGTTGTAATTCAGAATACGTGTGCAATAATGTAAAAGAAAAGGATTGAAATATATTATATTTATTGCTTAAATGGGTTTACAGAAGATAGTAAGATATTTTAGAGCACGCCAAATTCTGCCTTTCGGCATTCATGCAAGGTAATTAAAACATTAACAAATAGTTATATAATAACCAGCGGTCTGCCCCACCTTCGCCCGTGGTACATAATATAAGGCCTATGGCATATGTTTCAGGGATCACATATGTTTCCAACGGTGAAAGAATTACACTTATGTATGTTCACAGTATGTACACAATCCATTAAAGTCAAACTTTTACTTCCTAATAATATCAAGTGTATTAGTATTCATATTGATAGCAAACTTGGATAAAAAAGGTCAAAATAATTTTTGTTTTCCATTTCAAAGAAACTACATACAATCAGACACAGTAGTCTATTAAACATGTTGCTCTTTTTCCCCGTCTTTTTTTTTTTTTTCCCTGTATTGTTTTGTTATAGTAGGGTATTATTGAATTATATAATAGTTTTATTTAAGTTTACTATTTGAATTGAATGGATAGTTTCTTCTTTTTCTTCTTCTTCTCTCCCTTGTTCTCCTAATCCAAGAAATATGTAAACAAAAAATGTAATTGTAATAACAAAGGTCACGGACCCCGGAGTCTGTGGAGTGGCTAAAATAATAATAAAAATTGAATGGATAGTAAACAAATATATCAAAACAAAAATTATGTATACTACAAAGTATACTACGAGTACCTAGGTATTATTTTGCCAGTAAGCCAATCAATGGCATTTAACAAAGCTGGAATAGGTATGAAGTAGTAAATAATAATTGTAACTCTATTAATTTGGTTTATTTTCCAGAGCCATTCAAAACTACGAGACCCGATACTCCAAGGACGGCGGATTCGAGATCACTGCGTTCCTGAGCGCTATCGGCGACTTCATCGGAATCTTTAGCCTTTCGCTGCTTGTCGGAGCATTGATGGGGTGCCTCACTGCATTGATATCCTTTTTATATACATAACTAGATGTCCGTCCCGGGTTCGCCAGTGGTATATATATAGCTCTCATCGGGATCCCGTGCATATCCAACGGTTTGAAATTTTTTAAAATCGGTTCAGTCATTCCTGAGCATATTGCTTTCAAACAAAAAACTTCTTCAGCTACCTGCTCCGCCACCTGTCGGAAATTGGTCGTACTAACCCAGATTTAGAAACAAATTTGATTAGCAAACGTTTAGGTACATTCAATGACGCAATCTTCGAGACATGCTGTCATGTCATGTCAAAGCACGGTACGAAAACTCTCAAAAAGGAATATTTTTCCCGTTGCTGTTACATTCTTAATTCATGCACCGCTTCTATTGATAGTAGCGTTATGTTCTATAGATTGTTAAATGGACTATCAAATAGAAAAATAATCTTTCAATTCGGACCAGTACTTCTCGAAATCCAAACAAACAAACAAACTCTTCAGCTTTATAATCTGGTAATAATGTCAATATTACAAGCAGTGCCCGCGGCTTTACCCGCGTAGTTCCCGTTCTCTTTATAAAAAGTAGCATATGGATTTTTCCAAACTATAATCTAACAATGTTCCAAATTTCAACCCGATCCGTTGGTACGTTACGACGTGATTGAGCAAGAAACATCAAAATATCTAAACGTGGATATTATAAAATTAGTGGGTTGTCTGAGCTGCCTTACAACGATGTCTCGTCCAATTCCATGTAGATTAAAAAAACATTGATAAGTAGTCCACTTTTTGTTCCCACTGCTGCTACTCTGAAGCGCTGAACCTTCAGTAAGACCAAGACCATAATCCACCGCGCTGGCTAAAATGTAAGTTGGCGGAGAACACACGTTCTCGAAATGTATCTTCCTTTTTTCAACGGTTTTCTTGCACCGTTTTAAAGCCAATAATGATGATAAATTAACGAAATAGATGAAGACTATAAATTTTATTGAATAATTTGTTATATTAATAGCATCGTCCCGTTATATACCACACCTTTGCCAGTTATTCTACCGTCAAACAGTAATGTGAAAACATTACTGTGTTCCGGTTTGAAGGGCAATGTTTCCAGAGAAATTACAGGGCTTAGAGATATAACATCTTAGATCTCTGGGTGATGAGCCCAGTGCAGTGCTAGGTAATGATTTGGACTCTTCATGTTCCAATAGCTGCGTGTCACTGTGCTGTTATGTGGCAGGCATGTTGCTTACCATCAAGTACATGTCCTGCTAGTCTCGTCACTTCTTATTTAAAATAAAAAAATGTAACGAATTATTAAAAAAATATATATAATGTTTGCGTATATCACCGGCGCTATTCCTGTTCCCGTTATTTTACCAGATTCCAGACTAAAATCTTTCTGTGTTCTAAATTTCAACCCGATTCGTTTAGAATCCGACGTGATTGAACAACAAACATCCAAACATTGACATTTGATTTGATTTTGTAATATTAGTAGGATATTACGATAAAATATTTCTTTAACTGTGCAACACATGACTAAGTTCACGCACGTTCGAGAATGGCCGCTTCTGGAGTCAGCGCTGTTCGTTCTGATGTCCTACGCTGCGTTCCTTATAGCTGAGGTCTGCGAATTGACAGGTATGTATATCTTTGTAGTAGTCGTCATATCAAATAGACAATTCGTTTTGGTGGATTTTTATTAAAAAATAAACTTGAAATACAGGGAAGTAAACAGCAGAGGTAGTTTTTCGCGCCAAAAGGTAGTTTTTTGTTTAGGAAAAATCAAGCTGTTTGCAATCAAAATTGTTTTACTATAATATATATTTTGTTATTTTTTGTGTTTGTGTCACATTAAAGAGTTTCATATCTGTTAATCTACTGCATATATTTTGCGTATTTATGTACTAGTAGCGCTTAGCGGTTATACCCGCGTAGTTCGTTAACCCGCGTAAGATCGTTACACATATACGAGACAAGTCGTACGCGGAAGTGGTACTTCAGACGATGAGTTAGAAGCAATAGAACGAGTGGAAAAATTACATGTATGCTTCCTGAAACCGACAACCACTCCAGAAACTTTAAAAACATACATGAACAAGAAAAATCCATGTACCGAGTAT
Organism: Ectropis grisescens; assembly: GCA_017562165.1. Classification (NCBI taxonomy): domain Eukaryota; kingdom Metazoa; phylum Arthropoda; class Insecta; order Lepidoptera; family Geometridae; genus Ectropis; species Ectropis grisescens. The sequence continues at coordinate 11,883,792 of CM029771.1, read as the reverse complement.
CATGTCGAGAAAATTCTTTTGAAGCATACGCACTACGCATCGTTTGCTGTGACCGTCCCACCAAGCAAGTATGAGTTTTTCATGAAAGCTGATAATTGGCCAAGTAGAGTCGAAGTTAGTCCTTGGTTTCGACGCGGCGACCGGCGGGCGGTGCGCTCGTCTTCCGACGCCGCAGGCATTGCGGGCGACACCGGAGCGACCGAAGCCGCAGGCGTGGGGCGGTGGACGCAACACCGCCCCCGTCGCTCCGCCGGCGGCTCCCCTGCGACGACGGCTGGCAGGCGTAGTTCAAAATGCAGTGTTTAGTATGAACGCGCAGTGCTTAACTCCGAGACAGTTGACAGTATGTCACCAAAACATTAACTCGCTAAATGACAAGACTCAACGATTAGAAGTTCTCTTAGAAACTGACCTTAAGTGCGATGTTCTTGCATTAACAGAACACTGGCTTACCGCCCCAAATCTACAATGTACGAGTATTCATTTAAAAGGCTACAAGTTGGTGTCTAGTTTTTGTAGAAATAATGTTATCCATGGCGGATCCTGTATTTTTGTAAATGAAGCACTAAAGTGTGTCGAAAACGTTGAGTTATCAGCATTGTCAGAAGAAAGATTTTGTGAAATCTCCGCGATTGACGTTATGGACTTTGACATTACTATCATTTGCATTTATCGCACAGGCCTAGCTCATGTTAGACGTTTCTTAAGTGGCCTGGAACGTTTGCTCGATAAGCTCAGTGAAACCGATAAAACATTTATGATTCTCGGTGATATAAACATAAACATCTTAGACAGCACTAGCACTGACTTTAAAAATCTGTTCGACATACTCAACTCTCATGATGTGAGTTCGATTGTAGACTTCCTACTCGTATAACAGAAACGTCACAAACAGCGATCCCTAATTTTTACAAATGTAGCGCGAGAACTTACTTCCGCAACCTCAATAAATACGCTTCTGTCAGATCACTTAGCCGTACGTGGGTGGTAACATTCGCTTGTTCAGCGCCAGCACAGCTCACTCGTCTCAGTCGTGATTTATCGCAGAATAACCGCGCAAACTTTGTGATGGCTATTGACAGTATAGATTGGTCTGAAGTAAGTGAGAGAAACAAAACCGCTCAAACATTTGTAGTAGCACTGATCAATATTTTAGCAAATAAGTATGACACTTGTTTCCCGATAAAACGAACACCAAATAACAAACGTGATGCTTCGTGGGTTACGCCTGATATTCTAAATCTAAAATCATTGTTGTTTGATATTTCGAAATTAGTTGACCAATTTCCTGAAGAAGAGAACTTAATAGCTATGTTTGACGATCTCAACAGGAAATACAATTCTACTTTGAATGTGTCTAAAACAAATCATTACAATAGCATAATACATGGAAGCACGAATCCATCTAAAACTATGTGGGGAATCGTGAACACGGAGAGGGGGAAAAACAATTCGCCTAGGTTGAACTTTTCCGAGATCGTAAAAGATTGTAACGGCAGTAAGTTTAGTTCGCCAAAAAATGCCGTAAACGCTATGAACGTTCGGGTTTTAAATGCAGCTGCTGCCTGTGGGGCGCCTAAAGCTAATGCTGCTACTGTACGTAAAATTTTAGTATCTGCGCGTCAGGCGTCTGACCGTTCCCTCAGACTAACAAGTTTTTCGGCTGATGAGGTATTTCGCATAGTCTCCTCCAGAATACCTCCAAAAAAGTCAAAAGACATATACGGTGTGTCGATGGAGCTAATTAAACTAGCAATTTTGCCTCTAGCTCCGGTTCTCGCCACACTGTTTAATAAGTGTCTTAGGGAGGGGGTCGTACCCGTCGCCGCTGAAGATATCGAAAGTGTCCCCGATATTTAAAGGCAAAGGCAAGCGGGACGATATTGATGGATATAGACCAGTATCGATTATACCAGCAATAGCCAAAGTATTCGAAAATGGCTTGAGTTCGCGATTAGTGGCCTACCTATCGGAAACCGAGGCGCTGTGTGAACAACAATACGCATACCGCGAAGGGAGGTCTACGACTTCTCTAACGCGTGAAGTGATTCGTAGCGTGTTGGCTGCCCGTGAACGTAAAGCCGTCTTATGCTGTGACTTATCGAAGGCCTTCGATGTTGCAGACCATGAGACCTTAGCTTTAAAGCTGAAACACTATGGCATAGCTGGGAAATCATACGAGGTATTGACTGACATGTTACGAGGCCGCTCTCAAGTAGTGGATGCTGGCGATGGCGACAATAAATCAGACCCGTTGCCTTCGTCTATGGGAGTACCGCAGGGTTCGTCAGTCTCTAATATTATGTTTTCTCTCCTACTAAACGATCTACCCGAAGCCATGAAGGGTGCAGCCATATTCATGTATGTGGATGACGTGGCTGCCATAGTCACAGCTCTTTCAATAGAGGAATTAGAAGAGAAATTAAATATTGTAATAAACGGCTTAAATTCATGGTTTAGCGCCAACGGTTTTATGCTAAATTCAAAAAAGACACACTATATTCACTTTTGTCTGTCGGGACACCATACAAAACCGCTAAAAGTCTCGCTAAATGGTGTTAGTCGCTAAATGGTGTTAGGATTGAGCAGGTACAGAACACCGCATTTTTGGGGTTCGAGATTGATCGCAGCATGACGTGGGAACATCACATCGACAAGATGTGTGCTAAAGTTAACAGTGCGTGCTTTGCGCTAAGACGAGTATCCCGAGTGGTGTCTACGGAAGTGTCACGTGCATGTTACTTCGCCACAGTGCATTCACGGTTACAATACGGCGCCGAGCTATACGCGCGCGCTGCCGACTGGAAGCGTGCGTTCCGCGCCCAAAAACGTGCCGTACGTGCCATTGTTGGCGTATCGCAATGTACATCCGTCAGACCATATTTCAAGGAGCTTGGTATACTTACTTTACTTGCTATCTTGATCTATCAAGTGGCTGTGTATGTCAAAAATAATCTAGAATCGTACAACACGCGAAGAGAGAGACATTCTCGCAACATACGCAACGCCGACAAGCTGGATGTTATACCACACTCTCTCACGAGGTCACAGAAGTTAACTCACATAATGGGACCGGAAGTTTATAACGCTCTTCCCAAAATAGTTTTATCGGCCCCAAGTTTCGGCAGCTTCAAAAACAGATTAAAGTGCTGGCTTATCGATCAAACTTTTTATAGTTACAGCGAATTTTCAGAGAGTGATGGCAAAGTTCCCATAAAAATGTAAATAAATAAATTTGACATAGGTTAGTACAATTGCAATAAAGACATTATACTCGTATAATGCTTGACAGTTTTCTGTACAATAATTATTGTAATACAGTAAAGTAGTAGTTTCAAACTTTGAAAATGTATACAATTTGTATGCTCTTTCTTTTGTTTTTATTTTTTATTAATTGACGTGTAAATTGTACATTTATGAATAAAGTACTTTGACTTTGACTTTGTTATTTTTTCTGTTATGTAATAGCCTATAGGTTCTTCCAGACTATAAACTGTGTTCCAAATTTTACCCCGATCCTTTCATACGTTACAACATGATTGAGCAAAAAACATTGACATATATAATATTAGTTGTACCTAAATACGTAAATCTATATTGAGATACTTAGGGACCCGCGTTTCGGCCCCGATGTCGATGTGGAATGTAGTCAAAACGCTTGTACAAAGTTCCTTGTTTATTTCGTCTCGTACAATGGCTGCATGCCGAATTAATTTAGTACATTTAAACTACGAGTATTTACAATACGTTACTAAAGGCTTGTTCGCACTAGGCTAGTAATTTAGCCTAGTGGCGAGTAATTTAGCAACTAAACGTGTATGAACAGTGAAAATTTAGTCGAGTAATTTAGGAAGTGATTTAGTCGAGTCAATCCATTTTGTTCTATTTTCAACGGGCGAGTAGCACCCCCCACCACGCGTTCGTTGCGAGCGGTGCGCTCATTGGCTCGCCGATTAAACAGGTTCGAACTTGTCGAATTTGTCTGGAGAGAAAAATAACTTCAAACAAATGCGTTGTAGGATCTTCATGTTGCGAAACGCTACTCACTTGTGAACTGTACTAAAGCACGGTGCGAACGATTTTTGAATAGTAGCGAGTATTTTAGCTACTAAATTACTCTCTACTAGACTAATTTGCTAGCCTAATGCGAACAAGCCTTTAGTCTAAGTATGGCAGAGCGCGCGCGGCGGGCTTCGGCCAATCAAAGACCGTGTTCCGTTTCGCTCGCAGTGAGTTTCGCGAGGTCCGCAGTCCGCAACAGAGACATTGCACGTTATTTTTTTTTTTTGTATAAATTAATAAGACATTTTGTATGTTTAGTTTGTAGTTGTTTAGTCTTACTCCTTTGTTGTAACATTTACTAAAGACATTTCTTATATTTATAGGTGTGGTAGCGGTGCTGTTCTGCGGTATTTGCCAAGCGCACTACACATACAACAACCTTTCGTCGGACTCCCGCAACCGGACCAAGCAGCTGTTCGAGCTCCTCAACTTCCTGGCTGAGAACTTCATCTTCACGTACATCGGAGTGTCCATGTTCACCTTCCCGAAACATCACTTCGATCCGTGGTTCATCATTGCAGGATTTGTATCCTTTTTAAATCAAGCGATTAGAGGTTCTAAAATGTAAGGTCAGTCGAGAATGTTTGTATCAAAGAAGATTCGACTGTATTTAGAAAGCCATAAAGAAAAAACTTGATTGGTCCAGTCGAAATGTGTAAATGTAGGAATATTTTTATTTGGTCTCAGCAGCATCAGCCTAATAAATAGCCCATGCTATATTCCCATTGTGGGAGTCGAAGCCACCACTCGCAAGGAAAATGACCATGTACTAGCTAACTTGTATCATGACAGGTAACCTTCACACATACATTACTTGGATTAACACAAAGGCTATTTTCATCCCGTTAAAGGTAGTTTTTCGGTTAGAATACCTATTTAAATTTGCTATATTCGTATTGGGCGAAAACTAATTATCTTGATAAATTCTCCTGTAACTGATAAACACAATAAGCATCCTAACCCCGATTCAGATAACGTCGATGATCGGTCGCGCGGTGAACATCTACCCGCTCTCGTTCCTACTGAACCTCGGCCGCAAGCCACCCATTCCTATGAACTTCCAACACATGCTGTTCTTTGCAGGTAAGTCTAGATCTCTTTGGCTATGCAATGTTAAATAACATTAAAAACGTAATGTAGTAAAAACTAAAAATACAGCTATTATATTAGACTGCAGGCCCGTGAACAAAATTTATGGCTCAAATGAACCACCAGGAGACCTATGTAGGATGACAGAAGGGTATAATGTAATAAGATTCAGCACTATGCCGTGTCACTTGTAAGCTGTCCAACTGAGTACAGTTGAAGAGGGGTTGGGGGGAGGTGCAACCCTCGATCATTTCTCCTTGTCGCATGATTTTTGTACGGCATTGCGAAATGATAATGGGTTATGATGAAATAATGAGTGGCGTCTTTTAGTGTCAGCGGCCAGGACCTACTTTGGGTCGTTGAACCAAATTAGTTAGGATTCGGGGCTTTACATGTTTCTGTATACAATTCCAGGTCTCCGCGGAGCGATGTCGTTCGCTCTGGCCATCCGCAACACGGTGTCGGAATCGCGGCAGGCGATGCTGACCACTACCTCGCTGATCGTGATAGCGACGGTGGTACTCCAAGGAGGTGCCGCCACGCACGCCCTCGCGTACCTGCGTATACCCACTGGGTATGTAGATGTGTATGTATGATGTACTAGCAGCACCACGCGGTTTTATGCTCATAGTTCCCGTTCACGTTATTTTCTCGGGATAAAATATAGCCTATGTATTCTTCCGGACTATAATGTATATGTGTTCCAAATTCCAACCCGATCCGTTCATACGTTACGACGTGATTGAGCAGCAAACATCCAAACATTGACATTTATCGTTTTAATAGGATGTGTCTAACATAGTGTGCGGGATGCTTGTTAATCTTTTATCCATGTTTATAAAATTAAATTGCTGTTCGTTAGTCTCGCTAAAACTCGAGAACGGCTGGCCTGATATGGCTAATATTAGTTTTGAATTATTTGTGAAAGTCCAGGGAAGGTTTAAAAGATGAGTAAATATTGTGTCAACAACTGATATCTTAATTTATAAAAATTCATTATCGTAATGTCTTTAACGAAGTCAACATTGAAGTGAATTTCATCAAATTTGAGAGATCGGATACTTTTAATTTCGATTAATCTTATCTTAAACCTTGAAACGAGCAATTCTTGTAGGTATATTTAGAATCTGAATCTCGGAAACGGCTCGAACGATTTTTAATGAAATTATGTATACAGAGTGTTTCGGGGACGATAAATCGATCTAGCTAGGTTTTATTTTTTAAAACATCATTTTATGTGCGTTTTTAGAAAATGAAAAACTCCTGCAATGTCATTAGAATACGATAACTTATTTTGCCACCGTTCGTAAAGTCTAAATGGCTCAGACGGATTACGCTTGCCCTCGGAGTCAACAGGCCCGGGTTCGAATCCTGATGGTTACACTCTGGGCTTTTCTTTTTGTTTATTTTTCTGAGAAAATCTTTTACTTAGAGCCCTTTATAAACGCATTTAAACCGAGCAAAGCTCGGTCAACCAGGTATTGGCCTTTATATGACAATTTTCGAGCGAAGCCGGAATGGGCTGCTAGTATTCATTTAAATGTTTTTGTAGTTACCACCAAATGAAATGTGCAAACATGACTATATTCTGGTTTGAAGGTCCAATGTTTCCAAAGAAATTACAGGACAAAATGAAGAATCATCTTATATCTTCAGGTGACGAGCACAATACTGGGAGGATTTGCAATTGGCTGTGTAACACTGTGCTGTTATGAGCAGCCAGCTTTATTACCTTCAGGCTCATGTCTTTGCTCATCCCTTTACTCTATATTATTATAAAATGCTAATTGCGTAATCCGATTGCCATCTTAGGTCTTTGTTAATAGCACGCTCTACACATCTGCAAAATACTTATAAAATTAGTAGAATTAAATTATGAAATTTTTCAATTTTTTTATACTCTTTACTGATATATTTCTGAGTGTTATTGCTGTAATACCCATATTAAGATGTTACTAATACAGTATTAATATCTGCATTGATACTGTATATAATTATGTGCAATAAATTATTAATTAATTCGAGTTTTTGTAACTAATCATTGTTTTTGTATTTCAGTCAAGGCAATGAAGAAAGCGAGGCGTTGCCATATCGCGATGTAAGAAATGTAAGTATTCCATCTAATTTACCCCTAAAAGATTTATATTTCCTTTGCACAGCATTATTACTGTTTAGAAAAACTTTACGACCTCTTCCTTTCCATTTTCAAAAATGTATTTTTTTTTAAGTAAAGGTTTTATTAAAAAAGGGAATTGGTCGCTTTGTGCTACCAGTCACTGAAAACTTTCTTAGAGTAAAAATTACATTACTTTTTAAAACTTGAAACACATTTTGTCAAAATTTTAACAGCTCTAAATATTATGTACTTTATTTGAGTATGACTTAGATGCCAAAATGATATAGAGATTTTAATTGCGAGATATATCTCGATGTATGTAGAGTTTTAAGTACAATTATTATGAGTCTTCAGGTTGTATGTTTTGCCTCCTGCTTTTTAATCACTTGTGATAACAATATTTTCGTTGCTCTGTTCTGTAAGCTTCTTGTTGTGTGCTAACATTATCTTCAGTAGTTTTATTTTTTGTATTATAAGTAGGTAGTTCAATCCAGAAAACACCACATATAGTGTAATGTGTTGAAATTCTATTCTACATGATTTTACCTATATGGAATTGGATTTAAAGAAAGTACTTATGTAGTTTAATTAATTGTCAAACAGTGTTAAATTGTACCCATATTATATTTAAAAAAATGTTGGAATCCACCTTGTCAAATAAGAAAAATACAGACTTTTTCTCAATATGCTGAACTATGTGGTGACTGTAGCATCCTGACCCTTTCTTCTATCCAATTCTGATTACACTCTCTCAAGAAAACCCCCGAATCCCAAACTTACCTCGCAATCGAAAACGCATTACACTATTTGTGATGATATTGGAAAATTTTAATTCATTAATTGAAAAGCAAAATACATTTTTAGAGGTCAGGTAAATTATTATTGATTATAATTTGTGCACAAAATATTTTGACAGCCGTAACACGCGTGAAAAGGCTAGCTAAATAAATACGTCTCATTTGAACCCAAGGGCTGATACCAATAAAATTATCCGTCGATTATTTTAAAGATACTCTTGTTTTAAAATTTAAGGGTATTTTAAAACTCGACGGTATAACTTGACCCACAAAACATATACCCTGCGCTCAATTTTTTCCTGTTGATTTGTGGAATTATAATGGAAATCTACTTTTACGAATATTACATTTTATTTTCTTTTAATAAGTAATAGCTCAGGTGTACTATAAACTAAACACTTTTTTTTTCAAATAGTGAATAACTGATGGATAATTATAATGGTTTTGCTTTCTGGAAGTCATTGCTCATTGATTGGCACTAAATCACTTCATCTTTACCAGTTCTTTTTAGTATGAGTAGGCGTATTCAAATACATAGTACTAATATAACAAAACTAATAACCTAAACAGTTGTTGTACATATCGGTATTTCAGTTCACAATCGGCTGTATCTATCGTTACTTTCAAGATAATCGACACACTAAACATCAATCAAATCGATTTTACACTAATACATAGTTACCTCTAATTAGTGTCATACTAATCAGTTATTAGATTACATGTTAAAGTTATTAGATTTTATTTTATCTATTCAATTTTTTAATTAGAAATTCATTACTAACCTGGACTATAAAAGTACTGTATTTTTCGAATTTCGCACTCCATAGTCCCCAACGTTAGTTTGTGATAAAGCGCGATTCGAAGCGATAACATGTGACGCAGCCAATTATGCCTATATTGATAGGGAATGGCCAGTTTGAAGTAGATGAGGGGTCATGTGAGCAATGACGTCATTATGTAAGCCCTGTGTGCGGGCAAGGGCTGAGCCTCGCATGTGAATTAATAATCCATTATTGTGGCAGTTCTACCAAGCCACGGACTCGGGCGGACCGGTACGTATGCCCACACCTCGATGTTAACCGGTGCTTTGGATGGCCTGCTTTACTCGTTTACTAATCAGTAAAAATATCTCAAATTATCACTGTAAATTTTAATTGAACGATTATGTCTTCTCTCTCACACACAATGTAAAGTACAAGCAAGCAAACGACAGCATGTTTCTTGGGTATATATGGGTTATTTAAATATATCACCTTAAAATTGTAAAAGCTGTCAGTTATACGTAACCCACCGTGAGATTATAATCTCACGCGTTATATAAACTAATTGCAATTTTCCTGTGATATAAATATGCAAAATTGTCTAGTAAAATTTTCGGATGCCAGTTTCACTAAATCCAGTTGGTTTATATACCAGTGATGTGGTAATGTTTTTGCAGCAGCTACTAAATGCGCGAAATCTGGTGTTTTTTAAATAACAACTGACGAGACAAGCAGGACATGAAGTTACCTCAGAAACCTTTTCATTTCTTATTGCTATTAAAACTTGTCCTTTAAAAACAAATTATTGTGTCTATGGTCGTCCCAGTTGTTAATTTGAGATATCTCATAAGATGTAAATAATGTTTGTGTTTAGGTAGGTACCTACTTTAAGATTTCACCGTGACAATTCACTGTAAACTTACATATTCATTGAAGGGATGTCCTATTAAATTAACTCGTCTCTGATTGAAAACTTTCCTAATTAAGAAGACGTGAATCGATTGTAAATTGACTAAATATACCTACTAAATAAATACAGTAGAACCTCGATAAGTTAAATTCCAAGGGAAACAAAAATATTTTAAGTAATAGAGGTTTTAAGTTATCAAGGGTTTTTGTTTTGGGCTCTGATGGGAAGGGAACATATTATTTCTTGGAGTTATAGAGGTTTTTAAGTTACCGAGGTTTGAGTTATCGAGGTTCTACTGTAGTAAACATATCGTTTTTTATTCGCAACACTAAGGATAACTCAAAATCCTGTCTCGTCTCAGTAGAAAAGGTTTCTAATACAAACGCTAAAACGTTATTAATTATGTCATGGACATTAATATCAAGAAAATTAAACTTTTTTCATAATATCTATCGATTCACGTTTTCTTATATCCCCTCTTGCAAAGGCTCTTTTGTTCTGGCCTTTGCGTTGTTTCTAGGTAAATATTGCCTTATTAAATTAAATTGTATTGTTCAGCCAGCCGATATAGGCTTCGGTCTTCGAAACTTGGATCCCACGCAACCGGCCAGTTGCGACAGGGCAACAGTAAGATTTAACTCCCATTGCACGCATTACGAGCAAACAATAAGTGCACGAATACTAACTCACTACTCGTTGGTGGTAGACATACTTTGAAATTGGTTGACTTTATTATTTTGATTAGGGCAATAAGAAAGAAGACTATAAATATGTATATTATAATATAAGGAGGACGTAAATTGAAGAAAATTCTTCATAATAGCGAAAGTATCTTTAATTTTAAACATAGTAATACATTTTTTATAGTAACGTGATCGTCATACATTTTTTTTATTTAGTTAAATGTCTTGCTTACGTTTGATATGGCCGACTGAACCGAGTTACATACGAGTAAAATATTTCGTCATAGTAGTAGAACATAGACAGATCTAACGTATTAATATGTGTCACATTTGTACCACTGTGATGATATGTAAGAAACTGTTTTAATATAGTTATTTGTATTCAATTTTATATATACTTACCTACGTAGCATCACTGGCACGACTTTGTTCAGCCGTCACTTCTTCAATTAACGCCTTTCTTGACACTAAATACTTGCACGATTATTAATTATTACTAACGCCATGAATGTCATTAAATGCATGAATATAAAAGTTAAAAATCGTCTACAATACGTACATACGCGTACTTATTTACTGAATATTTATTCTGCACACGACCACTTTATTAGATCTCATCTTTTTCATGACATTTAACCGAGCCCAGATATTACATACTATATTCCCACTCTACTTCAATAGCTCTCAATGAAGGTAAAATAAAATTATCTGTGGTCAGAACTGGTCTTAACTTAAAAGATAAAGTAAGCATAAATGCTAACTACGGATCATACGTACAATTAGGTATAGATTGTATATACTGACAATAAATTATTAATTTAACTGTCGGTTGACACTTACAGAACACGACTGTAGTGATCACGTATTGTTTCTTTCCCATTGTATAAATGACTGCACACCTGGAGCTAACTTAAATATTAGGTCCTTAAACCCCTGTGTTCCTTAAGTGTCAACCGATTGCAATTCTAAAGAAATTCTAATTGATATTTATTGTTTTATGAGCACTATGCATGTTATTTTACTTTACCTTATCGCTTTCTTTGGTTTCTCCTTTAACATTTAGAGAGGCCGCATGATAGTTAGATGGTCTAATGGCGCGAAAGAAGTGGTTATGCCTTGGCAACTGGACGAAGTATGTACAATTTATTATTTTTATACCTATATTATATTTTAAGCTATTTAAAATCCTGATGCATTTAAGAGTGAGAAGCATGTTGCATGCATAACTTTAATTGTGTGCGTATAGTGTGAATTTAATGCCACAATCAACATAATCATACTAATATTTGCGTTTTTACGTGTGTTGGATGCTTAATTTTTTAGTAATTTGTTATAAAAGATTTGTCCACACTAAGCGAAACTATATTGCAGCTAAGACAACAAGGCTGAATAGTATAACTTTATGAAGTAAAAAAATAAATGTAAACACAAAATGTATGATATTCTACTGGAATAGTTCCTCTTAGTGCGGATGGATGTTTGATAATGACACAACCAGAGTGGAAATGTAGTTTAGTAAAATGAATACAGTCTATTTTTACGAAATATGTCTTCTACTTAAAATTAAGACAAGTCCTTTACCCAGCTTTAGATTGGAACTTTCGCTTTTATAATTACACTACATGGTATAAAACTCACATGTTGATTTGGTGTAAGGTAAACTTGAAACGTTATTTGTAAGTACAAAACAAAACTCATAACGAGACCTACCTAAACCAATCTAGCCCAGCAACAACGAAATAGTCGGGTAAACTCACAAAATACCGTATTATGGCCCATCAAAATTACAATAGTCCAGTAAATCAGCTGTTCCATATAAAGACTAAATTATATTTAAAAAACTACTTGAACACTGTTTCTTTGTTATCTAAAACATGATCTGTGCATAGGATACACCGCGTGGCGGCGGCGACGGGAATAACAGTCAGAAGGCGCGCCTCGCAAGGCTATGGGGCGCGCTGGACTCGAGGCTTCTGAAGCCTCTGTTAACCCACGCCAGGCCTCCACTCACCGAGACGCTACCTGACTTCTGCAGGCCAGTCGCTCGACTGCTCACTACGACGCACCAGTACACGCAAGGGGTAAGTGACTGTACTGGCAGGGTGCAAACATGGACACTTTTTAGGTCCTGTGTCAGATAAAAGCTCCGATGAAAATTTGTGTTCTCTATTACCACCATGAAATCATCTACTTTATGCATAAATGTAAACATAATGTGGTTCGAAATTAGAGACAAAAATACTCATTGACGATCAAAAGTGTTCGGTGTCTAAGCTGGAAACACAGGTACGTACGTTACAGGTGGTTACGGCTGCAGGGTACCGGTGGTTACCCTGCAGGCGTAACCACCGGTAGCTAGGACCCTGCCCCGCTGCTGGCTGCTATCTAGGTTTAAGTTTTTATGTTGTTTTATATACCTATCAATATTGTAAAAACTTAAGCTTAAGAAAGGAAATAAATACGTGAATAACAAAAGGCTTTTGCTAGATGGCTCTGCTACCACTGCCGGTGGCGACCTCGGTTTTGGCATGTTCCATCGTAGACCGCATCGTCGCTTAACATAAGGCGAGATGGCGGCAAGTGTAAGCCTATGAAAGTTTATAAAAAATGTATAATCTTTTTGAAGTGCAAACATCTTTTGGCGCACCACTAGATTTTTTTCCCGTGGGCCGTAAATGAAAGAAATCATGGCCACGCCCTACGGTTACACCAACTAATATTGTAAATGGATTTTTCCAAATATTTGTTGCTCAATCATGCCATAACGTCAAAACTGATGTGGTTGAAATTTGGAACTGAAATTTTTGAAATTTTAAGTCTGGAAGAACACATAGGCTACATTTTATCCCGGGAAAATAACGGAATCGGGAACTACGCGGGTGAAACTAGGTATTAGATAAACTTAAGAATGAGGAATGTTAATAGGTATCTAAAATCACTTGAAACTATGTTATAGTAAAGCTTGTATGTAATGCAGGTTCACTAGTTTTTGTTTTGCTCAAAAATACTCGTACCAAGTAGATATAATTTTACATGCATTCAAAGTTCGCAAAAATATCTACCGCGTGTGACATCATTACACAACACTCCACTCCGCTTAGTTGCAATTCGCCAGCAGTAATTTACTTGCGCAGTGATTTGTTTTGTTTCATCGCTTCCAGTTGTGAATGAATTGAGCAAGTGTTGTGGTATGACTTCACGGTAGGGGAGCCCACGATGCTAAACGGGGAGTTACTCGAGCGTCATATGAGACCTATTGGATTGCAAAGCTTAGGTAATAAGAAGAAAAAATGTTGAATAATGGTACCTTTTCCTTTGTGGGGGGCGCGGCTATAGAATTTCAAATATAAAAAATCAGGTTTATGAGCTAATTAGTGATGAATTTTTGTTACTTCGGCTTGTGGAATCCTTGGATATTATATTTTTCGTTATCCTTGAATTATTTCCTTTAAAATAAAATAACCACGCTCGAGAATGTAGAAATGTTTTTAATAACTTTGTAGCCCTCCCCTTTCTTTGTGTCACTCTCGAATTATCAGATTAGTGGAATATATACTTCTTAGCATGTAATTAACTTACCCTATCTTAATCTGACGTACTCGAGAATAACTGATGATCAAAAAATTTTTTTTTGCTAATCGGCCTTATATATGATGCTCATATTTGGTTGAGTTACTTTACCGGGTACAAGGTTTCCAACTGTATATTAATCTGCCGCGCTGGAGTAAATCCCGAAATCCCCTCTTGGGCTCCCCTACTATCAAGCGCATCTAACTCGGAGCGCTCACTTTAAAATGGAAATTGATATATTGATCTTGGAAATTGATCGACGTATTGTTCTTTCACGAGTATTTATTATGCAGCGTTGCCGATGCCCGATTTGCTAATTCCCCAAAATTTGAAGGAAAATTCCCCCAATTCGGGGAGAAACTTATGCCGATTCCCCACAAATTTCCCACATAATTAATTAAACGGAAAATTTAGTATTTATTCATATTTATTGGGGCATTTGCCGTATCTTACAGTTTAACATTGTTTTGAGTGATAAAAACTTAACAATACCGTTATGTATTTTTAATGTTTGAGTATTTTTTACTTTTCCCAGTGTCAAATAAATGTCACTGTGGTTAATGTGATTTATACTTTAAAAGGAATGAAAAAAATCTAAAAACTAGAACATGGCCAAGTAAACAATAGTACAAGAATTACTTTTCTATTCAAAAATTCAAGAATTTTGACTTGTGGTAAAGTATCTGCTCCAAGCATTACTGTTACTCATGTCAAAAGTCAAACACAAATCGAAAATAAACGCAGTTTTAAACACACAAAAAAATCTGCTTTTGAAACGATAACTTTAAAAAACTTTTCTGTGTTTATTTTTTACTAAGTCTTCTTATTTGACCAAGTATCCTTATCCATCCATCCGTATTTGTCTTTCATTCACGCTGAGCTTCATTCACAGCCCACGAAAAATCTGTCTGTGGTACGTCAACAAACGTACAAAAAACCTACTCATTGAATCAAATTAGATTAATTGTTTAGCTTCAAATCAGCGGGTTATTTTTAACTTTTTTGCATTTAGCCCAAATCATTCATACATTATTTAGATAAGATTTTAAAATTGTGAGAACTCAAAACTATTCTTAATGCATAATAAATTTACAAGGTGAGCATGGTGGTGTCATATTTACAATACACAAACTAGAGACGTGCTTTATTGTAGCTATTTTCGGTGACATGAGTAATAATTTACTGATAAAGTGACTGAAGTATCATAAATTGGTAGTGCTGTATAAGCATCAATACGAAATTGAAATTCCCCACGTTTTCCCCACACAGAACCAATCCCCACACCATTCCCCAATCGAGTTCGACTTCCCCGCAATTTGGGGAATTCCCCACAAATCGGCAACGCTGTTATTATGTTGAACGGAGAGTTCAGAAAGCTAACATTCAAAATTAGTGAACATTTCTCATTCATCAATAACTGAGATAACAGTGGATAAAATAGCGCAAAATCGCAGTTTGTTTCAACTGTACATGACATCAACGTTATAACAACGCGTTTTTTATGATTTTTACAGGATAGCTCTCTTCGCCGAGTCGACTCCGATTCTGATCTCTGCATCGACGAACCCCAGCCCGTTCCCACTACCATCGATCCTCAGGTAATGCACATGGTGCTATAATAACAAATTAAGCCTAGGTATTATGAACCTAACGTTATGTTGCCGCCATTTCAGCGCTATGTGTTGCGCTCTTCAATATACTGTATTTTTATTTTAAGTCATAATGAGGAGCGTTGGATTAAAATGACTAAAAATAACAACCTATTGAGATGAATATAATAATTTATGTTTTAATTTGAAGCACATTTTATATGAATTAAAATAACAATAATTAAATGCAATGCCAATATTCCAGATTCTGAAGTTTTTAAAGAAATTTCCTATTTTTGGTTTACAAGACTAATGTTTTAATTCAAATCAAAGTATGATTAAAATTCCTAATTAAATCGCGTTTCAAAGACCATAGTTTAAAGAAACATATTAAATGATTTATATCTGTATCATTGTTATGTGACTACATCTAAAATTATCTGTTGATTTTGTCATTTAAAATGCGCCTTTAAAACGATATCATTTAAATGTGAGCTCATTTTGATCTATTTCTCCTCGTATAATAATATTCTTCTTTGATAATTTCCCGAAATCATAATTATTTTAAGTTTATGTACCGTCTATTGTATTTGATATTTCATTTTTGTTTTGGTTGCAGCTATCGATAAATATTCGGAACGGATATGGGCATGTTTGAGCTTTGTAGCGTTAGTGTTCCTCGGCTGTGATATTGCTCCTTCTAGCGTTAAATTTATTGATTAATAGGACATTACTTTAATTATTGCACGCAGCAATTATGGCCTGGACTCGTCGACACTCGGATATCCGTTGAAGGTATCACCGGTAGTAATATCTAAATGTTGCTACACTATACTATATATACAAATTCAATATTGCTAAATTGAGTGCCACAAAAATATTTTGATGTTTCTATATACAAATAATCAATGAATTTATTATTTTATTCTAACCGTAAACGAGATTAGTTTTCTCTTAAATGAATTTATATTTTATAGTATTATTTAAACTGAATGTGATAAAAAATATGTGACATAAAATGTAAAAAGATCTGCAAAGGACTCTGTAGTTTAATGTGTTAAAGCCAAGTGTGCACTACGAAAAACGAAATCGTAATTATGCCTATGGTTGCCTGGAAGAGATTGCTTTTAGTGATAAGGTCGCGAATTGCTACTTTATTTTGTTTTAAGTGACTTTTGTTTATTTCTAAATTAAGTGCAATAAAGAGTTAATCTATCTATCTATGCTTATTATGGCGTAAAGGTTGTAAATGTGGAAAACCTGTACAAAAAAATGATAATAGAAAAACCTCGATTTTCCTCGACCTTCGAAACATTTACGATGTAATTTTCAAAATTTTTCGACATCAACGTTATAAAATATTCCTTAATAGGTATATTTTACATGTTTACTACAATGCTTCTAATTTCTGGCAACACGGATTACATTTAGTGTCCGACCGAAAGTTCGGTTTCGGTTTCGGTTTCGGCCGAGTTTCGGCCAAAAATCAAGTTTCGGCCACAGTTTCGGTTTCGGCCAAAATCGGCCGAAACTTTTGCCGAAACCGAAACTTAACAAGTTCAAGCAAGTTCACGATCGCCTAACTTTGTTTTCCGCGGCAACGCTTTGACGGACGCTGTCGGCCCTTTTCGGGAATTATCGTGTGCCATTCGGATAGTTCTGTAGCAACCAACTGACTTCTTACTGATTTCTTATCTATCCTATTATGATATATATTGTGTTTCCATTTCATGTCCTAATTAAGGCAAAATAATAGGTAAAATGCACCAAATTTCAGTATTTTAATAAATTATATACTTGACCACGTGAGTTTCGGTTTCGGTTTCGGTTTCGGCCGAAACTGAAGCCACGGCCGAACATTCGGTTTCGGTTTCGGTTTCGGCCGGAAAATCAGTTTCGGTCGGACACTAATTACATTACGAGTTCTTTAATGGTTGGTACGTGTAATTTTTTTTTTCGCAGTGTTGTCTTGGCTTTACATTTTTAGTGCAAATTATATCGGTTATGGGTGATTAAGTTCTACATTATGTTAACTATTACTTAATTCATTGCACTTTAAATATTCAAGGGCACGTTCCGTAACACGAAACCTAATTTTGAACTTGCAAAAGGCGAAACCGAAATGTAGTCAATCATACGTTTCGTACGAAGTCGCTTTGAATACGTTTGCAATACATATTCACAAAAAATTAAACAACTGTATAGGAAATAATTTCCTTCCTTGACTCACTGCGAGTCAACCTAATCGTAAGTCTAGCTACGACACGCCTCCGCCGCCGAAGACGAAGGGTTAGCGTCGCTAACCTTTCGTGTTCGGTGGAATTCATTAAAGTAGCTATTACCTTAATAGATTTCAGGGGATTGGGGCCTTACCATTAGCCACTAGCTCTTATTCTTATAAATTTGCGAGACCATTTACGTTCGACGTTCGTCGCCGATACGGCTTGCAATCGCGATACAAAATACATTGATCGCCTTTTGCTTCGAACACTCATGACCATAAAAGCACATGCATGCTATAGGGCCCTGTCTAATCGATTCGGAACGTGTCCTTAATCTTCTACATCGAATCAATGCAAATCACGTATTAGTAGGAATACTTTTAGATAACCCACCTCGAAATTATGTAAAACTACTAAAGTAGTACGAATACTACGAATGTATCAATTGTTTAATTCCCATAGTGAGTGGAATGCCACCATATTGTCGTACATTTTGTATGAAATGTAATTTATGATGTATCGAGTGTCATTCATTTTGACTAAAGATATTATTTTTCGTATTTTTATTCTTGGAAAGATTCTAAAAATTCATAATTGTCATAGTAATTAATCTAGTATAGAATAGTCTATCACAAGTTTTTTCGACACAAAAATCACCATCGAATATCAAAATTTGTGGCAAAAGAAAATGTCGAAAATGCCATTTTCATATTTTTTGCAGTGGTTTAAGTGTCGAGAATATTCGAGCTAAACCCTAAACAGCTATCGAATACCATACAAATTATACATTTCCAAATTATTTTCTTAGGATTTGATAGCTATTTAAGTAGTCCATTTAAACACAAAACATGCACGTCTCAGATTTTAGTATTACCTAAACGACGGCAATGCGTGTTTAATCTAGTCTTCTTGTCAAAATTATTTACATCTTATATTGTTAATGGTAAAATGGTTTAGATTGATAATATTCCATACGTACAGTTTTCAGCTTATTACTTTGTTCCTTCAATTCCATTCTAAATGGGCAAAATGTGATTATTTAAGGACATCTAAGTTTTAATTTATATAATCGAAAATTAACAAATATCGGTAATAATTGTACCATGAAAACTACCATGGTTGTTAATATTTTAGATTAAGGAATGGGTTACTCACGTGCGATATGATCAGCTAAATCAGAATGGAGTTTGAACCGCAATTCGCGCTCTTTGCAGATGACTGTATCACGCGAGTGTAACGCATTTACCACTTCAAAAAGTGTTAATAATTTAATCATTCAATAAAAATCTGACGACAACGGGTAACATTAGTTTGGTCGGGTACATTGACGGATCTAAAAAAGGTGAAATATCGACTAAATATATTGGCTATTCACAAAATGAATAATCAATAAAATTTCAGTTATTTTTTTAGAATAATTGGCTGTAATTATAATTATTGTTTTTAAGCTTTCGCGATTTGAACACATAATGTTTTTAAACAATGAATTAAATCGTGATTAAGTCCTGTACATTATAAACATTATGTAATTATAATTGTAATACTAAAGCTGATATTTATCAATAACATACAAATTGTCGTCCCCACTTAGTGGAAAATGGCAAAAAGATAGATTAGATCCCATGATGAGCGAGACACAACCCTAGTTACTAATATTTTGTGTTTCAAGATTATAATAATATAAGTATCACTATAAATGCGCGTTACTATGACACTCTTATGTAACTGAAATGGACGAACCTTAAGGTTAAAGGTTTTACTAGGCATTGTCGTAGCTTCGCTGCTATTTCAACCAGACTGATTTCAACATCTGAAATCTAGTAACATTCACCTCTCATAAAATATACACAACAATAGTGTACTGGCTACCTATTATAACAACATAAATATGTATGTCACAAGTACATGACTCTTCAAAATTGCTAATTAATTTATGTGTTTAGGCCATATAAGAGTGAACGAAATATGTTTAGCATATTAATGTGTGATTATTTGATAATTCAAAGCTTATTTTATTTATCTTTGTCTATATTCATTATATTGACGGTTTGTGAAACCTGATTTCTCTACTTGATAGAGCTTAATATATTGGAACAAAAATTATATTTATGTACTTATTTAATTGTTTAGTAGAATGTTATTACACAAAGCCTTTTATTAATTTTGTTCAATATTGTTGCTGAAAATTCACACACTTTCAAGTATTGTCTTAAATAACCACTATCAATCTTAATGCTTGGTAACATTCTTATTTGTTGAAACGTCAAAAATTGGCATCCATAGTTCATTAGTGCGCATAGGTAGTATGAATATTTTAAAATAAACAAAACGCATCTCTCTTCCGCCTAAGGAAAAAATGTTGAATTTAAGATTGGAACTTACATAGAAAATGTTCTTTAATTGGATTAGAAATTAATCATATTATTTCACCATATCTGATTGGTGTTAATATATCCAAAGGGAAAACAATGTTCACTTCATATTGCCATCATTATTTCTGTAATGTAATCCCATGTTACTTTAAGGGTTTACTCTGCTAGTATATTTTAGGCCACAAGAGGTGAGTTATTCTTTATTAATCAATAAGGAAGCTACAATTAAAACCTAAAACAAAATTGACTATTCTATAAATATTATTGTACAGTGGAATATGTAGGTATAGAATAGTGTTTTTGGGTTCAGGTTTGACCTCACTTCAAAAATTATTAATAATGAAAAGTATACCACATCCTTGTCATATAAATACCTCTTCTAAGTAACCCTGTATTTTCGCTTTTCTATAATTTAATTACAATAAACATTTCATGCTTCGAACATTGATTTGAGCTCGTATCACTTTAGATAAGTAGTCAAGTAGGACAACAGAGTTTTCCAGTTTTATACCATGTATCAACATTTCGATTGAATTGCTGCGCTTACTGTGTCATGTACGATTTTCGATTTAAAAGCAAAGAATTCCTGTATGATTATTAAAAGTTTTACTTGAAATAACTCTTTTATTAAATTCTCCTTTGAAATATGTACTTGCCATGCTCTAAGATGTTGTCGTAAGAAAAAAAGAAACATTTAGCTTTTATTTTATAATTATCTTATTTAGATATTTGAATCTGTAAAGAAGATTAAGTACTTATATTTAGTACTAGATGTCCGCCCCGGCTTCGCCCGTGGTACATATATAGCACTCGTCGGGATCCCGTACATATCCAACGGTGAAAGAATTACTGAAATCGATTCAGTCATTCCTGATAATATCAAACAAAAAAACCTCTTCAGCTACCTGCTACGCCACCTGTCGGAAATTGATCGTACCAACTCAGATTTAGAAACAAATTTGATTAGCAAAGGTTTATATTCAATGACGCAATCTTTGATACACGCTGCCATGTCAAAGCACGCTACGAAAACTCTCAAAAAGGAATATTTTTCCCCCGTTTTTGTTACATTCTTGATTCATGCTCTGCTTCTATTGATAGTAGCGTTATGTTCTATAGCCTTCCTCGATAAATGGACTATTTAATAGAAAAATAATCTTTCAATTCGGACCAGTACTTCCCGAGATCCTAGCGTTCAAACAAACAAACTCTTCAGCTTTATAATATTAATATAGATTTAGTATCAGCAGTGCACCCGTGCGAAGCCGGGGCGGGTCGCTAGTTTACTACAATGGCCAAATGTAAGGAAGGGATGAGAAAATGTGCTAAACCAGTTTTTGTAGTGGTAGGACTATTTGCAGAGTTCGTCTGGGGAAGTACCACACTTTTACCAGTCGTTCTACCGCCAAGAAGTAATGTCCAAACATTACCTACTGTGTTTTGGTTTGAAGGGCAATGTTTCCTGTGGTATTACAGGGCATAGAGATAAAAGATCTTATATCTCTGGGTGACGATCGGAGTGCAGAGCTACGTAATTATTTGGACTCTTCATGTTCCAATAGCTGCGTGTCACTGTGCTGTTATATGGTAGCCATATTGCTTACCATCAGGCACATGCCCTCATCACCTCTAAAAAAACTATGATTTCAATACTAGTATTATAAATTACTAGCTGTACCCTGCCACGCTTCGCTGTAGCACATTGTGATGCAACAAGAACAAAATTAAAAATTTTGACTAACCCCCGACTACCTCGGACCATCTGTATAACGTTGTACTAGTCAAGCCCTTTCATTTGATATCCATATTAAGGGAATTGTGAAAAAAAAATGTATTTCGTCATTTTATGGTAGCGGCCATCTTGGATTTAAATTTGTCATAGTGCAAAGTACTCTACTAGTCAAGCCCTTTCATTTGATACCCATATTGAGGTAGTAGTAAACAAGAACAAAATTAAAAATTTTGATTAACCCCCGACTACCTTAGATTTGTTATCTGTAGAACATTCTACTAATCAAGCCCTTTCATTTGATACCCATATTAAGGGAATTGTGAAAAAGGAAATGTAATTCGCCATTTTGTGATAGCGGCCATCTTGGATTTGAAATTTGTCATAGTGCAAAGTATTCTACTAATCAAGCCCTTTCATTTGATACCCATATTGAGGTAGTAGTGAAAAATATTATATAATTCGCCATTTTGTGGTGGCGGCCATCTTGGATTTGAAATTTGTTATAGCGTTTAGTACTCTACTAGTCAAGCCCTTTCATTTGATACCCATATTGAGGTAGGTTGTAAAGAAATATTTTGTCCGCCATTTTGTGGAGGCGGCCATTTTGAATCGATATTAACCAAACATAGCTAAGAACACCCGCACGGATATTAACTTTCAAATAAAAAAATACGCATCGAAATCGGCCCATCCGTTTGAGCTCTACGGTGCCACAGACAGACACACACACAGACAGACAGACAGACATCGACGTCAAACTTATAACACCCCTTTTTTTTGTCGGGGGTTAAAAAATAATACAATTCGGCATTTTGTGGTGGCGGCCATCTTGGATTTGAAATTTGTTATAGTGTATAGTATTCTACTAGTCAAGCCCTTTCATTTGATACCCATATTGAGGTAGGTTGTTAAGAGCCGGCTCACGTCGTCGCACGAAATTCAAAAAGTTTGTGTTCCGATATTTCCATCTTTAGTATTATCTAGAAAAAGATAATTACGTTCAAAAAATAGGCCGATCTTTCTTGTTGACGTTTCCTTGTTTCAATTTTACTAATAATAAAGCCTTTAGTCGTAGGGAACGATCTCCATGACCATTTCGCCGAAAAGTCGCCGCCGTGTCAGTTTCAGACTTCTAAATCTACAAGTGATACTCAAAATTTATACTTAAAAAATATGGGAATATCATACACATATTTTATTAATTCATTCAAGTCACATATATCTGAATTTTGGTCCCATTTATTAGTAAAAAAAACAAAATCATAAGCCAATTTTAAGTTTTATATTGCAGTTTTAGCGTTGTCTCTGTGTAAAATACACAATAACTCCAAAATAAAAATTAGACACGATAATACTTTGTTCTTTGTAGAATCCAATTCTATAGTTACTTTTCAAATCATAGTTGTCAATTTTTCAAAAAATATAAATTACCAGCAGTCGAAATTACAATAAATTACGCTGCGCAATTTAGTATGCCGCGAGCGGCCGTCGGGGGAGGACCTGCGTCAGTTAGCGTGGGAGTCGGTTACGTAATATTTCGCGCGTTTATGACATAAACTAGAATAATTATAGTGCGACCACAAAATTTTAATTCGTTTGGCGTTTTATAACGTTTCATTCTGATTTTTCGGATCGGACCATCACATTTGATCTTGTTTACTTCATGAAGAAGCAGAATCTGTCAATTTTTTTTTGACGTGACAACGTCTAATAAGTCGATGAACGCGATGGCCGCCACCACAAAATGCCGAATGTCATTATTTTTTACTACTACCTCAATACCATGACCATGACCATGCACATGACCATGACCATGACCATGCCCAATGACCATGAGGAACGGCCATGACCAATGACCACGACCAATGACCATGAGCAATGGCCATGACCAATGACCGTTCCGACGTGTTTGAGCAACGAACTTCCAATATTAATTAAGTATGTACAGTATGGGTAACAAATGAAAGGACTTGACTAGTAGAATACTATGCACTGTCACAAATTTCAAATCCAAGATGGCCGCCACCACAAAATTGCGAATGTCATTATTTTTCACTACTACCTCAATACCATGACCATGACCATGCACATGACCATGACCATGTCCAATGACCATGAGGAACGGCCATGACCAATGACCACGACCAATGACCATGAGCAATGGCCATGACCAATGACCGTTCCGACGTGTTTGAGCAACGAACTTCCAATATTAATTAATCATCATTAATTTTACTACTACCTCAATATATATATCAATTTAAGGCTAGGTAGTTCTGTCAAATTAGGCATTTAACGCTGTCTTGTTCTCGCGACCGTCACCGACCGCGGAATCAGTGCCACAGTGCAGAAATAACATTACAATATTTGACTATGTAATTTAAACTCATTTTTGTTCAAGATTTGTTTATACTAGTGATAACAATTTTGTGAATAGTGATAAGAGTTTTTTTGATATATGAACGAAGAAATATTAAATTTATCTATACTCGTAGATATACAAAATTCAACCTTTTCTTTTTGGTCACACTATAAGTTGAGAACGGCTTTTCCAATTTCATGCATATTTTAAAATGTTTCCTAATAATTCACAAGCTCGTCAAACATTAAAAAAATGTGCTGAAACGTAATGAAAGGCCAGTAAAAATAGAAGGATTTTTGTTCAACTTTGCACTAAATTTCTAATCCAATTTTTTCTATGAGGTAAAGATCACTTACTGAGCATAAAATTACAAAATTCTCACAGATCCAGGTAGATCTTCAAACGCCAATTGAAAAAACTGTTTTAACCGATATTTTGGAAACTATATATTTTGACAATAATTGTAGAAAATAAAATTTTGCATCTTTTGTTGCTAGTAAACTTTTTGTTTAAACTTACCGTTTACGATTTATAACCCATTCAATGATACGATTGCTATGATGCCGATAATAGTGGATGAAAATGATGTTGTCTACGATGGAACTTGTTTCTCTAATAGAAACAAGCACAGTGTACCTCGTAACCCCAAGGTTCGAACCTTCGACAAAAACCCACTCTGGCAATGCGTTTCACAGCTTAGTTGTTCTTATTACAAAAGTGGAGACCAAACTCTTCGTTCAACTCTTCAATCATGATGATGAACGGTGCTGTTTATTCGAGCAACGAGCAATATGATAGAATAACTTTAATATAAAAACCCCGACTACAAAAAAATCTACAAGTAAAAAAATATTACCTACTATCTAAGGACACTTTGGCGAGCCAGACTAGTCTTAGAATATCTTAGTTACCAAAATCCATCCAGCCGTTTGGAAGATATGTGGAAATAAAAGATTTACAAATATAAAAGATACGCGCGAAAAACATAACCCTTCTTCCATTCCGGTAACAAGAACACAATTAAAAATTTTGATTAACCCCCGACTACCTTAGATTTGTTATCTGTAGAACATTCTACTAGTCAAGCCCTTTCATTTGATACCCATATTAAGGGAATTGTGAAAAAGGAAATGTAATTCGCCATTTTGTGGTAGCGGCCATCTTGGATTTGAAATTTGTCATAGTGCAAAGTATTCTACTAATCAAGCCCTTTCATTTGATACCCACATTGAGGTAGTAGTGAAAAATATTATATAATTCGCCATTTTGTGGTGGCGGCCATCTTGGATTTTAAATTTGTTATAGCGTTTAGTACTCTACTAGTCAAGCCCTTTCATTTGATACCCATATTGAGGTAGGTTGTGAAGAAATATATTGTCCGCCATTTTGTGGAGGCGGCCATTTTGAATCGATATTAACCAAACATAGCTAAGAACACCCGCACGGATATTAACTTTCAAATAAAAAAACCGCATCGAAATCGGCCCATCCGTTTGAGCTCTACGGTGCCACAGACAGACACACACACAGACAGACAGACAGACAGACAGACAGACAGACAGACAGACAGACAGACAGACAGACAGACAGACAGACAGACAGACAGACAGACATCGACGTCAAACTTATAACACCCCTTTTTTTGTCGGGGGTTAAAAAGGGACATGTTTATGCTACTGGGAACAGAATTCACATATTTTTTTTTTTTTTACATTGTTATCATCAAATTTGACATAATAAATCGTAATCGGTAAGTTCGAAAAAAAAGTTTACTGGCAACAAAAGATGGGAAATTTTATTTTCTACAATAATAATAGGCTTTATAACTTTTTCAGAATATCAGCCAAAAACGTTTTTTCGAGCTGGCGCTTGAAGCTCCACCTGGATTTGTTATTATTTTGTGATTTTATGCTCAGGAAATGATTCTAAACCTTATATAAAAAATACGAATCGGAAATTTAGTGCAGAGTTAAATTCTACGAGTAATTTTACTGCCTAAAAGGCTTCTTATCAAATTTGGTCGAGTGTCTAAATTTCTATGAACAATATTAACATTTTCATACAAAAAAAAGAAAAAACAAAAAATTTTGGTGGTGTCACAAACTTGGAAAAGAAATAAAAAATTAAAAATTCTAACAAAACAATACGTGTATCTATGGAAAGGTGTTCAAAATTGTATTGAAGTTCCTAACATTTTTATTCTAAACTGAATAGTTTGCGCGAAAGTCTCTTCCAAAGTGGTAAAATCTGTATGTGAGGACTTTTCTTCCACGTACTAAGTACCTTACTACCAAAGAATTTACCTAAATGGCAGATAAATGCAAGTTAGGTATCATTTATGATACCTTACTTGCATTTATATTAGGGGATTTACGCAGGGGATTTCTCCCCTCTCATTATTTCCTTATCCCGATCTCTGATTTAACGGACGAATATTTTACCGATGCTTATCTATTTTCCATTGCATCCGCATTGAATTTTTTACTGATGTGGTATCGACGTCAGTTTTTTGAGACTCCCTTATTGGTCTACAACATAAAGTAAACAGCGTACTAATTAGTATCAGCGTCTATTTGCAATTCCAATGAAAACGGTATCAAAAATCAAGATCATAGCGTGCTTCACTAGAAATACCTACTGATATTGTTATACTGTGGCACTATGATCGTAATATTTACAATTTATCGGTTGTCAAAATTGCAAAATCAAGCACAGGCCCGTCGTCCGTGAGCGCCGAAACGCGACTGATCAGGCTGGCCGAACGGCGCGCTATATATATGGTAGATATTTAAACATAGTGAATAACTGATACTTTTTATCAAGTCAAACTCTGCGAATGCATCTATAACTTTTTAGTGGCTTTCGTTGAGTACAAAAATTTAGTAAAAAAATTCATTAGTTTAGTCATAAACTTGAAACAACTTTTTGAAAAGGGGTAACTTTGGGATTTTTTTCTATCAAGTAAAATTCATTAAATCGTGTTACTGACTGCGAATTGCACTAGATTAGATCCTTAACTAATACATATATTTTTTTCAGAGTTTAAAACACTATTTAAAAGGTCTTAAAGTTGTTTTAAAAATTCAAAATTACGGCCCACACGCCCTTAAAGGGCTTGACTAGTAGAATACTACGCACTATGATAAATTTGAAATCCAAGATGGCCGTCACCACAAAAAAGCGAATGTCATTGATTTTCACTACTTCTCAACATAGGTATCAAATGCAAGGGCTTGACTAGTAAAATACTACGCACTATGACAAATTTCAAATCCAAGATGGCCGCCACCACAAAATGGCGAATGTCATTATTTTTTACTACTACCACTATATGGGTAACAAATGAAAGGGCTTGACTAGTAGAATACTATGCACTATGACAAATTTAAAATCCAAGATGGCCGCCACCACAAAATAGCGACTGTCCTTATTTTTACTACTACCTCTATACCATGACCAATGACCATGACTATGACCAATTACAATGACCATGAGGAACGAATATGACCAATGACTACGACCAATGACCACGAGCAATGGCCATGACCAATGACTGTTCCGACGTGTTTGAGCAACGAACTTCCAATATTAATTAATCATCATTAATTTTTACTACTACCTAAATGAAGGTATCAATTTAAAGGGCTTGACCATGCACTATGACAAATTTCAAATCCAAGATGGCCGCCACCACAAAATGGCGAATGTCATTAATTTTACTACCACCTCAATATGGGTAACAAATGAAAGGGCTTGACTAGTAGAATACTTCGCACCATGATAAATTTGAAATCCAAGATGGCCGCCACCACAAAATAGCGAATGTCATTATTTTCACTACTTCACAATATCGGAATCAAATGCAAGGGCTTGACTAGTAAAATACTACGCACTATGACAAATTTCAAATCCAAGATGGCCGCTACCACAAAATGGCTACTGACATTATTTTTACTACCAACTCAATATGCGTAACAAATGAAAGGGCTTGACTAGTAGTATACTATCCACTGTCACAAATATCAAATCCAGATGGCCGCCACCACAAAATTATTTTATGGTGGCGCATTTGTTATCCATATTGAGGTCGTAGTAAAAATAATGACATTCGCCATTTTGTGGTGGCGGCCATCTTGATTTGAAATTTGTCATAGTGCGTAGTTTTTACTAGTCAAGCCCTTTCATTTGATATCCATATTGAAAAGTAGTGAAAATAATGTCAGTCGCCATTTTGTGGTGGCGGCTATCTTGGATTTAAAATTTGTCATAGTGCATAGTATTTTATTAGTCAAGTCCTTTCATTTGTTACCCATATTGAGGCAGTAGTAAAAATAATGACATTCGCAATTTTGTGGTGGCGGCCATCTTGGATTTGAAATTTGTCATAGCGCATAGTATTCTACTAGTCAAGCCCTTTCATTTGTTACCCATATTGAGGTAGTAGTAAAAAATAATGACATTCGCAATTTTGTGGTGGCGGCCATCTTGGATTTGAAATTTGTGACAGTGCATAGTATTCTACTAGTCAAGCCCTTTCATTTATTACCCATATTGAGGTGGTAGTAAAAATAATGACAGTCGCCATTTTTGGGGCGGCCATCTTGGATTTGAAATTTGTCATAGTGCATAGTATTATATTAGTCAAGTTCTTTCATTTATTACTCATATTGAGGTAGTAGTAAAAAATAATGACAATCGCCAGTTTGTGGTGGCGGCCATCTTGGATTTGACATTTGTCGTAGTGCGTAGTGTTTTACTAGTCAAGCCCTTTTATTTGATACCCGTATTGAGGAGGTAGTGAAAAAAGAAATGTATCTCACCATTTTGTTTTGGCGGCCATCTTGGATTTGAAATTGTCATTGTGCATAGTATTTTACTTGTCAAGTCTTTTTATTTGATACCCATATTGAGGAAGTAGGGGAAAAAAAAGAAATGTATTTCGACATTTTGTGGTGGCGGCCATCTTGGATTTGAAATTTGTCATTGTGCATAGTATTTTACTCGTCAAGTCCTTTCATTTGATACCCATATTGAGGAGAAGTGAAAATTAAATGTATTTCGCCATTTTGTTGTGGCGGCCATCTTGGATTTGAAATTTGTCATAGTGCATAGTATTCTACTGGTCAAGCTTTTCATTAAATTTGATACCCATTTTGAGGTAGATTATGAAGAAATATTTAGTCCACCATTTTGTGGAGGCGGCCATCTTGAATCGATATTAACCAAACATAGCTAAGAACCAATGCACAAAAATTACCCTTAAAATGAAAAATAAATTTTACTAGTTATCAGATTTTTGAAATGCAAGAATAATTTATCGTAACGTTACGGGACAACGAACGTAACGGGACAATAAGTCTTCAATTTTCGTGCACGCAGCCAGCGTTCATCAATTTAGTAGACGTTGTCACGTCAGAAAATCTCATAAAAATTTTTAGTACACTGCCGTTACGGCTCAAGATCGTTCTGTCCGCCTAAACGCTCGAGCTGAATCGAACGGACGCACGCTGACAATGTTGCAGGATTTTACCTAAAGTTGAGTTCTGTCTTTTTGTGAGAGGGCTCTTAAGAAATATTTTGTCCGCCATTTTGTAGAGGCGGCCATTTTGAATCGATGTTAACCAAACATAGCTAAGAACATCCGCACGGATATTAACTTTCAAATTTAAAAAAACCGCATTGAAATCTGGTCATCCGTTTGATCTCTACGGTGCCACAGACAGACAGACATCGACGTCAAACTTATAACACCCCTTTTTTTGGTCGGGGGTTAAAAATTAGATAAAAACAATCCTTGATGTGGATTATATATCACTGTAAAATTTCAGCTCGATCGGTGCAGAACTTTTCGAGTTTTTGAAGCGTACACAAACCAACATAACATTTTTATGTATAGATTATATTTTTTTCCTGTGATCCTGTGAACATTGTACATGAAGCTGCTACGAAATATTGGAATGCCGTCCATAACATAAGCATAAACAGCCCACTAAATGTTCCCACTGCTGGGACTCGAGGCCTCTCGCTGGGAGAGATTTAAGGCCGTAATCTACCACGCTGGCCCAATGCCGGTTGGTAGATAACAGTCATGTCCTCGAAAGATTCTAGGTACATGTGGTTTTCCTCACTATGTTTTTCCTTCAACATTTTTAAGTTGGCGACGTTACGCACATTTTTTTTTAAATAACGAGTGGCGGGACGAGTTGGACGTATGCCTGATGGTAAGCAACATGCCTGCCACATAACAGCACAGTGACACGGAGCTATTGGAACATGAAGAGTCCAAATCATTACCTAGCACTGCGCTGCGCTCGTCACCCAGAGATCTAAGATGTTATACCTCTAAGCCCTGTAATTTCTCTGTAATTTGAACCCGGGGCTTCTGGATTGAGAGGTGCCGTTCTCCCGACTAGACCAGCCGTAACTTACTAGATCAGCTGTATTTTCTCAGAAAAAAATTGGTAGTAACATGGACTGATATAAGTGAAAACTAATAACTCTGCACTTGATAGCTCACTTTCGAAACTACTCGGGTGAAACTGTAGGGCGTGGTTATGACCACGACCATCTAGATCATCCAAGTTTACCCGAAGATCTCCTTCCCTCTTTCGAAGATTTACGAACGTGACGCTTGAGTTCAATTCACAGCCCACGGAAAATATGTATGTTGTGCGCCAAACGAAGTTTTCACTTCAAAAAGTAAAAGCTCCATAACTTAACCACTACAAATATCCCAATACAAAATATACCTGTGTTATGAACAACCTAAAAACCTTAAAACAATGTGTGTTTCAATCTTCTTTATTTTTATTACTATGAGACTGTCTCTTCAATACCTTCCTAACTTCACTGGTTACCCTAAACTTTGGTCCATGGCCTGGGATAATCCAGTCCACCATTTCTGCTACAAGACCTCTATTATGTATTTGTTTTTCCATATCCTCACTGCCGGCTTCTTTCCAAATATCTGGATTTTCAATATCCTCAAACTTTTCAAATAGATCACCTGGAAGATATGATGTGTTTATTATTTTTGCTACAATCCAATTTTTATAAATTATTTTATAACTAGCTGTACCCTGCCACAACTGGCTGTGGCACATTGTGATGCAAAAAATTAGATAAAAACAATCCTTGAATCGGATTATATATCATTCTAAAATTTCAGCACGATCGGTGCAGAACTTTTTGAGTTTTTGAAGCGTACACAAACCAACATAACATTTTTATATATAAAGATAGAGATTAGCTAATACATTTTTATTTTATAATTAGCTAGTTTTGTTTGCTTTATCTCGACACTAAGGGGGCATTCAAGTATTACGTAATGCAATTTGGGGGGTAGGGTAGATGTGTCTTGTAAAATATTATGGTCTGTCATGCAGGTAATTTTTGAAGTGAAAACTTCATTCGGCGCGCCACTGACAGATTTTACGTGGGGCGTGAATTGAATTCTAGCGTCACGCTCGGGATGATAAGAAATCATCGGGTAAACTCGGGACCATAGCCATTCCATCTAGAAATGTGTCAGCACTTCTAGATGGTCATGCTCATGGCCACACCCTCCGGTTTCACCCGCGTAGTTTCCATAGTAGAGTATTAAATTTGGATTCATAAGTTTTCATTTGTGTCAGCAGTTCCTATGACTGCCAATTATTATTATTTTTTTAATTAAATAAAACCAGGGAATCTAAGTTGATAACTTGTGTGATGACTTCTAGGTAAAAATGATCACTTGGATGTTACGTAACACGAAGGAGAGTGAATGAGAGGGCACGAAAAACATTACAGTGTGTACAGAGTCCCCCTTTGCAGAGGCTGCAGGAGAATGAAACTGTGGAGCATGTGCTGCTACGTTGTGAGGCCACAAAAAGTATGAGATTAGAATCGGGACTCTTTGAAGGAATTCCAAATCAAGTATGTAGAGAAACAACATCTGGTGAAATGAGAGTGGAACTAGTGTGTAAGCGACCCAACGCCATGCTCTGATATTTTAAAGAGCTAGGGGGAAGTGCACAATACACCCCTAGTGGAATGTCAGTGCAGGTCAAGGGGTGTAGCGGGACCTCAACACCTAAGTGTACCCAAAACTGTCAACCTCGCCTGCCCGTGGTGCAACCTGCTGACCAACAAACGAGGCTCTGACGACCGAACGATGGCGGGATATCCATCCAAATAGCCAAAGTCAAAGTTCTTTATTGATAAATGTACGAGGGTCAAACTGAAAGTTCTTAGAACTGGCCACTTATAAACAATATAATAAAAAAATAATTCTATAATTTGAAAATAGAACTCTTTGCCAATATTACTGAGTATATACTTCATTCATTTGTCATTTGTTTTACGATTTGGCGGCAAATTGAAAATTGTCTGTGTCACGTCAACATGAATTTAACACGAGACAATTTTCGTGCAATGATTTTTTATGACTTTCGATGTCATTTAAGTCAACAAGAAAGTTATGATAGACTACGATTGGCCTTTCACGATGAAGCCCCATCTCGTGCGACTGTTTACAGCTGGTTTAATGAGTTTAAACGTGGTCGCACTAATCTCACTGATGATTTACGTGAGGGACGGCCTTCTACGGCGACGACTGAAGATAACATCTGTGTTGTGCGGCGTATGATAGAGACTGACAAAAGAGTGACCTATCAGCAGATTCGGACAAGCTGAGGCATCGGTATGAGTCAAGTGCACAAAATCCTACACGAACATTTAGCGGTCAGGAAGCTTTGCGCCCGGTGGATACCTCATAATTTGACTTAGGCTCAAAAACTCCATCGTGTGGATTGGTGCCGTAAAATAATTGAAAGATTTAACGGAGGTGACTCAAATGCTGTGTTCGACATACTAACAGGTGACGAAAGCTGGATTTACTGTTATGATCCTGAAACCAAAAGACAATCTGCTCAGTGGGTGTTTCCTTTCGAGGAGTTGCCAACTAAAGTGAAGAGAGATCGAAGTGCGGGGAAAAAAATGGTGGCCTCGTTCTTTGGAAGGATAGGTCATTTCGCAACAATTGTGTTAGAGGATCAAAAACAGTTTCTGCAGAATGGTACACTACCAATTGTTTGCCACTTGTCTTGGAAAAGTTCGAGAGAAACGACCTCGCAGTAGGATCCTCCTTCACCACGACAACGCCTCATCGCACACCGCCAAGCGAACGATCGACTATTTGGCGACATCAAACGTTGAATTACTGGGTCACCCGCCGTATAGCCCCGACCTCGCGCCTTGTGATTTTTATTTATTTTCAAAAATTAAAGAAAAACTTAAAGGAAAGCGGTTTATGAATGCTGAAGAAGCGGTGGCTGCGTATCGCGATGCCATTGAAGAGACCCCTAAGGACGAGTGGGCAAAGTGCTTTTCCTAGTGGTTCCATCGCATGCAGCGGTGTATTGACGTGAATGGACAATATTTTGAAAAGATATAATAAAACTAATAACTGGCTAATGTAATCAGTTTTTGATTTTCTAAGAACTTTCAGTTTGACCCTCGTACAATTTACACGTCAATTTTATAAAAAAACAAAATAAGAGCATACAAAGAGTATACATTTTTAAAGTTTAAATTGAACTTTATATTGTACGATAATAGGTATAGTACAAATACGTGTCAAAAATTAAAATATATGTACTTATTACAATTGTAATGAACAATGTAAATTTTTTATAACTTTATTGTGAGTTTGCCATCACTATATAAAAACTCGCTGTAACTATAAAAAGTTTGATCGATAAGCCAGCTTTTTAATCGGTTTTTGAAGCTACCCGAACTCGGTACTGATTTAACTATTTTAGGAAGAGTGTTATAAACTTCCGGTCCCATAATGTGAGTCAGTTTTCCGATCTCGCGAGAGAGTGAGTATACTATCCAGCTTGTCAGCGTTACGTATATTGCGCGAATGTCTCTCTCCTCGCGTGTCGTATGAGTCTAAGTTGTTTCTGACATACACAGCTACTTGGTAGATCAAGATTGCAGGCAACGTAAGTATGCCAAGCTCTTTGAAATATGGTCTGACGGATGTGCATTGCGACACGCCCACGATGGCGCGTATGGCACGTTTTTGGGCGCGGAAAGCACGCTCCCAGTCGGCAGCGCGTGCGTATAGTTCAGCTCCGTACTGTAACCGTGAATGCACCGTGGCGAAGTAACACGAACGCGATACATCTGCAGACACCACTGGGGATACCCGTCTTAGTGCAAAGCACGCACGCTTACTTTAGCACACATCTTGTCGATGTGGTGTTCCCATGTCATGCAGCGGTCAATCTCGAACCCCAGAAATGTTGTGCTTTGTACCTGCTCAATCCGGACCCCGTCAAGTAAGACTTTTAGCGATTTTGTACAGTGACCCGACAGACAAAAGTGAATAAAATGAGTCCTTTTGGAGTTTTCCCTTTTGCCTTTGCCTTTAAATATCGGGGATACTTTTGATATTTTCAGCGGTGACGGGTACGAGCCTTCCCTAAGACACTTATTAAACAGTGTGGCGAGAACTGGAGCTAGGGGCAAAATTGCTAGTTTTAGTAGCTCCATCGACACACCATATATGTCTTTTGACTTTTTTGGGGGTATTCTAGACGAGACTATGCGGAATACTTCATCAGCCGAGAAACTGGTCAGTCTGAGAGAGCGGTTAGTTGGCTGACGCGCTGACACTAAAATTTTACTAACGGTAGCAGCATCAGCTTTAGGAGCCCCACAGGTAGCAGCTGCATTTAAGAAACGAGCGTTCATAGCATTTACTGCGTCTTTTGGTGAACTAAACTTTTTGCCGTTGCAATCCTTTACGATATCGGTGAAATTCAACCTAGGTGTATTATTTTTCACCCTCTCTGTGTTCACGATGCCCCACATAGCTTTAGACGGATTCGTACTTCCGTGTATAATTCTATTATAATGGTTTGTTTTAGATATCTTCAAAGTTGAATTGTATTTCCTGTTGAGATCGTCAAATATAGCTATTAAGTCCTCTTCCTCAGGAAATTTGTCAACTAATTTAGAAATGTCAAATAACAACGATTTCAGATTTAGTATGTGAGGTGTAACCCACGACGCGTCACGTTTACTATTTGGTTTTTGTTTTATCGGGAAACAAGTGTCATACTTATTTGCTAAAATATTTATCAGTGCCAACACAAATGCATGAGCGGTATTGTTTCTCTGATTTACTTCAGACCAATCTATAGTGTCAACAGATATAACAAAATTTGCGCGGTTATTTTGCGAGAAATCACGCGTCAGGCGAGTGAGCTGTACTGGCATAGACTGAGCGAATGTCACTACATTTGTAAAAATAAGGTCTATCGCAGTTTGTGACTTTTCTGTTATACGAGTAGGGAAGTCTACAATCGAGCTCACATTATGGGAGTTCAGGAAATCAAACAGATTTTTAAAATCAGCGCTAGTGTTGTCTAAGACATTTATGTTTATATCACCGAGAATCATAAATGTTCTTTCAGCTTCGCTGAGCTTATCGAGCAAACGTTCCAAAGTACCTAAGAAACCTCTGACATGAGCTAGGCCCGTGCGATAAATGCAAACGATAGTAATGTCAAAATCTATAACGTCAATCGCGGAGATTTCGCAAAATCTTTCTTCTGACAACTTTGATAACTCAACGTTTTCGACACACCTTAGTGCTTCATTTACAAAGATACAGGATCCGCCGTGAATTACATTATTTCTACAAAAACTAGACACTAATTTATAGTCTTTTAAATGTATACACACAGATTTCTAAACAGATGAAACCTTCGTGAACGACACTGTGAGGCCAGTCATTAGTTATGATGCGTGACAGCTCTCACCGACGTTGTCAAATTACTCACGTTGGTGTGCGTGTAATGTTCCCAGTCTTAAGAAAAAAGTCCCACTATTGTTGTTTTAAGCTTTGGCAATTTTCACGTATAATAAACGCATAAAACATTATTTTTAAATAATTTATTATTACACCGATAATATATAATGCAAGGGTTTCTTGTTAATAACTTGCTCCACAAAAAGGAGACAGAAAACGTAATTGAAAATTATAGACCTATTAGCTTATTTCCAAAATTTTCAATTTTTTTTTCAAAGCTGATCCTAAATAGAATATCAAGGACTATAGATGAAGAACAGCCCATTGAACAAGCTGGTTTTAGAGCAGGATTTTCAACTATTGATCATTTGCATGTATTAAAACAGTTAATAGAAAAATCTCAAGAGTATGGGAAATACCTATACATTGCATTTGTCGACTACAATAAAGCTTTTGACTCAATCAAACACAATCTGCTCTGGGAGGCTCTAATTCAACAAGGAGTAAGAAAAAAATATGTTCGTATTATTGAAAATATATATGCTAACAGCACTGTACAGATCAAGTTAGAATCCACAGGTCATAGACGAGACGTTTTACAACGGCGAGGATTTGTTCTTATCTATTCGTTTCATAACTATAGTTTTCATCAACACTATTAGTATTTTATTAACAAATACAAATACAAATACAAAAATCTTTATTGCTGTTTGCAGGTAAGATAAGATGATACAAAACATTTAAATAGTTGACCCATACAAACTGGCCTCTTCTTCTAGAGGCATGCAATATGTCTGGCAACGCAGTTTCCATTGGTCTGAATTTATACTATGATAATAATAGTCAGCTAATAAAGTCTTCTTCTTTTTTCATTTTAGCTTTTAATCGGTTGTATCATATATGTCATCTGATTCATCATGTATTCATTTCTGGCTTCTATCCCGTTGTGTTATGTTAGTGTGATATGTTTGATGAGTACAATTACGCCAACGTCTTGTGCTTCAGCAGGATGATGTTATGGACTTTGACAAGTGTGTGGTTTCATGTAGAATCCAAGGTCTTGCAGTAGTAGCTCTTGCAGTTTAGCCGTGTGAGCAATTTCAAAGAAGGTCTTTATGTATAGAAAAATCAAAAAAAATTAATAATAATTCAATTTGTATAAAATATTTGTATACCTACTCAAAGAACTCTCACAATATATTATAGAGTAATCTGATTCAACCTGTCCTTTACAATATATTATCTGATCTAACATTAGTTAAATCTAAAGTTTCATAAAATATAGACAGTGGTAAATTAACCCTAGTAACGGCGAGGATTTGTTCTTGGCATCGATTCAAATTAAATAAAAAAAATAACGATTATAAAAATAGGGGTAAAATCGATTTGTACAATGTTCATCAATAATTTGGTCTACGAGTATCTTCAAAACAAAATTAGAATCTATATTTTACCTTAACTTCAGGGAAAAGAATTTCAATTTAGTATAGCAACACTGACCTATTTTCGTTGAGGTGTTGTGTTTCTATTCATCAATCGAAATAAAATCGTCTAAATTATATAAATAC
Organism: Ectropis grisescens; assembly: GCA_017562165.1. NCBI lineage: Eukaryota > Metazoa > Arthropoda > Insecta > Lepidoptera > Geometridae > Ectropis > Ectropis grisescens. The sequence goes on along the minus strand of CM029771.1, from coordinate 11,846,153 downwards.
CAGTAAAAATATTCTAACTTTCCTATTAAATTTCCTTTTTTTTTTTTTTGAACAATGTTTGCAATATTTGATGACACAAGACGGCATAATCTTAAACAAAACATAAAATCACACGGGACTCCCGTACGAGACGGAAGTCAGTTTCGTACTGACTGGAGTTTGTATTTGCTTTGGCGTTTGATATTTGCTTTCCGGACCTAAGGATCTGTGTTCCGCACGTTCCATCTGCCTTTTGTTTTAGAAATCTGTGTGTATACATTGTAGATTCGGGGCAGTAAGCCAGTGGTCTGTTAACGCAAGAACATCGCACTTTAGTTCAGTTTCTAGGAGAACTTCTAGACGTTGAGTTTTATCATTAAGTGAGCAAATGTTTTGGTGGCACATTATCAACTGCCGAGGAAAACACGAGCAATACCGGATACGCAAAACTCGGTGCTTAGTTTGAACGCGCAATGCTCACGTTCAAACTAAGCACCGAGTTTTGCGTTACGATCGCCAGCTGAGACGCCGGCGGAGCGGCGGGGGCGGTGTTGCGTTCGCTGCCCCGCGCCCGCGGGCGCGGTTGATCCGATATTGCTCGTGTTTTCCTCGGCATCGGTAGTGTTGGAGGACGAGCGCGTCGCCCGCCGGTCGCCGCGTCGAAACCAAGGACTAACTTCTACTCTGCTTGGCCAATTATCAGCGCTCATGAAGTACTCGTATTTGCTTGTAGGCACGGTTACGGCAAAGGATGCGTAATATGTATGCTTCAAAACAATTTTCTCGACGTGATACTCGGCACGTGGATTTTTCTTGAGCATATATGCTTTTAATGTTTCTGGAGTCGTTGCCGGTTTCGAGAAGCAGACGTGTAATTTTTTTACTCGTTCAACTGCTTCTAACTCTGTGTTGGAAGTTCCTGTTCCGCGTACGACTTTTCTCGTAAAAGAGTAGCGGTCTTTACGCCCCTTCACAGTCTGCCACGATGTATCTCGAACCGATGCTTGTTCTTTGGTCGTTTTCGTTCCTGCAGTTGTTAGCGTCACGTTATCGGTAGATGACACTGTGGTTAATGTCTGAGCGCGTTTCCCGCGTTTCCGTGGCGGCGCGGGAGCAGCTGTCGGTGCTGTTGCACACGGCGGCGCCAACTGGCCCGGTGGCAGCGCAGTGACAGACAGTGCGGGCTGGCTCGCCGGTGGTGCGGGGTTGCGCGGCCGCACGAGCTGGCCAGGCGGCGGCGCAGTGTCGGCTAGCGCGGGCTGGCCCGCCTCAGCGGTGGCCAGCGTGGGCTGTCAAATGTTCAAACTATTTAAGTTCTCTAAGAGATTTTACTACTTTTGGTTTTAAATCTGAGTCTTTAACACTGTTCCCTCATTTTATTCCACTAAATATGTAACACTAAACAGTCCACAGTCCAGTCTAATTCTTCTAATAAGCACTTTGTTCAACGGTAATAGGGATCACATACACTCGTATTATTTTCATGTAAAACGGTATTTACGCGATTAAATCATAAAAATAACACTATCACAATGTGACTGTTCATACTTGTTTAATCTATATCTATACTAATATTATAAAGCTGAAGAGTTTGTTTGTTTGTTTGTTTGTTTGCTTGAACGCTAGGATCTCGGGAAGTACTGGTCCGAATTGAAAGATTATTTTTCTATTGGATAGTCCATTTATCGAGGAAGGCTTTAGGCTATAGAAAATAACTCTACTATTAATTGAAGCGGAGCATGAAACAAGAATGCAACAAAATCGGGAAAAAAATATTCCCCTTTTGAGAGTTTTCGTACGTTTCGTGCTTTGACATGACACATGACAGCATGTGTCAAAGATTGCGTGTGAAAGATTGCGTCATTGAATTTCAGTAATCTGTGCCTCGAATATAATTCTTTGCTATTTTTTTTTTCCAAATCTGAGTTGGTACGACCAATTTCCGACAGGTGGCGTTGCAGGTTGCTGAAGAGGTTTTTTTGTTTGAAATCGATATTCTCAGGAATGAGTGAACCGATTTCAGTCATTCTTTCACCGTTGGATATGTACGGGATCCCGATGAGTGCTATATAATATACCACGGGCGAAGCCGGGGCGGGCATCTAGTACTTTATATGTGACATAGATGGCGCTAGTTGTATACTAAAACACGCTAACGATGTTGCACCTATATTTTCTATGTACAAATTGTGAGATGTTAAAATGACTGGATTTACATAATATAGTGTTGCCATTTATAAACATACAAAGTCAAAGTCAAAGTTCTTTATTGATAAATGTACAATTTACACGTCAATTTTATAAAAAAACAAAATAAGAGTATACAAAGAGTATACATTTTTAAAGTTTAAATTGAACTTTATATTATACGATAAAGGTATCGTACAAATAAGTGTCAAAAATTAAAATATATGTACTTATTACAATTGTAATGAACAATGTAAATTTTTTACAACTTTATTGTGAGTTTGCCATCACTATATAAAAACTCGCTGTAACTATAAAAAGTTTGATCGATAAGCCAGCTTTTTAATCGGTTTTTGAAGCTACCCGAACTCGGTGCTAATTTAACTATTTTAGGAAGAGTGTTATAAACTTCCGGTCCCATAATGTGAGTCAGTTTTGCCGATCTCGCGAGAGAGTGAGGTATACTATCCAGCTTGTCAGCGTTACGTATATTGCGCGAATGTCTCTCTCCTCGCGTGTCGTATGAGTCTAAGTTGTTTCTGACATACACAGCTACTTGGTAGATCAAGATTGCAGGCAACGTAAGTATGCCAAGCTCTTTGAAATATGGTCTGACGGATGTGCATTGCGACACGCCCACGATGGCGCGTATGGGAATGCACCGTCGCGAAGTAACACGAACGAGATACATCTGCAGACACCACTCGGGATACCCGTCTTAGTGCAAAGCACGCACTGCTTACTTTAGCACACATCTTGTCGATGTGGTGTTCCCATGTCATGCAGCGGTCAATCTCGAACCCCAGAAATGTTGTGCTTTGTACCTGCTCAATCCGGACCCCGTCAAGTAAGACTTTTAGCGATTTTGTACAGTGACCCGATAGACAAAAGTGAATAAAATGAGTCTTTTTGGAGTTTACCATAAAACCGTTAGCACGAAACCATGTGTTTAAACCTTTAATTACAGTATTTAATTTATCTTCTAATTCCTCTATCGAAAGGGCGGTTACTATGGCAGCCACATCATCTGCATACATGAATATGTCTGCACCCTTTACGGCGTCAGGTAGATCGTTCAATAGGAGTGAAAACATGATGTTTGAAACTGACGAACCCTGCGGCACTCCCATAGATGAAAACAATGGGTCTGATTTATTATCGCCATCGCCAGCATCCACCAGTTGAGAGCGGCCTCGTAACATGTCAGTCAACACAGCATATGATTTCCCAGCTATGCCATAGTGTTTCAGCTTTAAAGCCAAGGTCTCATGGTCTGCGACATCAAAGGCCTTCGATAAGTCACAGCACAAGACTGTACTTGTTTTATTTGTTTTATTTGCACACCACGAAGTTTTTTGGGATTTGTACATGGTCCTTCGTATGCCAATTAAGGCATTGAAGTAGACCTGCGTCCGCCCTACAAAAGTCGGGCAGTGGTACGCTATCGCTGTTCAGTGCCCTGGTAAAGAGGCACCTACGGAGTGGGAGTACTGCTACAGCGTCAGCTTGGCAGCGGGGGGGAGCACCCCCTGGGACATCCAAACATCGTAATCCAGCCAGCCGTGGTAACAAGAGGAGCATCCTATTCAACGTCGCGACGTAGCGAAAGTTCTGTTGAGTTTATAGTGCCGTATCTTGGGGACAAAACAGTGAGTACGAATATGAACCTTATTAAATACCAGTATCAAACTTAGAGAAAACAGTGAGTGATCATTGACTTAGAAAAAATCGAAAAGTAATGCATGGACTTAGAATAATTTTAAGAAAAGTGAAGTGATGGGGAATCCATGCCGGTTTTCGGATAGAAGTTACAAACACTTAGAAAATTTTTGAGAAACTGTTTATTGGATTTTTGGTGGTGATCTACTTTTGTGTACGTTCTTGGACTTCTTCGGGAACCTTTGTGTGCGACGGATATTCTGAAATTAATTACATTTTACATTTTTTGAGGTTTATTTAAGTTTGTTGTATTTTTTAATTTTTGTGTAGGTATTCATTATGGCTGATAAGTATTTAAAACTTCAAGAAGATATAAAACAAAAAATGAATAATACGAGAATTAACTTCAAAAAGTCCCCTAAAGAACGTATTACGTTGGGTTACATTGAGACTCGTTTGGAGGCTATAGATCAGCATTGGGCTACGTTTGAAAGCAACCATCAAAAAATTGTATCTACATTAGATGCTAAGGAACTAGAGCAGACTGAATACTTTGCAAATTATACTTATTCTGTGGTAGAAGAAGCTTATATAGACTTTATTACAGGATTGTCTTTTCAAGGTTAAGCAATCGCTTCAACCACCTCCTGGAACTATCAGTCGTGCTGAGAAAGAACCGTTGAGCACTAATAATGTAAAGTTGCCAAAGATAACCATACCAAAGTTTTCCGGTAATTACTCTGAGTGGAGCAGCTTTCGTGATTTATTTGCGTCTTTAATTCACAATAACTCAAGTATTGATAACGTTCAGAAATAGCACTATCTCAAGGGTTCTCTCACAGGTGAAGCAGAAATGTTACTAAGACATTTTCCATGTACTTCTGATAATTACTATGTATGTTGGAATCAATTAGAAGGCAGATACAATAGCAAAAAATATCTTGGAAATTGTAATTTAAGACGTTTGACAGGCCAAAGGAACTTGACATCTGAATCGTCCAATGCTATTAAACAGTTGCTAGACACAACTAAAGAATGTATGTTAGCATTAGAAAATTTAGGTTTAGACGTAAACTCATGGGATATAATTGTTATTTTCCTTATTAGTCAGAAACTAGATCCGGAAAGTCGGAAACAGTGGGAGCAGAAAGTTTGTGAATCAAGTAGAGAGTTACCGAGTTTAAAAGAGTTTGAAGATTAGATTTCGTTCGTTAGAATTTCTAAATACAAAGACTCCAAAGGATGATAAGGTTTCTTGCCATCATGTCGCTACTACTGTTGCCTATTTTGTACAGAAAATCACAAACTGTTCAATTGTAAAAAGTTTGCCAAAGATGTTACCACACGCCGTAGTTTTGTCCAAACTCGCAATTTATGTTTTAATTGTATGTCTCCCAACCACTTAGTTTATTCGTGCAATTCGTCTACTCGATCCCGTTTTTGTAAGAAAAAACATAACACTTTACTTCATCTAAAAAACTTCAAATCGGTTGCTGGCGATGCCAAAACTGATCAGCCTGCAGAGAGTCATGTTGTAGCAACAGTAACTGAAACAACATCGTCTTCCTCTGAGGCCGAGAGTGTAGATCCAGAATCAGAATCACATATTGTTTCGTGCTTCTTAAATACAAACAGTCAAGTACTGTTGCCAACAGCAATTGTACAAGTACCTTCAAATAAAACTAGATCTGCTTACGTGCTTAGATCTTTGTTAGATCAAGGGTCTCAAGCTTCCTTTATCACCGAAGCGGCAGTTCAGTTTCTCGGTCTTAAGAAAATACCAAGCACAAACTTTGTCACAGGTTTAGGCGGCAACCAAGATTCGACTTTATCGTCGAATAATTCACTATTGGTAAAAGTTAAATCTCGTCTAGACCCCAGTTTTACGTTAACCGTTAAAGCTCATGTTTTAAGTAACCTTACCAGTTTCCTTCCAAGTAAGAAGGTCATGGTTCACGTTTTTCCAGCTCTTTCGTCTATGGAATTAGCAGATCCATCGTTTGGCACACCAAACAAGATAGATCTACTTCTGGGTGCTGATGTGTACAGCCAAATATTATTAGATGGTTTGATCAGGGACCCGTCGGGATCAGTGATTGCTCAAAACACTCGACTCGGTTGGATCCTCTCTGGTAAAATACAGGATCAGCATAACAAACAAGATGATAGATGCCATAACGTCATAGTAAGCATGCATTCAATGCGTCTACATAAGTGACAATGATAAATTAAAGAGATTCTAGTAAGTTAAAGCGAACCTTCACCTTAGCAGTAAACATTTGACTCACGAGGAAGCAAAATTTGAAGCGTTGTTTGCCCAAACAACTACCAGAGATAAGTTTGTTCGTTTTATCGTTAGACTACCATAGTACATAAATGTATTTAATCCTATACACATATATGAATATGCTTCTTTAGGTCATGCGCAAAGAGAAGAAATGTCTGAAAATAACGAGTTTGCCGCAGTTTGTTTGCAACATCACGCTTTCTTGCTCAAGCACCAATAAAGGGCCTTTAAACAATGATTCAATGGTAGGCCGCAATCTCCAGCTCGAACTCATTCACATAGTAGTGCATTGTCTTTGCAATTAACAATGTTATCGTTAAGTGTTATTGGAAAGATGTACAGGCAAGTTAATATTGCGAAGGAGGACGCAGACTTTCCGCTCATTATATAGCGTGATAGTTCAGATGCTGAGTCACAGCATCACCGAATCTTAAGAGTCACATTTGGAACCTCCTCAGCTCAATATTTAACCGCTCGAGCTCTGCAGAAACTGGCACACGCTGAAGGTGCTCGGCTTCCCTTGGCCTCCACCGGAATCATTATAACTTCTACGCGGATGACTTCATGTCCGGATGTCATTCGATTGCCGAACATGTCAAAATTAATTTATAAGTTGAGAGCTGGTGGTCTGGACAAACGCTTGAACCAAACCAGCTGTTTGGAGTAATTAATTATTTCTAAACATCCCGGTTTGGACAACTTTACCCGTGTGGTTACACTGAAATCTAAGGAAAATGTTATTAAGAGACCGGTGTCAAGGCTTATTATTTTGCCGTTGACCGGCAACTAATGATAGATAAACATTTAATTTTTTATTTGTTGTTTTCTTTCTTGTCCGGTTTGTTGAATCCTTGTGTTTTTGTTTACTGGACATGGTCCATAGCGGCCGTTATGTTCATACTTGTTTAATACTTTATATGTGACATAGATGGCGCTAGTTGTATACTAAAACACGCTAACGATGTTGCACCTATATTTTCTATAAACAAATTGTGAGTTGTTAAAATGACTGGATTTACATAATATAGTGTTGCCATTTATAAACATACTTGTTTTATTTGCACACCACGAAGTTTTTTGGGATTTGTACAGTGACCAACACTTTTTTTACGCGTTTAGCAAACTACTATTACTTTAAAACGAAAGATTACTATTTTTTTAATGATTTTAACACGAAGACGACTGTTTACGATGACAGCGCGACCGCGGAACTCTGTACGCACGCAACTCTGCCGTGCTGTAAATATAGCTGTGACGGGCAGCAGCGTCACATGCGGAAGACAGCACGGGTCTGCGGTCGCCAACCCGCATGCCCAGCGTGGCGACTATGGGCAATAACCTACGATGATAAGCCAAAGAACTGAAATGCCCCTAGTTCCCGGCCGCCCTGCTATTCCTGGCCAAGGTGGCGGCCATGGTAACGGCAGGGCAGGGGGTGCGAAGAATCCCCGGGTTACAGTAGGCCGCCAATCCAAACTGACCCTGACTGTACATAATGGACGAACGATTCGCGATGACGATAGGCTTGCGCAGCTGGAAGAAGAGCTGACTCACATAAGATGGCACATTCTTGGGCTATGTGAAGTCCGAAGAGAGAGAGAGAGGACACCGTAACCTTGGAATCAGGCCATCTTATGTACTACCGTGAAGGTCACCAGCTGTCGCAAGGTGGTGTCGGGTTTCTGGTCCACCAAACTCTCCGTAACAACGTTTTGGAAATCGCAAGTGTGTCTCCGAGGGTTGCGTACCTTGTGCTGAAGTTGACCGAGAGGTATACCCTCAAAGTGGTCATGGCGTACGCACCCTGGGAGGCATACCCTGATTCAGAGGTGGAGGCTTTATATGAGGATATTGCAAAGGCCTTACATAACACCTCCAAAGCCCACTTCAACATTGTTATGGGAGATTTTAACGCCAAAGTGGGAGTACGGACTTGCAGTGAATCGGTAGTAGGACCATATGGTTTGGGAAGAAGAAATGATAGGGGCCAAATGCTGATCGACTTCCTCGAAAAGGAAAGGCTGTTTCTGATGAATTCGTTCTATAAGAAACAGCCTCAGAGGAGGTGGACATGGCGAAGCCCCGACGGACGGACGAAAAATGAGATTGACTTCATCATATCGGACAAACGGCGAATATTCAGGGATGTCTCAGTGATCTCTCGGTTTGCTACCGGTAGCGACCACAGGCTTGTTCGAGGCACCCTGAATATTAATTACAAGCTTGAACGGGTGCGTTTGATAAAGTCAACACTCCGCCCGAACCTTCTCCAAACCATAGTTGAGAAAACTGGAGAACCGATTTGCTGCCTTGGAAACCACTAATAGCGCTGACCAGAAGCTCGAAAGTGTAGTGGAAGTCTTGCGAGATGAGGGCACAAAGTTTTGCGAAATGCGGCGCAAAGGCGGAAAGTCAACGCTTTCCAGGGAGACCTTAGATCGCATGGAGGAACGACAGAATCCCACGTTAACTTCGTCAGAACAAGGGGCTCTTAGCAAGAAAATTACCAAGCTTGTACGACGTGACCTCCGATTAGCTAATACGCTCTTGATTGAAAAATCAATTGAGCAAAATCGGGGGTCAAAGGTGTTCGTCAAGACACTGGGTAGAAGCCACCTGACGAAGTTAACTACCCTCGACGGGGACGTTACATCTAAAGCTGATGTTCTCTTGGAAGTGGAAGAGTCGTTACATCTAAACAAAACTGATGTTCTCTCACCGAAGAACTGCCGGAAATAAGAAGACTTTGGCTCTTGGGCAGCCAACTGTAAAAGCACATCAACATGCTCCTCATGATAAACTGATAAAAGAGCTCCAACAACTGTTTAATGACGTCCTCTTCACCGGGAGAACTCCACAGGCATGGCACAGAAGTGTGGTCATCCTATTCTTCAAATAAGGAGATAAAACCCTTTTAAAGAATTATCGACCAATATCGCTTCTGAGCCATGTCTATAAGTTGTTTTTGAGAGTTATCACGAATCGTCTCGCCCGAAGACTCGACGAGTTTCAGCCCCCGGAACAGGAACAGCCGGGTTTCGAAGTGGGTACAGCACCATGGACCACATTCACACGGTACGGCAGATTGTACAGAAAACAAAGGAGTACAATCGGCCTCTTTGCTTAGCGTTTGTGGACTATGAGAAGGCGTTCGACTCAATCGAACCCTGGCCTGTTCTGGAGTCCTTACAGCGATGTCAAGTCGATTGGCGATACATCGAGGTGATGAGGTGTTTGTATGACGCCGCTACGATGAAAGTCCAAATTCAAGACCAGCAGTCAAGACATATTCCTCTGCAGCGAGGCGTGAGACAAGGGGACGTAATTTCCCCGAAATTCTTCTCAAACGCACTAGAGGATATGTTTAAGACGCTGGATTGGGTTGGACATGGCCTAAACATAAATGGCGAGTACATCTCTCACCTACGATTTGCAGACGACATCGTCATTATGGCAGAGTCGCTGGAGGACTTGCAGTGTATGCTGGACAGCTTGGCTAACGCTTCGCAACGCATCGGCCTCCGGATGAATTTGGATAAACCAAAGTCATGTGCAACGAGTTCGTTGCTCCGGGGCCGATTGCCGTAAATGGAACCACTCTCGAAATTGTTCAGAGATACGTTTTCCTAGGGCAGACGCTCGAACTAGGCAGATGTAGCTTTGAGAGTGAGGCCATGAGAAGAATCCAGCTGGGCTCGTCACCCATCCCACAAAGTATCAAAACAAAAGTATACAACCAGTGCGTCCTACCTGTTATGACCTATGGTGCTGAAACGTGGACACTGACAGTCAAAATGGTTCGAAGGCTCAAAGTCGCTCAGCGAGCTATGGAAAGAGCTATGCTTGGGGTTTCTCTGAGGGGATTGCATCCGCAATGAAGTAATTCAGAGAACTAAAGTCACCGACATAGCTCAGCGTATTAGCAAACTGAAGTGGCAATGGGCCGGTCACATCTGTCGCAGACCCGATAACCGTTGGGGTAGACGGGTTCTGTAGTGGAAACCGCGAATTGGTAAACGTAGTGTAGGACGCCCTGAGACTAGATGGAGACGATATACGAAAGACAGCTGGTGGCGGTTGGAAGCGTAAGACCGAGGATCGGGCTGAGTGGCGTATTATAGGAGAGGCCTATGTCCAGCAGTGGACGAACACGAGCTGATGATGATGATGAATACTTGAACGGCCCCTAATGTGGTCAGTACTGGTTCGATACTTACAACTTATTAATTTATTCAAAGTAGAATTTAAATACATTGTGTTTTTATTACCTGTGATTGCTATAAGACCTTCATCTTTAGTCTTCACCACAATTGTCACATCTGAGAGTGTATGACCCGGAGTAGGAATTACTTTTACGCTGTTGTTGATTACATATTCTTCACCTGTACATCAAAATTATCTTTAATTAACTGTTACTAAGTAACATTTTGTCTGAAATTTTATATTTCAATAAAAATAGTTATCGTTATAGCTCAATCAATCATAATAATCAATCTTTTTTTTTGTAAATAAAGACGGGGATGTTAACTAGGAAGTGAAAGGGTCAATAATTTATGTGAATATTGATAACACGAGTATGTACCTATGGTGAGTACCTTTATCAAATGGATGCAAAAAGTATCTGTCTCGAAAAGAAAAGCTGAACCCAACAATGTGTTTTGCATTCAAGAACAAATTGTTATTTCCCGTGTGATCAGAGTGTCCGTGCGTTGATATCACGTAATTTACATCGTCTGGCTTAATCTGGTAATTGGATAAAGCTGAAACAATATTTTTAAACACTTGCTTTGATGAAAATGCAAGGTAGTCTGAAAAGAACACGTTCTCTATTACGCACATTATTTGCGATTAAAAGTCTGTAGAAATTTACTTTTACCATCTAAGATCTTATCAGAATCCCATGGAGTCATAGTGTCTACAATGATGTTGTGTTCTCCCCTTAATGAGTACACAGGTGCAATTAGCACGCATTTCGTTAGAATCACTCATAATTGAATATCCTTCGAATAGAACATTTACTGCAGATACACCCATCTTACAATAGTTTTTTCAGTAATTTAACCATTAACTTTAACTTTGAGGTTACAATTTTGTTTACACCGTATTAACCGTATTTTATCAAGTTTGACAATCAGCTGATATCGCTGCGGATGAAGGAAATGCCAAACGTCAATGTAAATGCAAACTTAAAACGTAGGTATTTTTCTTTTGGCGGCACACCACACTATCGTGTATTACACACGAAAGACTAGAAGTACTTACCTACAAAAGAAAATACATGAATATACTACAATCTACAATGAAACATACTTAAAACAACATTACGTATTTAAAAGACCATTGTTTTTAATGTTTCCTCTGTGTTTATATAGATACCTTGGAGCATTTAACCCTCGAACCCCACTAGGGGAGCTCCAGCACCCCAGCATCTGTTGTTTTTTAAATAACTTTATTCAATTAAAATGGGCTGGTTTATAATCTCGTATATTTTATTCTAGAGTCATCTGCTCCTGATTAGTCAGTAATACGACAATATTTTGTATAATGTACACGTATTAAATGTTTAAGATTTGGAGTCCTCAAGCACCCCATGTAGTAAAATCAACATTGTAAAATAGATGTAGGGTTCCAGAGAATCACAAATTTTAAACGCGTATGTTTTTAAAATAATAACAGCTTTTTAAACTTAATTTTGTAAATAGGACTTACAAAGATATTACAACAACGGTTAAAAATATCGACAGCAAACTGACATTCCACTACCCACGCGTAGCGTAGTTTAATTAATTCCGTTCAAAAAATTGGTTGCCTGTAAAGTCGGTATACGGGCGAAAGTTTTACGTGACAACGACTTTGAGTGGTAAAATAATTTTACGGAAGGGACGCGTGCCTTTCACTTTTTATGTCTGTCTCTCTCGCTCTTAGGCGGGCTAACCATGCCCGAGTGGAAGGGACGCGTGCCTCTTACTCGCTCTCGTTGTGAGCACATAACGTGAGCGGAGCGTAACGCAGTTTCTTGAAGTGTCACCCGGCAAACCAATTTATAAGACGTTGTCACGTCAAAACGTATAGATAATAATAATATACGGGAAAAGTTTATACGGTCAGCGGACGAGGTTCCTCTCTTACAAATTATAGAATTATACATTTATTCGTCTGGTTAATTAAGGGTTAATTCTAAAATCTGATGCTGGAAACCTTTTTCTATGCTTGTTCGAAAACACAATATAGGCTAACGAAAAGAAAGGAATTTGAGTTTGTTCGTTCGAAATCATTCAGATATGTTATCCCCGTCCCTCTCGTCAGCTGTCTACGCCGGTTATTTTTAGGTTAAAATTCTAAAATAAATCGAAGAAAGCAGCCGCGGTAAATCTATGTAGGTTATTTTAATATTTCAACGTGCGCAAGACATTTGCTTTATTCATGAATATTGCGCATTTGGAATCTTGTATGTCAACTGCCTTATATGCAAGTTCATTGTATCATCATTGTTTACTCAGGGTTATGAAACAATAAGGTGGATTTCTGTCGCCTACTGAGCGCCAGATCACAGTGAACCATGTCAGGCGACGTCCAACCAAGGAAGCGTAAAGATAAAAAGAAAAAGAAAGGTATGCGTAAGTCTATGATTGACTAATTTAACAAATTGATGAAGAATAGGGCTTCTGGACAATTTTGGATAAATTTCAGATGATCTTGGCATCGAAGAGCCTCGTGGCACGGCTGCTGCCCTGGGAGAGGGTGATGTATTCATGCACTATCATCATGACCATGGCACAGGAGGCCATTGGTGTGCTAAAGTTATATTCTTCTCCTTGTTGGCAGTGCTTGTAACACTTATTGGTTTAATTATTCTGGAGAACAGAGGCCTGTCAGATTGTGAGTACTACCTATATGTTTACATGAGCTAATTAATTGTTTAAACAGATGAATTACTTATTCCACATTCATATGGTTTGAATTCAAAAGTATAGTTTAATTTAAAGTAATAATTTTCAGTTCAATTTCTAATTTTACAGTAAGTGAGTTATTCAACTACAGGTAGTTGAATTAATTTTTATTGATAGTCTATAATAAGCATATTAATGTGGGATTTAAGTTCATTTTGGTTAAAGCTATTAAGAGTATGTTATGAATTATTCAGACTTTTATACAACTATAATGTAATTTGACAGTGGAAGCGAACTCAGTTGAGTCAAGGTATTCTGGTGTACTCGATGGGTGGCTAGAAGAAGGACATGATGATGACCATCATGATGAACACACACTAGAGCTGAATCGCCATGTGAGTTGCAAAAAATAACACTACTCCATCCATATCCCATCCCAGCATCCCTCTGTCCAATAGAAAAAACTGGTAGAACAGTCCTGATATTGTTTCACAAATGCTCTTGATGATTATATACATTACTAAAGTTAGTGCAGCTGAATAGCAAAGTTATAAATAAACTTGTTATTGCATTATTTGTTGCGAAAAATTATCTATACACTGATCCTGGTTGAGGTATCCTTTTTTTAGCTTTAGTTTTTTTTGCTTGTTTTTACTCACTCCTTTGAAAAACTTAATATTTCAAATTGTACAAGTACAGTACAAACTCACAATTCCTTATCAAAAATGCCACAAGCTAAATAAATTACAAAAATGTTAAAATTAATATTGAAACATTATAATAGCAGCCTTATACCACTCTACTGTTTAACAGTGTACGGTCAGGGAATGGCAAAAAACTGTACTTATTAACATTAATATAAATATACTTACTATAGAGTATGTAACTTCAATCCACCAATATTGCTCACATTAATCACAATTTGAGCCTTCTATTGAAATTTTCCTAAGATGGTGTTAATCCTCTTGTTTTTAAGTTTTCCTGGCAAAATAAAATATCAAGTTACTGCAGTAGTTATATTTATTTGATATAATTCATGATGAATCAAGAAAAGCTCAGAATTAGAATTGATAAGGAAATTAAAATATTGAACAGACCATAATCTTGTTTCATTGAAACAACAATTTATGCAATGATTTTATAACACAAGTAGTGAAATTACTTATTCTAAATATTCACATCTTGAACATCGCCGAAAAATTGCTAGCTTATTGGTTTTTTTGTCGGATACACTTTGGAGAGTATGCAACTGATCTGCATGATCCAATACCACCTTTTTCTATCGGAATGCTCATAGCTCAAAAAAGTGACATTGTTTCACAAACAAAGACATTTGACTCTACTTTAGTGATAAGAATGTCAAGGCTTTGGAATGCGTTGGGATTTTCCCGATGGTTACTATCTTTGTGTCTTCAGATCAAGAGTGAATCGGTTTCTTCCAGATAAACCGCTCCATCGTAGACTGCATCGTCGCTTAACAGCAGGCTAGATGGTGGTCAAGTATAAACCTATAAAAGTTAAAAAAACACTATTTAAAATACATTATTTCAATAGTACAACACTATTTAGTCATAGAATATTATAATTAATAAATGCCTGCCTATTTCAAATGTAAAATGTGCAAAAAAGAGTAAGTAGATGTTTAAACTACAGCAACTTAGGTAGACTTAACAGCTTTATAATATAGGATGATGAAGATGATGACGACGATGATGTTAGCGGTGGAGTAGATCACGGCGATCATGACGATGAAGATGAAGAAGAACAAAGCCATGAGGTTGATGAAGACGAAGATGACGATCAAAATCAACACGATGACGATGAAAGCAATCAAAATAACGACGATGACGACGACGACGACGACGGAAATCAAGATGACGATAACAAAAGTTATCAAGATGAAGACGATGAGGACGATGAAAAAAAACTAGATGAAGACAATGATGATGCTGAATCTAGCGAAAATAAAGAAGAACAAAATGATGCCGACGAAGACGACGCAGATTCTCAACAAGATGATGATGACCGCAATAGCGATGAGCAAAATTTGGATACAGCTGAAGATGAGGTGTGAATTTACTTACATTAATTAATATTATGTGTAAAGGGAGTTGTTAATCTATGTGATGTTAACAGGATGAAGTTGAGGAACCCAGTTATAGGCGATATTACCGAAGTGTAGAAAATCGAGCAAACGATGACGATGATGATGACCAAAAAGTTGATGAAGTAGATGATGACGATGATCAAAGCGTAGAAAAGAACAATGATGATGTTGATAAAGCGAATGATGATGATGATAGCCAAGAAAATGATAATGATGAAGCTGCTAACAATGATAGTAATGAAAACGACGATGACGATAATTATGAAAATAATGAAATAAACGAAAACAGTGATGAAAATAAAATAAACGAGGTGCATAGAAACAAGTGTGCTGCTTTTGTTACAAATAAAATAACTAAAAATGTTTTGACTTGATTGGCACTAACATTTCAAAAGCTTTTTGAAATTCTATTTCTTCTTACTACCGTCGAAACTGGACTCGAAAACTTTTGCAACAGTTTTACTATGTTTTTTCTTCTAGGTCTTTGTTATTTTTATAACATGGCTTGCCATTAATGCTGTGGATTGAATAACAATCGGAGTTAAACTTTACTCGAATTTAAATTTCCTACTTCTGAAAGAAGGACGAATGCGGAATACGAAACACTAAATATTTTAACACATAGTGTACGATTGTGAGCAGTTTGTATGAGTTCCATAATTATTAGGTTGTTAATGTTGTTGTTTCGATTGCCTGCTTTGTGTTCGTTGTCTTTGTTTCGATTTTACAACGTATCAAATTTCAAATATACACGCTGAAATGCTATTATGACTATAAAGTAATATTTCAATGTAAGATTTACCAATACAGTCATGTCATAGTAACACTCATTTTATTTCGCATTTCTCAAACGAAAACTATTATCTAATCAATATAATATCTGGGTTTCTTTTAGTGTGAACAATGAAGAGTGTCCATCTATCTATCTATAATAAAATAATATTAGTCTTTATATTTACTTCACGCGCAAAGAATGTTATATTTATAGACGCATCGGGTCATAAAAATCTGTGTATCACGCTTCTTCATAAAATCTTCAGGTATTAAACCATTGAACAAACTTTGAACTACCACAAAAGAAACAAACATTTGTGGCAGTTCAAAGTTCTTTTTTTTTCTCGACACCGAATGTGATGATGGTTGACTTGGTTATGATATTGATATCTCTTTATTTTAGCTTGAAATAAAGAGAGCAATAGCAAAGCCATAAAAACAGTTTTACTTAGGCAGTCGAAAGGACCCTTGTACTTTTTTTTTAAATAAATACAACCTGAATTTATGGTTGACGCCATAGTAAAAGTTATTAGTACGAGGGGTGATCCAAAAGTAATGATAATCAATAATAAACACAATGAATAAAATCAAAAACTAAATTTATTTCTCAACATGGTCTCCTAGTAAGTCTATACATTTAGTCCATCTCTTTTCTAAACCTAAAATTCCCTTAGAAAAAAAATCTTTATCTTGACTCTCAAAAAAGTCCTCAACCGCGGCCATCACGTCGCTATCATCGTCAAATTTCTTGCCCCGGAGGTGTTCCTTGAGTCGTGGAAAGAGATAGAAGTCACTGGGGCTAGATCTGGTGAATAGGGGGGGTGTTCCACCAGCTCAAAGCCCGCTTCCTGAATGGCAGCCATGGCAATTGCAGCTTTGTGAACCGGTGCGTTGTCTTGATGGAACAGCACTCCAGCCCGCAGTTTGCCTCGCCTTTTCTCCTTAATAACCTCCCGCAATCTTCTTATTTGTTCTGCATAGTAGGAGCCTGTAATAGTGGCCCCCTTTTCCAAGTAGTCCACCATGATTATTCCTTCAGCGTCCCAAAAAACAGACGCCATAACCTTCCCTGCTGAGCTTGACACTTTGAATTTCTTCGGCGTCGGTTCATCGGATCGTTTCCATGTCATCGATTGTTGTTTTGTTTCAGGATCAAAATGGTGGATCCAGGTTTCGTCCATGGTCACAAAACGTGACAAAAAATTATCCTTGTCTGCCTGGAACTTTTCGAGATTTGCTCTTGACATGTCGACTCGTTTCTTCTTTTGCTCGTCGTTTAACATTTTCGGTACCCAACGCGCGGAGACCTTTCTCATATGCAATTCGTTCACAAGGATTCTTTGAATGCTGCCATATGAGATCCCTGTGAACTGTCAGCTACATGCCTGATAGTCACCTCTTCGATCTTCCAATACAACTTCTTCAACTTTTTTCACATTTTCTCCAGTGAGGGACGTCGATGGGCGCCCTTCGCGGTGTTCGTCTTCCGTCGATGTTCTTCCCAGCTTAAACTCCTTAGCCCAGCGTGCAACTGTGGAATATGGAGGAGAACAGTCCCCTAATGTTTCCACCAAGTCGCTGTGTATGTCTTTGGTAGACATTTTTTTCAAGCAGAGGTATTTAATGACAGCTCTGATTTCGTGTTTTTCCATTTTGATGTTCACTCCTTGACAGTCCGTGTTCAAATGAATGTAGCTCCGGGAATCGTGGCTATTTATATGATTTTTTTTTCTGAACTAGTGGGTAATTGAGCAAGTGACTGTAATTTTTTGTATTTTTGTGTGCACTAGAAATAACTGATTATCATTACTTTTGGATCACCCCTCGTAGGTAAATGATAAGTAGAACGGGACCCATTCAGTTTAGGTAGGGTGGGCTGTGAAACCATATCTATAAATTATGTAGCGAGTATTTGAATTTAGGACGACGAAGATCATGCCGACCACAACGATCACAGCGAAGACGAGGAAGTGGAACTGGAACACATCGAGGAGGAAATATTCGATGACGGCGTCTCTAATGAAGCCCCGGCGAGGAAAGATCAAGACAGCGAAGGTACGCATCTCGGAACAAATGCGAATGCATTGTTTCAAGATATCGTGGTTTATGTACCTAGTGGCCCTTTACGGACATTGCGAATGTTACAAAATCACTTAATAACTATAAGATAATTACTTTCAATAATTTAAATGTGTATTTTTATTTTTAAAATTTGATGTCCTGTAAGTACTTTTGTCGAAGAGGATAGGATGCGCGCAGTGTTACAAGCGACTACAAAATCTAAATACCCAGTAGGTACAAAAACATCGATCGATACCTACTTACCGATTTCGGCAGTGGCTTACGTGCTACGAGGTTATTCTTTTAGATTAAAGTGTAAACTTTCTTTGATTTTCCTCTGAAATTGGTATAACTTTAAGTGAAAAATATCAATATCAATTGTACTGGCTTCGAGTAAGCTGATGAATGTTGATGATGAGTAAGCTGGCCTACACTTAAATCCTATATTATTATGCATGTGACTGTAAGTTTATTACGCTTAAACTACTACGAAAACTACTTAACCGATCATCGTGAAACTCTGTAGGTACACATATTCTTGGAGGTATTAGAAGTAACATAGTCTACTTTTAATCCCGGGACAATAACGGGATCGGAAATTACGCGGGTGAAACCGCGGGCCGCTGCTAGAATGTATGAGGACGTGAAGGACAAACATTAGCCTCCACTAGGACCGCTTATCATTGACAGGGTAACGCTTGTCCGCTATGAAAAGTAGCACATGTGTTATGCCGGCCGGATTATTATAGGTATGTTCCAAATTTCAGACTAATCCATTAAGTTTTTGCAACGTGATTGAGCAACAAACACCTAAACATCCAAACTTACGCATTTATAATATTAGTAGGTTTACCTATAGCTAAATATTAGATACCTATAGTTTCAATATATTTATAAATTGCCAATTTATTTTCTAGAAGCATCGAAAGAAACCTCCCCCTTTATGGATGCGGACGATGATGAGGTAGAACTGTTAGAGCCAGATGAACTTGACGAACTGCCTGAAGAGCTGCCCATACCTGTGCCCAAGGGCAGGCCGCTTGTTGAGGTAAATTTTGAGAATCCGTAATAATTTCTCCTTTTTTTTATGTGAAAACTGCTTTAAGAGAATTTGACTTTTTTGGAACTTTTTTTCCAATTGAACTCGCATCGCTGATACCGTTACCGCTACCGTTTTATACGTATAAGTATGTATAGTAACATACTCACGATTTCCTAGATAGACAGACGCCATCGTAGATTGCATCGTCTTAGTCGTCAAGTCGTCATCGTCGTGCTTCGGTTATCTGAAAGAGTTTAAAAGTTTTAAAGTTTACTTTTTAAATAACTCTAGTTGCATTGTTTTCGAACATAGGTGGAAGATACGCCATCGACAGAGAAGCCACAGGACACGCTAGCTGAAGAAGAAGAGTACGAGCGACAACAGGAGGCTCTGCGCAAGGAGAAGGAACAGGCTTCTCAAGGCAGTGAGTGATGCTTACTTGATTATAACACCAAACACATATTACACACAATCTTCTATTTTGAAACTATTATTAAATTAATGCGCAATAGCACATTACCGTAATGATGCATGCCGTTTGCAAATTTTTTTCACGCTAAGGGCGAATTTAATTCACGCTAGTGAAATGTCATTCTTGACAACAATTCCTCGATCAGCACTCTGATTGGTTCTCTTGACCAGCAAAGGGCTGGTGTGTCATTGACAAGGATGGATGTATGTAGGCAAAATCTGTAACTTATAATAAACAAAATGGAAGGTTGTTGTAACAGATCACACATGTTAACTGTATTTTATGTAGTTAGTAATTTATTAAAGGTTGTGGTGTAATGTATTTTGATATTATGTCTGCAGCATGCGCTTTGAAATAATTGGTGTTTTTTTACCAAAATTAAATATTTAACCTTTTCATACTGATGAATTAACTAACACTTAAGCATCAATCGGAATTTACACTTTCATTACCGACATCATTATTAGGTATGCTCATAAATCACGTAATGCTTAATTTAAACCAATTCTGTCAAGATCCAGGAATAAATACTGCTAGCCTTTTGTGTTAAATTCGTATTTTTTTTGTTAAATAGTGTTTAACTCTGAATATACATTGTTAACGTTTAAACAATATTCAAAATAAATGTTTATAAACTGGTTTTTCTTTCATTTCGCTTTATTTGATACTCTTTGTATTGTATGGACTGTATAGAAACTACAATATAATGTGCTCTTTTTTGTATACGACTTTGTAGTTTGGACATATAATTTACATAACTATATGTCCATACTACATTTAACTAAAACACAATAAATACATCACACTCAAAGAAAAATATATTTTAAGCAGGTCAAGCACAACTCTGGAATTCTTAGATATATTTCTTGGACTGTTTCAATGAAATATAATTTTTGGTTTCAAGTTTGCTAAGGTAATGTTTTTTCTAAATTTTATTTACGTTTATTCAAAATCTGTCTATCTATCTAATTTAAAACACCGGCCGATTGTACAATTGATCCTTATTCCTATTCCACATTGGGGCAATGAGACCATCACATACAATGGGGGCAATGCGCTATTTCGTGCGTTCGAGCTTACCTCCTTGAATAAATTACACAAATCACCCTACTATTGGTGGTTAGTAGAAATGGTCCAGATACAAGAGAGTCCCATTATATATCCTCTCATAAAAGGCGTAATGTATTAGCGTGTGAGTGATGTATGTATGTGTTGCAGTGTGGCTGAAAATCGTGGTGGGCGGGGCTCTGCTGGTGGCCACGCAGGCAGTACTTCGCCGTGCCACGGGGCCGCCACGCGGTGCGTACCTTTCTATACCTTATCTATTCGTTTATAACTCCTATTTTACGTTAAATTTCGGCCACACCTGAAAGACCTTTTGTAATATGTATCTTAATATGGGCAAGATCGTATCTTAAGATTATTCTTATTTATATCACAGACAGAGACATACCGATAAGTCACGTAAATATTATTATATAAAACCGTTCTTTTGTTGGCGACGCAAAATACAAAAAAATAAATAAGGCATCATGTCCAACAAATATATAAACAAACAAACAAATATATTAAATTCGAAAGCTTAGGTGTTTGTTGTCCATCACGTCAGAAGGGTTGAACGGATCGGTTTAAAATGTGGAACACAGAATATAGTCTGCAATAGCACATAGGCCCCTTTTTATCAACATAAATTCCGCTGGGCGCTTTAGTCTCAGTATACGACTATGAACTGACTAGAAAGCCAAATGATGACAAAAAATAATTATGGAAATTTCACGACTGCTCAATGTAATATGTATTAACATAACAAAATACATTTTGTTACCATGTAAATTGCCTCGTCAAGGTTGCATCCGTCTAGAATGTATCTTATCTTAAAATGAAGCTGCAAACACTTCCTACTTCGGTTACACTATCAAGTTCAATACCCTCATTTAAGAAGATAAAGTATGTTTGGTGATAATTACATTCCACACATTGTATCACAATGACATCATTTGATACAATGATTGTACAAAATGAGAATATCTAGTATTTTTTATGTTTTTATTTTTCGTACGCAATGTTGTATGATTTTATTCATGGGCACCTAGTAATCATGGATTTTAATTACTAGTTCTAATTCTGAAATTGTTGTAGTTTTTTTTTCGCAAATAGGTAAAATTTGAACACCAACTCGTTCATTGTTAAACGATGGTGTAGTCAAAAGTTATGCACGCTGATCTAGAAAATACCTATTCACTCTGACCTTGAAAACATTGCATCGCTCATCGAACAATGATGCCGGCGACTTATTCGACTTCAAAATGACATGTTTTAATAAATAGTATTTTCAGAAGTTACAAATCACTGCGCAAAATTTCGACTAACCGAGTCGAAATGACGTAATTTTAATATTTTAGCTTCTATTTTTATGATAAGTGAGGATACAAAACACCTTTCAATTAATCGCACTTAACATTTATTTAGTTCTAAATATCTTTGTGATCGATTACGACAGAAAGTGACGATGAAGTGAGTCCTACCAGAGAAGAAACTCCTTTATCTGATCGGAGAATGACTCTCATCGCGGAACCGGTGCCTCCACCTGGTGAGAATTTAACTAATTTATCATAATACTTACCATAACGCTTGGTATGAATTCGTTAGTTTTAATGTGAGATAAATAGTGTAAATGTATGAAACTATTTGATTATTTTTTTATTTATCAATCAAATTAGATTATGTGCTACTTTATCATTATATCTTAATAAATCACGGTTTAGAAATTGTTCACTTGTAATTTTTAAAAATACAATTAATATATCAGACCAGTTCTCAAATACTATTTAGCTCAAAACTTCTTAAATTTTTAAACATAATTACTTTTCAAAATTACTATTTCTATAATAGAATATCAATGAACACTTTTATATTACTGTAGCGTCATCTAAATCCCAAGAAGTGTCTCGACCGGTAGTCGAAAAAGAGGTCGTAAGACAAGCGCCAGTTGTAAAATCTGCACCTCCACCACAGCCGGAAGATGATGAAGACGAAGAAATTATTGTTACCAAGGTAAGATCCATTATGATTATTATTCGACGAACGGTCGTATACTTAAACAGTGTTAAACATTTATAAACAATTAAATCATGATTTTCAAATGCACACGTTTTTTTACACAGGATACTAAACAAGAAGACGAAGACGACGTTGACAGAGAATTGTACAGTGACGAAGAAGAAGAAGTAGAGGAAGAGGAAGAAGAACCGGAAGAGCCTCCGAAACCATTACCGAAACTAGTTTCATTAGCAAAGGAGCCTCCGACATCATCGAAACCAATTTCATTGCCCAATGAGCCTCCGAAACCGGTGGTTAAGGAAACCCCTAAAGTAACAACACCCCCAAAAGTAGTAGAAAAGGAACCAACCCCTGAGGATGATGAAGATGATGTTGAAATCATTGAAGAAGAAGATATCGGAGAAGATTTGGAAGAAGAAGAAGAAGAAATATCAGATGTGGATGACGTCGAACTTCTCAATCGCTTGGAAGCAAAATACGGCCGTCTGCCGGACCCCGATGCCAGTAGAAAGAGTAAACACGATTCTGATGGTGTTGTCTCTCTTGCTCCCGATTGGTTGTTACTGCGCTTGATATTAACCAACTAATGGCTTGACTAACACCGTGTGAGTGGTTTAAATTATATTTTTATTAATCTTGTCCTCATATTGAGTGACGGTCCCAACACATTGACTCGTAACGAGACACATTTGTGTTGGAATTGTAGCTCTACTTTTGCTATTTTTATTTACAAGTCGAGTGAACAGAAAATTTAAGTGTTGCTACAACTGCGCTGCAAAATATTGGTTTGTAGGGAAATAATTTTACATTACATTTTTGGAAGACTTTGTTTTCGTCTCAGCATTGAGTAATGTTTACTTTATTATGTCGGTCTATATTGTCCCAAAGTTGAGATAGACCTCTCTTCTCTTCCTCCAATGATCTCTATGGAGGAATATTGTGAGCGAATCCTTATTGTGGGAGCTTAACCTCATCTTCCTACTTATTTGTAAGCCGGCCTGTAGCCGTTTACTGTCCGGGACCACCCAGTCAGGGTTGGGTTTTGTCAGATTTTTTCTGGCATACGAGAAACGTGTCCAGCCTTTGCATAGGCGAATCAAATTACGTTGATGCATGATACTTTACTTTTTTATATCCAGCTTAGCTTTCGTTATATGGTTTGTTTCGCTTAATAAAGTATAGTTATTAGGTCTTTAATTGGATAGCTCTATCGGCTGTGTGCATTTAAAGTAAATGAGTTAGTATTGCGTAAAATTCCGTTGGTTGGTCGCTAAGATATTTTTTTCATGAGATGTTGAATATTTCAGAAGAGGGCGGTAACAGCATAGAAGACGAATGGCCGGAGGAACCCAGCGACGCTTACTGGCGCGATGAGCTTGACGGAGCCGACCGCGACCTCCGCCAGGTATTATAACGGCTTTTGTTCACTTGTCTCACAATATGCTTGGGCATAAGGTATTTTACTATACAAACGATGGTTTTTATAAGTACATTTACGTACGTGGCCAGACGTTTTGCAATGGCGTGGGTGCACTCAGTTCGAAAAACCGCCGAATGCGGCTGAAACTTAAGGCTATATCGAACTTATACGTTAGTAAGCTGTTAATTAATTGAAATTTTTTTTTGAATAGAATAGAATTTAAAACAAAAACATTGACACAAGTTAATAGTAGAGTAGACTTACTCCCTATTAAAAGGGCAAAGCCCTGTAAACTTAGGATGAGTAGTATGCTCCACCCTTACATTTGGTACATAGTTATAACATTTTAAAATGGGCGTAATATGGGCAAACAGACGGACGACAACAAAGTTTTAATATTACCACACCGTGGACTAAAAATCTATACAAACACCCACTAAATGTTCCCATTTTTGGGACTCTGGGCCTTCAATCTCTAATCCACCGTGCTGGTCGACGCGTGACGCGTGGCCTCGGAAAATTCTAAGAACGTTCTCTCACGAAGTTTTCGTTCATCGCTACAGCCTGCGATGGTGACAAACTTGTATGAATACATTCACAGACACTTGTCAATTTATGGGCTAGACATAAGATTAAGTCAGGGTACCTAATTGGTTGGTGTATTATTGAGGCATTTTTTTTTTGTTTTTTTTTTTGCGTGAATGCTTTTCTGAATAACCAAAGAAAATACTTTTACTTTGTTTGGTTCTAATTTGTTTAGCTTTACTATCCTGTGGTATTATTTGCATGCATTTGTTTCAAAATACACCAACCTGAACAGGATTTACAATACGTGACTTCTTTATGTCAATAAAACGTTTCAATTAATCGTCTTCCAATTCCAGGATTGGCTAGACTAACAGTGTTTTGCATCTGATTTTTTCCCCTATGTCCCATTTTGCTCGTTGTGCCATTTTTCCCTGAGACTTGTCGGTGACATCACCAGACCCCGCCCCGCGCCCGCACCCCGCCCGGGGCGGCCCTGGTGTGTCGCTGACGACTCCACAACCTCGTTAGAATAGACCCGATTTTATATTTTAACATCAGTATCGTAGCTGCACCTGCAACAGCCTCTTTTTTAAATTAACCATATTAACATCAGATGCCTTCTTAAAATGCTCTAAGACAGTTCATTCAACCTATGAGAGTCATGCACTGCTAAATATGATATATTCTGACTTTGGACAAAGATTATATCTGTGATTTGAAGTTTGAAACAGCAGCAGTCGAGCCACTGACGCTAATTTGTGCGCGTCATGGTCAAATGTAAGATAGAGAATGGTTAGTCAAGCCTAAGCTTTAATAATGCCGTGATTTGATGATTTGATTTGGGATCTACTTATGTAATTGTTATGACTGCTGTTTTTAATTTGTAGTCTAAATAAAAGAGACAGTGATATCAATAAGTACATTAATTAGTTAGGCGAGCGACGCACGAGACTGCGTCAGAATCTCAATCGATAGCAGTTTTGTAGTATTAATATTTAGTGACAGAGTCGTGCAGGTACGCTACAATGCTGATGCTGTGTATCCAAGCATTGCTTGTTGCGTGTGTGTGAGAGTGTGTGTGTACTAACTTGCGGAGGGCGAGTGGTCGGCGGCGGCGGAGCGCGCGGGAGCCCCGGAACTGCGGCAGAGCGCCCGCGCGCGCTACATCGTGGCGCGGGCGAGGGACGCCGCGGCGGAGGCCAAGCGAGACAACAACCTCCTCTCCAAAGCTATCGCGGCTTACCTCGACCTACTGAAGATGAATGAGAAACTCTCCGATAAGAAACTGATCGAGGTCACAGACCGAACGCTCGATAGGATGAAGTTTAGAGGTAAGCTTTTGAGTAACCCTTAAATTGATTGCCGAATTGTAGCCACAAATCTAAGAACAAAGATAAAATATTTAACTAGTAAAAGTCTTTAAATTCAAGGAGTGGTATAGTTTTACGTACATATTTATCTTCAGCCTATTTTTACATGTACCAAAACAGAGGTAGGCCTAGTGTGAAAGCCAGTACACACTAACAAAGTACAATATGTATTCGTTTTTTAAATTCTCTAAATTGTACAAAGTACATGTTTCGTTTTTAATGGTTTAGATATTTGTCGGGTAATACGTATACACGGTAGGAAACTATAATACTATACTATAGTGAACAACTGTGACGACTTACGACAAACGAAAAAACAAATCTTCAGAATCAAAGAAATCAGAAAATACTTTGATTAAGTGCTCATGTAGAAATAAATTGTTGTGTATTTTTCAGGAAACTATATGGGTACGGAACCGATATACAGACTTCTGATTCGAAGATTTCCCGATAACCCGATGTATCAAAATAATTTAACTGTCGCCTTCCTAATGGCTAATAGGTATGATCAATTAAAATTGAATTTATCAGTGTATTTTTTAAATAAGGAATGTATGAAAACCTGCGAATGTGTTTTCAGGATAGACTTGGCTGAAGAGGTGATCAAAGAAATTCTAAAACGCTGGCCGGACGATCGAATGGCGTTAGCTCATCACGGCTTCATTCTCAAAACTCTCCACAACAACCTGGAGGAAGCGGTGGATGCGTTTACAAAAGCATTAGAAGGTGACACGGGACCAGCGAACGAACCTAGATTTTACTACCATTTCGGAGACTCCCTATTATTACTCGGTCGCTTCAAAGAAGCACACGAAGTGCACAAACGCGGAGCAAAACTAGGACATTTCCTTTCACCAGCGCAACGGTCGCTTTACAACGTGGACCGGCTGAAAAGCCAGCCGTGGTGGGATGTACAGAAGACTCCCTACGCGCGCCTGGCCAAAGCTCTTGAAAAGTCTTGGAAAGAGATACTGAAAGAAGGTCGTGCGGCGCAGGCGCTTTACGAGAAAGAGAAAGAAGGTTTGAAAGAGAGAGGGGAGTGGTCGCAACTGGATTTGTTTGTACGAGGCCGTGAAGTGCCAAACAGGTATCTATAACAATATCTTCGGTTCTTAATTTACGAAAAATACGAATTAGATAGAATAAGATAAGAAAACTGCATTAAAACCCACAACACAAGACACCTTGGACACCTTGTTTAACTAATTCATGTATCCCCGAAATTCTGCGTAAATGTTGGTAAACCTCAAAACAAATTACAGATGGTAAGCAACACGCCCATTATAGAACAGTGCCATATGGAATCTGCATGCTATGTATAGGTTGGCATAAAACTGCGTTAGTGTGATTATTTGTTACAATCTTGGATCTTGATGTTTTCATGTCGAGAATGGATCGATCTCTTCTAGGGTTTTGTAGTTGTAGGACTTTTTGCCAAGTCCACACCTAAGGGGAAGTACCACACCTTTAGCAATTATTGTTCTACCTTCAAGCAGTAAAGGACAAACATTAACGTAATTTAAAGGGAATTTTTCTAAGGAAATTACAAGGCGTAGATATTAATCATCTTATATCTCTGGGTGACGAGCGCAGTGCAGTGGTAGTATCTTAATTTTCAAATAACTGCGTGGAACTTGACTGTTATATTGCAGACTTGTTTGCTTATGTCTTGCGAGACGAGCAAGTCTCACAAAATTATATTTAAAAAAAGCACGTCCTTTGAAACGGAAACACTAGATTTTCGATTTGTTTCCAGATGTGCGCGTGCGCCGGTGACGTGCGGCGTCGTGCGGTCGGAGGCGGCGGCGAGCGGCTGCCGGCGCGGGCAGGTCAAGTTCAGCTCCATGGAGGCGGGCACGCACGTGCGCCCGCACGTCGGGCCCACCAACTGCCGCCTCCGGATGCATCTGGGACTTAGCAACACCAAAGATACGTTCATACGAGTGGACCAGGAAACTAGGTAACAATATCTTCATTGGATCATTATATATTTACGTTTTTTACGCAGCCAAATTTACGTTCCCTCTTCTGGGCCTTGGGGTCTACTCCCATCGTCGAGTCATCCTACTCACATAATGTACTGGCCCACAAGTTGTGGAACTTAGCAACACCAAGGATTCCTTTATACGATGGACCAGGAAATCAGGTAAGCGTGGCAGTAAACGGAACAATGGATACAACCACAAAACCTCGCCAACGACATATTTCCTGTAGTTTTCACACATTTTATGTGGACTCGCCGCACGCGGTGACCCCAGATCTCGCCGCTTCATACAAAACGTCGCTGCTCGCTTCTTGTGGCCGGAACGTGCTACTAAAAGCTGCCACGAGCCACTCGCGCGCTTCAATTAAAACTACGGGTTTATCTTCTACGATGACGTTTTTTTATCGATAGCAGCTCAATTAAACCTTCATCAGAGTCCATTATCTGCGGTCTCCTGACCGCAAGTGTCGACCACCGGCCACGTTAACAATATCCACATTCGTGTCCAGTTCAGCACTTACGAACAGGCACACATTCGAAACTACCATTAAATAACGGACTATCCGATAAAACCCTCTTGCAATTTCGCGAGGATGAGGAGAGTTTCAAGTAATTTTCGAAGAAGGGAGTCGTTGCCTGTGAGCCATATCGTACGTATCTCAATAGAATCTATAGCTGGTACTACCGACCCATCCCGAATGCAAACAATGCTCTATACCTACACGATGGAGTCAATAATAGTATTGTATATTTCAGGCAATGGCAGACCGGCAAAGTGCTGATGTTCGACGATAGCTTCGAGCACGAGGTGTGGCACAACGGGACCGGCACTCGGCTCGTGCTCATCGTGGACGTGTGGCACCCCGACTTGACGCGCACCGAGCGAGCGCAGCTACCCGCTATATGACCACCAGATCTTATTGTCAACTTATCACGCGTTTTATTTATTTAGCTCAAGATTAAGCAGTTTGCGGTCTAACACAAGCCTATACAAGAAAAATAAAAACCTTATTCTGTAAGATTTCATGGTTCAAAACTAACTGGTGCTGTAATAATCGCTCTCTTTGACGCATTCAACAATGGCAAATTTTCGCGCGTCCAAACGTATGTTGTGTTTGGTTTCAAATGGCCTATCGTAAACCATAGCAATGAGATCGACATTTCGACAGCGCAACTAAAATGGTTATGGCTTACCAATTGTTTTATCCTGTGTATTTTATTTCGTATTTTCCTGTCTTTAATTTTAAACGTAAATATAGAGAGAACAATATTAGGGCCAAGACCATTTTACATAGACGGTAGACCCCTGGATTGTGGACCCCTTAGTGTGTTCTTGCTCACACGACCTCTCATAAGATCTGTTTTTTTTTTTAAATAAACCAATTGGGTAAACGAAAGTATTTAATGCGTTCATTGAACAATTCGAGATCTCTACTAATCTCATTTTTTGTATTCGAATCGAATGTATATTACAGATTGATTATTGGATACATTCGCCTTACCCCAAAAAAGTTATAATAGGTAGGTAATATGCCTAATCAGTCGGTGACTTGACATAGAAAATACGGTTAGGGAACTTTTATAGGTCATTAATTTATTTTTAAATAATATCAATTATTGACACGTCAGCAAACAAATTGTCCTTCTAAAGTAAAAAAAAAATCATTGTCAGTTTCGATACATCTGCATAAATATGTATCTACATTAAAGATAATGATAAAGATATCTAGGAAGTAACGTGTTTACAATAACACTGTTCAAATCATCCAGTGAGCAAATAAAAGCAAGATAAATTGGGACTAGTTATTTTCATGAGCTGTTGCAAGTACAATGTTTGTTTGGAATCTTGGAGACGCGCCAACTTCGTCTTTTGTTTTAATAGAACGCAACGAACGAGTCCGCGTCATTGTATCCAATATGGACGGTTTTATTATTTACAGGCTGGTTTACTTCCGCATCTAAAATAATAATACAGTTATGGTAAACTTGACAATGGTTATGTAATATGGTAACCCTCATTTTATTTATTTTAGGTTTGTTTCAATAAATTACAATCATGTATCAACTCTATAGGTACTATTGTTCATTCTCTATTATTGCTAAAAGTATTTATTTTTGCAGCAAATCATAAGTTTAGTATTGATGGCTATTGTATTTTGTGTGAGTGTATTATTAATTAATTGCAATAGAAAGTGAGATTTAGAGATGACACATTCATCAATTATTTTGTTTAATTTAAAGATTGTCGTCAAATATCCGAACGTTTCTAAAACTCTTGATTATAGTACACTCAATCAAAATATCGCGGGACCCGTCTTGTGAAATAACCATGATAGATATACTTTAATTACTTATAGTACTGTGAACTACCCTGATGGATTAGGATTCTACTCTGGTAAAGAAAGTTTCAGTAAGGAAATCTAATAGATGTTAGACGCGTGACCCTCAGATTGGCGTGGAGAAAATCTGCGAGTCTTTGCAAAAACCCATTTCGTCTGTTGACTGATTGTGTAAATAGAGCAATGTATCAATGTTGTTTATGTCTTTTCAGTCAGTACCTACGCCACGTGTGTACGACTTTGTATGTCAACTGTTTTAAGTCCTGCATTTTATCACAAGACCTATTGTATTTCTATGACTAACATTTATTTTTTATTTTAGTCACTAGCGTAATGAGGTAGAATTATGTAATGAATTGAAGATTAAGACTTTAGCGTTAAGCGTATTTTGTGAGTCTGTTGTATAAAGTTGTTATAAAATATAATTACAATGCTCGATACCAAATGGACGACTTTTATTTCAACTCGTTTACCTAAGCGAGTATTGTAGCTATGTAGGTTGCCTTAATGTTATATTGGAAACATAACACAGGACTAAATCATTATCAAACCTATTATTTAATTATCTAGACTCTGGACGTTTCGGCAGCGTTACAACTGCCGTAGTCACAAGAAGACTATTTGAGTATATTGTTTACAACATGAGGTCAAATCGCACAATTTTAATAACTATAGGTACTTGCCTGATTTATAAGGCCTAGTCATGCGCGGTCCGAGGGGGGTCACAGGGACATGACCCCCCCAAATCGTATAAGTTAAACAAAAAATCTTAGAAAATTAAAAATATCTAATGGTACATAGACTATTTTTTCACGCGGGAAAACAACTAGAACGGGTAATGCTCGGGTAAAATCTTGGGGGCTACTAGTAAAGTATTTTTTGCTCGATTTATTGTATTTATACTTGTGACCCCCCAAAAGCTAAGGCTGCGTACTGGTGACCCCCTCCAAAATTCGAGGCTGGGACCGCGCCTGGGCCTAGTCGAATGCGGTCTATTCTTTAAACACCACAGCAAGAATAGGTTTTACAATGGTTAGGTCTGGTTAGAGATTTGAGAAAGTCCAAGTCAAATACCTAATGAATCGATTCTTTTGCTCGAAAGAGGAAAGATGATTTGAACAAACGTTCGCAATTTGATGTTTTTGTTAGTACCTAGTTGATAGGCAGAAAGAAGCTTGATGTTTTGCTTTGACGCTTGACGCCATCTCACTTGATGTTAAATGACGTTGTGAACGATAGAGCGTGTTTATACTAAAAGAAACCTGGTATCGTGGAATCAACAAGATACAGCCATAATTTTCCAGAGAAGTTAAAGGGCTAAAAGACAAACTATCTCGTATCTCAGGATGACGAGTGCAGCGCAGTGGTAGATACTGATAGCTTATTAGGATTATTCCCTGAAGGCCCCGAGTACTAAAGAGAATGTAGGTATTTACTACATACGCTGAGTCCCACCAAAGACCCGTTATAATATAAAGTTTAAAAGAACTGTTTTATATACAAATACAGGGTTCACCCTATAATAAAAGTAACTCATAGTACATAATGAGTACTTTTTTGCGGCGGGACGAGCAAGACATGCGCCTGATGGTAAGCACCCCTGTCCATAACAGCGCGGAGTCACGCAGCTACAACCCAAAGCACTGCGCTCGCTACCTGGAGACATAAGATAATTTATCTCTTTCTTGTAATTTCTCTAGGAACATTGCCCTTCAAATCAGAACAGGGTAATGTTTACACATTACTTTTTTGCGGTGGAATAGATGACAATTGTGCAGTACCTCCCCAGGCAGAAGAATCCTACCACAACTGAATATAGTAATTTATCCTTTAGTCGCCGAACCAGAAAACTTATTATTTCTTGAGGTTTTGTTTGCATTTATTTTGTATTAGTTTCTATAGACTAGCCATCTGGGTAATCTGGTATATCACGAAATAAAATACCTTTTTAGCGTATTGTGTATATTTGGTATAAAAATTAATTGGAACCTCGAACATAATCTTTAAAAAATAAATCTTAAACTACTAAAGCTCATTTGGAATTTTAAATGTCCCTATTGTTCTATATAATTAACATAACATACAAAAAACTATAGTGGATTTACCTTCAGGTAAAATAGTGTACCAATGTGCATTCATAGGAAATAACCCGTTTTCAGACAACAAAAAAATCTATATATTAAGATGTGAAGCAAAACCTTTGTTCTATTGTTGTAAATGTTTTTTTTCTTACTCCCTTTTAACGAAATTGTGCTGAAGGGAGAAGTATGAAATTGCGCATAGTTATAGTTTGAATAGAAAAGGAGTGCAGAATGCTAATGTATTTTTTTAATTTTACATGAAAATTAATTAGATTCGTAAAAAAACAATCCCAGCATGGTAGCATGTGTGTATTTTTGCCATACATACATTAATACTCTTTAGTTTATGGCTACTCTGTGGTCAAAATTGCATGGTAGAAGTTCGACCATTTGGCGACCACTAGTTTAAAATATCATGATATATGGCGCCTATTACACCTAACATGAATTGATTGTTTTTAAGTGAAAACTTTTTTTGGGGCACCACACACAGATTTTTGTGGGCTGTGAATGGAGCTCAAACGTTACGCTTGTGAGCGAAAGAAATCTTCGGGTGAACTCGGGACCATGGCCATGGCGTATTACCATGGTTACAATTATACATCTAACCATAGCCATCTAGATGGCCATGCTTAGAAGACTTATTTAGACGACAATGCTTTGAAGATTAAACCAATGAAAATTGAGAATTATGTTTTGACAAAATACACTTAACTGACAAGAGATTTTCTTTGTATGGCTAGCCATGTTTTTGATTTTGTTTCTTTTCACTATTACGCATCATCAAAGTCACGGAAAAATCTGTTGTTACCGTAAAATTGATGTCCTTTTACTTTAAAATGAAATAAGTAATTATTGTTATGTAGTGGAAAAAACAACTACAGCCATCTAGTATGTTGTTTGGAATTATTTGTTATTTTTCATCTGAAAATGGGTCATTGTTTTTGCATTTTACAACACTAGTATTATTTTTAATTATGGGATATTTATAAGTGGCTATACAGTTATAGTTTTAACAGTTATATTTATATTGTAACACATATTAAAACAATCCATTCAGTTACAAATGATCTGAGTTGTGTATATTTATTACTTTTTTATGGCGAAACCCAAAATCTAAGGTGTATGAAATTTTACAACTCATATCCTATGAGAGTCCTTGATATTGCGAAGCAGTTTCGATGCATCCGTTTACCCATAAACATGGTCCACTACAATCCAGTGGTAAATATCCCAGTAATAAATAATACTAGTCTAGAGAATAACAGTGTTAGCTTAGGACAATGTTTAATATTCAAAAAATATTATTTAACATTAAACTACAAGAGGTGTCTTCAAAACTACATACAGGGACGGATACATTTAAATACTTGATTTAAAGTGGCAAGTTATGAAATCGCAGTGCCGAGGCTCTAGCTGGAAACATTGTATCATGCTAGGCCTATTTTAGTGAATGTAGTTCACTACCATGATTACTTGATTATCCTTATATTATCTAAACATATCTTATCACTAATTAGGTGCCTTAAAAAATAACACCTATGTGAACAGTATACAATATCTCCAAGTGCAGAATCAGATCTCAGATAATACGAAATTTATTCATTGAAAATATTATCCGTGTCATTACTGATATATTCATTCTTACTTTTGCAATCTAGAAAGTGTTTGAGTGAAAGAAGAGGAAGAAAGTTAAAGAAATTCTAAGTTTAAATCATTGAATACAAAAACCACTATATAAATTATTTTCTTTGATAAGTTTTCACTCAATTATTTAAGCTTAAATATTTATTGACACGGTTGTACCTATAAAAATAACAAAGAATAGTTTCTTATTTTTATAATAAGATGGAATGGGTCAAAAGGCACTAATATGTACGAGATTCCAACAAAGTACTTATTTAGATAATAGTAAAGAGCAAAATCTTGCAAAGACACTCAGAACAAGAACAAATCTAAATCTATCATTGGACCCTTAGTTACTTATACATTTCAAAATATTTCATACACGGAATGTAACATAACAGATCCCTGTACTTTCCAAAAACTATAATTGTAAAAACAATCAATATACCTTAGCTAGAGTGACATTGAGTGTTTAAAACACTAACCTTGTTCGTAAACTAAGTACATAGAGAAATATAAATTTTTTCTCTCCT
Source organism: Ectropis grisescens (assembly GCA_017562165.1). NCBI lineage: Eukaryota > Metazoa > Arthropoda > Insecta > Lepidoptera > Geometridae > Ectropis > Ectropis grisescens. The sequence continues at coordinate 11,811,754 of CM029771.1, read as the reverse complement.
GAGCAATTAATCTAACATAAACTTAGCGATAACAACTTAACATACACACCACCGGGGGTAAGGCACATCCAGAGTATTAAAATTAAGTACTACTACGTAAATATATATTAAATAACACTCGAAGGAATGACTGTGATCAAGTTTGGAGACTAAAGCTATTCGATCTAAGCTATCGCGAACTACTGACAAGGAGGCAGGTTGGTGTAGATTTCGTTGACGGCTTGGTAGGCGGGCGGTCCGGGTGAAATGGGAGTCCCGGCGTAGGGACGGCCGTATAGAGCGTTGGAGTGAGCTTCGTACTGGTGTGTAGGGGGGGCGTGGCCGCTGTAGTGCGGTGCCGGGGACGGGGAGTGCGGGCCGGGTGCGTAGCCGTGCGTGCTCGGTCCGTACGCGCCGGCCTGGGGTTCGTAAGCGTGCGCGCTCGGGCCGTAAGCGTCAGCCTCGTACTGATGCGGCGGCGCCGCGCCCGCGCTGTACGGCGGCGCAGGCGGCGGCGTCTCGTGCGAGTACGGCGGCGCGGGCGGCGGCGGCGCCTGCCACCCGCTCTCGCACTCCCACCCGCGCGCCATGCTGTCGATCCGCGCACTCAGCTCCCCCCACATTCCCCGCTTCATTCCTCTGGCTCGACTCCTTATACGGTCCAACCACGTCGTAAGACTTCACGCTGTTGCGGCCGATACTGTTGTGTCGGTTAGTGACGATGGGGACGGATTCCGATACCGGTGCGGGGTCGTAGAGACCTTCGGTGGGTGAGGCTCGATCCGTCCGCTCAGCGGTGTGGTAGGAGGCGGGGCGCGCCGCGTGGAAGTTGGAGTAGGAGGAGTGCGCGGAGGTGGGGCGGGAGGAGCGCGGCTCGCGGGGGAGGGAAGCGCTGGACGCGAGGTAGCCCGCGTTCCTGTAGGAGCGCCGCGAGCGCCGCACCGACGAGTTGTTCCCGCGGGAGCCCGAGCGCCGCTTCACGCGACGTGGCGTCATCGGCTTCAGCGAACTCTCGCTTATCGCCGTCTCGGTTGGACTTAACTCTATAGTATATGCTGGACGCCGCGACAGCGTGTTTTTGTCTAAAAACAATAAAAGAAAGACGCGTTTTATACCTTTATTTTAGTAGATAAGTAGATGACTGTGTAAGGGACCAGGAATTCTAGGGGTCTAATTTCAACCCGTTACCACTAAGAAACAAAAAGAAAATTACAAACATCTATCTGCTAAACAGGCGCGGTCCGAAGAGGGTCACAGGGGACATGATGTGTTTACGCATATCTTTACGGATCCGTGGTTTACACTCGAGACTCCATCTGTTTCAAAAGTTATCAGTTTTACGACAGAACAGACTCTAACGAGGAGTTTTGACTTTTGTGAATAGGAACGTCTAGGCTTTGGAATGGTTGCCTGAGTAGGTTTTTCCGAAGGGTTACCATCTTTGACGTCTTCAATTCGAAAGTGAATCTGTTTCTTCTAGGTAAGGCCACTTTAAAACTACTAACTGTAAAAAACATTAAAATGTTACCTGCATTAGGTTTTCGTTTTTTCAAAGACGCGTACGCCAGTACAACGGCGAGAGGCAGCGCGGCGGCGGCGAACAGAGCTGCTATGGCGGACTGGGCGAGTTCCACGTGGTCCCAGCGCAGGAAGCAGCCGTCCACGCGCACCGGCCGCCACGACCCCGGCTCGTCCACCTCGGCCCACACCGGATGGCAACCCCACCCGTTCGTCTCCCACCAACTCACGCTCTCCGTGCCCAGGGATAGCAAACCGCTCTCCTGCAAATCACAAACGCTGTTACAAAGAAACCCCGACTTAACATGGCGCATATCCTGGAAAAATGACTTTCTTGGAACAGTCACGCCGGTTTTCTCAAGATCTTTTCCTTCACAGTTACGAATGATTATTACTACACTAACTACACTTGGGAAATACCCTGATGTGCCAAGACTCCAACCAATGGCCTCACATTTGTTAAATTGTACAATTTTGTCACTAATGCCCGAGCTACAAGAGGCTATTTTTTCAAGCTAGGATACTACTCCTAGCTTTGTGTAGACCACGGATATCGGGGGATATGCCTTGAGGGCGTAGCAGTGTCTTCTGGATACGGTTAATATGACTGCATAACTCTGACATTCATTCAGTCGCTCTGAAGCGCCTAGAGAGTACGTTGGCGCCTTAGTGATGGGGTAAAGGAGTTTTGCTGATGTAAAATTTCTTCAAAAATTTATTCGGTAATTTACATGGACAGTGTTCGTTTTTTTTCATTTTAATGAACTACCTATTTTTCCATGTTTTTTTACTTGTTTTATGATTATTATTAATAATATATACAAAGAAATAAAACTGGAGAGTTTGTATGTAATATCAAATTAACAACTGTTTACTAAGTTCAAATGAAAGTATGTACGGTACCTATAGCTAAAAAATATTTAAACTTTTTGTCTATCTTGTTTGTTCCGCTAATCTACCAAAAAGCTGGACCATTTATGATTTCACTACCAGACAGCTGATCGTCTAAGGCATAACTTTTCACGGTTATTGAACCTGTACTTTTCTCTTGCTTGATGAAAATAATATGTTAATATTATTACTAGCCTAGATTGTCTTACTGCTGGGCAAAGGCCTCTCTTCCTTCCTTGCAGATAGTCCAATTCACGGCATTAGGATTTACGGCGTTCGACAGTCTGAGATATAATGTTTTATCTCCATGCCCTGTAATTTCTCTGGAAACATAGTCCTTCAAACCGGAATAAAGTGATGTTTATTTAAACCTATAGCTAAACCATCAGCTATATTTCATTAAAAGTCCCTTAAAATTAGTCCAGCCGTTTCAGAGATTACCTAGTACAAGCAGGAAAGCAAAAAAATAATAATGTTTTTTTGTCATTGGTATCGTAAATCCTACTACCTAATATTACAAATGCCAATGATTGGACGTTTTGGTATTTGGATGTTTGTTGCTCAATCCCATTGAAAATTGAAACGTATGAACGGATTGAGTTGTAATTAGAAATACTGTAAGATTATATTTTGGAAGAACACATAGGCTTAGGCTACTTTTATCTCGATAAAAGAACGGGAACGAGAACTACGCGGGTAACCCCTCGGGGCACTGCTAGTACTTTCGTATACATTTAACGTAAAATGCAAACTGATTCCTACTCCAACTTTACACATTTCTTTAGAGTATAATAATACATGTCGTACAGGGTATAAATTTTTATATTTAAATATATTTACGTATTTGTATATCAGTAAAACTTAATAAATGTAAATATAATAATACAGCCCAAAATAAAATGTCGAATAGATTTTGCAATTACTCTTTTCAATCCCTAGTTATGTGTGTGAGCGTTGAGTGACTCCTTCTACATAGACAAAATCATTTGTTTATACGGAAATGTTCAGCTCATTTTATGTACGTTGTCATAAAGAAAGCAGTCATAATTCTTAGTGTGCGTGCTAAAATATGCGGTTGTGTGTCGTACTTATTACTTTTGTTTATGTAGTAATTATTTAGGTAGGTGGAGACTGGAGACACTAGGTTTCGAACTAAATTCGCAATCAAGGTATATCCCCCGAATATCCGTGGTGTAGACAATGCTACTCAATGTTAGTTTTGTGAATGAACGAATTAGTGACATAATAAATTAACTTACCCTGTTTAATGAACCAACATTCAGATAGTAGCATATAAGGAATGTATTCCAAACCAGCCAAATAAAACTCCATATTGCATACTGAAACAAAAATCAACTAATAAACAAACAATTTCCAGAGAAATCCCAGGACATAGATAAAGCATCTTATATTATCTGGGTGATGAGCGCAGTGTAGTGCTGAGTTATGATTTGGACTCTTCATGGTCCAATAGCTGTGTGACACTGTACTTACACTGTACACTACACTCATATTGTGCAGGAATTTATAAACATATTTTCAAATTTAATTTTGATACCAATATTTCATTTAATAAGTACATTTGTACTTTAAGCTTTATGTTGTGTGTCTAAATGTTGTGTAGAATGCTGTACAAAATAAAATAATAATTTTAATATGAGGCCGAGCCTCTCATAATACTCAAGTTCACTATTATTGAACTAATATAATTATTATTTTTCCATAAAATATAGTGACCACTGTGAATCAGTGTGTGTGTGATTCATAAAAATGAAAACTGCAACAAAATATTGAGGATTCAACACTTCATATAATCATGGTAAATCTATACTTATTTAATTTTATAAAGCTGAAGAGGTTTTTTGTTTGAACATGCTAATCTCAAGGATCTCTCTCCTCTACTGGACTCTTTTTAAAATTTCTTTCATCATTGGATATATCACTATTTATTACATACCACAGGCAAAGCCAGGACAGACCACTAGTATCCTGTAATTACTAGTACTAGTGTAATGAATAACCAAACAATTACTCTTACTCTTTTTTTGTCTAATAGATTGTACTGACATCACTTTCAGGATTGTCTTTACATTGTGTGTACAGCACAACATCTGTTGACTCCGCTAGTTTTTTTTTTTTTTAACAAATCATAATTAAACCTATTCATATACTGATATTAAATAATCTACACATAATTTTCCAAAAAAATACATGACAATGAGCACTAAACATGTAATGATGATAATATAATCTTCATAGTACTTACTATGCATGTTATATAACCACTCAGTGAAAGTAGGATCAAAGTGGGTCACTCAAGTGATGGTATTCATTGATGTATGTACCTTACGAAAGTTGTTTACTGTGTACTAAACATAGTATTGCTCAAGTGTTCAGAATTATTTGTATCATTGAGATGGGTCAAGCTTGAAAAATTACAGTAAGTAAGTTAATAGTAATGGCTCTAGCTATTGAATTTGTATTCAGTTAAGAGTTGTAGCAAATGATCCACAAACTAATACTTTTGTTCTGAAACTTCAAGGTCCCACAATCCCCATAAAGTTTCTTAGTAGGTACTTTATTAAAACAAACATTATGAATAGTACACACAGACACTAATGTAAAGCTGCATCTTGTCACTTTTTAAATCAAATTGAAAAATTATCACAAACTCTAGTTCATGAAGGAGCCTCCATTATAAATATAAAACTGTGAAATGTAATGCCTCCATGGTAATTCATACTTCTGACATAATTTAATAATAATCTTCAAATCATTTAGGAATCTATTTTTTCTAGGTAAATACATCATTGTAGATAGCATTCTTTCATTGCTTCCAATTAAATTGGAATCTATCTGTGGTTACCTAAAATTGACAATAAAATAAATTAAATAAATAAATTGAATAAAACTCACATAATGAAAATTTTATGTTGTAGCTAAAATTGATAGTGTTTACTTAATGTTATTAATACAGTCAAAAGAGCGACAGACAGAATCTGTATGGTGTTCTTGGACCTTTATACTAAAACTGTGACATTTATCTGATAAATTCCAAAATTCTAAAAAGTTATACTTACTGCTAATAAATACTGTGTGATGTACTGTACTGCTCCAAATGATCCAAATATGATGAGCAATATGTTTGTGAAGTTTGCTATTATTGGCAACCACATGAACCCAAGAAAGTCAAAAACTTGCCGTTGAATTGTTATAATCTGTAAGAAGCAGAAATAAAAGTTTTAGTATTACTATTCTTGTATGTAATACCTATAACCCTGCTAATTGGATATGGTGAAATTAGACATGTTCACAGGGGTAGTTACTTACAACCACATTTTAAGTTTAGTAAAGCCGTAAGAACACAAACAAGAGATATGAATCATCTTCAAATGTAATTGGAATCCTGAGAATTTAATATTAATCTTGCGTAAACAATCCTTAGTGAAAATTATGTATGGAATAAACTTGCTACTTGTCATATATGTTTATTCTAAAAACATAAAGTTTTTTCTAACAAAAATAGCAAGCAAAATCTTACCAATTCAAGTATACAGACGATTAGAAGTATCGTTCGAAGTCCACAAACAGCCATCTCGATTGAGAGTATACATTCACTTCACAGTATTATTATGGAAATTTTATAATTAATAAGATAAACCTTATTTTATTAGACATGATTTTCTACAGAACACCACTAATTAAGCACATTAACGACTAAAACTTAAAATAATCAAGTAAAACTAAAACAAAAAAATGCACAACAACCAACACGGAAACATTAAAATAAATGACATTGATAGATTCTTCTGACTAGACAATCTTGACATTGAGTGCAAATATTGTAATACCTACCATTTTATTTTTCTATAATTTAAAAGCTAACGCACAGAATACAAATTTTGAAAGTCTCTAATCAATATTAATTTGTCTCTTTTGATTTATTAAAACAAATTCCTGAAAGAAAGACAAAAGCTGCTAGCAAAGAGAATTTATAATACTATGGCTGCGAGTGCCTCTGACCCTCTCGTTTTTTAAAAATGCCAACTTTTTATTATTACATCGACATGACTCGCTAATAGTAACACTGGATTTTTTTGTTTTGTTATTGATCGCTGACTTGTGGGCTTGTGGCTGACTTGCAGATTTCGTTTCGTCCTCACTTATTTATTGATCGTAGTAGAAATAGGTATCACTTGCTTCTCTCGGAAAAAACTGCAGTTTGGTGAGATACATTGATTTATTATTTCTAGATTTTTACGCTTCTAATTTGCTATAAAGTCTATATAGTCGTGAAGTCAGAACACCGGTAACCTCAAATTTTCAGTGTCAAAATGTCGGAAATCTTGGTACCCCTGGAATCCAACCCTGAAGTACTCAACAAATTTCTGCAGAAACTAGGAGTTTCAACCAAATGGAATATGGTGGATATCATGGGATTGGATTCGGAACTTCTTTCCTTCGTTCCTCGCCCGGTGCTGGCTGTAATGCTTCTCTTTCCGGTCTCCGAAAACTATGAAGAACACAAAAAAACTGAAGAAGCTGATATTTTAGCCAAGGGTCAAGAAGTTTCAAGCGATCTTTTTTATATGAAACAAAAAATCAGTAATGCTTGTGGAACCGTAGCCCTAGTCCACGGAGTCGCAAACAACACAGAGAAGATAGAGCTCTCTGATGGCCCATTGAAGAAGTTTCTAGATGAAGCTAAAAGCATGGACCCGTCTGCTCGTGGTACGCTCTTTGTGCAATCGGAAGGCATCATTAATGCACACAAAGAATTAGCACAGGAAGGCCAAACTAATACTCCTCAAGCTGATGAACCTGTCAATCATCATTTCATAACTTTTGTCAACAAAGATGGGACATTGTATGAATTGGATGGGAACAAAGCTTTTCCAATTAACCATGGAAAAACTACCGAGGAGTCATTTCTAGAGGATGCTGCTAAAGTTTGCAAGGAATTTATGGCCCGTGATCCCAATGAGGTTCGCTTTACTGTTATGGGGTTGACTGCATCAGACTGAATTTATCATTATATTAAAATGTCTTTTTAATACCTAGCATGCTGCGGCTGAACTGATTGTAAGAAGGCTGTATTATTTTATTAATTGTTTGAAGCTGAGCTTACCAAATAGAAGCTTATAAGATTACTTTTGTTTTGATTGAAGAGGTGCAATACAAGCTTTGTGATAATAAACTATTTATTCTACTATATGTGCTTTTTTCCCCCTTTGGATAGGTAGAGCTCAGTAGAATGAGTTAGGTGGTTATAGGTTACTAATATTGAAAAATATAGATGTTTAAAGTCCACGGTTGAGCAATTTACATAGGACAGATGAATCGTCATCTAGAAACAGAAGAACATCTAGACTGTGGAATGAGTTGCTTGAGTGGGGTTTTCCCGATATTTATAATCTCAGTGTCTTCAAATTGAGAGTGAATCGGTTTCTTCTAAGTGGCACGCTCCATCGAGGCGAGACGCCAGAGTACAGCCTGTTTGGACAATAAATAATTCAGACCCAGGCACCAGCTGCAAAATAAACAAGTAGCAATTTGAAAAATAAACCAATAACAAAATGTAATCAACTAAACCAATTAGAATACGAACAAAAGTCTTATTCGGTCTACCTATATAACTTTTAATTGTACCACAACAAGTAGTTTTTAAAAGTTGATTGAAGATATCAAAACCTGGATGACCAAGTTTTGCTTGGTAATCAGGGCTAAAGCGTCGTTTACTAACAAGTACAAAAAAAAAAAAAAAATTTTGATCAACCCCCACTACCTCGGACTTGTTATTTGTACAACATTCTACTAGTTAAGCATTTTCATTTGTGAAAAAAGAAATATATTTCGCCATTTTGTGGTAGCGGCCATCTTGGCTTTGAAATTTGTCATAGTGCAAAGTATTCTACTAGTCAAGCCCTTTCGTTTTCGTTTGATATCCATATTGAGGTAGTAGTGAAAAAAATAACATAATTCGCCATTTTGTGGTGACGACCATCTTGGATTTGAATTGTGTTATAGTGTATAGTATTCTACTAGTCAAGCCCTTTCATTTGATACCCATATTGAGGTAGGTTGTGAAGAAATATTTTGTGCGCCATTTTGTGGAGGCGGCCATCTTGAATCGATATTTACCATTACCAAACAAAGCTAAGAACATCCGCACGGAAATCAACCTTCAAATAAAAAACCGCATCGAAATCGGCCCAAGCGTTTGAGCTCTGCGGTGCCACAGAGACAGACACACACATCATTGGGTCATTACACGCGCTACTTGTGTAATATGTGTACGTGTCAGCCTATCAGTGAAAACCTGACAACGCACACGTGCAAATGTCGCCGACTCTAGTGACACAGTTTTTGTTTTAGCGAGACTACATCCTACATCCGATTTTTTACGTCCACGATCGTGAAACGTGTCTGCTGGCTGATGTTTGCGCGCGTAATGGCCGACTGATATGTGCATGTTGAGTATCAGACTGTATGTGACAGCGCACTGGCCGACTTTATAGACACACAGTTTTTAATTTAGCGAGACTACGTCTGACTTTTTTTTAAGTATTAGTAACTATTTCCTTACAATATAATATTTATGCATATAGGTACTATTTAAAAATAATAATTAAATGTTGGTGGACAATTCACACACAACACCACCTGACCCCAAACTAAGCAAAGCTTGTTAAATAGAAACACCCAGACACAGTGCAAACATTTGAATTCATCATACAAATATTTGTACTGGGTGGGAATCGAACCCACGACCCTCGGTTTATTACGTCCTCTTTGGTAGTAATAATTTACATTCTCTTTGCTGGACGCTTCTCTGGACTGAAAAGCGAAAATCACAGTGTTCTCGTTTTAGTGACATCATTAAATCTAGTGAGTTTTTGATGTCTTTGTTAAAAAAATGTATGATTTAGTTTAGTAGAAAAAATTGGTGATTTTTAGTGACTTCATGGCTGATGTTATATAATCTCTTACCGAAACATACATCTCTCTACTTAGTCTGTGAATATACAAAACTTATGCTTTACCCAACGATATTTAAACAACAGGGATTTTAGGTCAGCGTGCAAAGAGGGCACCGCTCAACAACCGGCAAAACGCCACACGCCAGGCAACTTTACGTCAGTTGTTGCATAGGTACATTACATACGCCGGATTGCAATCACTAGTGCGATATTACGAGTCAGTTGTCAAAGTCAATGACTTTGACAAGTTGAACTAGCGCTTTGTATTTGAAACCAGCGTAGCGATTCACAATCCATTCGGTTCGGGCTGAGCCACGGAAACTGGCCGCTACCGACTGGGACGAGCAATTTGCGATTCACAACGGAGATTCCGATTAGTTTTGACGTTTCCAACCGACTACCAGCTGTTTCTATTCGGTTGAGATTCGGACAGCTTTTTTATCGTGGATAGCTAAATCCGATTTTCAGATTATTGTATTTACTGAATTTTTCTCTGTTTTTCTCAATATGTTTGTAAGATTATGGACACTAAACGAGTTTTTATTTACTTTAGTGTATAATATGTGTATAGTTTTTGAAATTTTGGGTTTTGAAGTTAAGCTTGTGCTCTAAAAAATTGCTAGAAATGGATTATTGCCATACTTGATTTGTTATTGTTTATTTTTTGAGATGAAATGATGAAACATGTGATGATTGAGCAAAAAGGCAAGAAACCACCAAGAAACTTTGGAGATACGAGACATCATGTCATATACGATATATCTAACAGCAAGAGCGGATCCAGCTTTGAACCCAGGTGGTGGTCACATAGTCGGGCCAAGTAAGAACGATAAGTGCGTGCGTGTGTTTTAATTAGTGGTCTACCTAGGTTCTGGAAGCAGCCTAAGAGTGGTGATGACCCCTTGACTCTCTCGGGATCCGTCCTTGTATAACAGACAGTATTTTCGTATCATGTTCAACTTTAGCTTTAGATTTAACAAAACACGGCTGTGTAGTTAATTTATACGCTGTAGAAGTGGGAGCGAGAGGTATACCAGCAAAATCTCTATAACCTGCTGAAAGGCCTTGGCTTCTCCAGAAGTGCAGTAAGTTCTATACTAGAACGAATATCTGAAGCTGCACTAGTAGGCTCATATCAGTTTTGGCTGGGCAGGGAGAGAAACTCGAGTAGTGAAGGTGAGTGTTGATGCACGTCATAAAGGGGCCCCTTAAACCTACACCCGTGTCACAAGTCTCGGGATCTACTCGGGATTTCTCTCTCTGCCACATGATGGACTCAGCACTTGCACGGTGAATCCATGGAATGCTAAGATCATAACATTATACTTGATGAAGCAAAGGACTGCTACCAGAAGGTATAGGTACCAATGAGACGATCTTCTGAATGATAATGTGCCAATCCAAACCATGACTTCAACATCTTTATGACATTGGCAATTATGACAATACAGAACTGGTACACATATTATGTAAGTAGAATCTTGCCATTGTACCGCACATTTGATTCAACAAACATTTACTTACCTATTTCCTCCATTACCATTATAGACTTAGATAGAGCAAGATATGTTTTGTAAATAAAAGTAACATGTATCACAAACTATGTATTATTTAATCCTGCTGAATATGTAATGTTCCTGTTAGCTAATACATCTTACATCTACATTCATGAAGCCGTTGCTTAGGTAAAGTATAAGTAAACTCTTTGGGCCGTGGCCACATTAAAGTTTCCTGGTATTTCATAAAAGGTAAATCTAATTTATTTGGTACTAATGTACAAGGTGATTATTGTAACTAAAAGTTCAAATGAAACATCATTTATTACAGTAAATATTTTAATAATTAATTTGAAGAATTTTTTGATGCTTTATACATATTCATTCAACATAATTTAGCAATAAAGTTTAAAAACAGAGATGGTGTATTAGCCGTGCTGTTTTTACCATTGAGAACAACTATTAATAAGATACCACACAGAAATTTGTAAAAATGAATTAATCATAAAATGCTCTCCGTACTAAAGTATAATCCGGAGTCAATAAAACATTTACATTTTTGTACATACCAAAACCATTTATTTTCCTAATTTATTATAATTAAAGTATTTGTTATAATTGTAGACATAATACAATATAGCTAATTCAGTTAACTTTTCAATACTAAACTGCATAATACCTAACTGGGATATTGTAATTTCTAAACTTATTCAAATTATGATGATCCCAACTCTTTAGTGCAATACAAGGATTTTTAATTAATAAGAGATACTAAGATTCAAGACAAATTAATTATTTATGTAATATGCATTAATACACTTTATAAAAGTTACCATGTTTCTTCGCCAAATTAACATTTATTGATTTTATTAAAATACCTACCTAAATAGAGAGAAAACTAATTTAAGTTATATCACAATTGATGTTATGCACTGTATCTATTATATAATATCATATTCTTACAAAACGAAATTGGATAATAGGTTTGAAATCAGTAGGTAAGTGAATATTTTTACTGAAAATTGCATTCATCTTCAATGTGAGTTCAATGAAAACGAAAACTCTCTGGCTTCTTGTATGGAGTATTGTATTATTATAACTTCTCTTCTAGACAATTTTATGATTTTTTCCATATGCTTTGCATCCAATTTGCTTGAAAATGCGAGTTGAGGTTAGCGCGACATCACCAAGTCGTTTTACACATATGTATAATCACATTTGCTGGCTTCTTGTATGGAGTATTATATAATAAGTCCTCTTCTTCTTCTCTTGACAATTTTATGAGTCTTCCATATGATTTGCATCCAAGTTGCTTGACATTCGCAATTCAAGAAACATCACGGTTACCACGACATCACGGTCGTTTTGGACATCACAGTCCTTTTAGACAATGAATAGGTAATTTATCACATTTGTAGGAACAGTAATATTGATCTGCCTGCTACGGTTATTGAGTGTTTTATGAGTTAAAACTATAAACTTTTTTTGTTGTAAAGGTTTATGATTTCAAAACAAAACAAAGAATGATTGAAATGATTCCGTTGACTTTGACAACATCAACAGATTGACAAGTAAAAAGTATGTAGGTACGAAAAATGTATGATTTATTGTTTTTCAAATGCAAATTTCCTAAGGTTATTGTTTGATTTACTTGTTTCTTATGCATTTTTAAATATAAGGTAGCAATCGAGCGCCTCAAAATAAACCGAAATACAGTTATTTGACGATTTGTATATTTCTACCATGAGTTAACATTTCTACCATATTTGAAAACTAGATAGAGTAGCTTGTCTTTGGTTTGGCCAAAAAGACATTCCTACGCCAACCCGATTGGCGTCGAGAATCGCAAATTCCGATCCATTCGGGTGCGGGACCGCTACCGACTGAGTCGATTCGGGTGCAACCGAATGGATTGTGAATCGCTACCCAGCTGTCCTTGATTTCCGCCACACCCCGGGACACTCCACTAAAACTCCATACAACCGCCGCTGTGGAGTTGCCTACTCTTCACACAACTACGCAGATGTCGTTCGTACACACGCGTGAATGTGTGCGTTAGCGCTAGGGCTACTGAATTGTTTCATTGAATAGTTGTGCCCCTTGAGTTCACCTGGTGACGTAGTCTATAAACTTGCTATAATGTTGAGTTACATAAATAGAATGGAGCCAAATTATACTATTCTAATTAAAAGGGCGTTTGCACAGATTTCTAAATTGTTTCAGAAATCTGTGGGTGTTTTTATTGCCGCGTAAAATGAAACGAAACCGATGATAGATTAGATCAGGTACCTAGATATCTATTTCTGTTAGTAGGTACACATTCGCACTTTATTTTACACTTACCCATGAAGGAAACTTTACTCTGCCACTATAATTATTCCTACAGGCGTTATCAATCCGTGCTTGGGCACGTAAGTTACTGGCTGTGTAAGTTACGAACTTTGAGTTAAAAATTACTTCGTTATTATAAATAAATAAATATTGGTAGACAATTCACACACAACACCATCTGACCCCAAACTAAGCAAAGCTTGTCATATTAAAAAGCAACGTTATTGAAAAGATTCTAATCTTACGTTATTTTATCATTACGAAATTAAATAAAGCTTTTAATCTTGTCCCGGTTAGTTGACGGACAGCCGTAAACAGCACAACAACTCACCATGATGATATTTCATTAGGAATTAGATGTTCGATACCAGCCCTTCGTTGAGTGCTCCTAGCGTATCCGAAACGGCCTGAGGGGTGAGGAAGCTTGAAATTGGCGGGGGTTGGGGAGTGTCCGTTCTATCTATATTATCTATTCTATGTTTCCGCGTCAAAGATAGGGATGTTAGATTGATGGAAAATAATCGATTAATTTAAAATCGATTTTTCTTAATTCAAAATTAATCGATTTGTTAAAAATCGATTATATTTAAAAAAAAAACGATTTTTGCGAAAAAAAACGTTTTTTTTTTGTATTAGTCAAAGTAAATCCTTTTCATATTAAAATTACATATAAATAGATAAATACTGGTGAACAATTCACACACATCACCATCTGACCCCAAACTAGGCAAAGCTTGTACTGCGGCAGACATCATCATCATCATCAACAGCCCACTAAATGTTCCCACTGCTGGGACTCGGGCCTTCTCTCACATGGAGAGAGTTAAAGGCAATAATCTACCACGATGACCCAGTGCGGGTTGGTGGATGACATATGACTTTGAAAGGTTCTAGGTACATGTCGGTTTCCTTACGATGTTTTCCTTCACCGTTTTAAGCTAGCGGCATTACGCACATGACTTCGAAAAGACAGTGGTGTCCGTGGTTTTGAACCTGGGGTCTCCGGATCGGCAGACACCGTTCTCCCGACTAGACCAGTCGTAATTTAGCAACTATGACATACAAATAGCGTAATTTATAATATTTATATACTCGTAGTTGTAAAAACATACTTATTATACATAGAAACACCCATACATATTTCAAATATTTGTATTCAACACACCAATATTTGCACGAGGTGGGAATTGAACCCACGACCCTCGGCTTCGCAGGCAGAGTTACCACCCACTAACATCACATTAGTAATTAGTATTAAAATAAAATACCTACTCAAAATGATCTTTAAAAATCCTGAACAACTATGTAAGTAGTATGGTCTCAAAAAGTATAATATAAAATACTCTTTCGTTATTCTTCAAGTTTAGATAACAGTAAAATTACAAATAATTAATGCCACAAAACCACAAATGTCTTATGTTACAGTTCACTAGTATTAAAATAAATACTTAAAACGAGAATTAAATAACTAAACGACTACGTTGTTCCAAAAACTAGAATTTTCAGCAACTTTTTCATGTTTTTCAAAAATCGATTTAAATGCGTAATTTTTATAATCGATTTATAAAAAATCGATTTTTGTAACTTAAAAAATCGACACAAAAAATCGATTATTATAAAATAAAAATCGATTATTTTTTAACATCCCTAGTCAAAGAGTCATAGGAACGATTTATTGCTTATTTCCTGAACCAGTTTTTCTATTGCGGCCGATAACTCTTAAAATATCAGTTTAATTGGTACGTTAGTTAAAGAACAAAAGATGCAAAATGTTATTTTCTACAAAAATGCTCTCAATGACTTTCGCCTTAAAAGGCATAGTTTCCGAGATTTCTACCAAAACTTACCGTTTACGATATATCACTTATTTGATAGTTCCGCGTACATCCGAAGTTTTCTTGCATTTACGATCGTGACGATGAGCTTCGTTCATAGCTCACGAAAAATCTGTGTGTAGTGGATCAAAAGATGTTATCACTTAAAAAAAGTAGTATGTGTTATGATATCCTCTATTCAATATCAGTTCTGTAACGACATAATATTTCGGAAATAATTTAATATTAGCTAAATTATGGTTAAATGACAATATGATGATGATGATGACGCGATGAAAATATCGAGATGTCGATAGTTTTTGGGAACAGTCTTATACATCTCTAGCGCAACTCTATTTTTACCTACCCACGATAGAAAATAAATACTGTCTGGTGTGTCACCGCACATTGGCACACGCAATACAGATCAATACGCTCTCCTTCGTTTACTACGCATCTTTTCGTATTCGATCGTGTTATTTTGTGTACTAACTACTTTTGGCTTCGTTTATTGGACTTGTTTGCTTGTGATTTGGATTTGGACAGTATCGATCTCTCTACGAAGACCTTCGCTTTTTTTTTTATATACTTTTCTGATGACTGTTATGACCTTACCTATCATGCGACTTCGGCTTGACGTCGACTTATGGGACCCCTGTATATATAGCTTATTAAATTTAAGTTTACTAAAAAGTCAGTCATTTCACACACAGAATAAAAAAAGGAATTTAAGTGCTACACAACAAAATAATTATTAATAAAAACTGATTATGTAAACTGTATGTTACTGTTGTGTTCCATGAACCAACCACCTAAGTTATTTCTGTATTAATGTAATTCTATCGTACTTCTCGTAACTCAAAGAAGCGGCACCGTTTCATGGTGGATATTCCAAAGACACGGACGAAGAGGTTTGACTCTACGTTTGTGATAAGAACATCTAGGCTGTGGAATGAGTTGCCTGAGTGGGTTTTTCCCGATAGTTATAATCTTGGTGTCTTCAAATCGAGAGTGAATCGGTTTCTTCTAGGGAAACACGCTCCATCGTAGACCGCATCGTCGCTTAACGTCAGACGAGATGGCGGTCAAGTGTAAACCTATAAAACTTAAAAAAAAATGTTTTAAACTTATGCGTACCACATATTTCATTTCATTCATAATTTAAGAGCTATGCTCTTGTCGGTGGAGTTCCTTCCATGTACTTCTACACTCCGCCTTCTCCTTGACTTCCTGATACGACACTACATTTATCTTCTCCTTCATTTGGTTCATGTAACTTCTCCTAGGTCTACCTCTCTTCCTCCTCCCTTCTAATTTACCTTCCATTATTGTTCTAATGAAGTTGTCGTATCGTATCAGATGTCCCAACATCTTCCCTCTTCTGTTTTCTATTGTTTCCATTAATGTTCTTTTCTCCTCTACCTTCTTCATTGCTCTTCATTTCCTTTCAGCTGATTCTCTCCATTCTCCTCCAACACCACATTTCGAATGCCTCTAATCTTTCCCTATCCCTTTGAGTCATGGTCCATGTTTCGTTGTTTCGCAATGCAATACTCCAGATGTAGATCTTAATATTCTTTGATATTCGGCCTTATTAGATTATTCAGATGCTTTTTATTGTTAAAAGCTCTTTTTGCCATTGCTATTCTAGCTATAATGTCTGGTGTACACCTGGAATCAAAGGTTATCACACTGCCTAAATATTTGAATTGTGGTACGTTATCTATGGAAATTGAGTTAAGTTTAATTGGATTTTTAGTTAGTTGGGTTTAGTTGCTTTCTTTGAAGTAGTTAAAATTTATGTTTTTTTACGTTTATTTTCATTCCGAATTCTGTGAATATTAAGTCTACATCTTGTAGTAGTTCTTCCAACTGTGTAGAGTTTTCAGCCAAAGCTGCGATATCATCAGCAAATCTTATAAATTGTATTTTTCCCCGTGAATGTTAACCCCACCCCTTCCTGGCTCTATTAGTTTTCTTATAGCACATCCTATAAAATATTTATTTATTTATTTATTAATTCAATGAGCATACAAAACAGAATGTAATAAATATAAACTATAACATAAGAGTATACTGTACAGAACTGTATTACATTCCAAACTATGTGGGCCTAGAAACAACAATTATTTAAATTCAGTGGTTTGATAATAATAACATTACATTAGTGATAATACATAAAGAGACTTAGGCCAACAGATCTGAACTTAAAACTAAAAACTAACATGCGTTAAAACACTAGATAAATAAGATATAAACATAGAATATTATAACACAACAGATAAGTATATAAACAGTGTGAAACAATTAATGTATAAACAAATAATATAAAAAAAAAAAAAAAGCCATAAAATATTGAAAATAAGTGGTGAAAGTGGACACCCTTGCCTGACTCCTTGTCTTATCTTTGCCCTTCCTTGTTCTTCTCCCACTTCTATTACTGTCTCTTGATTCTTATATAACTCAAATATTATTCTTCGGTCTCTATCATCCAATCTCTATATAGTGTGATCATAGTGATGGTATACCTTCATCTATGTTAAGACATAGCGCCGCTGTACTTGCACCAGTGGTAGCCTACATATGTAACCTTAGTTTTCAAACAGGTGTCTTCCCCTACCGCTCTCAAAAAGGCCCTCATTCACCCTATTTTTAAAAGCGGTGACAAGAAGAATTTCAACAATTACAGACCGATTTCAGTCCTACCAGTACTCTCAAAGGTTCTCGAACGTCTCATAAACAGGCGCCTTGTGAGTTACTTGGAGAAATACAATTTATTCAGCCCCAACCAATATGGTTTTCGCAGAGGCATTTATACCGCCGACGTGGTGTATAACCTGACCAACTCAATAGCTGAGGGTATGGACAGTGGAGATAGGATGCTGGCTATATTTTTAGATTTGCAAAAAGCTTTTGATGCCTTACCAAAAATTAAAATCATAAACAAATTGGAACGCCTCGGTATACGTGGTCTACCGCTTCAACTTCTATCAAACTATCTTGAAGACAGGAATCAATGCGTTAAAATCGGGAAATATGTTAGTGGGTTCCTACGGGTGGTTCATGGTGTCCCACAGGGCAGTATTTTGGGACCTACCCTCTTTTTGTGCTTTATAAACGACCTTTGTAACCTCAGCTTGAACAGTGCACAAATTATAACGTTCGCAGACGATACAGTGCTACTATTTCGTGAGAAATCTTGGTTACGAGTCTACCTTGCAGCCCAAGCTGGTTTCAACAAGGTCAACTCCTGGTTACTTAATAACAAACTTAGCCTAATTGTTGAAAAGACAAAGTACATAACATTTTCAATTCTAAATAAATCACAACCAACGGAATCGGAATATCATAAACTTACTGTACACAGGTCAAATTGCCCTAAGACATATTGTACTTGTTCGAATATAAACCGCACTAACTCAATAAAGTACCTTGGCGTTACATTGGATAAAAATTTATCTTTTCAGGAGCATATCGCAACTTTAAAAGGCCGTATACGAAAACTTATTCCTATATTCAAGACGCTGAGACATGTTGCGGAACCCAAACTACTGCGGTCTATATATTTTGGTCTTTGTCAATCGTTATTAACATATTGTATTACCAGTTTGGGAGGGATTTGTAGGACTCATTTGAGGCCATTGGAATGTGCTCAACGAGCTATTTTAAAGGTCTCAAATTTTAAACCTCGACTATATCCTACAATAGACCTGTTTAGGGAATGTGATGTCCTGACGGTTCGACAACTATTTATCCAACACACTATACTTAATCAGCATAAAAAAACACAGACTGATCTGGAGATCTGGAAGTCAACCCAACACAGAAACGTAAAAATAGAAATAGCGTAAGGATATTCGAACTTTCCCAAACACACTCTAAATTCGCGGAGCGATTTGGCTATTATTTGGGGCCGTATCTATATAACAAGACTAGTTCTAACGGGAGTTTGGTTAAACTAAACTATTATAATTGCAAATTAACACTTACAACAATTCTTGGAGAAATGGATTACCACACAACAGAAATGTATATACAACGAGCACCATAAATACTGTCTATATTATCATGGTATTTATTGTGACTACGTTACCCTATTCTTTATGTACCCGAAATTTAATAATATAAATTTAATTTAAGTTTAAGTAATTAATTTTATTAATTCATTAATTATTAGAATTCCATTTTATAAAAATTGGATTTGTTTAGCTTTCTGGTAAAGAGTATTTATTGTAATGCCTGTATCTTGGGAGGAGGCCACCGGACCCCGAAACACAGTTTTTAACTAGTTCGGGGACGGTGGATCCACATTATGTGTTTTAAATTGGCAATAAAAATAATTTGAATTTGAATTCTATAAATCCAGTCTCTATAATGTTCGTCATTTTCTTCCAATTACCTCAGATCAGAAGCCTTCTCCAGGTCAATAAATGCTATGTGAGTATCTAAATCTAGGTCCATTCTTCTATCTATTATTATCCTTAAAGCTAATATTGCTTCCCTTGTTCCCTTATTCTCCCTGAATCTATACTGATCCGGTACCAGATAACTTTCAATTAACGGTCTTATTCTATTTTGGATGATTTTAATTAGAATTTTACTTGCTTGGGATATTAAACTAAGTGTTCTATGTTCCTCACATTTTAGTGTGTTAGCTTTCTTGGGCAATGTGATTGTTTTGCTTGTCTGGAAATCTGTAGAAACTTTCCTGTTGAGCACATTTTCTGAACCAGCTCAAATAACTCGTTTTTAATCGGATCGCAATTAGCATATTTAATCATTTCTATATGTATGCCATCAATTCCTGCTGCCTTATCATCTTTAATGTTACTTACTACTTTGTCAAATTTTTCTCTGAGTATATCTGGGCCAAGATCATACTTTTCTATTTTATCTTCTTGTTCTATATCGCTTTCTTCTAGCCCTTCTCCTATATATAAATGTTCTATGTATGTTATCCATCGTCCTACACTTTCTTTACTGTTAATCAAAAATTTCCCTGATCGTCTAATATTGATGTAAGTACTTTTGGTTTTATGTTTCTTCTCCAACTGCCGAATCATATTATATGCAATATTCATTTTTCATTTTCTGACGTAATATTCTATTCTGTCGCATATGTCATTTGTATGCATTTGTTTGGCTTCTGTACATTTAGTAGTTATTTTGTCAGCTTTTGATATTCTGTAAGACTATTGTCATCTGTTTTATTTCTTAACATTATTATTAAGTTATTCATCCATTTCTTTCGTGGCATATTTTTTTCTTTTACTAAACATTCTTCTGCAGTTTTTCTAAATGTATTCTTCATATTACCCCAGCTGTCCTCAATACTTACTCTATTAAGATTATCTTTTAAGCTCTCTTTTTACTGTTCTAATTTCTTACCTAGCTTATTACTATATTGCAAATTACTATTGCTATTTAAATCCTTAAGCTTAGTGAGATCTATATTCTTTGGTCTATTTTTTCTCTTACTTTTCTTTATTTCAAAATTTTGAAGGCTTATCAATAAATTGTGGTCCGAATTCAAGTCGGCTCCTGGTAATGTTTTGCAATTCTTAATATACCTTCTATTTCTATATTTTACCATTATGTAGTCTTTCTGGTATCTTCCTATATCTCCTGGCATTTTCCATGTTTATAATCTTCTTTTCGGTTGTTCAAATAGTGTATTTATAGGTATTAAATTGTTCTCCTTACAAAATTGCACTAGTCTATCTCCTCTCTTGTTTCGTATCTCTAATCCAAATTTTCCTATTGTATCATCTTGTCTGCCTTCCCCAACTACTGCATTAAAATCCCCCATTACAATTAAACTGTCATTTTCTCGTACTGTATCTAATATTGTATCTATGTGATTATACATTTCCTCAACTTCATCATCAGAATGACTACCTGTGGGCATGGATATGGATGGTAAACTAGGATAATAACAAAATTTGTTGGGTGGGATTTGATCTTTATAGCTGTTATCCTGTCACTATAATGTATTGTATTTTCAACTTGTTGGCCCTATTTCTTGTTTAAAACTATTGCTGTACCGTTCGCCCCTTGTGTCTCCCCTATATATATTATTCTGTATTCATCACTCCAGTAATCTGTACTACCTTTCCATCGTGTTTCGCATAGTCCCAGTATATCTATATGCAGTCTCTTCATTTCCATCTTCTTCTCTTCTTTTATACCAGAGTGCAACATTGTCCTCACATTCCAGGTTCCAATTCTACAAGGGTTTCACATGATGACGACTGAATCAGCCTTGTGTCTCACTCTGCCGGACTCAGACCGCCACGGCATTTTACATCATGGAAGCCCGTTGTCAAGAACGTTTCTATCTTTTTTGTACATTTCATGACTCTGTTTTAGGGATAGTTAGTGTGGTGTCTGGTGTCGCTGCTGCTCGCCACGAGGGAAATGCTTATTTACTGGCGGCATTTACTCGCCACGTCACAAGACCATCCATAGACATTTTGGCTTTTTATAGAAGATCCCATTCCACTAGACTCCTCACCACATCCTGATAGTCATGCCGCTGTTTGGTCGGGGACTGCTTATTCAACATATTCGCAGCTAGCCATCATATCTGATGGCCGTTCCACTATCCGCCACCTGTGGACCCCGTTAGTAGCCTACAGCTCAGCCCTAATTACCACATATTTAATAAACGTATAATTATAAAATAATAGAAATAAGACAAAAGGTTGGAAAAGAACTTATTAGAATATATTTAACCTTGTTATGTGACGAAAATCTAAAAGGACAAGCAGAGACGCTTACAACGAACTATCTTCTAAAACAAAGGTTGAGAAATGCTGGTCTGTCATATTGAGAGTGACATTGATTTGTTGACATTTTCTTCACCGCTATTTGGAAAGGAGTATAGTGCGATATTACGAGTCAGTTATCAAAGTCAAATGACTTTGACAAGTTGAACTAGCGCTTTGTAGAGGTGGGTCGTTGACGGTTTTCCGTCAACATAATTTAACAGCTTTTAGTCCATGGTCAACAGGTTGAAAAAACAGTTAATTTAATAATTAGGTTTTTCAATAAGGCTTATCAACATTATGTAGTACTTAACATTAACGCCTTTAACATTAGAAATAAACATTTTTAACGTGGTAAATTACAACGTGGTAAATTAAAATAAAATGTACGAGCAAAGCAGTGCTACCAATAGTTATTCTACCACCAACCAGTACCTAATGGGCAAACATCATTGTGTTCCGGTTTAAAAGGCAATGTTTCTGGTGAAATTATAGGGCAAAACTCCTGACATAAAACACCTTATGTTTCTTGACAGACTATTATTTGAGTTTTAGCGCCTACTAAAGCTCAGAAGTTCCGCCTCGGAGTTTGTCAACGAGCAATATAACATGAAAATCAGTTATCAGAAAATACGTGAAGTGAGTAAAAGCCATGTGTCGGAAGTGTTGGACTTCAAAGTGCCTTGCCATATACTTAGATATAGCAAAGCATTTGACACGATACCGTCGGATATTCTTATCAAAAGTTAGAATCCTCGGCATTCGCGGTATGCAGCTACAGCTATTTAGTGACTATCTTTCCAACCGAACTCAGTGTGTCAAAATTGGGATACTCTTAGTACCCCAGAAACCATAAGCTATGGTGTGCCACAAGGCAGCATCGTTGGACCTACTCTGTTTCTAGGATACATAAATGAACTCTGCAATCTGTCACTTATCAATGGAAAATATTTACGTTCGCTGACGACACGGCTGTCATATTTCATGGAAAAACATGGGATGAGGTTTTTACCTTGCAAAAATAAATTCAATAAGATAAACCTACTGTTACATAAACACATATTAAGTCTCAACGCAGAAAAACTAACATAATGACTTTTTCCATAAGAAATCACACTCAACCTCCTGCACATTTAAGTTTGATCGCCCACTCTTTTGAATCATATCTGTGTTTAGAAAACAATTGTAGGTGTTATAAATTAGAACGAGTGAGTAGGATTCGGTATTTAGGTGTCATTGTCGATAATAATCTTAGTTTCAAGCGCACATAAGTGCACTGTCTGGTAGAATTCGTAAGCTAATCGCAGTTTTTAAGAACATAAGGCACGTAGCAGATAAAAACTTTTAAAAACTGTTTACCTAACTCTCTGTCAGTCTCTTCTGATTTATTGTATCGAAGCTTGGGAGGTGCCGCAAAACTCATTTAGCTACTTTAGAGAAAGCTCAACGAGCAATTTTGAAGGTCAGCCACTTTTTTTAATTTCAGATATCCAACCACAGAGCTCTACAGGGTTACGGGTGTACTTACAGTGAGACAGCTATTCATACTCCGTATTATTTTAAGACAACACAAGCACTCTAATCCTATTAATGAGCAGAACCTCGACAATAACCTTACAAAACGGCGTAGAGACATAGTATTTGTAGTACCCCGATGCAAAACTTACTTCAGGCAAAGATTTTCCCCTTTGTCAGTCACTATTTGTACAACAAACTATCAGAAATCAAGGAACTGCACACACTTAATCTACACGAACTTAAAAAACTGTAACTAATGTACTACTAAAATTAACATACTGCAAACTGAGAATCTATTCTCAGTCATAAAACTAAGTTAGAGTAAAATGTCACACAAACGCATACTCATGCACATACAAACACACCCTCACTTACAACACCCACTCTCTTGCACACACACACACAACACACACACACACACACCCTCACACACACACACATACACACACTCACTCGTCTATCTTATTATTTTAATTATTTTTTCTCTATTTGATTGTTATGCTTAAAAGTAACTACAAAACGTAAATTAATGTAAATAGTCTAATTAGATTCAGCACATTGTTTAGGAATTAAACCGTTATCAGAGCTTATTTAGAGAGAGCGCAGACCTTTGAAGTACAAGCTACAAGCTTAGTTCGGAGGTCTGAAGCTCGTCAACTTAATGTTCAATGTTTATAAGTTGTTATTTTGTATTTACCAATGTACTTGTATAAGCTATTTAACGTTAAGTGCGATTGTATTCATTAATTTGTTGACAATAAATATTCTTATATTCTTATAATATACTGCCTTGTGGAACTCCAATGTATCTTCTAGACCCCATATCTCAAAATTGGCAGTCTAAGCAAGTTAGCGGGTAAGCATGTCGTCGGCTTATTGCAAGAACTCATTAAGCGACATAAACAAAACTTTGAGAAATCAGTTAATTACTTTTTATTTTATTAGATGTCCTATAAAATCTTACATATTATATGTTTATAAAAAAAATAAACACCACTAGAGAGTTAAAATAAAATCAAACACAAGTAGTAAAGTTACTTTAATAACATTTATATTATAAAAAAAATGTGCCACTTTGTTTTTTTTATATTTACTTATAATAATTATTCTGATTTACCGAGTTTCTAAAACACATCGTCGGCTTATTGCAAGAACTCACTAACGGCAAAAAATCATTAAGTACAGTAATTACACTTGTCTCGATTAGCTTTATAAAGAGCAAAATTCATTTATTTCTAACTTTTTAAATTTAGCTATTATGACCTAAACGTAAAGTCGATAATTACCATTTTGGATTACAGGTAATCCATTATTATAGTATTTCGTACTAATTCTACTCAATCGTCCACATTTCATCCTTATGAAAATACGTGACGTCTGGCGACCCTGGGATCTTACTCTATACCTCTTCCAATCCATTATTACGCAATGCCCGTACAAAAATCATGCGACAAGGACAAATTATCGATGGTTAGAACCACCCTCTTCAATTGCACAGCTTACAAGTGACGGCATAGTGCTGAATCTTATGACTTCTTAATTTTCCAACTTCTTTCCTTTATACCCTTCTATCATCCTACATAGGTCTCCTGGTGGTTTATTTGACCCATACATTTTGTTCACGAGCCTGTAGTCTAATTGACTCGATCGGTTTTTGGCACAATATTTGTTTAATTATCACTGAGTCCATTTATTGGTCGTAATTTTTTATCGATATCGATAAAATTCGTAAATCACTAGGTACATTAGCTGTTAGGTTGGTACTTGAGGAAGTAGTAATCACAGATTACAAAACGTTTCTGTAATCTGTGGTAGGAATGAGGTGCCGTTGCCGTACAGTGCGCCCTCTTTACTTTACGTAGTAATTTACATTCTCTTTGTCCCAAAGAATAAAACATTTCGCCTCAAATCTTACATTCTCAATTCTCATTGGCCTCAAAGACTGAAAGTTTGCGAAGAAATTATTTAAATCTTATTATTTTCATTGTCTCCAGAAAAAACCAGAGAAACGTCCTGTTTTTGTTCCGAGTAGCGCGTGCCGGTAACCTCATATAAGATGTCAAATGAAACGTTGGTGCCTTTGGAATCGAATCCCGAAGTGCTAAACAAATTCTTGCAGAAACTTGGAGTTCCCGCTGACTGGAGCATAGTAGATGTTATGAGCTTGGACCCAGATATGCTTTCTTTCGTGCCACGGCCGGTGCTTGCAGTCATGCTTTTGTTTCCTACATCAGAGTCATATGAACAACATAAACAACAGGAAGAAGCCGATATTTTGCTAAGGGGTCAAGAAGTTTCAAGTAGGGTTTTCTATATGAAACAGAATATCAGTAATGCTTGTGGCACAGTAGCTCTCGTTCATGGAGTAGCAAACAATGTTGACAAGATTGACTTGTCCAATGGCCACATGAAGAAATTTATTGATGAAGCTTACAATTTAGATGCAGTGAGACGTGGTTTATTACTAGATAAGTCTGAAGGCATTATCAACGCACATAAGGAACTGGCCCAAGAAGGTCAGACTAATACTCCAAGAGCTGAAGATCCTGTAAATCATCATTTCATCACTTTTGTTCATATAGATGGGTCTATTTATGAATTAGATGGTCGTAAAGCTTTCCCAATTAACCATGGTCCTACAACAGAAGATTCCTTGTTAGAAGATGCAGCAGAAATATGCAAAAAGTTTATGGCACGGGACCCCAATGAACTACGCTTTACTGTAATGGCTTTGACTGCTGCTGACTGAATAACTGAATTTGTACCCAGTAGTAAAAGTGGTATCAGGATCTAACATATTGTTCAAAGGCTATATCTATCAGTTCTAAGATACTACATTGGTGCCTTGTAATAACTATCTGGTTTATGTTTAGTTTACTTAAGTTTATTTATTTATTTCAATTTTTAATTGGATTTTTACCAACTCATCAAACAAATTACTAATTCACTTTTTTCATCAAATTTTTATTTTATTTCTTATTCTATTCTAATTAATTATATTTAGGCTGTAAAACAGGCCTAAAGAGAAAAATAGGTTAGTTGTACCACTGTTGTTGTTGTTGTTGAACCACTGTATAATTTCATATAATATATTTATTAAATATGATAACAAGACTTTTTTTATGGTGCCTATGTTATTCATTTTGTAAATAACTTCTTTTCTACATGAACAGAAATGTATCACAATGTAAAAACAATCCACTGACAAGTATGTGCTGTATATTTATTTAAAATTTTAATAAAATAGATAAATCATACAAACAACTGTTACAATAACTTTCAAAATAATCACAATAGGTCTATCACAATAAATTTGTGAGATAATTAGGCTACAGGTACTTACAAAGTTAATTTTCATACATTTCTTAAATGTATTCAAATTTGTCAACATTAATATAATTTCAGAGACTACACAATTATAATACATTTTAGGTCTCTATTGCACAATATTGATCCACAGATGATAATGGATCAGTTTCTCTGAAAAAGATCTACATAGGTTGTTCACATATCTGAGCATCAAAATAGAATAAATTAAAATATCTATGAAAAAATTGTGAAATTACTAGGATTTTAGAAATCCTGTGAAATCACTGTTTTTACTGATACTTATAATATTATGGGAACTACATACTTATTGTGAATGTGACATAATACATTATTTTTCATTTATTGAAACAAATTTGATCAGAGCAGAGATTTCCTGAGAGTGTAATTTTAAGAACTTTTAATTTTTTTCTAAAATAGGCCTATCTTTGCTATATGTAGTTAGTCTTAAGCAATGATTTGTTGAATGAGACATTTTCAGAAGAAAGAAATATAAATCTAAAAACTACATTACAAACAACTACACTAGATATTTTTAGCAAACTTAGAAAAATTAATTTATTCATAATTTAGATACTGTATTTTCAATGATAATATGAAACTTTGGAGGATTTCAAGGTAGTTAGTTATTTTGAAAAATTTTAACTGGCTTTATAGCTAAGCTGGTAGTATGTCAGGTTCTCAGCTATAAGTTGTCAAAAAGAATTCCACTATCGCAAATAATGGTTAATCTTCCCATGATTTGCAATGAATGTGTTTTCATTAATAAGCCACAATCTAGTATATTTTTTTTCTTTTCCCAAATCGCTTCATTAGCATAAATAAATTGGTCTGATTTTAAGATATCTCGATGATATTTATCAAACTGGCAACTCATTACATGATTCAATAACAAAAACAAACTTTTAGACTAATCAAAAATGAAACTGAGAGGGTAATTTAGTCCTCTCAGTTTCATATTTTTTTATTTTGAATCAAATTTCATATTTTGTAAGTGTGAATTTATAGATAGCATTATGATAAAATATGTCAAGAATATAATTTTGACATCAGATAAATAAATTAGAATCTATATTACACTGTCCTTAGACACTGGCCTGAAACCACCTATACAATAAATTGAGCTAAAAAATGCATGATAACATGTGTGCATTTTAAGTACATCACAATTTTAATTAATGATAACAATAAATGACTCCATGAAATAAGCATTATTTACTACAGGAATGTAATCCAAAATTATAATGTAGGTATATGATTTGGACGTTATTGTCATGACTATTTGTGATAAGCAATACCTACTACACATGAGATTCAGTAAGCATATTCACAAACCTAGTGTGCATTTTTATAAATTCATTGTTTTTTTATCACAATATATTGCTTTACTTATTTATAAGTTTATATTATTCTTATTTACAATTTGCTATACATGTATTTTAGTAAAAAAAAACCGGGGTGACTAGGTGTTTAGAACGAGGGATGTTATGGATACGTTATTTCGGATCTGGATATACAAATAAAATTATATCGGTTTCGGATATGGTTACGAAAATTTAATTATTTCGGATTATCCGTTAGTTTCGGTTACGGATATTAGATTGAATATAGTTCTAATAGTCAAAACCGAACAGAGAAAAATATATTTCACAAAAAGTTATTTTGCAACCCTATCATCTAAAAGTCGGCTCTATCCGAAACTTGTGAAACAGATATGGTTAAGGATATATCTTTATTTCGGATATCCGATAGTTTGAGTTACAATTACGGAGGCCCATAGCATCCCTTAGAACGACAGATTTCACAATCGTGATGTAGGTAGTAACGAATCCCACCTGCATCTTCCGAGTATTTTTTCTAAGAGCAGTAAAGTTGTATAAGTTTGTCATCACCACTGGCTTTAACGGTAAAAGAAAACATTGTGAGGAAACCGACGTGTTTAAAAAAACATCAAATATCATTCCAGGACATTAGTCAGGACTTGGCCAGCATGGTAGATTACGGCCTGGATTCCTTCTTTGGCTTCCGGACCCCGAGTCCCAGCAGCGGGAATATAAATTGGTCTCTTTATGCTTATTTACAATTCGCTATAAAATTTCTAAAATAGATAATACTATTCTGCTATTATTCTTTCTTCGTCTGCCTGATTCACACTTGCAGACTCTGAAATAAAAAAAAATATGATAAATAAATAAAAGTACAATAATTATATAACAACTATTGGTGGAAACTGTTCACACAATATTCAACTATCCCTAAGCTAAGCAGAGCTTGTGCAGTGCTATGGTAACTACTGACTGGTGTTTTAAGGCCTGCATGCCGAGAATATGGCAGCTGCGCATTCCGATTTGACACATTGCTGAAGTACAATTTTGCCTCAGAGTTTGTTTTCAACGTTATAAAGATCGAAAACATCTATTCAGATTTCACTTTACTTGCAAATTTTTGATAGTTCTTCTGTGTTTAGAATACGCCGCTTAGTTAGCCTTACTAACAGTTCAATAACGTAGGAGCGAACATATCTATGAAGTATATCTAACTATCTTACAAAATGTAATAAAAAAATACAAAATATACCTTCAATATACTATGACTATAGAATATGACGAGACTCGGGTTAGATATTTCTATAAATTGTAACACTTAGCTGCACCAGAAGGAGTAAATATTAAATTACGCACAAAACGGCCCCTGTATATTTTTTACATCTTTATTCAGACGCTTTTGCCGCGCGAAAAAGTTCCATTGGATGGAACTTTTTTTGTTTGACTATTTTTTGTACAAGCCTTTTCGCGCTGCTAAAGCTTTTGAATAAAAAAAACTTTAGAATAAAAAAAAACAGTATTTTTTGCATCTTTATTCAGGCGCTTTTGCCGCGCCAAAAGTTCCATTGGATGGAACTTTTTCATTACAAAAAATTGTCCTAAAGATTATCTTACTAAAAAATTATAATAACGCGTACCGTCAATTAGAAGCGAGTGAGGGTTCGTCGAGAGTTTAGGTAGCAAGAGAGTCAGCACCAGTCCAGATATTGTTGCTACGCCGCACACCCATGCGAGGGCGTCGCGGTAGTAACTCGACCCGGCACCGTCCGCACTGGAATTAAAACCATTTTCATCACAGTTTCAAGTAATAATTATCAAATAAGGAAATATGACAATGCTTTAAATAAGTTATCTCCGGTTACCAGGGGTTTGAAGATGGCATATCAGAAACTTACATGACAATAATGAAACAACTGATCTAGACCAATGTTTAGTTTATCAGGGATCAGTTCGTCCAAAACTGTCGTCGTAAAAATCGTAAAAATGTCGATTAAGGGGTTAACTTCCTATTACAATGTTTTTTTAAATTAATGTAAACACGAGCAGCGCCCCCGGTTCCTCGTATTTCCTCGCCCTGTTACTTTGCACAATAAAAAAAATGGCTATGCGTTATTCCAGATTACAATCTGGAACACAGGTGGTGTTCCGAATTTCAACCCGATCCATTCCGCCGTACGCCGACGTACCGACTTCATTTAGCATCAACCATCCAAACTTTGACGCTTGACTTTGCTAGTAGGATAAGTAACTATCAAATCAATGAAAATACGTTATTATGTACGTCAATTAAATTAACAACCCGTCCCGAGCTGTTCTCTGCGCAAAAGTACCGGTAATGCTGGCTGCATTGCCACACTGAATGGCACCAGCTATTCTTTGCACCAGAAACGAGCCGGAGCGGAGGATGTCATCTTGATTACGTCAAAGACGTCCAATTTCACGTTCTACGGGTCTTTCGCATCGGCTCCCATAGTATCTAAAGATACTGGAGCAAAACATTACGGGAGCTCCGTTGATTGACCCGTTTTTTTATTACACAATTACTATATAACTTGAAGTAAGATTTATGTTACTAATATTACACCTATGTATATACGAAAGTTTCGATATTTGATATTTAGGTGTTACGTTGTTTAATCACGTTGCAACTCATGAACGGATCTGGATGAAATTTGGAACAAAATAGATTTTAGTCCGAAAGAACACGTGGGCGTCTTTTCATCCCGGGAAAATAACGGGAATAACGCAGGTGAAACCGCGGGGTGCTGCTAGCCCTACAAGAAACAGTGGTTACAAAATACTTTGGATACTAACTACAACTGTATAAACGCGATGGCCAGCCCGCAGGCCAGCTTGTCCGTGAAGCTCATCAGTCCGTAGACGAAGGCCGAGGCTTCGGTTCTCGCGCCCACGAGGTCGGCTGTCAGCGCTAGGCTAGTCACCAACATTACTGCGCCCCCGAAACCTGGGAATAAAATAAAGGTGGGGTTGACATATGACAAGAAACAATCTACATGTCAAATGACCTGAATCTAATGTTTTTTTTATAGAGCGACGGGACGAGCAGGATATGCGCCTGATGGTAAGCAACAGCCATAAGAGCAGTGTCACGCAGCTATGAACATGAAGAGTTCAAGTCATTACCTAGCACTGCATTGCGCTCGTCACCCAGAGATGTGATTTATATCTATGCCGTGTAATTTCTCTGGAAATATTGCTCATCAAACAGGAACACAGTGATGTTTGCGCACTACTGATTGGCGGTAGAATAACAGTCAAAAGTTCAGGCGCGGTCCCTGCCTCGAGTTCTGGAGGGGGTCACCAGTACGCCGCAGCCTCAGACTTTTGGGGGGCTACCAGTAGAAATATAATAAATCGAGTCATGCCTCCTGTGCCCCCCCCCCTCCCTTCGAACCGCGCCTGCAAAGTTCCACTACCTACTTCAGATGAACGTCAACAAAATACCTAGTTCATACTAGTTCAAGACTGAGGTTCAACCACGGATATCGGGGATATGCCTTGAGGGCGTGGCAGTGTCTTCTCGATACGGTTAATATGACCGCATAACTTTGACATTCGTTCAGTCGCTCTGAAGCGCATAGAGAGTACGTTGGCGCGTTAGTGATGGGGTAATGGAGTTTGCCGATGTGAAATTTCTTCGAAACTTTATTCGGTAATTTACATGGACAATGTTCGTTTTTTTCATTTTTAATTAACTACCTATTTTCCATGTTTTTTTACTTGTTTTATGATTATTATTAATAGTACCTATATACAAAGAAATAAAATTGGAGCGTTTGTATGTAATATCAAATTAACAACTGTTTACTAAGTTCAAATAAAAGTATGTAGGTACGGTACCTATACCAAAAAACTATTTTAAAACTTTTTGTCTATCTTGTTTGTTCCACTAATCTACCAAACAGCTGGACCAATTATGACGGGACTTTCACTATCAGACAGCTGATCGTATAAGGGATAAATTTTTACGTTTTTTTAACGTGTACTTTTCTCTCGCTTGATGAAAATAAAATGTTAATATTATTACTAGCCTACATTGTCCCACTGCTGGGCAAAGGCTTCTCTTCCTTCCTTGCAGATAGTCCAGTTCACGGCATTAGGATTTACGGCGTTCGACAGTCTGAGATATAATGTTTTACCTCCATGCCCTGTAATGTCTCTGGAAACATAGTCCTTCAAACCGGAATAAAGTGATGTTTATTTAAGCCTATAGCTAAGCCATCAGCTATAGGCTTAAATAAACTGTTTCATTAAGTCTCTTAAAATTAGTCCAGTCGTTTCAGAGATTACCCAGTACAAGCAGGAAAGCAAAAAAATAATAATGGTTCCCTGGAAGAGATTGCTCTAAGCAATAAGGCCGCCATTTGTGGTGCTAGTTCATAAGTGTTCTACTGTAATATTTCTGTTTTTGTGTCACAATAAAGAGTTATCTATCTATCTAATGTTTTTTTGTCATTTGTATCGTAAATCCTACTACCTAATATTACAAATGCCAATGTTTGGACGTTTGGGTATTTGGATGTTTGTTGCTCAATCCCGTTTAAACGTATGAACAGATCGAGTTGTAATTTGAAATACGTAGTAAGATTATATTTTGGAAGAACACATAGGCTACTTTTATCTCGATAAAAGAACGGGAACGAGAACTACGCGGGTAAACCCGCGGGGCACTGCTACTTTCGTATACATTTGACGTAAAACTGTTAATTTGAAAAAATGCAAACTGATTCCTACTCCAACTTTATACATTTCTTTATAGTATAATACATGTCGTACATGGTATCAATTTTTAAATATAAATATAATGAATGGATTTTATAATCTCCCTCACATTAGGAACCTGTACAGATTAAAGGAGCATAAGAGAGACAGTCGGCGTCATAAGTCCCAGTTATCCCACGCGCCATCACTGACAAACACTGCACATCACATCCTCAGCAACAGAGTGGTTTACAACTGGAACAGGTTGCCTGAGGATGTTATTTCGCAAAGTCGTTAAACTCTTTTAAGAACAAACTTGACAAATGGATAGTAAAAGACAAAATCATTTTAACAGACAATTACCTATAATTTGTTACTTCAACACTGAGATATAGGCATATCAGCTAAAGCTGCTCGCCTATTATTCAATAAATAAATATTTACGTATTTGTATATTAGTAAAACTTAATAAATGTAAAAATAAGACAGCCCAAAATAAAATGTCGAATAAATTCAGCAATCACTCATTTCAATCCCTAGTTACGTGTGTAAGCGTTGAGTGACTCCTTCTACATCGACATTTTTTTTTTTGTTTATACGGAAATGTTCCGCCCATTTTATGTATGATGTCATAAAGAGCGCAATCATAATTTTTAGTGTGCGGGCTAAAATTTGCGGTTGTGTGTCGTAATTATTACTTTTGTATATGTAGTAATTATTTAGGTGGGAGGAGACTGGAGACACTAGGTTTCGAACTAAATTCGCAATCATGGCATATCCCCCGAATATCCGTGGGTTCAACAGTACTTTCAAATGTCGATACACGATACGATAGTTTTCATCGAAAGTACTCCTGTATATTATTTATAAAACAAGTATTACTATGGTAACAGCCATAAAGTAGGTTATTGATTGTTATTACGATAAAATAGATGTGCAATTATGCTACTTATCACCAAATACATAAGATTAATGTTATTAGTTTGTAAACAGTCATAAACGTGTAAATATAATTTCATAATTTGAATGTACCTAATCCCGAAGCGATAGCGTATCAATGAAACCTAATTAATAAATACGTGACCAACTGAACGAACTTTAGATAAGTGGAAAGTGAAGTTCATTTGAATTACAATGTTTTGTTTTTACGCCGGTTCTGTACAATTCTGAAAAAGCAAACTAGAGGCGAGTTCGTAGGCATTCGTATAACTACTAGTTTCGAACTACGTCTCGGACTCGAGGCCCAGAATTTACGAAAGTATTCTGCGAGAATGTAATGAGCTTATAAGGCACTTGCTCGGATAACACCGATAACACGCAGAAATAGATAAACACCTACACGTAGATATATAAACACGCGGCGCGATAATTTTTGCGCTTATGTTATTTAATGAAATTGATTTAAGCGATAAGGCCATCGGTTATAATAGTAGTTTTCATTGTTTTTCTTCTCCTGTTTAAGTCTTGTTTTGTTTTAGTCTATTCGATAAAAAAGTATGAATTGTGCGGCAAACAAAAGAAGAGTTTTACAATTTTTAAGCAAAAAACAAACAATAAAAATACACTTTCAAATTTTTTATATTAGTCAGAGGACATCCATTATTACGTGAGGCGTCTCTGGCATTATTTTTATAAAGGGACCTGTGGTAATTGGCCTCAAGAGGCCTCTGCTGCAGCGTTTGTGATAATTTCACAGCCGCACCTAGACTGCCCAGGTGTAAAACCAATGGGGGAAATGCGTGCTTAAGACCGAATGGCAGAAATGAAGAATTAAAATAAGAAATAACTATTGAAGAATTTAAAATATAAATGATTACCTAAATAATTTATAAATTGAAGATAGTAAACACAGCGCCACGACAGTGACAGCTGACAGACATCAGCAGCTAGCTATCTTTCTCTCTCAGGCACACTCGGCGGTCCGGAATTCACCCGAACGAATCTTTACCTTCCGAACGTTACGATGAGCTTCATTCACAGGCTACGAAAAATTTTGTATGTGGTGCGTCAACAGAAATTTCACTTCAAAAACTCTGTGAGCTGCCGGTGAATCTTAACTTACGATAAAACCTTCGAAAACAAAAGTTTTAAAGTACTTATTCCTCACCTATAAAAACAGCTACCAAATACACACAATAGACTGTGTAACTGGTATCGGCCGCTGACGCTAAATAGATCCAAATGAACCCAGTGAGGGCGCAGACAGACCCGGCTAAATAGTTTAGTTTCCTCGTAATAGACCGTGGGGCTATCCGTTGCACGCCGGCCGCTCCTAGACTGCCTAGGTATAGCGCCAGTGGGATCAGGGCTAGTGACTTGGCGGCCAGTCCTAATGTGCGGTGTAGGTACAGCGGTATCAACACTTGAGATACGTTCACAACCAGCCGAGTGCTCATGTAGACACCAGCTATCTGAAAAAAAAGAGAGCTGCGTTGTAAGATCGAATCAGCTAGTTTAACAAACATTGTTTTTGATAGATAATCTCTATAATCGTATGATATACGAAAAAATGTTCGTAGTGATTAGGTCTCTTTGCTGAGCCCGCCTGGGGCAGTAGGTACCACACATTTAGTCGTTATTCTACCGCCAAACAGTAATGGGCTAAGTTTACTGTGTTCCGGTCTGAAGGGTAATGTTTCCAGAGAAATAAAAAAAAAATTACAGGACAAAGAGATAATAGATAAATCATATTGGCAACATAAAATAAGCTGCTTATTATTATGCTTACAATTAAATAATGAAATTCTTGAAAATGTCGATAAATGTCACTTCCCAATGTGCGAAACATTTCTACTTTGATACATTATTTTCACCTTTTCTGATACGTATAGTAACTTTACTAGGAGTCGGAGTATCTACCAACATAATTGATTTACATACCTAATTGAAGCGACGCGACGCCGCGCCGACGCTTGCAGTAAAAATATACAAAAACAAAATTCTTAGGAATTCAAGATGATTACCTATTACGTCATAAAGTGACTCATTGAATGAATACCTAACAACAGTGTACAGGAAACTTGCTACTTCGCACAAAGCGTCACTATCTGCTAAATTTATTTCTCTACAATTAATGTGATCATATTTCACGAATGTTTGATGTCTGTGTGCTGTGTGAAAACTTGCAATGATAAGAAGCATAAATCGTGATATCAAATGAGACTAACTAAAATACGACCATTGTGTGTCTCTGAATAAAGCTGTTAGAGCTTGGACCTTTGATACCCTCCACTCAACAACTGTCCTAGATATTTTACAAAGTATGTATGTAGTTCTTGGTACTGTTTCTTTCTAAAATACGATACGCACTTTTCTATTAATATAATAGCTGTAGAGTAACCCGCGACTTAACCACTATTAACATTATCGGAATAAAAAGTATTACCTATATGTGCTAATACTAATCCAGTGTATCTACTTACTATTGATATAATTTCATTCCAATTCACCTAAGTGAATTGGAATGAAATTATATCAACGTCTAAACGTTATAAATAGAGCTTTAATTACCTGGTATAAAACTGGCTTTCGCAGAAAATCACAGTGAGCCCGACTGCTATCCTGCTCTTGTAGCCGTTCCTGATGTCTCAGGGTGCTCTTCTCACTGACTCCCAAATGGAACAGGAACGAAGCTACGATGCCAACGCTCAGTACTATATATACAACGTGTCGGAATTTCCACGAGTCCTCAGGCCCAACCTATAATCAATAAGAACATAATTATACAAACAGATCTACCTAAGTACTACGTAGCAAAAAGAATAAACAGCCCACTATATGTTCCCACTGCTGCGACTCGGGGCTTTCTCTCGCAATGAGAGAGTCAAGGCTATAATCCCCCACGCTGGCCCAGTGCGGGTTGGCGGATGACACATGACTTCGAAGGATTCTAGGTACATGTCGGGTTACTCACGAATCACGATTCCTTCACCGTTTTAAGTTAGCGGCATTACGCACATGACTTCGAAAAGACAGTGGTGCGCGTGGTTTTAGACCCTGGGTCTACGGATCGGCAGGCGCCGTTCTCCCGACTAGACCAGCCCTAACTTAAGTACCTATTATGTAGTACACTCCGCGAGGCATAAGCTGAGCTTTGCATTTGTGTGAGTGTACATGGATAGTGTAGGTGTGACAACCGGCCTTAGGCGCGGCGCCATTCTGTCTCGCCGCGCTCCTGCCTGATTGGTGATCACTCACACTAATGCAAAGCTCAGCCTATACCTCGCGGACAAAATTTCAAGCTCCTGTCTGATTGGTGATCACTCACACTAATGCAAAGCTCAGCTTATACCTCGTGGAGTGTAATATAATAAAAAACCGGGCAAGTGCGAGTGCGACTCGCGCACGAAGGGTTCCGTACCATCAGCAAATAAATGGCGAAACCCTCTTTTATTGTAAGGGAGTCCCTCAATTAATTATTTTAAATAATTATATTTAAAGGGAACATAAAGCTAAATAATCTGTGAATAGTTAAAGCGTATATAAAAGCGCGTAAAGACGGTATAAAAATCAAGTTTGTTGTAGTGGGTTACGGAGTACGGAACCCTAAGTAGTAGCTAAGTACCATACATGTGATAAAAGCCTCACGCAACGCAAACTTCCAAACGCATGTTCGAAAAAACTTCAAAATCTTGAACAAAGCTTACAACAAAGATAAGAACAATCTTATCATAGTTTTATCGGATACATTTCGGAGAGGGTGTAGATGATCGGAATGATCTAATACCACCTCGCTCTTCTTTTCGGACTGCTAGAAGCAAGAAAAAGCGACATCTTATCATGGTTGACGTTCTAAAGACTCTAAAGAAGAGGTTTGATTTGCCTTTCGTAGTAAAAACATCCTAGGCTGTGGAATGTTTCCCGTGTCTTCTCTCTTACTCTTCGATGGATACTAACAACGGATACAATAGCGATGTCTTGAAGTTGTGGAAGGCTTCTTCTAGGCTAGCTGAGCTTCACCATGGAGCGCTTCGTCGCTTATCGTCAGGCGAGATGGCGGTCAAGTGCAAATATATTATCGATTTACTATGGATCCAACCTCATAACATGAACTAAAATCAAGTCAATTATTTTTTTCTAGTCTTATTTAAAACACGGTCACAATTATCTGCGGTCCTCGCTTGATGGCGTCCCGTATCGGTAACAAAGATGCTAGCTGTACTCATGGTATATAAGGCGAGCACGGTGTGGTGAAGGTCGAAGCGGGATGGGTGTTGTATTCCAGCTAGGTCCACAGATATTGTGACGGTGTTACAGTTTAGGGTTGGTTCCTACTCATGAGTAGGACTCAATTCTTAGACCTTGGTACATGTGTTACACGTGAATTTGTTTTTTTTTTTTTTTTTAACTTTAATAGGTTTACACTTGACCGCCATCTCGCCTGATGTTAAGCGACGATGCGGTCTACGATGGAGCGTGTTTACCTAGAAGAAACCGATTCACTCTCGATTTGAAGACACCAAGATTATAACTATCGGGAAAAACCCACTCAGGCAACTCATTCCACAGCCTAGACGTTCTTATCACAAACGTAGAGTCAAACCTCTTTGTCCGTGTCTTTGGAATGTCCACCATGAAACGGTGCCGCTTCTTCGAGTTACGAGAAGTATACAATAATCTAGATTATAAATAGATAATAGAAACAAACTTGCTTATCTGCAGCTCCATAAACGTGCAGGACTGCCCACGTGATGACGTATACAAATAGATTAGAAAATACAGTGAAACCATATCTGAAACAAAAGTAAGCAAGATACTGTAACAGTGAACACTAATTTTATGGCTATGATAAATAATAAATAAGGGGCGATCCATAAATTACGTCAAGGGGGAGGGAGGGGGTCGATGAAGTGTGACATAGTGTGACAAGGGGCAGGGAGGGGGTCTCAAAGTTTGTGACGTCACATTTTAAAAAATGTCGTATTTCATATTTAAGTATTACAGTACTAAATTTAAACGAAAATTGCAAAATATGTGACGTCACACTAGGTAGGGTCTCAAAAATGTGACCAATTGTGACAAGGACGGGGGAGGGATATAAAAATCATGAAATTTTTGCGACGCAAATTATGGATGGGTGGCTCCTAACAAAATAAAAGCATCATCACATTGTTTCAGTATTCAAATAGCATTTTTTGTTATCCTACTCAGATAGATTACAAGAACAAAATTACAAATTTTGATTAACCCCCGACTTTGTGATGGCGGCCATCTTGGATTTGAAATTTGTTAGTGTATAGTATTCTACTAGTCAAGCCCTTTCATTTTAATCTTGGATTTAAGTTTTTTCATAGTGCAAAGTATTCTACTAGTCAAACCCTTTCAATTGCTACTCATAATGAGGTAGTAGTGAAAAATTATGTAATTCGCCATTTTGTGGTGGCGGCCATCTTGAATGGATATTAACCAAACATAGCTAAGAACATCGGTACGGATATTAACTTTCAAATAAAAAAACCGCATCGAAATAGCCCCATCTGTTTGAGCTCTACGTTGCCACAGACAGACAGACAGACATCGACGACAAACTTGGGGTAACACCCCTTTTTTTGGTCAGGTGTTAAAAAGTGATATCCCTCACTACAGCAGGAGAATTAATAACTTCAGTGTGGAGATTTAATAAAAATTGTTTATACAATCTTCCATAATAGGATACCTTTATAAGTAATGTACAAGAAAATATTAGAGCACTTTCAAGATTCTAATATTTTGAGAATCGAGGCTAACTCTACACATTACATCCTCCTCAACGGAGTGGTATACCACTGTAGCAAGTTGGTTGAGAATTTTATTTGAACAAAGTTATTAAATTCTATTAAAAACCAATTGGACAGGGCTATTAAAATTAATACAAACATAACGGACAAACAGACCAGTCAGGTTTGCTTCAGGGTTGGGAGAATTGATATTAAAAATATGTATAATTATCTATTTATAGATATAATTTTACTACTAATTACAAGACATTTCTTCCAGAAGTTATATCACACAAGGTGAAACTTTTTGTTATTTTATTACATTATGTAATTGACTACATTATGTAAATAGTTCTTATAATAACTGATGGTTCTTTCATTATGAAATATGAATTTCCTTATTGTTTTACATTAACTTTGGCAGCAGGCGGTGATCGTTCAATAATTTACATGTATGTGAGTCAGAGGAGCCAAGTGTCACATGACTGTATGCAGATAATAGCTACAGCATTTGTAATACTATTGTAATAGAGTACATTATGTATCTAAGTCAGTTCAAATTATTATGTCAATATTAAAATGTTTTGCTCATTTATATATAAACAAATCCTAACAATATTCTGTATAAATTGGTTAAAATCTTGGGTAGTAAAAATAAATAATTAGCGTTAGTTAATGTTGACCATGTTTTAAGAATAATGAGGTGATACAATTTATTGTTAGCTAAGTATGGAAAATAGGATCAATTTTACACTTACTAAGGACACTGCAGTAGTGTCTCTGGTGGTTAAGAACTTAATATATTACGAGTATCATAGAACAATAAAGTTCAGAACAATAAGTATTTGTTTTTGTACTTTCATTAGGATGAATATTTAAAAAAAAGTCATGGGCTGTCAATATTATTATTAATTCTGTTTTGTCTTACTCTTACAATCTGCAGTCATTTTGCTCTTACTAATGTTTGAGCATCATATAATTATATGTTAATAATACTTGTTCTAATTCATTATTCCGCAATGCCATACAAAAGTCATGCGACAAGAAGGAAAGAGCGAGGGTCGCAACCTTCAATTTGCTTTCAGTTGGACAGCTTTCAAAGGCAGGCATAGT
Organism: Ectropis grisescens; assembly: GCA_017562165.1. Taxonomy (NCBI): domain Eukaryota; kingdom Metazoa; phylum Arthropoda; class Insecta; order Lepidoptera; family Geometridae; genus Ectropis; species Ectropis grisescens. The sequence continues at coordinate 11,771,278 of CM029771.1, read as the reverse complement.
GCTGAATCCTATTATTTTATACCGTTCTATCATCCTACATAGGTCTCCTGCTCTCTATCATATGATCCATACATTTTGTTCACGGGCCTGTAGTCTATATGTAAAAGTGGAATGAAACAATAGGCGTGATGACAGGTCCTGCAATTATATTAAAGTATTTGATGTAATGACAGTATTTAAATAGAATAAAAGATGTACTTATTTTAATTTTGATATTTTTTAGTTTAACTTACTACATGATCATTCAAAGCTGGATGGGCAAGTCCATTTTAAAAGTACAAAATTATTTGAAAATGTATTTACCATTGGATAACACATTCAATTTCAAGTTACTTTTGTTATAAAACTAATTTCCTAAACGCAATATTTAATATAGCTACCATACAAATTTTACGCGTGACGCATAGAAAATACGACAGTGTGACATCACGTTTCTATAGTATGAAGCGATTTTGGAAGAGTCCCAAATTGTGATTTTAAAATCGTGATATTGTAACATTATTTTTATTTGGCTAAAACAATTAAAAAATATATGTTTGTCGATATCGCTAAGTCGATTTAATTCTACCGACATCCCTACTGCATCGGTGCAACACTACAAGTGCACGGCAATGACTAGGAAAAAACTATTGTGTTGTCGATGCAAGGCTGCATACTATGTAATAACGAATTTTAATTACATATTTATTTATTCGAAAGTGCTATTTTAATCCCCTGCTATTGGGGATCAAGTTGCGAGCACTAAATTCCATGGCAATCATAGTCACCCCACATTACGGTCCAAAGGTCACACCAAACTTGCTGAGCAGTTGGATGGACCCCACTAATCCAGGATAGTATCTATATGCTGCAATCTAATATACCCCCTAAAACTAACCTACTAAATATGTCCTAAACTCAAACGCTAGTATTAAATAAATTTAAGATTTGATATGACTTAATTTTCAACTTAAGTTCTGTTTTATATTTTGTTTGTTCACTAAATTGTTATTAAATAGTTGTAAATTAGTGTGTAGGATTTTATATTGCCTCCAATGACCCACCACACTACAATATCACGGGAAGTTATTAGGATAACAAAGTAACTCTTTCACCTATGTTTTAGTTATTGAATAGCTTTTTGATGGCACATTAAATCAAAAATGAGTCGACATTCCTATTGTAATTTTAATTGACAGTTTTGCTAATTAGCAAGTTGATCAATACTCCAGAAACTGTTTTTAAAGAAGACTGAGTGATGATACATACAGATCATGTGCTTCATGTTAAACTAGTGTTGATCATAACAATATAGCTCCACACAATAGTTTAAATGTGGAAAGATTAAATCACTCTCTGGCACCAAAGAAATAAAATCATAATTACCTTACAGCAGTTAGATGTGTTCTGGTATGATCATCCTCAGATAACTCAGGTATGAGACTTAAATGTGATATTTGAACAGCCGCCCACCCAATTTGGAATATCACTATGAATGCCGCAAAATAGTACATTTGAGCCCATTTATGAGCAGTGGAGCAACCAATACATTCAGAAAATATGAATGGAAATGATGCTAAGACACAGCAAGTACCTGAAAGTAGTGGCTAATGTTACTTTATTTAAACTCAATCACATAATAGAAATAATAACAAGACTTGTTACATAATTAATATAATTATTGTTTTGCTTATTTTGATGGGACAAGCAGGACAGCAACCTGATGTTAAGCAACAATCTAATATAATATAATCTTGGTGTCTTCAAATCGAGAGTGAATCGGTTTCTTCTAGGTAAACACGCTCCATCGTAGACCGCATCGTCGCTTAACATCAGGCGAGATGGCGGTCAAGTGAAAATCTAGAAAAGTTAATAAAAAATATTTCCCTATAACAGCAGAGGTATGCAATTATCTGAACGTAAAGAAATCAAAAATATGCCTAGCACTACACTGAGCCCATCATCGAGAGAAAAATGATGATTTATCTATTTGCCTTGTGACTTCACGGGATGAATTACCAATCAAACCCGAACACAGTTTCCACATTACATTGAGGTCTATATAAAGTACACAGTATTAAGTTCTTTGTTGGTAATTTTGAGAACTCACCAAACAAATGCCAGATTTTTCTTCTCCCATACCTGGCACTGAGCAAGGTATCAGTATGATCCGAGTGATATCCCACAAAAGGTGTAGCTAAGGCATCCACAACTTGACCAATTAACATTAGGTTCCCTGATTGAGATGCTGTAAATTCTAGAACTAGGTGAAAAAACACCAAAAAGTATGTGAACCACAAACTTGCACACACATCATTGAGTACATGACCAATTCCAAATGCTAGTTGGAGTTTTAAGCTATTCGATATGTCCACAAACTCATTATCCATTTTGGTAGCAGTTGTATTACATACGCAGATTTAATAATATCTATTTTTACATAGTTAAACTTTGTAAAAATATTTAAATTTTAAATAGTCGACGCAACCATAGACGACAACAAAAAGCGCCACACTAATTGACAATGACAACTTGACTCTTGACTTGACTATTGACTAATGACTGCCTTGACTGCTTGACATTTTGACACTAATAGAGGTGGGCGTTAATTCAACGAACTGTTTTTTTTCAACAGTTTTTCGTTGATCAATTTATTAGCAGCTTTGCATTAATGTGCATAACAGTTAACACGTCAACAGGTTTGCGCAAACAGTTGAGATATCAACTAGATTGCATATAATAATTAGTTGAAGCATTAAAAGTTTTGTACAAAACTGTTGAAGCATCAACTGGATTGTTAAAACCGGTTTGCAAAAAAACTGTTGCAGCATCGACTGTTTTGCACATTATTAGTATTTAGTATTTCTGGTAACATTCGCTTTAGCCAAAGACAATACCCATTTGGCTGATCGTACGACTCTCCCTCCGTAGCGTTTTATAAGCATAATTGCACATTTGCCATTTTCACCTGTTGCGAGTTCGGTCAGTCAGGTTTTCGAATCCGGCGAGATAGCGCTGGCAAAAAAAACCACGAAAAAGTTAATAAATTTATTTACTTGTGAAATGTTATACCGTCCTTTGTAAATCAGGCTGTCGTGCTATTCTTTCCGTACCATTTCATTGAGCAGCAACCCATATTTTATACTTTTTTTGCCAGCGCTATCGCGTCTGCGAAGCCGGCGCTTCCAACACATTTCATGTATGATAACTAGTATCCCAACGAAAGTATGTATTACAATTTCAGATCAAGGTCGAAAGTTTACACTGTTGACTTTTTAAAACGGATAAATTAAAAGTTACTTTTTCCGAAAAGATTAAAAGTGAAAACATTATTAAATAACATTGATATTAGATCGCAACAGTACAGTTCTCCATTTTATCGATGTTGTTTTATCGTAGTACCATATCACTACTTTGTTACACAAAACACGTTACACGGGTGTTCAGTTAATTACGAGCACAGTATTATACCTCGCCCTGCGCCCCTGCTGGTGAACTGTGTTTTTTGAGCTAAATTCGAGTCGTGGACGATCAACTAGGTATTTGTACTGTAGCTTAAGCTCATACCAATGAATGTAGAGGTCAACATTAGAGTAACCGGGATCGCTTGCTTTATTATTACAAGAGCACGTATGGTAATGAAAGAATTAAATTGCAAATATAAAAAATAAGAATTGCACAAATTTTAACTATAGAAATATATTTTGTTTACAAAAAAATTCCTATTTGAGTATTGACAGCCATAGGAGCTCTTTTATATACATGTTATATTACGATAATGAAATATCAGTGTACAATTATTTACCTTTATTGTTGTATGTTTTTTATCGACATTAAGGTACTTACCACACATTAATAGAACCTGTCACGAAATATGAAACTTGCATTTCACATCCATTGCAAAAAGTTTTGGTTGTAATAGTAATACATTACTGTTTTATCACGGCACTTACACCTTACACTACGTAAACACACAAAATGAGACCTATTTTCATCACAGTACTTACACTATAATCTATAACACAACATATTTATCCATTTTATGCGAAATATATATAAAATAATTTAATAAAATATTTTCGAAGAAATAAATTATTTCTAACTACATTATCAAATAAAAACAATAAAACGAAAAGAAAAAGCGCGCGGACGCATTTTTTTTTTTTTTTCTTTATGAGTAGCGATAACGAAAATTATTTTCGAAACACCAATACTGCCAAAAATTACCAGTTTTCATAAAACGCCAACTGGTCATAACATAAGGCCTCAAAGCCTCAATAGTGCCTAAATGGCAGGAACCTGCCACATAAATATGGTGACACTTGACACTGAGGAGTGTAATCTGTGGTTTTTTGTAGGGATGTAGATTGATGGAAAACAATCGTTTAAATAAAAGTCGATCTTTCTTTACTCAAAATTAATCGATTTCTCAAAATCTACATTAATGAAAAACTCGATTTCTACGAAAAAATCGATTTTTGTGCTATTTAGAACTACATGGTTTTCACATGAAAATTACATATAAATAAATAAATATTGGTGAACAATTCACACACAACACCATCTGACCCTAAACTAAATAAAACATGTACTATGGCGGCCCGATAGCTGACATAAAACTTATGTAGTTGTAAATACATGCGCATTATGCACAAAATCACCCAGGCACATTACAAATATTGGAATTCACCATACAAATAAATTACACAAAAAACATATAAACAACTAAAAACAAATAAAAATTTGCACTGGTGGGATACGAAGCTACGACCCGCGGCAGAGTTTTTTTTGATAAAGAGTGACGGACATGTGCCTGATGATAAGCAACATTCTTGCCACATAACAGCACAGTGACACGCAGCTATTAGAACATGAAGAATCATTACCTAATACTGCACTGCGCTCGTAACCCAGAAATCTAAGATTTTATACAGCGTGGCGCTTTGGTGCCGACATTAAATGAAACCACATATCACACATCATATTTTTAGGCATTCTGTAAAATTAAATTTCGTGTATCGTTGTTATTCACTGAGTTATTTGCAATTTTCAAAAAATTCCAAATCAGAGCAACCTGTATCTAAAAATGTAAGTCACGAGGTCATTAGGTTGCAGACCTCAGATCCATATGTTTATCAATGAAAATCAGGCGCAAGGCAAATACAATAGAAAGAGATAAGACAACACATGCGTTTGTGTGCGAGTTAATGAAATGCAGAGAGGATGTGCTCCTCTAATTTTTTGTCTATCTCCTTCTCTGCTTCTCTCCACTAGTTGACGGTTGACCGTTGTCCTTGACATATCTCGCGCTAAAACTTTAATTGTAAATATCTAATTTACTGTTTTAAATCGTTAGCTAGGTAGTTAAGTAATTTAATTATTCGCGAAAAAGACTTACGCATTATTTTTGTCGTTTATTTAGTGTAATTTATTGTACGAGTCAGTGTCAATTAGATACCGCGATAAAGACGCCTTTTTGTTATGTACTTTTGTGTTGTGATTTTGTTTTGTGAGTAGTTATTTAATTGGTGTTGTGGAACTCCATAGTATGCAGACATGACTTTAGTTTACACAGAAACCCATCAAATAGCTGCCTTTGCGATAACGATTTGTCGCCCAAAGCAAGTTCATCGACAAAGTGCAAGTTTCCCACAGCATCACAGATTTCGGCTTCACCTGGACACTTATTGGGAAGCATTCGTTTTCATTTTCATTTTTAATAAGGTTTAGTGTTCGCGAAAGTGGCGGTCACGTAGACCATTTTAAAAATGCAGATCAAAAAGTTTCGCTCCGATGTTTGTACCTACCTAAAATTTCAAAGGATTACCCGACGCAGTGCCGCGCCGGAGTAGGCGCGGTGTTGCCGCTCCGTGCGAGTGCGTAGAGGCATGTAGAGGTAGAGGTGTATAGGTACTTACAACTATCCCTACAACTAATAGGTACCTAGTTACTGTTTTTAAGGCATTCTTAATTTTATCAAACAAATTTATATTTTATTTGAAAGGGTTTTGTTGGTTAAATTATTTATGAAATTCAAATCTTCAAACCAAACCTATCGCGAGAAGTTGTTTTTATTTTATTTTTAAGAATGTTGTAGGCTAACCAATTCAGCAGGTTTCAGGATTATGGCCTTAGCTGGCTATCTCCTTGCTAGAGAAGGCCCCGAGTTCCACCAGTGGGAATAATGAAAAATGCGAAGTTCCCTTGATATGAGTACTGACAATACGCATCTTATTATTTCAAAGTCAACATTTGGTATGTTTCGCCAAAATTACAATAGGTTAGGTACCTACGCATTTATTTACATTTTGTGTGCTTACTGCTTACCTTTGTTGTTTATTATTGGGTATTCGATTTATTAGTGGTGAACAGATGTTGAATCTGCTGTTTCATGATGTACCTACTCACTCACGTTCTAAATTAATCAGAATTAAATAATTAAAAATTATGTAAACGTATCTGTAGATAGGTACATACGACTCCGCTTGGCGCAGTGGCGGCGGCGGCTGATAGGTACTCGGGGGCTTGCCGCACGAACGAATACTGCCATAGCTTTGTAGTTTCTCTCTCTTTTTTTTCGTTTGACATGATAAGAGATGGCAATAGCAAAGCCAAAGCCGATTTAGTTAGGCTGTAGTAGGCGTGATAGATGCGGCGTTGCCAGCTTTACTTACACGCAACTTACTCACACAACGGAAGTTATTGAATGAATCTAGTGCACATGGTGATTTTCATTCGATCGCTTGATACAATTATTTAGTTTGTTAGAAACTATTTTTTTTTAAATAAGCGAATATTTATTTTTCACTCCTTTTGTATGATTACTGGTCAGTTACCCTACCCGTGTGTTCATTTAATGTCGGCACCATAGCGCCACGCTGTATCTCTAGAGATATAACATCCAGATATATTTTAATATATCTGGAAACATTGCCCTTCAAACCGGAACTCACACACACTTGCTTGCTTGCTTGGCGGTAGAATAACTGGCAAAGGTGTGGTACTTCTCCAGGGGGACTTTGTCAAGAGTCCTACCACTACAGAGACTGTTAGACAGGTATACAGACAGAAGATAGAATTGAAATCAAACTATAAGTTTTAACACCCCTTTTTTTGGCCGGGGTTAAAAAACCTAAAATCAAATTAAAACATGCCATATGTGTCTAGTCCTATTTGACATTATGACTAGATTTTTCGATATCATAATAATATAGTTTTTAATAGTTGCTGGTTTTTCGCATTTCAGTTTTAATATCAACAAATATATTATGTTTTAAAATAATATACTTAATAATATGCAAATTGAAAAACTATAACTATACTGTAGTCTCATAACTTTAAGAAATTAATTTTTTTCGATAACCTTCATGTTCACAACAATAAAATAAAAACTCATGTTGCACATGCCAAGTCCTATTCTACATTTAATTAGAATTAAAATAAAATACTTAAAACAATTATTAAAAATCCTAAACAAATACAACATGGTCTCAAAAACTAAAATATAAAACAATCTTTCGTCAATCTTCAAGTTAAAATTAATAATAACTATTGCCACGAAACCAACGAAAATGTTTGATTAATATCAAAATAAAATACTTAAAACGAGAATTCAAAATCTAAACGACTGCGTGGTCTGAAAAACTAAAATCTTCAACAAATTTTCCATTATTTTCAAAAATCGATTTAAACACGTAATTTTCATAATCGATTCTAAATCGATTATTGTTACTAAAAAAATCGACAATAAAAATCGTTTTTTTTTTAAATAAAAACCGATTAAATCGATTTATAAAATTCGATTATTTTTTAACATCCCTAGTTTTTTGTGTTATTTGATATTTGATCCCGAAACGGTGAAAATTGTTATAAACAAAAAGTTTTTTTACTTTATTTTGTATCATTGAAGTAAATAGTTCATGTCAAAGAGAATGTAATATACTACCTACGTTCATGTAAATGAATCCTCCTTTCAAAGTTACGAAAGGATCGGAAAATATCTAGAAGTTTGTACCTATGTAAGGAGCTAAACATTACAAATGGGGACCGGCAGTGTTACAAATTGTTTTGCTATAGTGTTAATATATGTTGCATTTGTTCATGGAGATCAGTTTAGTGAAGAATTATTCATTAAGCCTCTACCGCCGACTCACTTATATTCTTACTTTCAATTCATAACCCTAGTAGAGCACGATTCCTCACGTAAGTAAAGCGAATATTTTCTGATAAGAATTTTACGATAATCTAAATATGTTATCAATGATTATTTGACGTTTTTTTTTCAGATGAGCATTCCAATCTTGCGTCTAGAGCGCTCACTGAAGTGATTTCTTATTTCCAAGTAGAAGAACTACATTTGACTCTAACTGAAGGACAATGGAGGCATGATAAGTGGGGCTACCCTGTGTTAGATGCCGGACCAGGAGCCGAGCTATATGCTTGGTTTTCTCCAGAAGTCATAGATGTTGACACCCAATGGAAAAAACTCAGTGCTACATTATCGGGCTTTTCTGTGCTTCTTTGAACTTCATAGATACTTTTAATACTGTAACTCCTCAAATGCCATTATGGCCTATGGGTGCAGTGAAACCTAGTCAAAATTTCACATCACATTTGAGATATGCCTCACTCCCTAGAGAAATAGTTTGTACTGAAAATTTAACACCATGGAAGAAGTTGTTGCCCTGTGAGTCAAGCCGAGGGTTCTCATCTTTATTAAATTCTAGAATGATCCACAACACCAACTATCATTCAATAGGAGTCCATGTGAGAAATGTTTGTAAAACAAATGAATGTACAGAAACGAATTTAGAGATAAAGCAAACTGTGGCTCTTGTTTATGATCATAAAATAGTTGGTGGAGTCGACTGGTCTTTCAGGAGACTGTTTGGGCAAGGGCTCCCCGGAGCCTGTCCTCTCTCATCTAGTAGCAAAGTGTTTGTTGATGTGACTTCTAATGCCACTCAGCCATTTAAACTGACTCCACAACCCGAATCAATTGTATTGTCTCAGAGAGGGGGCAGTGAAACTACATTGGCCGTCTATGACATAGCAGCTGATAATCAAATGGTGAACATTGCAGCAAAATATGACAGCCAGAATGACATCCCCCTGGCAATTCCACCTCCATTGCACTTCAACAGATATGTTCTCGGATTTGGCAAAGAGTTTGGAGGAATTGTAACGCAGTTAACAAATAACTTTTGGACTCCTATACATGTAGTTGTAATGGAAAATGCTCCTTGGTGGCTTCCAATACAGCTGAGCACCTTGAGGATTAATGGGGAAGCAGAGAGTAAACTAGTTGTTTCTCAGTATTATTCACCAGGGCGGAGTAGGCAGAAGCCTTATCATTTGGAACTGCTATTGAAGTTGCCTCCAAGATCAACAACAACTATCACTATTGATTTTGAATTTGTCTTTCTGAAGTGGCAAGAATATCCTCCGGATGCCAACCATGGTTTCTACATTGGTTCAGCACTAATAACTGCTAACTTGCCTACTGCCAAGAATTACACAGGTATTCCTGTGTCTGGATCTTCATTTGATTCAGTTATTAATGCATCAAAACCATGTAAGTAAAAATCTTAATAGTCAATGTTGAAATGTAAAAGTAATTTGTTGCAAATACTAACTGGATCAGAATGATAGATCAATTTTTATTGTCTAAAAAACCAAACACCAATTCATCAATCATCAATTTTAAAATTGTAATTTTTTATTTACATAAACAGCCTCCACAAACTCCGATGCCTCGGACACACTTGACCAATTTCTATTAAATTTGCTAGAACCAATTAATATGAGTAGGCCAACTAAACACACTATTCCAATTAGACATGATTTTTTATTGTCTAAAAACCAAACACCAATTCATTCATCAATTTTAAAATTGTAATTTTTATTTACATAAACAGCCTAACTCCGAGCTCCATGCCTTTCGTGAAAATGAACACACTTGACCAATTTCTATTAAATTTGCTAGAACCAATTGATGTGAGAGAAAATGTTCTGTTTTTTAATTCATTTGGTGAAACTTATGAGGGCCATCTCATAAGCTTAGAGTATTAATATTTTTTATAAATTAGAAATCAAATCAATAAAAAAAATCACAAATCAAAAAACTCAGAAATACATTTGTATTTCTTAACATCTCATACTCTGTTGTATATATATTTAAATTTTGGTTGAATTTCAAGATGTCTACCATGGGGTGAGCACTAGTATTTAGTAATAATATTATTAAATCAGATTGTAATCTGCCACATGCCATATTTTAAAGTTGAGCCTTTGGTATGAAAGTTGCCTCAATTTAGTATTTTATGAAGTGGAGATGATATTTGTGATTAGCAGTGCCCCACAGTTTTACATGTGTAGTCCCCATTGCTGTAATTTTACCACGATGAACAGTACCCTATATGTTATTCCTGAATATAATCTGTGTGCCAAGTTTCAACCCAATCTGTTACAATGTCATAGACTCATAGAGCAAGAAACAATCAAGCCTCCAAATTTTCACATTTAAAATATTTGTTAGTTGTATGGATTTGAGTTTATTGATTGTATTTATGTGTATTGAATAAAGATTTATCTTCTTTTTTTCAGGGTACCCTGCTGTTTTCCGGACAAATGGTGCAATGGTGTCCCTACCCACTCCAGACTTCAGTATGCCTTACAATGTTATTTGTCTTGCATGTACAGTTGTTGCTCTCGCCTTCGGCCTCTCCACAATATCTGTACTAAAGAACTCATATTGAAACCTTTAAGCACACCTGTGTCATTAATGCAGAAAGCTATGAATTTATTTAAAAAGAAAAAAGAATAAATTTGCTGTTGTATATAGCCAAAGATTAGACTGAATAAATTTGATTCTTTTTACAGAATTGTAATTTATTTTATTTAAGGATCATAAAATTGTCTTTTGTTTGCTCGGGTACACTTCGGCTGTCCTGAGTTCACCCTTTCACCTCAGATTGTCAACCGATCTCAGTGGCGTGCCTTAGGAGAAGCCTTAGTACAGCTGTAAAATATAGTTAGTGAGTCTGAGTATGATGATGAATTTAGGTACAGGGCAAATATACGTGATCGTAAAATTGTAAAAACCGTCAGATTATAATCTAACGACGTCAGATTAAAAACTAATCTAACATACCATTAGATTGCAATCTATATCTGTTGACAATTTTACGGCTACATAATATAATTATGTATAAAACGTAGGTACGTAACTAGGAGATTAAAGGTCGAGATCGGAGACATAATCTCCGATCTCGACCTTTAATCTTAGGAGGCGGACCAAACGACGGATTGAAGTGGAACCGGGGTAGGAAAATCGCTGTTAAAAGTTTATCGTATATTTTTCGTAGAGAGTCGGTAGACGTCCAGTTGGGTGGGGGGTGCGGGGGCGGCGGCTCTTTCGCGATAGACGCGATCTTAGACTTGTTGTTTATTCAATTAAGTATGTACATTGTTTCCGTGTCTTCCGTTCTGTGTGTGAACTAAAGATTAAGGAGATTAAAGGTCGAGATCGGAGATTATGTCTCCTTAGTAGTGGTAGGACTCTTTGCAGAGTCCGCCTGGGAAATACCACACCTTTGCCAGTTATTATACCGCCAAGCAGTAATGTGCAAACATGTGTTCCGGTTTGAAGAGCAATGTTTCCAGAGAAATCACTGGGCTAAGAGATAAATCACCTTATATCTCCGGTGACGAGCGCAGTGCAGTGCTAGGTAATGATTTGTATTATTCATGTTCTAATAACTGTGCTGTTATGGGGAGGCATGTTGGTTACCATCAGGCACATGTCCTGCTCGTTTTGTCAGAGACGAGACGATCTTAGCATTCCATGGATTCACCGTGCGGGTGCCGGGTCCATCGTGTGGCAGAGAGAGAAAAACTCGAGTAGTTCCCGAGACTTGTGACTCGGGCGTAGGTTTAAGGGGCCCCTTTCTGACGTAAAAATAAATAACGGAATGTGTAATACTAGCAGCGCCCCGCGGTGTTACCCGCGTGGTTCCCGTTCCCGTCGATCCCATTATTTTTCCGGAAATGAAAAAGTAGCTCATGTTTTCTTCCAGACTATAATCTATCTCTGTATATAAAAACGTTATGTTGGTTTGTGTACGCTTCAAAAACTCAAAAAGTTCTGCACCGATCGAGCTGAAATTTTAGAATGACGTATAATCCGCATCCGATTAAAACCCCCACAAATTTCTCTTGCATGGCCAGGGTCAGGGTCGCGACGTCATTTTCGCACTCCCGACAACGTTCCTGACCCTTGCCACCGCCCTTGCCGACCAGTTCGCATTAGTATGCCCGCATTTAACTCTAGTGACGCGCTGGAAATCAGTGGCGCGTCACCTCCTCGGAGGCCTATCCCTAGGCGGGGTGCCGGACGGCACTAAACGTCCGATACGCCAGGCCCTCCAGTGAAGACGGGATGTGAGCCCAGAGTCGCAATCTCCAGGCTCGCCCACGTGTCCGCTTGCTCCTCAGTGGAGGAGCGAGAGGCTTCCAACTCTCGCTACTCTAACTCACACACCCTCTCACTGTCAAGCATCACGGCGCAGATGGTCGGCAACGAGAGGTCCGCCCTCACCACCGCGGCTTGGGATAACCGCGCCTCTATGGCCTCCTCTGTGGCCGCACCGTGGCCTTGTCTTCCACTGAGCACTCTGCTAATCAGAATGCTCGTGGAGGACCCTCAGCTGGAAGACTTAGAAATTTTACTTGGCCGATATGTCAGCCGAGTAACCTTTCCAAGTCTTCCAGTCCCTCTCCTCAACCTCTACACGCGCTGCTAAAGGGGGTGAGAAGCGCGTGTAAAAGTTTCCAGCCCCGGTCGGGATTCGCCATCACACAATAAGATGCCATCGAGGCAAGTTGTTGTGTGTTGCTCAGGGTGCACCATGTGGAGGTTTCGAGCCACGCACCCCGGTCATCTGTCCATCTAGTGGGAGGCCGTCCAACACTGCGCCTTCCGTTATATAGGGATCTTTGATAAGGATGGCTAAAATCTAATTTCACTTAATTTTACCGCTTTTGCCAACAAAGAAGTTCAACTTTAGTCCACGATATTATTGACTTTGATTAAGATTGAGGTATTGACATCTAAAATGTGTCACGAACGCTGCTTTACTTTTATTTTAGAGGATATTTTGAAATCAATTTAAAACATAATTAATTTATTATTAATGTCATATAATAATTTAATTTGATAGATCTTACTGTTAAAATGGTAATGGAAGATGATATAAAGTAAGTAAACTGTGTATAATTATTATAATTAAACCAGTCTTCGTGGTCTGTTTGTTTTAAAATTTAAAGTAGCCTATGTGCATGCCCGCCGCTAGCTGTTTCGTTGGCTGCGTGCAATACCGATTATGCTACCCTATGCGTACTGAAGTCGCAGGGCGACCTTTGGGTTCTGGCACCACCATTGAGAGGAGATAACTTTATTGTCCTATGGAAGTCAACAGAGTTGTGAGGAGTCAAAATGGGAAGTACCTAGTCATCTGACCACGACACAATATCCAATGCTGCTATCAGATGCCGAATGCCGATAATGAGTTTGGGAGTGTCTGACCCTGCTGTTCAATGACATTCTCCGAAATGGACACTTAATAACTCAATACGGAAAACTGGCAAGGTAAATAATAGGTACCTACTACCAAAAACTGCCGAGGAAAGACGACAGTTGCAGACAGTCGACAGATTTCTGATATTGAAAAGGCTTTTGACAGGGTGTGGCATGAAGGTCTCATCTCTGATGCGAACGACGCCGCAACATGCTTTAATCAGAGTCGTAGTGTAATTACGTCGTTATTTGCTGATCGCCGGTTCTTTGTATCCATTGAAAACGTCAGTTCCTTACAAGCCGATTGCAGCGGAAGTATCTACTGGAGGAGAGCTGCGTATCACCGCTCTTAAACTCCTTTTTAACAAACGATATCCCACTCGTAGAGGAAGAATCCCTCTTACCAGGTGAAAGAGGCGCGTTCCGCGGTCCTGGCTCTCTTTGCCGATAACAGCGCGTACATAACATCTTCATGCAGCCCATTAATCGCAGTAAATAGAGCACAGAAGCTTCTTCATTCACAGCCATGGTGACCTGACAGATGGCGTAGCGATGTTATGTTTCGAAAGACAGCTGCACTACAAACAAACCCTAAATTGAATACTTACCTCTAAGTATACCTACCACTATCACTACAACTTCGAGTATAGGACGTGGGGTGGGAACGTGCAGTTAACCTGTGTCCAGTACCTGGGCGTCCACATCGACGCAGACTTGACTGGCTCTCAAACCAGCTACGCAGTCTAGAAAGCTAAGGCGGCTCGAGCATTGTTATCCGGACATCGGTTCCAAGCTGCCGCTGCGAACCAAACTCGACTTATACTAATAATAGACCTACACCCGTACGCGTCTAACCTATAGTACGCTAACGGCTGTAATGATTAGCCAGACCGACACCAGATCGATCCAAAATAGATCGCAGATTCCAGTGACTCACGATCCGGGAGCATGAGGCATGAATCATGGATCGTGTTGTCAGACGAATTTAACTTTTCTTCCAATTCCGACGCGTCGTACCGACACGTTTTAACCGATCCACACTGATCCGCCTAAGTACACCACAGTTGAACTTTCGGTCGCTATGGAGTCACAAGTGCAGCAACAATGTCTATACCGAGCGTGCAGAGAGACTGCGTGCTGATAACAAAAACCGACATCTGGCGGATCGCTCGCGGTAGGAGCGCGCGCTCTTGCCGCGCCGTTTGGATCGCACAAGTCAAGTACACATCAAACGTTCCTATGGAGTGCGGTCCTGCCGCCCGCGATCGGAGTGGGTTGGATCGTCTGGCGTGGATCTGGCTATTCGCTTCCGGTACGGCCAGTCTGCAAAGTAAACTTAAAAGTAGAGAAAATATCACCCTAAGGGTGACTTCTGCGCTGGCTGGTACATACTCGGGATTTTAAACACAAAATCGAGACGGTGAAGGAGTTCGTAGTTCGTTTGGCAACTAGCGGTAGGTTTGACCGCTACTAGACCATGGGCGAAACCCACATCTACAGATCAACACTCTACATTATCACATTTACCCTGGTGTTCTTCAGACGCCCGGCCCCGTTCATACCATGGGCGAAACCCACGACTCGACACCGCTGCCTCACGGGTGGGAGGATTATGATAGTGACTTGAATTACGTGACTCGCTCAATTTCAATTTGCCATCCCTGGACGTGCCTCTCGCTTGCAGTGCACGTTTGGTTGCTTGCGGCCCCATGTGTTTATTTTAAAACCTCCTTATTTACTCAGTTATAGTCTGGATTAGCACAATGGCTAGTTACTTTTTATCCCGGAAGAGTGGACAATTAGTGAGTAAATATCGAAAGAATGTGCTAGGAGTATATAACCATGTAGGTACAGTAATACCCCGTACCTACTTACGCGTTCTGACCATGCGATAGTCGTGTAATGTAAGCTGAATTTGCGTAAGTCGTGGTTCAGTTTTGCACACGGATGGGTAGGTATCAAGTTTGTGTAGGTACCTAATGGGATGGGGACCCAGGATCTAAAGAAAACAATAGTTATTGTGAATTGCATATTTTATGTCATTCCAGGGACAAAGCAGCTCCGTGTCTTTGTTACAAAGAAACATGTAAGAATTGTCCAAATGGGTTTGAAAAAGTTTTAGAACTGAAAGATGCTGGTCTTGTGATATACCGCCATTCGATTAAACCTACCGATGTAAGTTCATAAATATATTTACTTTAAATAAATTATCACCAATATTATAAAAACCTTACGCCTGAATGTGTTCGTTTAATCTAATGCATCATATTTATCTCCCATTACAATAAAACCCACTTTATAAACTAGAAACAATAATTCACAAATACAGTAGGTAGGTAATTAAACTTAGAATTAAAAAAAAATTCAACAAAAAGCGATATTTTCGCTAATAGCTATCTATATCTTCCAGATAGAGATAACATACAAGGTAATAAGGTACCCTACCTAGTTCAATGCTGACGTGCCGATTAGGTACACGTACAGTACACCCCGCACGTTACGCGTTGCAGATTTCCAAAGTCAGCGGTTACCATTGGACGAATTGCTTATTTTTCACACTTTTTTAGTTTTTTTTTTTGTATTTCATTAGGTATTAGACCAGAATACTAGAATCGATATTGGTGACGATAAAAATGGATTTATATTTCATAATACCAAGGATGCGGATATTGAGTCAAAGGATTATTTACCAGAAATGGGTATGTTTATCAATGTTGTATAACTTTATAGACAATAAAAACATTAGAAAATAATAGTTCAATTTATTTTATGAAAAATACCTAATTGCTATTTTTAACCCCCGACCAAAAAAAAAGGGGTGTTTATAAGTTTGACGTCGTAGTTTGTCTGTCTGTCCGTCTGTCCGTCTGACCGTCTGTCCGTCTGTCCGTCTGTCCGTCTGTCCGAGCTGAAACGGATGGGACGATTTCGATGCGGTTTTTTTTATTTGAAAGTTAATATTCGTGCGGATGTTCTTAGTTATGTTTGGTTAATATAGATTCAAGATGGCCGCCCCCACAAATGGCGGACAAAATATTTCTTCACAACCTACCTCAATATGGGTATCAAATGAAAGGGCTTGACTAGTAAAATACTATACACTATAAAAAATCTAATCCAAGATGGCCGCCACTACAAAATGGCGAATTATATTATTTTTTTCACTACTACCGCAATACCTATGGGTATCAAACGAAAGGGCTTGACTAGTAGAATACATTGCACTATGACAAATTACAAATCCAAGATGGCCGCTTCCACAAAATGGCAAAATACATTTCTTTTTTCACAACTCCCTTAATATGGGTATCAAATGAAAGGGCTTGACTAGTAGAATGTTGTACAGATAACAAATCTGAGGTAGTCGGAGGTTAGTCAAAATTTTTAATTTTGTTCTTGTTTCAAATGAAATTGTTTACACAAAATATTGACTAGGTAGGTATTAAGTATATGATGCTATGGTTTCAGAAAAACGCGCGATAAAATGTGCACGATGCCGACAAATAGTGGAACAGGCTATAAATATATTACAAAAAGTATCAGCAATAAGTAAAAATGAAATTATAGGAATATGCGATCATTGTAAATTTAAAAGAAATCCGTGTTACGAATGTGAGGGAGCACTTAAGAAATTTTTTGATAGTAAAAGGGAAGTTAAAGTTACTTTTACTGAGGATACAGTTAGAGAGTGGTTACAAAGTGTTCGAAGCGAGTTCAGAGGCTTTGACGAAGTTGAGAAAGAAAGTGATAGAGAACGTTTGAAGGATTATGTTGCAAAAGGTAAACATCCCGTTAAAAACATTTTAAAAGCTCGTTCTGAGGTTCATATTGAACAGTTATGTAATCGAAGTCACGATAAAAATGAACGCCAATTAGAAATCAAAGAACTCTGTCGACAACCTGTCGAACCAAGTTTCAAAATACCATATTCAGTTCAAGTACCGGACAAAATTAAAAAAAAAATCCTTTTTAAATTTGGAGATCAACCAGAAATAGTGGATTCTGTTTTAAAAATACCACTAGATAGAAAAACAAAATCGGCTCAGTGGAAAACAAAAGAACCGCCGACAAACCAGAACGAAGATCTAAAATTTGCAACACCTACAAACAATGAAGAAGCTACTAAAAATTACGGTGGGATTGACGCAACATACCCTCCAATTTCGGAAACACGAGGACGTGCTTATTATGAAGATGATGTTGGCCTAGATCGCTTTCCCAAGCAATATGCACACGATAATGAAAGTATCACGTTAAATGAGGAAGAAATTGTCGATGACAGTAAACCACCTAAAAGTGGCTTTATTTTCTCTTTCCCGAGTAAAAAAAGGAAAGGAGAGCCGTTTTTAAAAGATAAGCAGTTAAAAAGTTCATCTGAACTAATTAGCGATATTCAAAATAGAATTCAAGAGGAAATAAGGCGAAAAGATAGAGAAAATAAAATACGACAAATTAAACAGGAAGAAAAAGATCGAGTTCATCAAGAGAAAATCTGGGTTTCTGAAGAGAACAAGGCTCTTGCAGCTGCTAAAAATCTCGCTGAACAGTTTGGTAACGACGTTCAAAAAGAGTCTCAATTATTTGATACAAGTAATTCATCCATGAAGAATAAAACGCTTGGCACTGCTAGCCAAATATTTGAACAACCTAAATCTCCTTCAGACCAAAAAGACAATAAATCAAAATTACACACGGAAAAAACAGAATTAAATGAATCAAAACTAAGAGCTAAAGGAACAAAATCAGAAAGTTCATATCAGAAAATTAGAAAATCAGAATCAAAACATGATGAAGTGACTGAACTAAGCTCGAAAACAGATCGAAAAAAACTAAACCTGATGATTTGACTGAACTAAAATCTGATCTAACCAGTTTTAAAACAGAGCGAAAGAAAAATAAAGCTGACGAAATGAGTGAGCTAAAATCTGACCTTGTAACCTCTAAAACAGATCGAAAAAAAGTTAAACCTGATGAACTGATTGATCTAAAATCTGATTTAGTCAGTTCTAAACCTAAAGCTGAATCCAAACATCCCAGAGAAGAACAAAAAATTGAGCCAAAACATCGTAAGTATGAACTAGACGGTACCAAACAAAAACCTAAAGGAGAATTAAAAGACGATTGGAAGAAACCCAAAGCGGATTCAAAAATAGACTTGAAGAAATCAAAAGTAGAAACAAACCGGCCTATGCCAGATACAAAAACAGATTTAAAACACTCCAAAACACAAACGAAATCTGATTTGGAAAAATCTAAAACTGTTGAATTAAAACCGGAATCTAAAGATATCAACGACGATGTGAAAACAACACAATCCAAACTTTATGATGGATCAAAAAAAGTCAAAGCCGTTCCAAAACAAGCTGGATCAAAATTAGAACCTACTTTAAAAGAGCGTGATGTAGAAACAAGAAAACAAGAATCACCTACAGGTGGACCCAGAACAAATATGAAATCGCAATACAAAACGAAATCTGAAGAAGCTAATACAGGAAAGAAAGCTGAATCTAAATCTGAACCAAGACAATCGAAATTGAAATTTGACATTAAAGCACTACTTAATTCTAAAGAGCCTAAAGATTTTGACAAACTTGTTAAACTCGGTGACAAAACTTTAAAAAATAAAGAGAAGAAAGACGAAAACAGCGATTTTTTTTCGGAAGGGAAAACACAAAAGAAAATTCAATCTACATTGACAGAAAAAAAACAAAAAGATGAAGGTGAAGATAAAAAAAACAAAGATAAACAAACTACTGAAAAGATGCAAACAGAATACCTCGACGACAATTAGAAGCTGAATTAGCAGCCGCTGAAGAAACAGAAAAGCAAATGAAAGAGAAGAAAGAACTAGAAAAGCCAATGAAAATGCTTGGACCTTCGCAGAATTTAATGACTTTAGATCTAGTAAAATTAACACTAAACCTCGAAGTACAAAAAAAACGCTTTCAGAAATAATGACACTTTCTGAAATGAATTTACATGAAAGGGAACACAAAGTTATAAAATGTCCTAAATGCCCTTTGTGTAATAATTCTAATTTAGAACTAGAATATGAAGCCCGCAAAAAGAGATTATTAGAACAAGAAGTGATGATTAGAGGTCGTGAAATAAGATTAGTACCAGCTTATAAGGCACCAAAGGAAGACGACGATATAAAACCTTTACTATTTCAGATATCATACGATGATAGATTTATTAGTAAAATTATTGAGCCTCCAAAAAAAGAAGTTCCAGTCTTTAAAGAACAACCGGAGGAAAAAAAAGTAACGAAAGTTGAGGTACGTTCTTTCATGATATCTATTATCTATTGACTTATTGAAGACTAATGGCACAGTGTAGGTAGGTACTAAGAACAGTTATTCTTTTTTTGCTGGTTTGAATGTGTGCTTGCGTATCGGGTCGGGCGCCATGTACCCACTGGCACGCAACAGGGGGCTATCGGTAGATCCTATTTTGTTCAGCTAGTACTTTAGCTCACTGTGATCTGTGATTAAATATATCATTAGACGAAGATCTTGATAAATCTAGGAGATATTACTACCTACGAGTATAGTCCGTTCCACGGTGAGGTGTAGAAAATGTAAACAAATCAATGCCGCTCTCAGTATGACAGACCAGCATTTCTCAACCTTTGTTTTAGAAGATAGTTCGTTGTAAGCGTCTCTGTTTGCCGTTTTAGATTGTTTTCGTGTTTTCCTGTTTCAACCTTTTGTCTTATTTCTATTATTTTATCATTATATGTTTATTAAATATGTGGTGCGCATAAGTTTAAAATACAAAAATAACTATATATAATAACTATATCTATACTAATATTATAAAAGCTGAAGAGTTTGTTTGTTTGTTTGTTTGTTTGTTTGTTTGTTTGTTTGAACGCTAGGATCTCGGGAAGTACTGGTCCGAATTGAAAGGTTATTTTCTATTGGATAGTCCATTTATCGAGGAAGGCTTTAGGCTATTAACTCTACTATTACTTGAATCAAAAACAAGAATGTAACAAAATCGGGAAAAAATATTCCCCTTTTGATAGTTTTCGTACGAAACGTATTTCGTACTTTGACATGACACATGACAGCATGTGTCAAAGATTGCGTCATTGAATTTCAACGGGATCCCGATGAGTGCTATATAATATACCACGGGCGAAGCCGGGGCGGGCATCTAGTATATTAATACAAAAATAAATTGGGTGGTTGGTTCGTGGAACACAGTAACATATAAACAGTTTTTATTAATATTAATTATTAAGTACAGCTTTGTTTTGTTACGAGTATGTAGCACGTAAATTCCTTCTTCATTATGTATGTGAAATGACTGACTTTTTCATCATCATCATCATAATCAGCCCACATTCGTCCACTGCTGGACATAGGCCTCTCAATAATACGCCACTCAGCCCGATCCTCGGCTTTACGTTTCCAACCGCTACCAGCTGCCTTACGTATATCGTCACTCCACCTAGTCTCAGGGCGTCCTACACTACGTTTGCCGATTCGTGGTCTCCACTCCAGAACTCGTCTACCCCAACGGTTGCGACAGATATGACCAGCCCTGCCACTTCAGCTTGCTGATGCGCTGAGCTATGTCGGTGACTTTGGTTCTCTGACGGATGACTTCATTACGAATACAATCTCTCAGAGAAACACCAAGCATAGCTCTTTCCATAGCTCGCTCAGCGACTTTGAATTTTCTGGCCTGAACTGACTGACTTTTTAGTAAACTTAAATTTAATGAGCTATATATATAATGGAAGAAGAAGTGGACAAGTTGCGCTGGGATATCATAGGGTTATCAGAAGTCCGTAGACAGGGCGAAGACAGGATAATCCTTGAATCCGGCAACTTGTTCTACTACCGGGATCAACAATCCCAGGGGGGTGTCGGGTTTATCGTCCGCAAGTCTCTCGTCAACAACGTGATAATGATCGAGAGTGTGTCGAATAGGGTTGTATACCTTGTACTTAAAATTAGCGACCGGTATTCATTAAAGGTCATACAAGTATACGCACCGACCTCGACACATCTCGACGAAGAGGTTGAGAGCATGTATGAGGACATCTCCAAAGCCATACATGTCTCGCCAACACATTTCACAGTTGTGATGGGAGACTTCAACGCGAAACTGGGCAAACGTAGCGGTGATGAGATGAGAGTAGGAATTTCGGATATGGGCAGCGGAACCCAAGAGGGCAACGTCTAGCGGATTTCTTGAAAGGGAGAGCCTCTTTATGATGAACTCCTTTTTTCAAGAAACAACCACAAAGAAAGTGGACCTGGATTAGCCCAGATGGTTCCACAAAAATGAGATCGACTTCATTATGACGACTAAACGGCAAATATTCAGCGATGTCTCTGTGATCAGCAAGGTTAAGACCGGCAGCGATCACCGTATTGTAAGAGGCACGCTGAATCTAAACATTAAGTTCGAAAGATCACGTCTAATGAAGTCCACGCTCCGACCAAATTATGCTCAGATCGAAGATCCCGATAACTTTCAACTCGAACTTCAAAATCGCTTCCGAATCCTTAGATGAGTGCGTAACGGCGGACGAAATAAATGACAGGCTAGTGGAAACTGTACATGCTGTTGGCAGAAAATTTTATAAGAGCCGACGCCAAATAGAACCCAAAAACTCTCTGATCAAACTCTAGATCTCATGGCAGTCAGACGAGATATGCGGTTACAGTCTTCGGTCGACATGACGGTATACAGACGGCTCAATAGACAGATCTCTACTTGTGTGCGACGCGACATACGCTGCTTCAATACTTCGAGTATTGAAGAAGCAAGCAATCACAGAACAAAGGCTCGAAAGTGTTCGCAAGAAATCTGTCTCTTGGGCAAAGTCAGCTGACCAAACTGAAGACCGATAGTGGTAGCATCGTCTCGTCGAAGCCAGATTTTGGAGGAGATTGAGAGGTTCTATGAACAGTTATACACCTCTACACAAGCACAACCTGTCGTTAGCATGGCAAAGACCCCAGAGCCAAGCTGACCCGACACTTTACCGAAGATATCTCGGAAGTCAGCCTGTATGAGATTAGGATGGCCTCAAACAACTTAAAAACAACAAGGCACCTGGCGACGACGGAATTACGACGGAGCTTCTGAGACGGGTGGAAAACCGGTACTTAAAGTCCTCCAGAAGCTGTTCGACTCCGTCATACTTAACGGTAATACGCCAGAAGCGTGGAGCAGAAGGTGTGGTGGTGCTCTTCTTCAAAAAAGGTGACAACACCTTGTTGAAGAACTACAGACCCATCTCACTTCTGAGCCACGTTTATAAGTTGTTTTCGAGGGTCATCACAGAATCGTCTCGCACGCAGGTTTGACGACTTCCAGCCACCCGAACAAGCCGGTTTCCGAAAAGGCTATAGTACCATAGACCACATCCATACGCTTCGGCAGATTATACAGAAAACCGAGGGTATAATCGGCCACTATGTATAACGTATGTGGACTATGAGAAAGCCTTCGATTCCATCGAGACCTGGGCGGTGCTTCAGTCTCTCCAGCGATGCCGCATTGACTATCGCTATATCGAAGTGTTGAAGTGTATCTACAGTAAAGCCACAATGTCTGTCCGATTACAGGACCAGTGCAAAACATATCCAGCTACAGAAAGGCGTGAGACAGGGAGATGTTATATCTCCGAAACTGTTCACTGCCGCGCTGGAAGATGTTTTTAAGCTACTGGACTAGAACGGATATGGCATCAATATCAACGGCGAATCCATCACTCACCTTCGGTTTGCCGACGACATAGTCATTGTGGCGGAGTCGCTGGAGGACCTCGGTGCTATGCTCAGGGACCTCAGTAGAGTATCCCAACAGGTAGGTTTGAGGATGAATATGGACAAGACGAAAGTCATGTCAAATGTTCATGTCTCACCTGTACCGGTTATTGTTGGGAATACCACACTCGAAGTTGTTGACGAATACGTCTACCTGGGTCAAAAGATCCAATTAGGTAGATCCAACTTCGACAAAGAGGTCCAACGAAGGATCCAACTCGGATGGGCAGCGTTCGGGAAACGAAAGTGGCCGAGCTCAAAGAGTAAGCAAGCTGAAGTGGCAATGGGCAGGCCACATCGCTCGCAGAACTTGGGGAAGAAAGGTTCTCGAGTGGCGAACGAATCGAAGACGCCGTACGGCCTCCCACTAGATGGACAGATGATCATCGCTGAAACCGCTGGTTGCAGGTTGCGCAGGACCGATCGTTGTGGAAATCTAGGGGAGGCCTATGTTCAGCATCTTGCGGCTGATGACGAAGATGATATATATATCTATGAGACGATCTTCTTAGCATTCCATGAATTCACCGTTTCACCGGGTCCATCGTGTGGCAGAGAGAGAGAGAAATCCCGAGTAGATCCCGAGACTTGTGACTCGGGCGTAGGTTTAAGGAGCCCTTTCTGACGTACCTACATCAACACTCACCTTCACTACTCGTTTTTCTCTCCCTGCCCAGCCAAATCTGATATGAGCCTACTAGCGCAGCTTTAGATACTCGTATATAGCTTTGCTTAGTTTGGGGTCAGATGGTGTTGTGTGTGAATTGTCGACATTCAGATCCGTATCCGTACTTCTTTCACAATCCAGCACATCACTAGTGTAGTTCTTACTACCTGTGTAACTGCCATTGCTATTATTTTGTCTTAATAAAAAGTGGTGTACCTATATAAGTGGTAACCTATATACCATTCCTTGCTATAATTATTGATCTACGTTTTATATTTGAACTAAAAAAGCAATCCAGTCTGAGTATATAGCTATATACGTGGCTCTTATACTTGATTCCGTAACAAACAAATAAGGTAAGTAAAATGACAAAACAAATGGTGGCACTATTCCTACCCATTCTGAGAAGATTCAAATAGTTTTAATATTAAGTGCCCCATTGGATATTTTTTTAACAAGATTGGTAGGTGTAATTCTTTCAAAATGCAATTAATTTCTACTGCGTTAGATGCTGTTGCAATTAATTTTAAAACGTATCGAATACTGGGTAGTGTTTTTTATCTATCCTAATATAAGATTTTTACATCCAAACAAATTTGTTAATGAGCGTTCTGTTTTTACATTTATTATTTTAACATTAAGTTATTGTTCGGCTCGGGTTGTCTTGTCACGCCAATACGCAGATGCAGTGCCTGGTTCTAATCTCACGCCCACCTCTGCCTTTTCGAATTCGTGAGCGTAATGCTGCTAACGGTAAAAGAAAACATCTTGAGCAAACTGGCATGTCCCTAAAAATTTTCGAGGTCAGAGAGGTTTGTCATCCACCACCAACACGGAAGAATTATAGCCCCAGCAAGGAACTTATAGTGGGTTGCTTATGTGAGCAGAGTCCCGCAAATTTACCCGCTTAGATCCCCTTTTCAGTAATTTTCCTTCCATAAAAATAAACTTATACCTATGCGTTCCAGATCATAATCTAACCGTGTTCCGCGTTTAAACCTGAGCCGTTTAGCTGTTCCAACTTGATTGAGCAACGTACATCCAAACTTTTGCACTTATAATAAGTATTATTAGATTTTCTTGCGAATAAATATACATTACCCTGCCACGCTTCGCTGTGGCACATTGTGATTAGATAAAAACAATCCTTGATGCGGATTTGGTGGTTCATTAGGTAAACGTCTTATAATTTACGTGCAAAAAGTAATGGTATCTCATCAGAAACATGCGTATACTTAAGTGAAGTGAGATGATTATATGCCTTGTTTGTTGACTTCAACGACTAAAGAATAGAGATCTAAATGGTCTTAAATGGTCAGTTCTATAATCTATTTATAATAACATAGACTTGTTTTAAATACTTAAAATATGATTTGTTTTTATAATTTATGATGATTATTAAAAGCAGTCTGACTTGGCTGGTTTTAATATCATATTCATATTATATTGAACTTGTCTTTCACTTCACATTTATGTTTTGATGATGAGATTCGCAGTTTGATATATATTTTTTTTTTTTAATTTATTATATACATGGCTTGGCAGTTTGATAAACATAGATTAAATTGCCACTGTTTAAAACCGTATCTACCACATTCTACTATTACTATTTATAACTTTCAAGATAAGTTAATAAATCATTATTTGATCAATACAAATCCAAGTATGTTGTAAGATCACAGTAAAGTAGTATCATATTTGTGAAAAATATCTTAAGACAGTTTTAAAAAAACACTAAGGTTAAACGATTTTTATGTTATGGTAGCACCTTTCATGGTACGGTACATTTTCTACTCCTCTCCGTGGAACGGACTATAGTTACTTTTTTAAATATATAAGTGGAAACACAGTTCTTGAGTGTTTGCTGTAGATTTATCCCATAGTTTTTGTTGTTCTTATTTTATCTGTAGACAGCAGATTCCGTGTTTTTGAAGTAGTCGGCTTATACAACTGTGCTGTATCTGCCCTGCTGTTTTTCTTTGCACCTTCTTTAATACTTACTATAACGGTGCTATCATCTGCATATCCAAAGACATAGGGGCTTTAACAGATCCGTGTGCTGTGCGCGTTTGACGCTTTTTGTTTGAAACGTTGTGAGTTAATGAGTTTGCGTCATCGACATGCGTAATAACAGTACTATAGCTATACCTACAGGTGAAGTATTGTACTACATTAGTGCTGTTTCATATTGAAATTTTAGGTTTAGGGTAGTTTTCACTTCTACTCGTATCGGCAGTCTGTATGACTGCCACTTTTTATTTCTGGAGCAGTAATGTAAAGTTTCAAATCCTTTGAATTAAATTTGGCAATTATAATTCATTTCAATAAACCTCAACAAACAAAACGATTCTGAAAATATTTTGTTCTCCTTCTATGCCAAGAACGCCTAGCACACTCAAAACTTTGCAGCGAGGATCATCCACCAGCAGATTATTCCCGTGAAATTGATGTTCTTATTCCATCATCATCATATCAGGCGAATAAGGTCCTTTGCTAGACGAAGGCCGCCCCCAAAGATCTCCACAAAACCCAGTCATGCGTCGCCCGCATCCAACAATCTATACCTACATAAAAATTAAAGTCTCTGTTTGTAATTTTTAAATAAACAGCTATTCTCTAAATTCAAATGAAAGTAAACACAGTACTTTTGGTGATTTTTATGCGTCACATAAAAATCATCTTTTAAGTTTTTCCCTGACTGTCGGAATTAGCCAAAACAAACACTTCCTCCAACGCGAGGCTCCTATTCCTATCCCTAGATAGGGTACCTACCCTAAACATCCGACGCTCCGGGCCTTCCAAGTGGAGACAGGGTGCGAGCTCGAATGGCTCACCCCCGTGTCCGCTTCCTCCTTCGCGGAGGAGCGAGATGATCTTTCTCCCTCTCTCCCTACTCGATCTTCCTCCGCGCGATGACGGTCCTGCCGAAGGTCGTAACGTAAAGTATACCGACATCTAGCGCAATGTTTCGAATTTGTTATCTTGTGTGTCTATGAAATAATTTGAAAAGTTTGTAACGAAAGATAATTATGCCCTTTTTGTAGCCGTCTTCTCGGTATTGATAGGCTGGCTAGGTATTTGCATTATTCATTAAGTGTCATGTTTAGATGACGATTTTTGGCAACTTCACAGTTATCAACTGTTTGTTAGTGTCGTTGTATTATTTTCGGTATTTTTTGTTATTTTCCTATTTATTTATATAGCAATAATATGGTAATTATGTTTAAATTTCGTTTTTCTGTAGATATACGTTAATTTTGATTGTCGATAAATAAAGACGGTTGCTGGTAGGGGTAAGACTCTTTGGCGAGTCCGTCTCTGGTTACCTTTACCAGTGAAGTTATTTTATCGTTAAAAAGAAATACGCAAACATTACTGTATCCAGTTTGAAGGCCGATTTTCCAGCATAGTAAAGAGATAATGTATATAAGTGCCTACATATATATCTGGACAACGAGCGCAGTGTGTAGCGAGTGTAGTCCTATGCAGTGGTTCAAGCGATGACACGTAGGGATTCCTACGTGTTTGAAAAGCAAAGAAGCACTGTGCTTATGAGTCGCTTACTGTCCAAAGAGGCTGATAGGTTAAATCTACGAGTACAATACTCCATGCTAGACACATCTGTTATGTACGATAATGACTTTATGGTAACCTAGCAACAAATTGTTAGTATCAAGATATCTCATGTTGTGTCATCGGAAGAAACTTTGTATTGTTGTTGCATTCTAAGTGTTTCTTGTAAATATCTCATTATTTGTACATACTATGCTCTATACAGCATATGGGTCTTCTCCTAAATACTCTGTGTATCAGTTGACGTATAATAACTTAGTGGCTACTGATTTAACGTAGAAAAAAGCATGCTATGGGTCCAGATAAATAATTTCATACTCCATAAGTGTAGAAATCTTCGTCCAAAATGCAAGCTTTGCAATCTGGTCAGGCCATGGATGTTCATACGTCCATGGGTCAGGCCAATTATAGTAGATACGTGGGCCTTTGTCATGGAATGATAGACGTTCATCTGTGGAATTGTGTCGGTACAAACTATAAAATCTACTCGGTGGAGACAGAATAATTAACGAACATTAACAAGCATCAAAGCTGATCTCAATGATGAATTCGTTGGGTTAATTATTGCTCGCTGGTTTGACAGATGAATACAATCCTTTAGTGATAACTCATGGAGCATAAAAGTATAAAGATTCACGATGTATGTTTTTGGCATGCTGTATCAGGCTGTACGATGTTGAATCAGTTACTCCGCCGCAACTCGTAGAGGTATCTGACGACGCCGACGGTAGAAGGTAGAACCGTCACAGCATCATAGAAAATGTAACAAACGTTTAAATGCTTAAGTTGATCGGTTAAATGAGCCTGATGGGAATTCGGTGGTGCTGTGGTAGCTTGGCGGTCTAGAAAACAACGTGTTGTTTTAATTGCTGTAGCCACATATTATTTTACTATTGGTGAGGTTGCTAAAGAAGTGTATTCTGTTAAAGGTTTATGATTCTGAACTGAAGGACAAGACAGATCGTGTTAGCGATAGCAAAAGTGTTATAGTAATTTAGTGTAAATCGTTTTTTAAGCAGTTAAGTCAATTTTTGTTTATGATCTGGTGGAGCAAAGTGACTGATAAGGTACCCTTATGCCTGTTGATACAAAGGAAGTTGCTGGATCCAAAGACGACTTTTGTGTTTGTTTTCGTGGGGTTTTTGTTAAGTGTGGGTGTTGATAGGTTTCATCGACAATATGTGCTATACATACTTGATATGCCCTAAAACTACAGCTCACACACTTGGCTAGAGTGGCGGCTTAGTTATGGCATTGACTGTTAACTTATGAGGTACTAACAGACATACGCCTAGTATTCCGACCTAGCGACCGACCCGTCGCGTGGTGCGGTTAGAGATCTTTCTCGTTGTATACTTTACGGCGGCGGCAATGGTACTAAGTTTCACGATTGAGGACTGGAGTCAGAAAAGAAACAAGATAAACAAGATTCTCGTAAAGCGAGCTAGACCACAGTAAAATATATCGTAATTAATGATGCCAATGAGTGTACTGCAGTGATAGCTTAAAACAATTTATTCCTTTCAGTCTTTTCACTGTCTTATTTTATTAGACTGATATAAATAAACGACGATTTTTAAGGAAATATAACTTGAATAATCATATTTTCAGCCTGAAGACGCCTCAAAAGGAGTGATTCATTACGCACTATCTGATCGCAGTTTTATTGAAAAAGGCTGGACTATGTTACCGACAGAAAAAGTAGTACGGAAGGTTCGTTCCTACATCTACTATACCAATCGATACCATACTACATCCTGACGTTTAAGAACTTTGGTGTACTCCGATGAAAAGTTCCATAAACTTATTTCAAAAATAATTTTGCTGTGATGTTTAATTGGATAACGGGACACTCACGTATATACGGTCGGTCAATCCGACTCGAGTTTCGGCGGCGTCCGGCGGCCTTTTTCAAAGCGCCCGTGGCACAAACCAGTCAGCTGCCAAACGGGCAGCCACCGCGCGTGTGCACTGCTTTGAAAAAGCAGCCGCCGGACGCGGCCGAAACTCGAGTCGGATTGACCGACCGTATATACGTGAATGTCCCGTTATCCAATTAAATATGTGTAACAACCACGTTAATTTTAATACTAAAATTGCTGTGATGTATCTTATGTATTGAATCATGCAAAATTAGAGTTGGGTTGAATGTGAGTCTTTTTTCTTTATTCGTACAGCCAGCTTGACGGACATGCAGTCTTTGCTGTCGGGCTGCCCAGCTGCGCTCTTGCGCTGCACGGTCGTTTTACACGTGCGTCTGCCACTTGTTCCGCTATTGATATCTCGCTGCCGCTTGTTGGTATAAAGCCTTATTACATTTAAGGCATTTTACGCTTGACAAAATTGAGTCGCTACTGAATTCAGTGAAGTGTAATAGCATTCATAATAAATAGCTAGGCTATTAAATTCAGAAGTGAGGGTTGCTTTTTGTTGCGTGCTTCCTGAGTTCAGTCGACTAACCTTCCTTCTAAGTTTTCTTCTGAATTCAGCCACTATATTTAGACAAGTGTAATAAGCCATATAGTTTGCCTCGTGGAGTCGTGACCATACTACATTCGGTCGGTTTTCTTTAGATCGTTCGCCAAGTGCGCGACGAATGTATGTAGTTCGCTCGCCTTGTTCAAAGTAACAACTAGGTATATGTGAATGCACTAGGTGCCGATTCACAGTATCGTTCTCTGCGGCCCTTTCAGGCTAATCCTCGCTAGTAGCAGGAGTTCACTTAGCTTTGCGAGGTTCCATTCTTTTTCCTTTGCAGTGCATTCGCAGACTGTTGCAAGGCCGACCAGCCAGCTTGGAAAAAAGTCTGGCGTTAACGGCTCTAGTTTTAAGTGTCTAGTTAAATTCAGCCTCACAACGTAATTTCTGTTTTCAACGGTCCGCTGGAAGAGGTTACGATTCTCTGTTGTTCTTTATCCTGGTTTCGCGCTTTCTTAACCCGTGGAGGCACATCCAGAACTATCAATCGCTGACAATGGTGTCACATTCTCGCCGAAGAAATCAGCCGCCCAGCAAATAGCCGTCAGTAGAAACCCCAACCTCCTCTTTCTCTCCGTCCCGTTCCGTCCAAAATATACACCTCATATCGTAAGAAGCCCCATTTCGGTCTCCTACCTTTCCGTCTTGACCTAATATTCCGTACTCTCCTATGGTGCCCTTCACCTTTTATCCACCTGATCTGACTCTTCTTAAATGCTTTAGCCAAAGGACGCGTGACCCCTCCTCTGTCCTAATGCATGTTCCCATCTCGGCCCTATAGTAGAAAACGTATGCGCCTAAATTTTCTAAGGAGGAAATTGCGAACCTTATCGATCAAGCGCACGACTTACCTAGATTATCGATGAGGTTGCACTCGTAATCTCTGAAATTCATTGACTCTTCTTATCACAAAGGTTCGCTCCCTCCATAGTCTTGGTTCCGCTTTAGACTCTTATAGGCCTGACTATGGATAGTGGACCTTTCTTAAACTAAACTAGAGGAACCTTGAAACAAAGTCACTCGTCACCTACGGGAAACGCTGTCGGTCTAGTATTAGTCTAGTAGTAGTCGGTGATTTCAATAACAAACAAGTTTTCTGGGCTTGCAACATAGTCTTCGTGACCTCATTTAAAACTTGGTTACAGTAAATGATTATGGTAAGTGTATGGAATGCTTTCAGGAATGTTTCGAATAAGGTTCAAATAGACTTTTCAAATGTGCGTAAGTACAGTGAGTTGGTAAGTTTTTTAATAGTATAAAACAGGGGTCTGAAACATGCATCGCGCGGCCCGCGACCAGCCTCCTTGGGGCCCACGACGGTTTTGAATATTTAATATTTCACCATGTGGTCCATGGCTCCCGAAACGTTGCCGACCCCCTGGTATAGAGGTCTATATAAGGGGAGGACATGTACCTGATGGCAAGCAAAATGCCTGCCCATAACAGCACAGTGACACGCACCTATTGGAACATGAAGAGAACATGCGCTTGTCGCCCAGATATATTCAGGATGTCGTCGGTTTATCTCTATGCCCTGTAACTTTACTGAAAAATTGCCCTTCAAACCGGAACAGATGATGTTTGCCCACTTGATGGTAGAATAACTGGCAAAACGCGTGATACTTCCCCAGGGGACTCTGCAAAGAGTACCTACCTACTGCCACTACAAAAGTAAAAACTAGTTGGGCCCTGCGCCTTCTGTACTTTAAAGGTCGGTAGGCTGGAAAAGCTATCTCAGGTCAAGTGCTTTAGGTCTCTTAAATAAAAACTCCGCCTTTACTAAGAGTTGCAAATTGCAATGTAGAACTTTTTTAAATCTGAGTGAAGCTAAAGTTAGCGTGCATTACTTTGGACCAAGCAGTCGCTTACGATCAGGCGAGTTGGTGGTCAAACGTCAAACATAATATTATCTGCTATGAAAAGAAATCAAATTGATCATTTAGTTTCTGAGAACTACTGAACTGAACTACCTACTCTTTCAAATTAATGAATTTTAGAGGTACTAACAAGTACCTATATTTAGCGAAATTTCAAAATATTATTATTCCCAATAATTTAATTACTAAGTAATTAAATCTTGAGTTTCAAACTATGTAGCCACAGACAAACATGTCAGACTTATGACACTCTTCTATTTAAGCTAGACCTTAAAATGATTATGGAAATGGCGATATAGAAGGAGCCGTATGAAAGTACTGTTGTGTGTGTTAGATGAACGTGTACCGCATGCGTCCGGCACATCCTGAGTTCGACTGGTTCAAGCAAAACAGAAACAAGCGCCTCATCACCTACGACACGGGCGAGAGGCTGGCCGAGTTTGACGACGACGGCCGCGGCCGCTGGTTCTACAGGAACCAGAGGATGGCGTTGCAGTATTATGACGCTGAAGGTACATATTACGTTTTAAAGTTTTAATGAAACCTGCATGTCCGTAAATTCATCGTTTGACGTCATTGGCCGGATGAGTTTGGCCACCACGACCACTGGTATGGGTTCTGCAGAACCCACCTGATGGCCCTGTATTATTACGACTCTGTTGGAGTGCGTGCGTGCCACCATCCATCACTGATCATGAATCCATCGCATAATGCGACCAATTGACGATAGGGGCGAGCGGGAATTATGAGTCACTGAATTATAACTTAATGAATCAACCGTTTATTGCATAATACCTACATGGCTGACAAATTTAGCCTGTTAATGGTACAAGGTAAACATTACTGTACTAAACTAGGTAGATAGATATAGATATTTATAAAATCTATTTTGGTCGGGTTAATTTTGATATCAGTATCAAGGTGTTGTATAATGTATAATGCGACCGGAAAATTGAAAAAAAAAAACAGTCAGATCATCATCAGATTACAAACTAATCTAACCTACCGTGAGATTATAATTGGACGGTGTTGACAATTTTACGGTGATATTTATATTTATTATCATAATATATCCAGTAACTTTTTTTACAATTTCTAGCTGTGTTTCTGATGTCACAAGTTGGGTTCATTCGCACTAGTTCCATTGCTTTGTTCCATGATGGAACTACTGCGAATTTTTTTTCGCATTAGTTCCATTTATTCATAAAGATGAAATGATGGAACTACTGCGAATACTCAAATTAGGGCACAATCGCACTAGTTCCATTGCTTTGTTCCATGATGGAACTAGGTACTGCGAAGTTGGGTTTGCCGTCAGGTATTACTTACTACTCGTATTATAGGAACACAAGACTGGGTGTTTCTTCACGAGCATAGTGGTTTCTACTTTATTGGCTGTGGATTGTTAGTGTTTGTAGTTTGATAAGGGTAATAATTACAGAAATAAACGCGCAGCAACGGTTCGTCGTTTTTAGCAACGGTGAGCCGGACGAGCGAGGCCGATCTCGACCTTACACCGTGCTCGCCACATTCGACTATCTGGGGAACGGCATCGTGTTTGATCACGGTGGAAAAATAAGGTCAATATACACAAAATTAAAGTAAAGATTTACTACGATAACATGGCCCGCCCCTCCAAATTTCTGTTTTAATGTGTGCAGTCACATCCTTACGAAAGAGTTTGTATGTAGTTGTCATTGTTTGTATGTAGTTGTAATTATTCGTCTGCAGTAGCAGTACGCACACATGCGTGGTGGTGCGTTGTATTTCCTTTCACAAATACTTTCAAACGTTTTGAATTCTGGAGGGGCGGGTCATGTTATCGTAGTATATCTATACCTATTCCAAATTAATGACACGAAGAAAAACATTTTAAGTTTATGACTTTATGTAGGTGTTCATTTAAAAATGTAATTTGGCATGGGTAGCTTGACAGCTGCGTGTTTCACGTTTGCCTGTTTGGGAGACTTTAAAATTTATTTTAAAACCGCTAGAAGCACATTGAATCCCTTTATTTCAAAAACCTAAAAATGTAAGCTTTATGCTGTGCCCATAAATGTATGTTTACGGAATGGGGTCTACTTGAACCGCACCGGTTTTAATACAATGTTTTTCTTAAATCCAGTGGTGATGAGAAACTTGTACATCTGCCCTTAGAAATAATATTCACGAGGTGCTAGCGGGATTTGATCCTACGACCTTACGATTGTGATTCGGGCATTCCCGTCACTAGGGCGCCACAGATTAACACAATATCTACTTTAAAATTTAAAAAACCTGTAGGTACTACTCCAATACAGGTTTTTGGATTTTTTTTAATTTTAGAGAAAAAACTGATTTTGATCTTAGCATAACGTTTATTATTTCAGGTTGAAATATAATCAAACCGAAGGAGTTGTTCTAGATAGAAGTATCGGACCAGCATCACATTGGAAGTGGCATACTTTGAACGACCCCCCTGTACTTCAGCAGGTTATGATCGATACCCATATGTCACATAAAGATCCAAAAATACTCAAAATGGGTACATCACAAGATAAATCTCGTCGACCAGACAATGAAGATATGTTGGCTATAGAATTTGATAATTTTGTAAAGGAAAAAAGCAAAAAACTGAAACAAAAGTTTAAACCTTTTCAAATTAGAATGAAGGCTATGAAGATCAATGAACACTTTTCGCTAAAAGTCTTGGATCAGGCCAACGTTTATTTAATTTATCGGGATGGGACTACGAACATAAAATTGAATCTTGGTATGTTGTTGGATCATAAAGAGATTATAGATACAGATACAGCTGAAGTTGGGGAAGTAGCTAACAATATGGAGCGTTTGCCCGCTCGTACGGACAGTCTAGCTGCAATGCAGAAGAGTGTTGCCTACGCTGAACATTTTGAGAAAACTCGAACGGAGCGCGATCGTAGACTGAACCCTCCCGCTCCAGACGCTAGCGTGGATAAGTTGAAGACAGCCACTTCTCGGCCAATGCGCCTCCCGCTGCGTGCAGCACAATCTCTACAGCCACGACTACTACATGCATTTGTCCTAAGTCTAGAAAACCATCCAATCGTAACGTTTACTACGATAATCGTCTTTTTTAAATAAGTACTTAGTGAAATAGTACCTATGACAATCATTTTGTGCATTTTAACAAAGAATTGAAAAATATACGGAGGGTATCTCGGTTGAATATACCTAACCAATGAAGCTCAAAACGGTAGTCGCGTAAACACGTGTATCTGTTGAGAGGTTTGCCAGGTGTAGAAGTTCAGGATGACCTATAGCAAAATTCTAGCTATGATGTGTGGAGATTGCAAATGTTAATGAGAATGTGTGTATTTAATAGTCTCATTCCAAAAGCCAACTTGTCAATATTCCTCATACACAAACTGCTGGACGTATGCATTCTCCCATCATGACTAACGAAGCGCAGTCTCTGAGTTTCAACCTCGCAGTTTGTCAACGAGACCACATAGGTAAGATGTGGTGCGTAGGACTTCTATTTCCCTTTCTCTGTCTCGTTATGCACACGGGCAGTGTAGTTTAGGGATGTTATGGATTTGATATTTCGCATCTGGATACGGATATGGATATAGGAATAAAATTATATCAATTTCGGATTACGGATATCTATGTAATTATTTCGGATTATCCGTTAGTTACGGATACTTTCGTTTACGGATATTAGGTTGAATATACTTCTAATAGTTAAAACTGAGCAGAGGACGACTATAATTAACATAAACCAATTTTGCTGTCTTAACACGTAAAAGTCGATTCTATCCGAAAGTATCCGAACGTTTTGAAACGGATACCGTTACGGTTAAGGATATATTTTTATTTCGGATATCTGATAGTTTCAGTTACGGTTACGGATCTCCATAGGGTGTCCCTGGTGTACCTACACGTGTGTGTTGGCTGTACTATGTGATACCAACCTCCTGCAAACTTTTGGGTTGGCAACCGTCTAACAGTCGTCTTGCCTCACATCTCTCCGCCTGCGCCATTGACAATGATAATTTACTAAATTGCTTGTGAAAAGTAATTCCATGAGTTTCGTGCTAATCCTCTATTAAATAATAAAGCTTTGTAACACAATGTATCATAACACAATTAAAAGTCTAAAATTACTACCCTGGAATGGTGAGTGCGAAAATGGGCCATAATAAAATCTGTTCTTGCGTGTACCTACTCACAAGTGACCAGGCTATACCTGGTGCTTCGCTTCTTTTTAACCGACTTCAAAAAAGGAGGTTTCTCAATTCGACTGTATGTTTGTTTTTTATACGTCAATTCCTTCTTTACCTTTTTCAACTCATTGTTATTTTAATTACTTAATTATTCATTTCTATTCAATGTTTAGTCATCATTTTTAATTTTTATCTAACTTTTTAATTACTAATGTTTTTTATAACTATATATGTATATGACTCTCTGTATTATTGGCTGTCATATGACAGCTTACATACATACGCATATGCTTACATGACATACCTAGTGCTGTATGTGTAGTATTGTGTTTTTGTGTTGTACTTATGACATAATCCTGTACTCATATCGTCATATCATGTCGTACTCAGGAAATGTGGACAAGAGTGATTGATTGAATTCGCCATGGTGAAGAAATTCATATTATAAAAAGAAAAGGGGTCAACATAGATATCGCGCAAAAATTTGCCGTCACAATAGGTATATCTACCGAAACCGACATAATTCACTATCAGCATTTTTTAATTAATTCTTTTTTTTATAATTTCACAGGAAATTTTCCCAAATCGTGTAGAGAATCTCTAGTGATCGAATGGCTGTATACCTACGTCTCTATCGACTTAGTATTTTGTTTTTGCGTAACTCTTGATTGAATGCGTTTAACTGAGATTGTGTCTACCTGCTAAACTGATTCATAATCTTGAAATAGATAAGAAATACTAAGGGTATCTATAAAAACTTATATTGTTGATTTATTATACCGATAATCGATGCATCACTCCGAAGGGACTCTTTTAAAGAAGAATTTATGTTAATTTTGTGTTTTATTTTATGACGACTTATTAATGATTATTATATTTGAAATTTATATAATTTGTACTAGGTATTGTAATAAAACTATGTATTTACTAATTTAGCTATTACCTACACTAGAGTTATCGATTATCTTATTAAAATTTATTCATTATTTTGTTGTCTTTGTTAAGTAACTCGTATCTACGTAGTTAGTATTTGCGTGCCCCACGCGTAGGTAGATACCTAAATAAGCAGGGCACTGACTGAGGAACCTCGTCGGGAACGTGGTTCAACCTGGGCTTCACACTACAACTTGCTTTGGTGGCAGGTGGCAGCCGGGTTGGTGAGGGAAATACTATTCGCGCTCCTCGCCCTACGAACAGCGCACCGTTGTGATTACTTACTCTGTGAGCGCACGTAGTAGTTCGGGGAAAGGAACTGAAAGACTTGGGAAGGTTATTCGGCTGATACTCTATAAATATATCAGCCAAGAAAAAAATCCTAAGTCTTCAAGATGAGCGAGCGAGAGAAAACATTTTTCTTAGATCCTTTTAACAACCCTAAAAGGACCCCGCCTGATTACTGATTAGGTATCTACCAATAACTCTGTATAGTACCTACTTAATGGAACAAAATTCAAGATGCGTCAAATTTGCAGTAAGTACATTTTATATTTACATTATATTACTATTTTATATTACATTACATAGGTAGAATACCTATAGACTACAGGCCGTACAGGATATATATTATAGGATAAATAAATTAGCAAAATGGGTCATAATTATGAATCACCAGGAGACGAAATATCCGTTTTTATTTCCCTTGACACTACCGCTTGGCACTACTGGTAGAGTCATGGGAAATTTTACTTTCCCGTGGCACTACCAGTAGAGCCACAGGTAAAAGCACATTTCCCGTGACACTACACGTCGCTAGTAGTGTCACAGGAAATAATATTTCCGTGACACTACTAGCGAAATAATATTCCCGTGGCACGTGTCTATTTTTCATTGACATTTAAAAATGGCCTTTCCATTAATTTCCATTGAAAAATCAAAATCTCTTTCCGTATCACCCTCTCCAGCTACTGAGCCGGACAAGTTCCAGAAATCTCTATGTATAAAATGTTCTCTCAACCCCATAGTGCAGAATCTTATTATTTTATACTGTTCTATTTCATCCTACCTTAGGTACGGTAGAACGGTATAAAGTATTTAACATGGGCATAAATACAGGCAGAGCTCTACAGGCATGGCATAAGAGTTGTAGTTTTTTTTTTAAGGAGATACTGTAAAAGTTTACTCAAAAACTACTACCGTCCCATCTCGCTCTTGAGTCATGTCTACAAACTGTTTTCGATTTTCTGACTACGAAAAAGCGTTCGACTCTGTTGAAACCTGGGCCGTCTTACGAGTCTTTGTAGCGCTGCCAAGTAGCTGGCGATACGTCGAGGTATTGTAGGGGATTTATGGATGACCGTTCGAGTACAGGACCGGCAGACTAATCATATCCCATTAAAAAGAGAAGTGAGACAGGGGGATGTTATACCCCCGAAACTGTTCACTAATGCTCTAGAAGATATGTTTAAGACACTGAAGTAGAAATCGAAAGGCATATTATGTGTCAACGGAGTATACCTGTCTCACCTACAATTTGCCGATGATATTGTGATCCTGTCAGAATCACTGCAAGAGCTGCAGGAAATGTTGATCAGTTTGACCGATGCTTCACACAAGATAGGTCCTCGGATGAATTTAGACAAAACTAAGATCATGCATAATTTACATGTTACTCTGAGACCTATCCTTGTCGACGGGACGCATCTAGAAGTAGTTCAAGAGTATGCCTATCTTGGTCAGATTCTCCAATCAGGTGGTGCAAACTTTGAGAAAGAGATCGACAGGTGAATTCGATTGGGCTGGGCAGCATTTGGAAGGCTTCGCCTCATCTTCTCGTCGTCTATTCCCTAATGCCTGAAGACAAAAGTCTTCGATCATTGTGTCTTACTTGTGCAGACTTACGGAACCGAGACGTGACCACTCACGGTAAGGCTGGTCCATCGATTTAAGGTCACTCAGCGGGCTATGGAGCGGGCTATGATTGGTGTCTCTTTGAAGGATAGAATCAGAAATGAGCTAACCGACAAAGAACTATACTTAGTGACCGACATAGCCCACAGAATTTGCAAGCTGAAGTGGCAATGGGCTGGCCATATCTGTAGAAGAGACGACCATCGCTGGGGTAGGAAGTTACTGGAGTGGAGACCACGAAACGGCAAGTGTAGAGTAGGACACCCTGCAGCCAGGTGGACCGATGATCTGCGAAAGGTTGGTGGTCGAAAGTGGATGTGCAATGCAGAAGATTTAAGATTTGATTTTTGGCTGAACGGATAGTATCCATTGGCAAGATAAATAAAAAAAATAGCTTCTTATTTCTGATGGTTGGTTTGGTTTGACATTTGACAGATTTGACATGACTACTTGACTGGTTGGTCTTGTGTTTGGACTAGTTTGAAGAGTTTATGAATTTCTTGTTTCTTTTATGATTATTCATTCGGAGCTAATTTTCTCACTGCGCAATGTTTTAAAATGCTCATAAGCTCTTTTGTATGTTTGTAAAATATACCACAATCTAAAGAAGAATAGACGTGATACAATTTATAATGGTGAGTAGTTCGTAGCACAATTCATGTAGTTTG
Source organism: Ectropis grisescens (assembly GCA_017562165.1). Taxonomy (NCBI): domain Eukaryota; kingdom Metazoa; phylum Arthropoda; class Insecta; order Lepidoptera; family Geometridae; genus Ectropis; species Ectropis grisescens. Next base: position 11,731,632 of record CM029771.1, on the reverse strand, counting down.
AGTGTATGCAATAATATGTTGACTTTATCTTTGTGGTTTAGAGTTATCAGGATGATCCCAGCTGCTACGTGGGGTCTTTCCCCAAAGACTTCAGCTACGGACCTTTCGAACAGAACGGAGATGGAGACAACACTTCCTTGCCAGATGATCATAAGCCTAGAATACTATTGATGGGGCTCAGAAGGTAAGTCATGCATGTTGTGTACCTTATTGACACTAAATCTTATTGGACTGTAGTTGTAATCGAAGGAAACAACACTCCAGATTTTGTTGAAAAAAAGAGAGCAATCAGAAATTATTCCTAGTGGCATTAATTTATAATTATTACATGAACTTTCTCACTCTTCTTTTTGTTTCTAGATCTGGTAAATCATCGATACAAAAAGTGGTGTTCCATAAAATGTCACCAAATGAGACGTTATTCCTGGAATCAACAAATAAAATAGTAAAAGACGATATAAACAATAGCAGTTTTGTTCAGTTTCAAATATGGGATTTTCCTGGACAGATTGACTTCTTTGACCCAACATTTGATTCTGACACTATATTTGGAGGATGTGGAGCTCTTGTGTTTGTTATTGATGCACAGGTATGTAATATAAATAATTTTGAAAAGTAGATTTAATTTCTATTAGATAGATAAATAGATATACACTTTATTGACACACCAAAAGAATGGGATACACATATACTTTAAAAACTATAGTGACAAGTTGGCGGCCTTATCGCTAAAAGTGAAATCTTCCAGGCAACCTTAGTGAGTTAATGTGAGAAAAAATAAAAAAAAATAGTATAGTTTTTACATGTCTTGAGTTAGTAAATAAGTATTTTCCTAGATCATGCATCCTAAACATTCCGATAATTATCAGTCAGCCAAATGACACAGTCCACAGAGATTTACAATCAAATAATATACTGATTAAGTGTGAGTCACAAATCTCGCATTATGATTTATACATACATACCCATAATACATATATTATTAGAGCCATAACCCATAATGAAATTAAATTTCAAACTGAAATGTGGATTTGTATTATTAAATTGCATTGAAAAATTTTGGTGTTACTGAACAAGTGAAGGTTCTGTTCTGAATAGGTCAGCCAAATATATAGACATACATCAGAGCTTGAAGAGAGGCTTGTTTTTTGTACTGGACTGAAGAATGATGGATGTTGTTTTTATCTTATTAGCATGAATTAGTACAGAAACAGATGTAATGCTTTCAAATGTGGTACACCACATAAGTACAGTACAAGCTTTGGTTAGTTTGGGTTCAGATGGTGTTGTGTGTGAAATGGTCACCAATATTTATTTATTTGTTGCCCTCACGCATAACATATATTTAAAAAACTAGTAGGATCAAGAAAACATTTCTATTATGTATTATGAATTAAGATTATCTTGACGCTATTGAAATTACCACCAATAATATAACATACAATTAAAATTAAATATACACAAATTCCTTGCTATATAATGACAAAAAAATGTTTATTGCAAATATTTATTTTACAGGATGATTACCAAGATGCACTGGACAAGCTAAATATCACAGTTACGAAGGCATACAAAGTCAACAGTAACATTAAATTTGAAGTGTTCATCCACAAAGTAAGTAGACGTTAGCATTTACAAAAAATGCAAAATGTAATAAACTTTAGTTGAAATCTCCATATTGTCACACTAGTTAACTTATCTCTCATGTCATCTTCACATTTATGCTATGAAGTTTTTTTACACTGTGCCCACTGTGTGCTATATCTGCCCACCACATAAAGTTGAGTTTAGAAAATTACTACAGTAGAACCTCGATAAGTTAAAGTCCAAGAGACACAAAAAATATTTTAAGTTATAGAGGTTTTAAGTTATCAAGGGTTTTGGATTTGGGCTCTGATGGGAAGGGAACATATTATTTTTTGAAGTTATAGAGGTTTTTAAGTTACCTAAAAAGTAGCTTGTGTGCTGTTCTTGAAATTAATCTATTTTAAGCTCTCTCAAGCTCTTAATTTGAGCCTGATCTGTTCAGTTCTTATGATGTGATTGAGCTACAAACATCGTTACACCCACATGTTAAATTACACACAATATTAGTATGGCTAGGATTAAAATACTGGCTAGGCTTGATAAAAAAATGTATAATACTTAAAACTGCATGGCAGAAGTGAAAACTAAAATAATAAATAACTCTTGTATACTGTTGAATAATTTTAATAATTTAGAATAATAATGATTACGTTGATGCGGCTGAACGACTTGTATCCAAGGTCAAGAATAAATTTAAAAAATTGCCAGTCATGGGAACTGCTGAAAACTAAATATATTTGATAGCTCACTTCGGAAACTATGCGGGTGAAACTGGAGGGTGTGGCCATGACCATGGCCATCTAGATCATTTGAGTTTACCCAAAGAGTTCTTTCATTTCTGAGCTTGATGCTGAGCTTCATTCACAACCCCCGAAAAATCTGTGTGTAGTGCACCAAAAGAACTTTTTACTCAAAAAATCAGATTTTTAATTAATTCATTCATTAATATGGTTATTGTTATATTATGAATAATCTGCACTTTAGATAATTAGTAGGCATAAAAACAAAGTTAAAAGGTCATATCATTCTCTCTTAGTACAAACATATCTCTGGTGTTGATAAACGGAATGGTTGGTTCCAATCATTCAATTAGAGATAATGATGTGCAATGATTCATTCTGACATTCTGTGTAATATAATACCTAAAGGTACAAATGTGATGATTTGTGAATTCCTATCATGCAATAAGCATTGTAGGACATCCTGTGAATGACTGTAATGTTCATTAATGTAATACAGTGAATTGTATTAAGATCAGATAGATTTCAACAAACTAATTTCTCACGGTTTAGTCATTAATTGTAATTTTTTTCAGAATGTCAATTATTATTTAATAGTTTGACATTCCTAGGGTTGCCATCTCTTAAAGTTTGGAAACTAGGATAAGACTCATGAAATCCTCGGATTTTACAGCCCAGAACCCGGACATGTCAACAGATTTTAAAACATAATAATCAGTGTAATTTAAATTATTGAAAAGGTTTTAAATCTACTTTTTTATGTATTTTCAGGCTTTTAAAAATTAAATTTAGTTATTTTGGTCATCATTTCGCTGCGTGCAGGCTTAGTGCGTGAGTTATGTGGCCAAACCTAAACTTTAAACACCGGACTACAAATGAGGTCCAGTCCGGACGCTCCCCGGACATCCTCTAAACTAGGACAAATCCAGAGAAACCCGGACTGATGGCAACCCTAGACATTCCCAACATTGTAACGATCAAACTTAAAAGGATGGAATTAAGTTTAAATTTTATAAAATTTGTTTACTCCCTTCTTTCACCTTTCTATGGTCGCCTGGAAGAGATTGTTTAAATATGGTCGCCATTTGCTACTGTATTTTTGGGTTATTATTATTTTTATCTTAAAGTTTCTTTTGATTTTCCTAAGCGCAATAAAGAGGTTATCTATCCAATACTGTGGTAAATTAGGCTAATGATAAAAAAATGAGGTTACTATTATTATATTTACAAGTATTATGCTGATTGAGGCTTTGTTACAAATTATTCACAAGCAGACATAATTATATGTTATTATAATTACCAGCAGACAATATAAGCTTACTCATGGGGTAAGAGTAAGCCCTAACTCTTTGTACTCATACTTGTTATATTTATTGGGAGGAAATGAAGCAGCTCTAAATTGTTTTTTAGTTATTTAGGTTTAAATAAACATAACAGTAAATTACCAGTATTAACATACAACATAACATGATGTGTTGTAAATTTTATGTTTTATAAAAAATTTCATTGTCCTCGAAGCTTAGGTAAGGGGCTTAAAAATGGGCTTTCAGTATACCACGAATATTACAATTAAAATAAATTCGGTCCTTGAACCTTAAGAAGGGTTGTCCAGGAAAAAGAGGTGTTAAGAAGTCTTAAAACATTAAATTGTAAAAATATACCTAAGTTATCTATTTATATGTACTTATTTCTTATAGAACTGCAGCATTGTCACTTCATTCATCGTTTCACTGTTGATGTTCAAAATATGCGAACGAAAAGTTTGACTACACTTTCTTAATAAGAACAGCGAAATTGTAATACATTCCCTGTGTAGGAGAGAAGTAAAAGCTTACTATACTGTGAAGGATTTCTTAAATGACGAATGCTTAAACAAAACAATATAATTTATGTACATACTTGCCTATCAATCCTACTAATATTATACCTCTAAGTGTAAATGTTTGGATATTTGGATGTTTGTTGCTCAGTCACGTCGTAAGACGTAACGTACGAACGGATCGGGCTAAAAATTTAAACGCAGATTATAGTCTGGAAGAACACATAGGCTTTTTATCCCGGAAAATAACGGAAACGGGAGCTATGCGGGTAAAACCACGGGGCACTGCTTGTTTTTAATAATAATATTTGACGTCTAAAGTTATTTTATAAATCTGTATCTGTAATACAGCGGGACGCTCCAATTTTTTTCCAGGTGGACGGTTTAAACGATGACTACAAGATGGAGTCCCAGCGCGACATCCACCACCGCGCGAACGAGGACCTGGCGGAGGGCGGGCTGGAGCACGTGCACCTCTCGTTCCACCTCACCTCCATCTACGACCACTCCATCTTCGAGGCGTTCAGCAAGGTCGTGCAGAAGCTCATCCCGCAGCTGCCCACGCTCGAAAACCTGCTCAACATCCTCATATCTGTATGTTTTTTCTTAACTTTAATAGGTTCGCACTTGACTACCGTGATTCAGTGTTCGTCTTTTTATGTAATTTTGAACTCCGACGTAAAAAAGACGAGGTGTTATAATTTTAACGTGTCTCTCTCTCTCTTTCTTTCTTTCTGTGTGTATGTGTGTTGCGTCGTAGCTCCCGAATGCATGAACCGAATATGTTTTTTTTTGTTTGAAAGGTGAATTTCTGCCTTGGTTTGTTAGCTGTTTCATCGAAATCTGTTCAGCCGTGTTAAAGTAGTTCCTCTCTTTAGTTTGTTGAGGTAAGAATCTTAGGCGCAAAATGGGAAAAGTTGCTTTATGTACTAGGAAACATGCGAACATATAACTGTGTGACTTAAAGTTTAAAGCAATTACATTGGGGGCGTTTTTGAAATTTTTAATTTTACGCATATTTGTTTTAAGATACTGAAAAAAATAACTAAACCATAATTATAACCATTTCCAAAAAGTCGAAAGTACGAGTGGGACACATGGTGTTAATTTCGAACAGAATATAGTACAATACGAGTATAATAAACTTTCGGTGTGAAAGCCTGACTCACAATTGATTTTGTTTATCTTATCCATGTATGAAAATATCGTGTCACAATGTTAAGTACTTTTCGGTACGGTTCGAACGATTTTTATGAAATTTTATGTATACCTGTACCTGTGGTGGATATCAGAATAGGTCGTAAAGTACCTTTCAACCTCCAGCTCACGGGAGGGCGTGTTTTGTAAAGCGTTACGGTCCGTCATGGAGTTAATTGTTTTAATAAATAAAATATTTTCGTACAAAAAATTAAACCGACTTCAAAACCACAAATAGGCACTCAAAAGCGAAAAATAAACTAAAATCATTATTATAACCGCTACTCACTCATCTATTTGAAGTCGGTGCCAGCCAAATCTAATAGGTAGTGGATAGATACTACTTACCTGTCCCTACTTACCATGTGCCTACATAGCATCAATCTACTAACTTTTTGACCTGACTGGCACCGACTTCAAATAGATGAGTGAGTAGCGGTTATAATAATGATTTTAGTTTATTTTTCGCTTTTGAGTGCCTATTTGTGGTTTTGAAGTCGGTTTAATTTTTTGTACGAAAATATTTTATTTTACCCTTTTTAGTGTACAAGTACAGAATAAAAAATTTTTGATTAAACCCTGACTACCTCGGATTTGTTATCTGTACAACATTTTACAAGTCAAGCCCTTTAATTTGATACCCATATTAAGGGAGTTGTGAAAACAGAAATGTCTTTCGGCGTTTTGTGGTAGCGGCCATCTTCGATTTCAAATTTGTCATAGTGCAAAGTATTCTACTAGTCAGGCCCTTTTGTTTGATACCCATATTGATGTAGTAATGAAAAATAATAATATAATTCGCCATTTTGTGGTGGCGGCCATTTTGGATTTGAAATTTGTTATAGTGTATGGTATTTTACTAATCAAGTTCTTTCATTTGATACCCAATTTGGGGTAGGTTGTGAAGAAATATTTTGTCCGCCATTTTGTGGAGGCGGCCATCTTAAATCGACATTAACCAAACATAGCTAAAAACATCCACACGGGTATTAACCTTGAAATAAAAAACCGCATCGAAATCGGCCCATCCGTTTGAGCTCTACGGTGCCACAGACAGACGACATCGACGTCAAACTTATGACACCCCTTTTTAACCCCCGACAAAAAAAAGGGGTGTTATAAGTTTGACGTCGATGTCTGTCTGTTTGTCTGTCTGTCGGTCTGTCTGTCTGTCTGTCTGTCTGTCTGTCTGTCTGTGTGTGTCTCTTCTGTCTGTGGCACCGTAGAGCTCAAACGGATGGGCCGATTTCGATGCGGTTTTTTTTATTTGAAAGTTAATATCCGTGCGGGTGTTCTTAGCTATGTTTGGTTAATATCGATTCAAAATGGCCGCCTCCACAAAATGGCGGACAAAATATTTCTTCACAACCTACCTCAATATGGGTATCAAATGAAAGGGCTTGACTAGTAGAGTACTAAACGCTATCACAAATTTCAAATCAGATGGCCGCCACCACAAAATGGCGAATTATATAATATTTTCACTACTACCTCAATATGGGTATCAAATGAAAGGGCTTGATCAGTAGAATACTTTGCACTATGACAAATTTCAAATCCAAGATGGCCGCAACCACAAAATGGCGAATTACATTTCCTTTTTCACAATTCCCTTAATATGGGTAAACAAGCCGGGCATCGGCTTCATCCGATGGCCGTTTAGTTTTTATCTGCTTGTTTAGGCGGGATGATATCAAGTAATAGTAATTCAAAAAGAGAACTTACCAGGGATGCGGGAACAACACAATTCACAATAGAAAGATACTTAGCTGTGATTTTGGTAATGTGTGCGGTGTAGATGTATTAATGTATGAAAAAATGAGTGTTCACAGCTTCGTAAAACGATACAAAATTTATATTTTAAATAAAATGGGCGGATGACTCGCGCGCGGTTGTAGCGGTAAACCAAATCTAAGGAGGTGCTTGTTTTTTTCCGCAAGCTCGCGGTGGCGCTAGCGTCATCGGCCATAGATGCATAGATATTTATATCATTATCTATGGGTAGAACATATTTAAATTAATAGCGCTAATTGGCGCGACTATGCACCCGGCCTTGAAAGTATGCAACTTTCAAAATAAATTATATTGCGAAACAAACAGAAAATCATTAATGCGAAATATAGGCAACTATTTGGCTTAACTTACCTATATTTTATGTAAATGAGACTAAACTATAATAAAACGTGAAATACCTATTATTATGAAATTATTACTGAGTTGGTAATGGACAAAGGCGCACTAAAGATCTCTTAAAGAAACCTCTAGTTGTTTTAACAGTTGCAACCCGGATAACTCCATCTGCTCCTGGATGCACTTGAGTGACAATACCTAACTCCCATTGTAAGGGCGGAACTTTATTTTCGTGTTTAACTAGAACAACAGTACCAATTTTAACATTAGATGTAGGTAAATTCCATTTTCGCGGGTTTGTAATGTATTTAAATACTCCAGTGACCATCTATCCCAGAAAGATTGCACTAATCTGTCCAATAACTGATATCTTTCTAATAAGTGCGAAGGGCGATCATCAATTGGTGCTGCTGGTAGGTATTTTAAAGGCGTCAATGTAAGAAAATGAGCGGGTGTGATAGCCAGTGGCTCGCTAGGATCCTGGCTAAGTGTTGAGCACAGCGGGCGAGAATTTATTATATTTTCTATTTGACAAAGAATGGTATTCATTTCTCTAAGGTAAGTATTTGACAACCGACTATGCGATGTAGATGCGTTTTTACTGATTTTATTAGCGGCTCCCATGAGCCGAAATGCGGTGAATTTGGCGGTATAGTTTTAAATTGTATTTTATAATCAGCCAATTCGTAGGCTAAAGCGCTGCGGTATGTATCTGAGGATAAGACATGATATAACTCGTCACAATATGACTTTGCGCCGACGTAGTTGGTAGCATTATCTGTGTGGAGCACCGAAATAGGACCGCGACGTGAGAGAAAACGTTTAAAAGCTGCGATAAATGTTGCGGTACTAAGATCGGATGCCATTTCAATATGAACGGCGCGAGTCGTCATACATATAAATAAACATATATAGGCTTTTTGACTGCGAATCCTCGTCCGCGTTTAAGTGTAATATTCAATGGACCTGCGTAGTCGCAGCCAGTGTGAATAAAAGCCTTTGGAACAACTTGCGTACGCGTATGAGGTAAATCACCCATCAAGGGATATGCAGGTTTAGGTTGAGCGCGGAAACAATAATTACATCTGTCGATCTGCGATCGTACAGTGCGGCGACCGGTTATTATCCAGTAGCGCTGACGTAACAGGCTAAACAAAAGATTGGGACCGGCGTGACAAAACTTGCGGTGATAATGATTCACAATTAAATTAACAATGTGATCTTTGCGCGGCAGTAAATGGGATGTTGCTGATCGAAATTAAGATCGGCATTCCTAAGTCGTCCGCCTACTCTAATTAGATCGTTAGAAATAAAGGGTGCAATTTTGCATGTATTTAGGACATTTTTGTCAGATTTAATGAGTTTAATTTCATTTTAAAATGAACAGATTGAACAAAGGTCAAAATTTTGTTTCTGCAAATTCTAAATCGGTCGCGGAAATTAAATCGTTGCGGGGTAATAATTTTAGAAAGCGATAAATATACACTGCGGTGCGTAAAAGTTTGTTCCATGATGAACAACGTGCGGCTAATCGAGCCAGCAGTGTGGAGTCATCTACTGCATTGGTAGATGTGAGAGCGATTGACTTCGTCTCTGGCACCTCCACTGAAACGTCGGGCTTAAATGGGGTTATAGGCCAGTCCTTCGGGTCTTCTGAACACCATGAAGGGCCGCTAAACCATAGCGGGTGATTTAAAAGTTGTGATGGCAGTAGGCCGCGCGATAAACAATCACTTGGATTAGAAACTCCGGGAATGTGATGGAAATGATTAGCGGGTAATAATTCTTGTATCTTAGATACGCGGTTTGCGACAAATGTTTGAAGGCGGTGCGGAGAGGAGGTTATCCAGTGTAGTGCGATTGTGGAATCGGAAAAAGCGTATATATTTTTAGTAAACAGCGAGGAGAATAAATATCGATGACTGTATGGAGAAGTTTAGCGAGAAGCAGGGCTGCGAGTAGCTCCAACCGCGGCATAGTGACAACCCTGTCGCTCGGGGCCACCTTCGACTTGGCGCATACGAGAGTAGTGCTAGGCACGCCGCGATTGTTCGCGTGTAAATATACGGCGGCTCCGTACGCCTTCTCACTAGCGTCACAAAATCCTAAAATCGAGATTTCGCTGTGTTCGAAAACATTTAAATGGCGGGAAAATTTTATATTTGATAAAGCGGCAATTCCGATTGGAATTGAATCCAAGTACGGACAATATTATCTGGCGGCTGTTCGTCCCAATCGAGTTTTAGAGAACAAATATCTTTTATTAAAATTTTCGCATATACTATTACCGGACCGACCAAACCCATAATGTCCCAAAGACGAGCTATAGTGGAAAGAATATTGCGTTTGGTACATACGCGGTCTGACGGATGGATAGTATAGGTAAACAAGTCGCTAGCGGGAAGCCATTGCATACCGAGGATTTTTAGCGATTCGTCCTTATCTAACGCGACGGGATCTGTCAAGCGGTGCGATTCAGGGATAGTCGAGAGCACTTCGTGCGAGTTGCTCGACCACTTTAATAAGTCAAACCCACCTGCCTTAAACAATTCAATCAATTGTTGCGATGACTTCGCGGCCACGTCCGTATTCTGGAACGAACTGGCAATATCGTCAACATAAAGATCGCGTATCGCTAGTTCAGCGGCAAGCGGAAAAATTTCCTTTCTTGGTTAATTAGTTCTCGTACCGTACGATTTGCCAAAATGGACTAGAACATAATCCAAAACTTACACATTGGAAAGCATAACATCTAATAGGCTCGCGGGGGTCAAAGCGGTAAAGAATTTGTTGATATGAATAGTCGCGGGTTAAAATTCTTAAAACATTTGACGAATATCTGCGGTGACAGCGATTTCAAATAGTCTAAAGTTTAATAATATAACGAGTAAATCGTTCTGTAGCGGCGGTCCGGTATGTAAGATATCATTAAGCGATGTGCCATTATCGGTAGCTTGGTTAGCTTTTAGTACGATGCGTAACTTCGACGAAGTTTTATCGTCGCGAATCACTCCATGGTGCGGCAAAACGAAACTGTCACCGTTGGTTTTGGCTCTGGGACTTCAATAAGATATCCTTCAGAAATATAATTACGGATAACTTCGTCATAGCGTGTTTTAAAATCGGGCTGTTTTTGAAATTTGCGTTCTAATTGTAAAAACTGTTGTCGGGCGGTTTTAATGAGTCACCTAAACTGCTAGGGCTCTGTTTAAAAGGAAGGCTAACAATAAATCTCCCAGTCTCGTCGCGGGTAGTTGTAGCTTTATAAAATTTTCACATTCTTGATCGTCCGATGATAAAAAGTTGTTTCCTTTATGTCCTCTAACTTAAAGAACTTTCCGAGATCTTCGTGAATCGATTCTGTGGTAGCGTGATACGATAGGGAATAATCAGTGGGTTCGAAGTCGTTTCTGCTTCCCCATGATCACATAGTCTAATGTAGTCAGAAAAGCGGAGGGTTGACATGGTGAACCCGTGATTTTGCCCGGTAACAAAAGTTCCACGAACAATTGTGCTCCGACCAAAATTTCAATATCAGACGGCGAAGCGAAGTTTTCATCAGCGAGCGGCAAGCCGTCTAAATATTTACATGACGTCACGTCAATTGGTGCGGTAGGTAGTTTTTCAGTAATGCGGGTTAAAACCAAAGTATTCATATTGTAGGTAATATTAGGGTCGACGCGACTGGAAAACGTAATGTCTACCTTTCCACGCGCAACACTAGCGTGGTCGCCGAGACCTTTAATTAAAGTTTTACGAGATAACTGCGAAATATTTAAGCCTAACTTGCGGCAACAAGAAGCGGTAATAAAGTTATTTTGTGAGCCCGGATCGATAATGCATCGGCATGGTATTAAATTATTATACCGGTCGCGAACATTAATACACGCGGTGCCTAATAATATAGTGGTATTAGAAACCTGTGGCGGATTTGAGCGGGAGTTGGTCGTGTCAGCTGATAGATAAGAAACACCACCTTGTTTATACGGCGCGGGAGGCTGCAGCGCGGGCGGCCGCGGCGCGGGAGCGGGAGAGATAATAGCGGTCGAGGGGTGCGAAGTAGACGCGTCCTGCGCCGCCGCGGCCGCCGGAGTATGATTCGAAGGCGCGCGTTGCGGTAGCGGTCCAGGCGGGCCCGTATTCATAGGTTGTTCCGAGAAGTTGCTGCGTTGTAAATGTATTAATGAATGATGTCGAGCACCACATTTCTGACACACCCTTGCACTTTTACAAGCGGTCCACTTATGTTTGGAACTTAAACAATTCGTACATAAATTGTTTTCTTTTACAATTTTGTGTCTTTGATCAAGGAGAGTTCCAAAACACTTTACAATGATATATGTGTTCATGGATGTTATTACACAGAAAACAAGGAACAGTTGAACCATTATTTGACGAATGCGGGTTTAAATATGTATGCGATATTTTAGGAATTGCGGGATTTTAGGTTTTAAATTTTCCTTTGTTGTTGTATTTGTAATAGGGTTAGTGCGCTGAATTATTTTAGCTTGACCTTTGAGAAATTTAATGAAAACATCATAAGTAGGTATATCGATATCTCGGACAAACATCTCGAAAGCCTTGGCTGTATCGCGGTCTAAACGCTTCAAAGCGAAATAAATAAAAATATAATCACTCAGGTTTGGTATCTTTAAATCTTGAAGTGCGGCTATAGATGCGGCATATTTATCAATGAATGATTCTAGATGTATAGCAGTAGCGGGGTTGGGCAAAGGTTTCAGTTCAAATATGGAATCTAGAAATGAGGTAGCGAGGAAGCGTCTGTCCTGGTACTTTAAGACCAAGGCGTTCCAGATGGATTCATAATTAATTGAAGTAGGATTAATTCCTGCGAATACTAACTGCGCCGAACCCTTCAACTTTCCTAAGAGATAGTACAACTTTTCAGAGTCAGTTAGGTCACTGTTATTATGAATCGTGGATTTAAATGTTTCATAAAAAAGATTCCAGTTGTTTACATTTCCATGAAATTCAGGTATTTCGATGGGTGGCAATCTGGGTTTGGAAGCGGATGGTTTTAATTCTTTAATTTGCGGTTTGGAATCGTTTTTTGAATTCAAAAGTTGTTTTCTAACGCGTCTTATCTGACAATATAAATCTTCGAATCCACTCCATACGTTAAAATCTGGTACAAAGGTTGGATCCAGTTCCATATTTAATGAGTTGGCCTCATGAATCGTTTTCATAAAATCGTGACGAATGTCATCAATTGTTTCGAGGCGCAGATGAAACTATCTATGGATTCGGGTGACGAAATGTTACTGGAACTATCGTAAATACGCTGTAAACGCTCAAAATACGCTGCACGACATGTTTCCTGCAAAAGTATATCTTTTCGAAGTGCTTTTGCTTCACGCGCGGAGGCCATCTTTAACTCGCCTACCGAGCGCGGTAGCAATTACGAGTACGTACACACAAGGAAACGTGAATATAATGCGATTTTGTCCAACCAACGTTAATATTATGATTATAATATGATTAAATTGCGATAAAGTTATGCCAAAAGTTGCGGGATGCGAATATATGCGGGGAAATACAAAGAAATAAATGCGAATATCGGTGAGAAAATGGTTCGGGGGTAGGAGGTATAAATTGTGTTGCGAAATAATTTACGTTTTTTGAGGATTAATCCTCACAGGAGGCACCAAAATCTATAAACAAGCCGGGCATCGGCTTCATCCGATGGCCGTTTAGTTTTATCTGCTTGTTTAGGCGGGATGATATCAAGTAATAGTAATTCAAAAAGAGAACTTACCAGGGATGCGGGAACAACACAATTCACAATAGAAAGATACTTAGCTGTGATTTTGGTAATGTGTGCGGTGTAGATGTATTAATGTATGAAAAAATGAGTGTTCACAGCTTCGTAAAACGATACAAAATTTATATTTTAAATAAAATGGGCGGATGACTCGCGCGCGGTTGTAGCGGTAAACCAAATCTAAGGAGGTGCTTGTTTTTTTTCCGCAAGCTCGCGGTGGCGCTAGCGTCATCGGCCATAGATGCATAGATATTTATATCATTATCTATGGGTAGAACATATTTAAATTAATAGCGCTAATTGGCGCGACTAATGGGTATCAAATGAAAGGGCTTGACTAGTAGAATGTTCTACAGATAACAAATCTAAGGTAGTCGGGGGTTAATCAAAATTTTTAATTTTGTTCTTGTTTTGGTCGGGGGTTAAAAACAATTTTTATTAATCCATTTACACAATTTCGTATTGACAGGATCGAGTTTCATAACTTTTGTCGAATCTTCAACTACGTCATCCAGAAAATTGTACGCAAATTTTAGTTTATGGTTCATATTTCAAAAACCACCCGATCGATTTCGATAAGATTTATATGGGACCATTCGGGAAGCATACCCATCCGAACATAAATAAATTTTAAAATCGGTGCAGACGTTCTCGAGAAATCAGGTAACATACATAAAAAAAGGGGTCGAATTGATAACCTCCTCCTTTTTTTGGAAGTAGGTTAAAAAACCGGAATTAAAATTTCTCAAGTTGGCAACTTTTAGATAAAAATAATCACTTTATCTAAAAGTTGGATGTTATATAATGTTGAAACGTTTAGAGAGCATGAGGGGAGCAATTTAAAAATACATTAAGGTGCATTACAATAGGGGGGAGGGGTTGTATGAAAGCTTTAAAGATTGCGTTAACTAATACTTGAACACCCCCCTTCATTGCATGTGGTTAAAACAAACAAACAAATAGCACAGTATTCTGTGTCCCAAAATGGATTTTGATTTTAGAAAAGATAGTTGTCACTATGTTTCCTGATTCTGAAGTTGTATTTCAACTGGTTTCTACGCCTGAAGGAGTTATATTTTTCATCTTTAGCCGCAACATTCACAAGACCACTGAACGTAGTGTCTGTATTCTGGCGTTTTGGTAGTATTTAAATTTTTTACGTGACCAACATTAAACGTTTCTAAGGAAATGCAAGCGAACCCCAAATTTGTGGTGGTAGGGCTCTTTGCAGAGTCCACCTGGGGAAGTACCACACCTTTGGCAGTTACTCTGCCGCCAACCAGTAGTGAGCAACCATTTTTGTGTTCCGGTTAAAGCGCAATGTTTCCACAGAAATTACTGTGCTAAGAGATAAAACACCTTATATATCCGGGTGACGAGCGCAGTGCGGTGCTAGACAATGATTTGGACTCTTCATGTTCCAATAGGTGCGTGTCACTGTAATGTTATGCAGAGATGTTGCTTACCATCAGGCACATGTCATGCTCGTCTTGTCACCAATACTATAAAAATTGTTTATATAGCATGAATCATAGCATAAGTAGTATGAATTATAATGTTGATTGCGTGTTCCAGAACTCTGGTATAGAGAAGGCATTCCTGTTCGACGTGGTGTCGAAGATCTACATCGCGACCGACAGCTCGCCTGTCGACATGCAGAGCTACGAGCTGTGCTGCGATATGATCGACGTCGTCATCGATATATCCTGTATTTATGGGTAAATAATAAATAACACACATTACGCAGATCACTTGTACTAAGCTATGGGTAAATTATACACATTACGCAGATCACTTGTACTAAGCTATGGGTAAATAACACACATTACGCAGATCACTTGTACTAAGCTATGGGTAAATAACACACATTACGCAGATCACTTGTACTAAGCTATGGGTAAATAACACACATTACGCAGATCACTTGTACTAAGCTATGGGTAAATAACACACATTACGTAGATCACTTGTACTAAGCTATGGGTAAATAACACACATTACGCAGATCACTTGTACTAAGCTATGGGTAAATAACACACATTACGCAGATCACTAGTAGGATGTCATCATCATCATCATCATCAGCCCATGTTCGCCCACTGCTGTACATAAGCCTTTCCAATCTCATCCATCCGCTTCCCGCCACTCTCTTCTACCCGTCGCGTCGGTCCGCCGAGCGGGAGGCCGTCCAACGGGACGTCTTGGACGTAGTCTCCACTCCAGAACCTGCCTTCCCCAACGTCCATCGGCTCTGCGATATATATGGCCCGCCCACTGCCACTTGCTTAATATTCTCAAGGCTAAGTCGGTTACCTTTAAAGCCGGCTTTAAAGCCGGGCCACACAGAGGCGGGAGTGATCCGATAGCGATCCGATAGCGATCGAGTGCAAAGCGATAGCGGTCCGTATCATGTCACACAGAGCTACTGCCCGCAGCCCGCGGTGGGCAGATGGCGAGAACACAGCCGGTGTGACACCAAAAGCGATCAAATTGCTCACGACCTTACGTTGTAAAAAAAATACAACTCGTGAGATCGGATCGCGATCGCTACGCGAACGCTCTGTCCTGTGTGACAGTTTGTACTGACTACCGTAGAATACAGCGCCCGCGCCGGCCGTCCGTCGCGCGTCCTTCCCGCGAAGCATGGCGAAGCGATCTCTTGTTTGTCGTCACGATCTTGTCGCGCGGGAAATCGTATCGCGCCGGATCGCTCCCGCTTGCTATGTGTCAGGTTGCATACAAATTCGAATATTACAAAAAATCCCGTCCCGGATCGCGATCGCTTTCTCGCGGCTCCCGCCCCTGTGTGACTCGGCTTTTAGTTCTCCGTCGAATTGGAATTTGAAATTTGAATTGAATAGGATGTCAATACTATTCATATTTGAATCTTTAAGTAAGACGTTAGCGGGGAATGAAAAAAAAAAATATCGTCGTATAACGTTTTAAAAGTATGAGTCGAGGACTTATTATCAAAATTAAAGTTCAGTTAGTGTTGATTGTTGTCGAGTTGTCGGTAATATTTTACCCAATTAAATTCGTAAAACTGGTATTTCAATTGTGTCGTGGCCTCGCTATTTCCATACCGCTTTTACTTTTACGCATAATTAGAAGAAACATACTTGAAACATGTCAAAGTCATCAAACAATTTGGTGTTCTCATGAAATGTATTTTTAATAGCCACTACCGCCATCTAGAACGTAATTCGGAGATTTTTTTGTCGTTCGTACGTACTATGTGTCATGTTATTGTTGTAGTCTTTTGATCATTTGATTTTTATTATTTACAGCAAATTTATACGTAGCTAGCAGCGCCCCGCGGTTTTACCTGCTTAGTACTCGTTCCCGTATTTTCGCGGGTCAAAAAGTAGCCTATGTGTTCTTCCAAACTATGATCTGAATACGTGTTAGAAATTGCAACCAGATCCTTTCAGACGTAACGACGTGATTGAGCAACAATTATCCAAACATTGACATTTATAATATTAGGAGGATTTGTTTTATAGTATACTAGATGTCTGCCCCGGCTTCGCCCGTGGTACATTATATAGCACTCATCAGGATCCCGTACATATACAACTGTGAAAGAATGACTGAAATCGGTACAGTAATTCCGGACAATATCGCTTTCAAACAAAATACCTCTTCAGCTACCTGCTACGTCACCTGTCGGAAATTGGTCGTACCCACTCAGATTTAGAAACAAATTTGATTAGCAAAGGTTTATATTCAAGAGGTGTTTAATCTGTGATATTCAATGACGCAAACTTAGACACATGCTGTCATGTGTCATGTCAAAGCACGAAACGTACGAAAATCTCAAAAAGGAATATTTTTTCCCGATTTTGTTATATTCTTGATTCATGCTCCGCTTCTATTAAACAGTAGCGTTATGTTCTATAGCCTATAGCCTTCCTCGATAAATGGACTATACAATAGAAAAATAATCTTTCAATTCGGACCAGTATTTCCCGAGATCCTAGCGTTCAAACAAACAAACAAACTCTTCAGCTTTATAATATTAGTATAGATAGAGATGAGACGAACAGGACATGTGCCTGATGGCGCCAGTGGGGTCGCAGTCGGTGTCAAGTCACAAAATCGAGCGACAAGTGCGTACGTGCGTTCTTTTTAGTGGTTACCTGGCTTCTGGGGGGGAGGTCATGATCCCTAGGACCCACCCTGAATGCGATCTCGAACATGCCTGCCACATAATAACACAGTGAGCACGCAGCTATTGGAACATACCCAACACTGCATATATCACTACCAGCGCCGCGTAGTTCCCGTACCTGTAATTTTCACGCGGCGAAAATTAGCCTATTTCTTTATTTGCTATTCCGGACTGTAATCTAATAGCATTCCAAACATAAACCCAATCCGGTTCTACCGCTCCGACGTAATTGAGCAACTAACATGCAAACTTTGTCACAGTTAGACTATATTCTATGATAGCTATTTAGCTTATCTGCGTTAAAATATGCTTGTGAAACAGCGGGGTGATGCTAATTATAAAATGAATATTAAAAGTAACAAAAAGTTAAAGGTGGAACAATCTTTTCCAGCATGGTTGATGAGACTGAGATGAACACATTCAACAACCAGAGCTCGAGTCTAATCAAATTGAACAACGGGACGGTGCTCTACCTCAGAGAAGTTAACAAGTTCTTGGCACTCGTCTGTATATTGAGAGAAGAGAATTTCCAAAAACAAGGTAAGATGCTAATATAATTATACCTACATAGGTACCTATTTGGAATAATTTTTTTTAAACATTTTTTTATTTGTGTGAATGAAAATACTTTATTGTATCATATATAGTGAAATTATTGGCCAAATATCCGTAGTCATCCCAAACATTTGTCCTGGCTGGTAATTGGACCTACGACCTACAGCACAGTGAGTGGACTCACTACCGGCTGAGCCACTTGCGCAATTGGAATCATGATGACTGGGAAAATAGTATACCTATCTAAAAAAATTCCGCCAGATATATTATGGAAATATATGGGGCACGAATTTTTTTTAATCAAATTAAAAATCGACAGATTATATCATCAAACTTCCGGAGTGGTTGTGACGTCACCTCTACATAAAAATCGTACAATAACGTGACGTCATTTGAAACTTATAAGAACTGTATCTGCGTTATTTTTTGTTTGTTTCCTTATGGCAGGCTTGGAAGTGATAGACATTTTGCTGCGCGAACGAACTGAAAAAATATGGGACTAAAACTGTAACAAAAAAATGTTACGGTAGTAGCGCGTAAAAACTCCCCTGACCAGTGTTGCCAACTTTATTTATCAGATGATCGTACCATAAATAGTAAAATTAACCAATACTTTTATCGTTTGTAAATCGTGTTGATTTTATGTTATCCCAAGGAACTTCGTTCTTACGCGATGTCACATGACACCACATATTTAAAAAAAAATGTAGCTGATGGACAAATAAGTTTATTTTACTCATCAAATATCCTAAACGGCCAAATCTGGCCGCCGATTTTAGACCAAGCGTCGCGGCGCCCGCGGTCGGGATGCAGGGAGTTAATCAGTATCATAATGAGAGTGTTGTTTGTTGCAGGTGTGATAGACTACAACTTCCTGTGCTTCCGGGACGCGATCACGCAGGTGTTCGAGCTACGGAACAAATGCCAGGCGGCGGCGCGCGCGCGCTCTCCCCGTCCCCCGACCCGCCCGCCGAGCCCGCCGCGCTGCCGCCGCCGCCCCTGCCATAGCACCACTGACCATGACGAACCTGCTACTATTGTTATTAATACGAGAAAACACGGTATACAACAACCCGTTATTAATAATAATAGTATAGTAGTTTTATATCACGACACGCGACTTACTTGTAGTGAGTGTAGGTACGCCCTTTTTTTTTAGTATACGAGCAGGACATGGGCCTGATGGTAAGCAACATGCCTGTCCATAACATCACAGTGACCTGCAGCTACTGGAACATGGAGAATCCAAATCATTGCGGCACTCGTCACTCATATAAGAGGTTTTATCTCTATGCCCTGTAATTTCACTGGTAACATTGTAATTTAAACGGGAACACAGTGATGTTTTCACATTACTGCTTGGCGGTAGAATAACTGGCAACGGTGTGGTACTTCCCCAGGCGGACTCTGATGGAGTCCTACCACTACAAATGTGTGTGCGTGAACACATATACTTCCGCCCGCGTCTCGGTCGGTACTCCGACCGTCCGCGGCCACGCACACATTCACAGCGTGTTTGTGATTGTCGTTACCACAAGTGAAGTTTGCGTCTATCGTGAGATAAAAATACTATAAATAAACAACCGTGATAGCATAAATATGTTTGAACATGCAACGTTGATCACAGACTGATTTAAACTCAATGACGACTATGGAGTACGCTACAAGAACGGGTTTGAATACTCGACAATCGCGCCACTTGTGAAGAGAATATGAAGCTAGCGTTATAGGTGTTCATATTTCGTTTTAATGTAACCATAATGTGAAACCATTTTGTACAGACCTTAATCGCGAATATATTTTTTTATTTCAAATGTTGATGTAAATAAATAAAACTTGGTCGCGATTAAGTCCCGTATAAAATGTATTACATATTTGTAAAATAAAGGTGTTCTGAATGTCAATTGATTTCAATTTCAATATAATTTTATTAATAATTTTTGTTCCTTAACTTTTTAAAAATTTTCTTAAATTTTTGTTTTTCTAATTTGCATTATTCTAGCGGGATTAAATTTACTTATATCAAAATTATAACATGATCAAGCATAACATGTGTAAGTATAATTGTATACTATAGCGTACTCTTTAATCTCCAAAATTGTTGCTACTGCGCAATGTTATGTGCGTATCTTCATAGACGCCATAGAGTTTGGATCAAGCTTTCGTAACTCACATATTCATAAAAAAAGTTTTCTATGCGGATTTTTTTGTCAAGCCCAAGTAGAGAAATGCTCAGAATGTAAAGTGATATTTTTCAGTTCGTTCCAGTTGTCGATTACGATAATGTAATCTATATTTACGTATGAGATGTCAAAATACCCTTATATACTCAGAATACTGCGGGGACTACCGCCTTACAAATAGACTGCAGGCCCGTGAACAAAATTTATGGGTCATATGATACTGCAGGAGACCTATGTAGGATGATAGAAGGGTATAAAGTAATAAGATTGAGCACTATGCCGTCACTTGTAACCTGTCCAACTGAGTGCAGTTGAAGAGAGGGGTTTCTAAACCTTGATCATTTATTTCTCTTTGTCGCATGAATTTTGTACGGCGATGCGGAATAGTAGATTAGAAGAGGTATTGAAAATAGAAAAAAATTAAATTTAAAAATTTAAATTATTAGTTTGTGAAAAAAACATGATTTTCCGACGATTTACAGAGTAAATTTGGTCATTTGATTATGGTCGGCATTGGTTCCATAAAGTTTCAATACCTCTTCTAATACATTATTTCGCAATACCGTACAAAAATCATGCGACAAGGAGAAATGATCGAGGTTTAGAACCCCCCCTCTTCAACTGCACTCAGTTGGACAGCTTATAAGTGACGGCATAGTGCTCAATCTTATTACTTTATACCCTTCTATCATCCTACATATGTCTCCTGCTGTATCATACGACCCAAAAATGTTGTTCACGGGCCTGCAGTCTAAAATGTTATTGATGTTGCTCCTTATTTCTGCTTAAAATTATAGACAGAAAGGCAAAGCTACATTTAGTCATAGAAAGTCATAGCGCACTCCAGAGCTGAAGGAATGCGTCGTAATTATCAACTTTCCATCATCATCATTATCAACCTATCCTTCTCCACTGCCGGACATAGACCTCTCCTTTGATATACTAGTTAACCATGTCCTCAGTTTTTCTTCTATAGCCACTCCCTGATGCCTTATGTATATCGTTATTCCGTCGAATTTCAAAGCATCTTACGCTCCTATTCACGGTCTCCACTCTACTTAAGATATGACGTAGAGTGGAGACCGTGCCGAGACCTGATGTGATAAAATGAATCGATCTAATCTTGTTTTGAATTATATGTATTCTTAAAATGATTTTCAGTCTTATTGCTTAGTCAGTAAAGTACATTAACCTTGTCCCTGCAGTTAGTGTCTATATGTGGTATTTTGACTCTAATTCAATTATCAGTAGATAATGTGCTGTTTCTACCGTTTTATTGGTAAAACTGTAACGTAAACTGTTTATTAATTCGATAAGGAATTAATCACTATTTTTTATGAATAAGTGAGTCAAGTGTGTATGAGAGAATACATCATAATGTGAATATATAAGAAATACTGTTTAATATTATGTTTAAATTAAAGTATTTTTACGAATTATTTTGTTTTTCTACAGTACTTAGTATACCTGTACCATAAAAATCGAAATCTATACGGATTGATCGCAAAAGAATCTGCAACCGCTATTTGCGGTTATCTACACTAAATCCAGCCAGGCTGAGGTGTATACTCGGAAACGAGTGGATAGCCGGAATTCACATCTGATTGTTCTTCCGACTCGACCCCCAAGTACCTACAGTTTAAATAAAATTATCTATTAAATAAATACTTGCACACTGTATTTCTAAAAAAAATTGGCAGTCATGGACTATGAATGATAGAAGTGAAAACTTATAACTCAGAATTTGAGAGTACACTTTGGAAACTACGCGGGTGAAAACGGAGGGTGCTGCTAGTCTGGAATAAATCTTCAAAGCATTGTCGTCTGAATAAGTCTTCTAAGCATGGTCATCTACACTAAATATGTGTAATGGTAACACGCACTGGCCATCTGGAAATGCTAACACATTTCTAGATGACCATGGTCCGAATTCACACGAAGATTTCTTTCATACCCGAGCGTGACGCTTGAGCTTATTTCATAGCCCACAAAAATCTGCCTGTGGCGCGCTAAAAGATATCTTTCCTTCAAAAATACTTTTCCATCTGAAAAAATATACAAATTCTGTAACTGATTCTGGAGGACTTCCTGTCACGGTAAGTATTGCAACCCTTGAGGGTCAAGTTTCGATTAAGGCTGAGACTGAGTGTTGAGGATCAAGTAGCACGGCCGGTAACAGGCGCGGTCCCATCCTCGAATTTTGGAGGGGTCACCAGTACGCAGCATCAGATTTGGGGGGGGTCACCAGTAGAAATACAATAAATCAAGAAAAAAAGACTTCACTAGTAGCGCCCCACGATTTTACCCACGTAGTTGCTGTTCCAATTGTTTTCCCGCGTTAAAAAATAGTGTATGTACAAGTACTAGTACAGTCTTTTGGTTGAAAAATTTGACGTTACCTAGAAAGTTTTCCGGGAGTTTTGAAAATTAGCAATTTTATAGATTTTGATGTGCTCTTTCCAAATTTCAACTTTGCCACCTCGTATGTTTGCCGCTCGCGCCGCCATACTGAAGAAATGGTGCCCAAAATCAGGTTTTTGGTAATAACTCCTTTCCGATGCATTTTACAGGAAAAACATATACAAAATAAAAGTAGAGGAAATTTCCTACAATTTATGTCATAGGTAATCTTTTTCCCCCTAAAATCAATACTTTCTGCGTACGAGCGCCGTAAATTGTCATTCAATACACGTTTCGGCAGAAATGCTCATTTCCACACCACCATTAGTTACCTATCCCCAGTAGGCCTAATCCACATCTGACTCACTGTTTAAATATTTAGTTTAATTTCCATCGCTTCATTCTTGTTGACGGACCAGGTGTTGGGTTTTCATCGTCTTTAATACCGATTGAAATATCAAAGACGGAAGGTTCTTCGGCATCATCGACGATGAGATCATCAGTTTTATCGTGGTCCTCTTCGTTCTCGATTTCATCGTTTATTTGCTCGGAAATAGTGTTCGTTTCTTCTTCTTCAATGTCGTCTTGTGACGGAAATTGCGAATTACCGCAAGAACCACCACAGTTCGTGCACACAACGGAGATCTGTGTTACAAATTACTACCTACAACCCAAGCCGTTCACTCATTTCGACGTGATTGAGCAAAAACATTCAAACATCTAAACTTTAAAATTTTTCATATTACTAGGATTTAATATTATTTGTGTGTTGAACCGTTATTTTCAGAATAAAAGTAAAAAAAATATGAATCCTGCGCTGAAAGGGCTATAAAAGTATCAGGTATAAGTATGTAGGTATGTATTGGAATTCAATTACTCAGGTCTATAAAACGTTTGAGATGTAACAAAATCAAACGTTTATGACAACGCATTCAATAGAAGCAGCAACTTAAACAGCATATTTTGAATATCACAACTAGGTGCTAGCAAAATCAGTCGATACCTTCAGTCGACCGAGAATCTTGAAATCTGGCATTACCTAAGCTACGTTTTGTAGCTTACCTTAAGGACAAAAAATCGAATATCTTAATATTTTTTTAGTTTGATCACATTATTTTAAAATAAACTTAAGTATTACCTTTTTCCTCGTGAACGCGAAGAGGTATCGTTTAATAACACATAGGTACTAGGTACTAATAAAGTTTAAATTCAGAACCTCGGTGCACGAGCCTCACTCGCATTTAGCCGTTTTTTTAAAAATAAATTGTTACCTTATTCGACAAATGGTTATTTCATTCTTGTTTTTGTCCTTTTTTCGTTAGATTTGCAGTAAAGGGGCGTCGTGGAAATCTCCTCCAGAACGTTAGTAGCCTGCTACAAGAACAAAATTAAAAATGTTGACAAACCCCCGACTACCTCAGATTTGTTATCTGTACAGCATTCTACTAGTCAAGCCCTTTCATTTGATACCCATTTTAAGGGAGCTGTGAAAAAAGAAATGTATTTCGCCATTTTGTGGAAGCGGCCATCTTGGATTTGAAATTTGTCATAGTGCAATGTATTCTACTAGTCAAACCCTTTTGTTTGATACCCATATCGAGGTAGTAGTGAAAAAAATAATATAATTCGCCATTTTGTGGTGGCGGCCATCTTGGATTTGATTTTTTTATAGTTTATAGTATTCTACTAGTCAAGCCCTTTCATTTGATACCCATATTGAGGTAGGTTGTGAAGAAATATTTTGTCCGCCATTTTGTGGCGGCGGCCATCTTGAATCGATATTAACCAAACATAGCTAAGAACATCCGCACGGATAATAACTTTCAAATAAAAAAAGCCGCATTGAAATCGGCCCATCCGTTTGAGCTCTACGGTGCCACAGACAGACACACACACACACGGACAGACAGACATCGACGTCAAACTTATAACACCCCTTTTTTGGTCGGGGGTTAAAAACTGGCCCTGCACCACGGCACTACGGCTTGTTTCAAAACTATCAAGATAAGTTTTCAGATATAGAATTACCTATCATATTTTATAAATAACATTTTCCTCTGCCCTACCATAATGTCGATATTTCCCCCTCCTTTCGGTTTACGTTAGGAGTTTTGTGTAGGTAACCTTGCGCTCAAGAATAAACGGTAATAGTCACTCAGTAATAATAACATATAGGTAAGCTGGCAATAATTTACGTATAAATACATAACTGATTAGGTTCCTAGTTTCACGTAGGTATATATTTTGCTGTGATATACAAATAAAATACCTAATAATTTTGCGAATAAACTGAATAGGTATATACCTACTTACGTACTTACTTACTTACCTACCTGACCAGTAACCACATTTTGTGAAGGTCGCTCTTGGCAATAAAACCAAAACAATAACGTTGGTATAATCATCGCAAAACATCTAGTCCGATCTGAAGTTGCACCATGGCGGCCCGCGACGGTATAAACTGTACCGTATGTAGTATGTATATACCTATTCAGTTTATTCGCTAAATTATTAGGTATTTTATTTGTATATCACAGCAAAATATACATATACGTGAAACTAGGAACCTAATGGCGGCCCGCGACGGTATAAACTGTACCGTCGCGGGCCGCCATGGTGCAACTTCAGATCGGACTAGATGTTTTGCGAATACTCAGTGTTTTCGAAAACTAAATACATTTTGAAGGACAAGACCAGACAAGACTCCCGAACAATATTAATATGTAGCTATTTTTCTTATTTTTTCCGACTCAAAAAGAAGGTTTATGTTTATCGCCCGTATCTTGTATGTTTGTAAATTCCGCGTGTCTTCCAAACGGCTGGATAGATTTTGACAATTAACTCAATTAAGATATAGGTAGTTAGATTCGTCTCAATCACCCAAGTGTCCTTCGATAGTATATTTATTACATACATTACATAATTTTTTTATCTGTTCATTTTTTGCAGCTAGGGTTTTTTAATTTAAGTTAAGTATTTATAATAAGTTTTTAATTCGACCAAAAGAGCGCGCAAACGTCAAGTTTCGATAATAGTTAGTGATGCCAGGGACACATACATATATATCTGTATCGATTTCATCTAGTGATATACGTGTGACCCAGGAAGCATAAACGTGTTCCCACTGCTGGGGCTCAGTGCCTTCTTTCGCAAGTAGAGAATCAAGGGCATAATCCACCACGCTGGCCAAGTGCGGGTTGGTGGATGACACATGACTTCGAAAAAATCTAGGTAGGTACAAGTCGGTTTCCTCACGATGTTTTCCTTCACCGTTTTAAGTAAGCGGCATTACGCTCATGACTTCGAAATGACAGTGGTGCGTGTGGTTTTGAATCCAGCGTTTCCAGATCGGCAATCGCCGTTTTCCCGAATAGACCAGCCGTAACTTGCCAGGAGCCAGGACTCAGTCTTGCCTTGACCCAGGAACGAAAGTGTTAAAATAAAGTTATCAATATCCTTGTATCATTACCTGTGGGAGTGGACGATTAATTTATTTTGAAATGCGAGTAATTTAACCAATCTTCCAGGAATTAATGAGACAAGGATGTTAATAACTTTATTTTAATTATAGAATATGTCCTCAGAATAGACCCTATTATAGATATTAATTAAACGTATTAAACCTACGTTTATTTACTGTTACGCAATATATCTACTTACCTACTTGGCTACCTTCACCCGCTCAAAGCCATTTTGCCAAAAAGTTCTTGGCCTACACCTCTGTTAGGTCAAGAAGTAGTTATTAGTTAACAAAGCCGGATGTAAAACTTTAAATCTGCAATTATAATGTCATGGAATATCCCTATAAATTAATCAACAATAATATTGTACTTACCTACTACATCACTACATTATTTATAATCGTGCGTGTAGCCCGTTCCGTCTTCGCTCGGATATTGCTCGGATATGTAAAGATTATGTTTTTAATCGAAATAAAAGTCATAGTATCTTTCAAGTTGGATCCAACTCCACAATTTTGGGTCCAACTCCATTGTGGGCAAATTTGATTAAAATCGGTTACTTAAGTATTTTAGGGTATCCGTCGCGGACAAACAATGTGACGTGTTATTTATACATACATGGTACATAGTACCTATATAATATAGGTATAGGTATACATAGTACCTATATTACGAGTAATAAGACAAGAACAAAATTAAAAATTTTGATTAACCCCCGACTGCCTCAGATTTCTTATCTGTACAACATTCTACTAGTCAAGCCCTTTCATTTGATACCCATAATATTAAGGGAGTTCTAAAAAAAGAAATGTATTTCGCTATTTTGTGGAAGCGGCCATCTTGGATTTGAAATTTGTCATAGTGCAATGTATTCTACTAGTCAAGACCTTTCGTTTGATACCCATATTGAGGTAGTAGTAAAAAAATATATAATTCGCCGTTTTGTGGTGGCAGCCATCTTGGACTTGTTTTTTTAATGTATAGTATTCTACTAGTCAAGCCCTTTCATTAAAAAAAAAACGCATCTAAATCGGCTCATCCGTTTGATCTCTACGGTGCCACAGACAAACACACACACAGACAGACAGACATCGACATCAAACTTATAACACCCCTTTTTTGGTCAGGGGTTAATAAAACGAAGTCCGCCGTGTCCGTCTGTCAGTCTGCTCCGTCGTGTTCACAAATTGATCGAGTGGTTCTAGACTTTCTAGAGGGAGGTTTTAGATGTAATTTGTCATGCTTTTGTATACATTGGCTAAAAATCGCAATAAAAAGTAGCGTTTGTGCTATTCCAGACTTCAGATTTCAGATTCCAGTTGTAACTGTGTTCCAAATTTCAACCCGATTTATATTGAGCAGTAAACATTTAAATGCCCCGACATACAAACTGCCATTTATAATATTAGTAGAATTTTTAGATAGGCTTAGTTTAGTGCAAGTCTAGTTAGTTTGGTAAGATACTACCTACCTACTGAAGTTTTCATTGTTCTAAAGTCTCAAAGGCATTTTGCGAAATATGATCTAAATGTTCCATAAAGTCGTTTCATTCTATCAATACGATATCCTGCCTAAGAATCTACCTTGATTATATAGAAGTAGATGAGGCATTGTACAAAGAACAATAACTAGCAGTAAAGTCTATGCAATTATGGTTTATTATCAGAAGAACTGTTACATTTTATTGTATCTACTAAACACTTTACCTAGTAACATCTTCGTGCAGTGTCTAGATTATTTTATCAATTAAATCCTCAATCAAGCTAATCCTACGTTACCTTACTTAACAACAATGGCAAGGCTTTCATCTTAAATGATGTAATTACAGTTGCACTAAATTGTATTATTGTGTTGGGAATGTACAGTATTACTCGTAGAAACGTTTTTCATCGAAGGTTGTTAAGGTTGTTGGTTGCTTAGTTGTGGCTTGATGAGACTGGCCACGCTTCTCTCTTCTAGGCCCTACTTTATTCGCTGTAGGTAGTCTTCAAGGAAACGGTTTTTTGAAGTGAAAACTTCAAATCTTATACATAGCATATCGATGGTGTGGGAAAGAAAGATGTTAAAGCCATTTTTGACGAACATGACTTATAGGCCAGTAAAAATAGAACATAACTTTGCACTAAATTTCCGATCCCATTTTTTATATGGTTTAGGATAACTTACTGAGTATAAAATCATAAATGCTGACAGATCCCCGGGGATGGGGATCTTCCAGCGCCATCTTGACAAAATGTTTTCGGCCGATATCTTGGAAACTATGCACTTTAGAGCGAAAGTCATCGATACCAATTATTCGACTATCCAGAAAAGGAGGAAAAGAAAGAAAATAATAAACTTTGCCTTGTTTACGTTTCACCTCCTACCTCAAAAGACATTCGCGCGAACATGTCTCTCTAAAAAGCGGCTGAAAATTAAATCGAACTGGACCTTTGAGGATTAGTTGGTCTGAGGACTAGAGGCGCGGTCCCAGCCTCGAATTTTGGAGGATCACCAGTACGCAGCTTCAGATTGGGGGGTCACCAGTCGAAATACAATACAACAAGTAAAAATACTTTACCAGTAGCGTCCCATGATTTTATCCGTGTAGTTCCCGTTCCAGTTGTTTTCCCGCGTCAAAAGTCTATGTACTATTTACATATATACGATTGAGGGGGGGGGGGGTAATGTCCACTGTGACCTCTCCTTCGGACCGATATATATTTCTTTACTTTGTAGAAGCATTTTTTTTCATGATACAGAGTGACGAGTCGAGAAGGATATGTGTCAAGCAGTAGGTATATCTGCAATATATAACTGCAGTGTCACGCGGGTAACGGGACATTATGAGTACAAAACATTACCTAGTATTGCACTCGTCATCAGGTATAAGAAGTTTTATATCTATGCCCTGTAATTTTTCTGGAACCATTCCCCTTCAAACCGGAGCTCAGTCATGTTTTCCCATCATTGCAAACAAATTTCAAATTTGTTTTCTAAGAATTAAAGTAAGAACAGTCCCTGTCCCGGTTTACTATTCTCAACCGACTAGTTTCCTGCCGTTTTACCTCGATAAAGCCTCCTGGTACTTTCCCAGTCTCTGAACCTAATTGCAGTATTCACAGCGCCATTCACCGTCAATTATGACTAACTTTGAACAGCCAATGAAGGTTGTTCCCTCATGTGATGTAATAATTAGATTGGGTCTCTCAAATTAGTTGTGTTCTTCTAAAAAAATGTATTTTGTGATTACTATCCAAGTGCGAGTCGAGATCACCATGTGAATCTCGAACGGGATTATCTATTTAGTGGTAAATCTTCGGTGGCGATAATTTACCACGACGATTTTATTTTCAGAATACAATCCTCACATTTGCACCGTCAATTTTCCTTGTCGTCTGCACTGCTAAGTGAAGATACAAGAATGTTAGTGAGTTATAGGTACTAATTTCCTTATTTGTTTCAAAGTAATTCTGACAAAAGCGAAATAAAATAAGGAAACTGTGAGACTATTTAAATGTTTTGATATATCTAATAACAGGTGAAGTTGTTGTCGTCATATTTACTACAACGTCAACAATATAATATGTATTATTTCTGTTATTACAATCGTATCTTTAGTTAACACCTTTCACGAATCCGTATCTAATAGGAATAAATGGGGCATTTATAATGATTAAAACTGAAAATATAAATTATGTCGTGAGACACCACTGACTAAAAAACAATATTTTTGGTAAGTGCGCAAAATACTGACCCGACTAGATAACACAAGATATACTAAATAGCTAAATTCTCTCGAGAGCCTACCTCACCAGAGTTAAACAATGGAAGGCTTCTAGGCCGTCAAGGCCTCCGGTTGAGCCCTTCAACAAACGTGTGACAGCAGACAACCCTCGGGGGATTTGGCTTCAATGGTCTCATCACCTGATTGTCGTGGACCAGTGAGGCTGATGTTAGCTGATGTCAAGTCTGTGGTGGCCTATTGGCCTAGTGAACATGCGATTCACGATCCTGAGGTCGTAGGATCGAATCCCGCCTGCATTTAAGTATTTTTCCGAGTGAATTTGTATAAGTTTGCCATTGCCATTGACTTTAATGTTGCAGGAAAATATCGTGAGAAACGGACATGTTCCGGGAATCTTTCGAGGGAACCTTTTCGTCATTCGCCAACCCGCACTGGGAAAACGTGGTTTATTATGACTTTGACTTTCTACTAGTGACGGAAGGCCCTGACTTCCAGCAGTGGAGACTTCTAGTGGGCTGTTTGAGCTTTACTAGACGGAAACAGACTGGTGACTGGCGCCACTAGAAAACAGAATATGTGCAGTGCCTATTATGTCGCCATCACTAATTTTGCTTCTAAAAACCTGATTAAATCCAAGTTGTCACTGTGTTACGGCTGGTCTAGGGTCTTGCCGGGAGAACGGCGCCTGCCGATCCGGAGACCCCGGGTTCAAACCCCACACGCACCACTGTCTTTTCGAAGTCATGCGTGTAATGCCGCTAACTTAAAATGGTGAAGGAAAACATCGCGAGGAAACCGACATACATGTACCTAGAACCTTTCGAAGCCATGTGTCATCCACCAACCCGCACTGGGCCAGCGTGGTGGATTATGGCCTTAATTGTCTCCTTGCGAGAGAAGGCCCGAGTCCCATCAGTGGGAACATTTAGTGGGCTGTTGATGTTAATATTGTCACTGTTTTTAGAACTTGGGTTATTCCGTCAAATAACCTTAATTAAGCTAGTAATTTCCAATGGGACTTTCCTCCTAGCACTTAGTACTTTATGCAGGTTTCCTTTACCATAGTGGTAAGAGTTTCCGCGAGTCAGAGAAATGATTAATAATAGTGATTCAATATAATACATTTTGTTCTACTTACGTACTGACTCACCTCGTGGCTTAGTCGGTAGTAAGCTTGCTTGCGAAGCCGGGGGTCGTGGGGTCGATTCCTACACAGGACAAATATTTAAGTGATGAACACAAATATTTGTAGTGTAAATCTTTATGTGTGCTAAGCTGGCTTCTTTAATACAAGCTTTGCTTAGATTGCGGCACAGATTTCTAAATGTGGTTTGGGGCTAGTCTTAATTGAGAAATTTCCAACTATGTAAATTATGTAGATATATTTTTCATTTAGATAAAAACTAAGATGAAAACAATAAATATGATTTGAATTTGTAAACGTAAGTACTCAGTACACGTGCATAGTGTGTCGGATTTTTTTGTTTATCAGTTTGAGGTAAATTCCAAAACAACTTCACGTACCCACTTGAAGGTACTTGAAATAGGAAAGTAAGTTTTCTCAAAAACAAATGCTCATTTAAAAAAAATCATGTTCTATATATTAGTTCGTTCACAATGATCCCAAATGCCAAATTATATCTATGCTATCTACGCCAAATAATTATAAGTAGGTATAATGTCGTTCATTTCCTCAACGTGTTGCAATTAAGCGTGGTAATGTCACCAGCATACTGGACACGCTTCCCAGTTGGTAGTAGGCTAATAACACATTTATTATATCTAGATTTTCATCATTCTACGCATCATAGAATTGTAAGTACTTAGTTGAAATGAAATGAAATGAAATTTTGAAATGAAATTAAATGAAATTCTAGTTAGTAAGGTATTTGAGTGTACCTACTGTTATTTTCATCGTAATTTGGTTGGTAAAGGTTCTGTCCTAAGTTCTAAGTAACAAAAACACCTATAGGTAGGTACATCCTACTAATATTATAAGTGCGAAATTTTCGGATGTTCGTCGCGTAAATACGTCGTAACGTCTGAACGGACCTGGTTGAAATTTGGAACTCAGGGTATGGTCTGGAAGAGCACATATGTTGGTCTGGAATAACACATAGGTTGGTCTGGAATAACACATAGACTATAGCGTTAAAATTTGGGGAGCGAGAACAACGCGGGTAAATCACGGGGCGCTGCTATTATATATTTTATATTTGCTTCTAAAGCTAAGTAAAGTGGTTGAAATCTTTTCGGTAGAAATTTACCCATTCGACAACTGGAAAATAAGGTGTCATGTAGAGATCGTTCGCCGAGATACTTGACAGACAATGGTCCATTTCGAATGCAGCGGAGACACCTGACCAGCAGCCGAGATGGCGACATAGCACTTGCTTTATCACCGCCAAGCCACCGTTTAAATTGACTAGGTTTTGCTTGCCACACCGCTGTATTGTGATTATTGCGAGCAACAGCGACAGTGCACGACGATAACTCACGTGCGTTGCACGTCACGCCAAACATAAACTTTTTTTAAATACAAAATTACGAAAAACCAAAAATAAATTAATTTAATTATAAATTTTCGAAAGTGATATATGTGATATATTTATTTAGTACAATTAATCAAGATGCATAGAATTTTAATTATTCTCGCAGTTTTCTGCAACAGGTGAGTAAAGTGATTTTTAATGTGTATAACTAGCATTTAACCGCGATTTCATCCGCGTAGAATCCAGAAAAGGGCTTTTCAATGGAACTCAAATTTTCGGGATCAAAAATATTTCTTAATATAATATTTCAGTTTCAAATCAGCTTCAGTTTGATCCCTTTAGTTTTTACGATGTGACTGAGAAACAAACATTAAAATTTTCGTAATTAACTGTGACTTATTCCTATAAACTGTCGTTTCGATATTTTATTTAGTTAATGGAGGGAAAACGTAGTACTAACATTTTACAATACTAGTACAAATAAACAGCACAATAATAATTCTTCTTATCTCTATATATCATAAAATTTTCATAATTTTGTTGTTTTTTAATTTGTTTTTTCGGACACTTGATACTATAGGTATCGTTATAAGTTGGTTTACTCGTAGGTACAACATACGTGCAAATATCTGCATCATAATTGTACCTAAAACGATAAAGATCTTGATTGTATCTGTTTTATTATTTTTATATTTAGTTGATTTACAATGTTTTACGGTCCATTTACCTAAATAAAATACAAATGTGTTTATTATAAATTTCTACTTACGTTATTTGAATGTTTTCGTGTACCTACTACTCCATTAGAAACACTATTACTTTTGACAGTTTATTTGTTTGTACTAAGGTACTAACTGCTAAATTATAAAAATAATGAAGGGTCAATTTTGTTTCCATAAGTTTAATTAACATCAATGAATTTTCTATCCCGATTTGATTTTACTCTAAAATTTTATATGTAGGTACCTAGATAAGCCTTGTGTAAGGTCACGTTAGCGTTGAGCAAACTTTTGGAATACCTACTGCGGTATGTTACTTATTCATCTGTGCCATCATATCTCCTTAACAAAGATTATAAAACCTAAATATTATATAAACCTCATTATAATTTTAACTAATCCTTATAATAAATGTGATACTTTAGCAAACGTGGTGTCAACCCCGGTTTTATGTTCGCTGTTTATTTGGCAAGTTTTTGTAGGTATACCTATTGTACAGATTCTTTAGTAGCAGCGAATTAAAAATTTGTCACGAAATAAAAATACATAGAGTAAATTTTATACATGAAATTCACAGTTTGATATCAAGTGAAAGCACATATTTATAGCATCGATATAAACCAATGTATAGGATAAGCAGCCCACTAAATGTTTCTACGGATTGGGGGCATTCTCTCAGAAAGAGAGAGTTAAGGCTCATAATTCACCACGCTGGCGTGATGCGGGTTGGTGTATGACGCATGCCCTTGAAAGATTCTAGGTACATGCTAGTTTTCTTACAATGTTTCCCTTTACCGTTTCTACCTTTGTGGCATTACGCAAATGTTTTCGAAAAGGCAGTGGTGTGTGTGGGATTAAAACAAGGGACTCCAGTTCGCCAGTTGCCGTTCTTCCTACAATACCAGCCGTAATATGAGTAAAATAATACAATGCAAATGTAGAAAAAAATATGTGTACGTAAATAGCAAAATATATACGATGTCACTAAAATAATAATATTTAAGTTACGTAAAATAACAAGAACAAGCTTAAAAAATGAGCTAAATAGAAAAAGTATAGTTACTAAGACAATGTTGCCAATATACTATAATGTATTTTAATTTATTATTACTAAAACTCCTTTGTTTTAGTAATAATAGATGGTGTAAACCAGATAAAAAAAATAACATTATAAAAACAAAAATATAATAACAAGATAGAACTGATATAGTTAAAAAAGTAACAGTAACATCTAGGTAGGTAGATCGTTAGATATCGGTCGTTGATTGCAAAAGTACCTACCTACCTATCATATTGAATGCACCAAGAAAATTATACAGTCGGTTCACCTTGTGTTTATTTATTGAGATAAAATTGACATGCAAGTAATTTTCAACAATTTTAGGTTGCACCTAATTAGGCTAAAACCAGTTTTGTCGCTAATTTACCTCTATCGGAAAAAATACCCTTGTCCCGTCTTGGGTATGTCAAGTTGTTAGCTGAACCTAACCTTCTTAGGATTGTTTCTACAGAGGCAAATTTTTTTTTTTTTTTTTTAAATAAAGAGTGACGAGACGTTCAGGACATGTGCCTGATGGTAAGCAACATGCCTGACACATAACAGCACAGTGACGCGCAGCTATTGGAACATGAAGAGTCCAAATCATTACCTAGCACTGCACTGCGCTCGTCACCCAGAGATCTAAGATCTTATATCTCTAAGCCCTGTAATTTCTCTGGAAACATTGCCCTTCAAACCGGAACACAGTAATGTTTGCACATTACTGCTTGGCGGTAGAATAACTGGCAAAGGTGTGGTACTTCCCCAGGCGGACTCCGCCAAGAGTCCTACCACTACAGGACAATTAGGACTCATTAGGGGTATCGCCCCAATGCTGGGAAAACTGTGTGCCTTTAGGCTGGGTCACCTCCATGGAACCTGAGCACAATTAGCAGCCCATTCCAGCTTTGCTCGGAAATTGTTATTTACAGACCATACACTTTGTTCTTTTACTTTACCAACAAAGTTTCTAGTGAAATTACAGGGTAGGTATAGAGATAAAACATTATACAAACATTTCTGGCTTACGAGCGCAGTGTAGTGCTAGGTAATGGTTTGGATTCTTCACATTTCAATAGCTGGGTGTCACTGTAGAGTTATGTTGCTTACCATCAGGCATATGTCCTCCTCGTTTCGTCACTTTATACTATAAAAAAAACGCACAAAAACTATCCAAGCTCTCAAGTTGGACCAAATTACACATGCCAACTGCGATTAACGATGAGGGAGATTCAAATGTGGAAATTCCATGCTCGGCATTTCGGAGGAATGGAAGGAACAACTAGCTTGGAAGCAGGGTCATCGTGGCTATCAAAGCCAATCCTCGAGGACTGTTTGGACAGGCCTTTGTGTTTCTGCGCGCCGCTCAACGAAAAATAGATCTTCTCTAACGATGGTTTCCAGGGGGCCAGCTTTGCTAGGCTGTCTCTAGAATTCTGAGTAAAAAGAAAAGAGAGCGATATAAGACAGTATTAGTTAGGGGGTAGACCTTCAGAGCCGTCATGATCGCGGTAGATTGCGAAAGCGTTGCCGTAACTCCGGTAAATAGGAACAGGGTTGAAATAGTTCGAATTTTACGCCTCCGCCGTCCTCCAAACCTCGTAGAACTGTTATAGATTTTTTCTTGGGGGGAAAAGAGGTTAAGATGGTATGTTGAGATAATAGCCCTGGAATAGGGACATTTTTTTTGTCTAATATTTATTAACGGAACGACCAAGACATGTGCCTGTCTGTAAGCAATATACCTACGGGTATACTCATAACAACACAGTGCCACGATAAATTTGATGAGTTCTAATCACTACCCAGAGATATAAGATAATTTATCTCTTAGCCCTGTAATTTCTTTAACACACTTTTCTTTAATTTCTTTCGAAACACAGTAATATTAGCGCATACCTGCTTGGCGGTAGAATAATAAAAAAATAATTAAAAGATAACTGATTTCATATTCTTCAAATAATTTTGAATTATCTTATCATTGATGGATGATTTTTTTTTAAATAAGAAGTGACGAGACGATTTTTATACATTAACATGTTTGTGTAAAGTAAAACCAAAATAGGTACATGGTTTAGTCTAGACTACAGTTAAAAGTTAAAGTTATAAAACAACTCAGATATATAACCGCTGTATTCCAAATTCATTAACTCTCTCATCTTAGCTATGTTTCCTCAAGTTTAGTTTAGTTTCTGTTTAGTTAGTTATGGTAGGAATTTGAGACGAAAACTGAATTGGTACCTACTTGCTTAACTTCCTACTTATAAAGAAAAGAAGGGAAGAAACATAAAATTAAAATAAATGCAGATTAACGTGAAATTTGCGTGTATGCCTTGAGCACTCGTGCCAGATTTCTACCGGGTCGCCCTCTTTAGTAAAATATTGTCTAGCAGAGGGATCACTGGACAATGAACAATTGGACATGGCTGAGTAGCACGAATACACACATTGAAGAATTATGATCCTAGATTAGATAGAAATTACAGGGTTTATAGATATAACATCTTAGATCTCTGGATGACGAGCGCAGTGCAGTGCGTGGTAATGATTTGGACTCGACATGTTCCAATAGCTGCGTGTCACTGTGCTGTTACGCGCAAGGCTTACCATCAGGCACATGTGCTGCTCGTCTCGTCAATCTTCATAAAAAAAAAGATCTATCTAACTGCAAGGCACGCAGATAAGTACTTTCCTACCCTCCTTCTGTCTACCTCTAATGAGCATGATGACACGATGACTAATAAAAACTTCTTAATCCGTTAGATTATAAAATACTTTTATATACATAATAATGATAATTTACAAACAATAATTTACGATAATGTATCTTCGTCATTTTTTGCTTGGAAGATTCAAATGACGTCATTTCATTTTACTATTTTTACGAAGACGTGACGTCACTACCCCCACTCCGGACGGAGTGATTAGAATGGTATATTTTTGACTCAGTCGTCATCCCAATTCTTTTATTTTCCGGTAAGAGTTGAAATCGATCCGCCATCTCTTTTTAGGTCTACTGGGATTTCATTTTACGATCTGGGTTTCCCCGACTAATGATATCACTCATAACAGCACAGTGACACACAGCTATTGGAACATGAAGATTCCAAATCAAAGCACTGCGTTCGTCACCCAGAGATATAAGATATTTTACGTATCTCTGCCCAGTAATTTCACTGGGTATGTAACATAATTAGGTTTTTAATTAATCTAATATGTTATTTATACCGAATTTCATTAAAAAAGAAATGTTTGGGTTCTGAATGTTGTGATAACAATTCCAGAAAGTCAATGACATTTTTATCACTTAATTAAGTTTGGCACGAACTTCTCTTACTCGTGGTTATTATACGTATGCTATCGGAATAATCTTTTTAACAAACTAAAAACAAACAAAGTTACTTGTGTAAGATGTTAAAGATCTTACCTATTTTCTTAATATTCAATGTTGAAGTAAGACTCCAACGAATAGGTTTGACTCTAATTATCTTATACTTAGGTTCGTACTCGTAATAAGGACAACTAAAGCCCTTATTTTCACTTGGCAAACATTTGTTACTGAATTCAGAAGTTAATTTAGAAGGGAGTCTATAATACCTTCCTCCTAGATCTGTCAAAAATAGATAAATCGATCATGGAAGTAATAAGTACTACCATGGAATTGATACACTTTGTTGACATAAGAAAAGGATAAATATACAGAAATAAATAACGATAATCTTTACAACTAATGCGATAGTTGGCTGCTTATCGGCGACTTCTTCCAGGCGTCTTTGGGAAGGAAAATATGTGGAAAATCAGTAAATGAGGTGCGCAAAGAAGAAAAAAAAAATCGGAAAGAAAATTAAATTAATTAATGAAAATAGTTCTAAATTGCGCCACATGTGATGTTAATGTTTAATTTTTTTAGGCTTACCTACGTCAATGTTAAAAATTTGAATTTTTTAACGTCCGTCAATTATATCGCGCATTCTGAGCTCTGAGAGCACCTCATAAGTTCCTATCAAAAGCCATTTGTTAAATAGCGTAAAATTCTTGTATTCCTGGTACCAAAAACTGTTTCGAACATTTTTTACAGTCTAAGACATATTGTACTGTATTTAGACATCTGAACTGTGTATTTTTTTTAAACTAGGTAGTATTTCTTGTTTTCGTTTCATTCTTTTCAATTCAATGACCGGCATCTCGCCTGATACAGTCTCCGATCGAACGTGCTTACCTAGAAGAAATCGAATTACTCTCGACCTTAAGACACCAAGTTTGTAACCATCAGAAAAATCCAACCAGGCAAGGTATTCCACAGTTAAACTTTGCTAGTTTTGTTATAAAATTTACATCGTAGATAAGTAGTCTATAGGTATCAAATCAATATTTCCCTTTCTAAAATACTATTTGTAACTATTAGTTTGTACATTTTATGAATGTGTTTAACTGTGAACGCAAGGATTACCAAATTACGTTTCGGCAATGTGTATAATATGTACTAATGAAATATATAAATTGTATTAATTAAATCTAGTTATAACTAATTAGAGTTGATAATAATTTAGAGCCCTCACATCTGCTGGTAATTCTGCTAATAGTATCTAGTGCGAGAATATGCCACGTAGTTCCCGTTCCCGTGTTTCGGCTTACACAAAGTATCATATGTGTTATTCCATTCTGTGTTCTGTTCTGTATCTGTGTTCCAAATTTCAACCCAATCCATTCAGACGTTCCAACGTTATTGAGTATGAGGGTCAGGTGAGGAGAAAAAGCATGAGGGCCATGAGCCCTCCTTGTGCTGGGCCCAGCACCTAGGTTTGCGCATGTCCTTATCACACAGTCTTGTGACTTGACCATGACTTTGTGTCCCCCCTGGAGCCAAACCTGGATCCGTCCTTGCCAAAAAGCTTTCAATTCTTGAGCGTTATCCAAATAAAAATAAAAATAACAATTTATAATTAAATTATGACAGTCGACCAAATTTCATAAGAATGTAGGTACTTGTATCACTTTATGACTATATCTAAATACATGAAAGCAATATTTTTTTGTTTATATTTCCAAATCAACCTCTGAACGAACAAAAAATAACTATTAAATAAAATAAAACAAAAAACAATCTACGAAACAAAAAATAACCATGAAAATCGATGCACAATTAGCGGCGCTATCGCGTCACATTCATACAACAAACTCACAATCTAAATTGATAGCCTCCTCTTTTTTTGGAAGTCGGATAAAAATATAGTGTTCATGCAAGGCAACACTGCGGTTGTAT
This sequence comes from Ectropis grisescens, assembly GCA_017562165.1. Taxonomy (NCBI): domain Eukaryota; kingdom Metazoa; phylum Arthropoda; class Insecta; order Lepidoptera; family Geometridae; genus Ectropis; species Ectropis grisescens. The sequence goes on along the minus strand of CM029771.1, from coordinate 11,692,367 downwards.
TGTTTGTGGTTCATTTATCTTGTTTTGTAATTTGTATTTCATGAAAAATAGCTAAAATACTGTATTTAGTATTGTATATTTCAAATACGTTACTTATAGATTTTTTATTTTAATTACTTGGAATAGAGTACTTTTTTAATTTGTATTTCAATTAGGATGTGCCCTGAGCACCGTTAAATTGTTAAGAAACTGCGTCTCTGTGCGTAGCGTGAGTCGTTTACAACTACCAATCCACTTGACCCCTGAAATATCTAACGGCGAGGTACCTACCAACGTTTTTTTAGTGGTTGTAGTGGTATGTTTTTGTAGTGTTAGGACTCTTGGCAGAGTCCCCCTGAGGAAGTACCACACCTTTGCCAGTTATTCGACCGCCAAGCAGTAATGTGCAAACATTACTGTGTTCCGTTTTGAAGGGCAATGTTAACAGAGAAATTACAGACCTTAGAGATATAACATCTTAGATCTCTGGGTGACGAGCGCATTGCATGATGATTGGACTCTTCATGTTCCAATAGCTGTGTGTCACTGTACTGTTATGTGGGATGTTGTTTACCATCAGGCACATGTCCTGCTCGTCTCGTCACTCTTTATTTAAAAAAAAAAGTTGCATTTCTACTTATTTTGGTTCTTGACAACGTATAGTAATAGGTAGGTATAAACGTCCGGCGTTCACCGCTTCCTACAAGTGACTAAAACGGAAAGAGTGAGCTCACTCTTCCCAACTATAACATAATTTCGTGCGCCTAAAGCTTGGGAGGGAAATCTAATTAAACCAAAGTAGGTTTTGTGCCCAGCCTTGCCCATGGGTAAAACCCGCGTAGTTTCCGCTGTCGTAATTATCCCGAGATGAAAAGTATCACATGAGTCCAGAGTATAACGTTCTAGTTGGGATCTTAATTGCAACCCGATCTGCTTAGCCTTGAGATATGACGTGTATTTTTTTCGTTGAACGCGGGATTTTTTAAGAGGCTGCCTAACGCCTATTAGGGTTCAAAAGCGGTGCGTGAACTTGACTTGTCACAAATCACAAAGCAACGATTTTAATCGCCGCGACAATCGCTGGCTTGGCTGTTATTCTGAGTTTTAAGACACTTTGTACCAAAGAAATACACGTGATTTTGGGTAAGTATGACCGTTGGTCTACAACCTCACCGCGTATCACCCTACCACCATGGTTGGGGTTAAAAAATTGCTTAAAAAACGTCATGTGATTAATAAGCAATCCCTAAATGCGTTACAGTTTAGACCCCATCGTCGCTTTACATCAGGCGAGATGGCATTGAATTGACACGCAAGGCTAGATTTGGTATAAAACGGTGGATACCAGGTTAGATCTTGGAAACTGTTCTGCAGCAGGCAAGCACAGCGTTGCGATAGGATTCGCCGTAAAACCACTATGATGGTTTTACCTGCCTTGTTACATTAATTTGATGTAAATGTGTTACTAGTCTATGTGCTATACTAGACCAATAACTATCTTCCTTATAATAATTGTTGTTGTGTTATTGTTGTACATACTAGCAGTATATACTTAATCGCGTCACTAATAAACCAAATAAAACGTAGATAGCGACGTTGTAATCACGAGTTATGTACATTTTTTTTACTATAGAACAGATGTTTCTTTTCGGAATTTAAGAGTTGGTTTCTTAATTTTGTTACAGTGAAGCACAGATTTCTAAAGTGAAGATTCTTTCTGTTTAATACCCTTTCGCATTCAGACGTAATTGCAGCTTTTATTGGATTGGATTTTACTTTGACTTTGACACAGGTTATTGACATGATAGAATGATCCTGTCAAATATTTGTTTATCTTGCTGCCATGAATTAACAAAACCGAAGAAACAATGGGTGGAAACAATAAAAGTAGAGTGTAGATAATAATCAATAATTTCCATAAATTATTTATTGTATTTCCATGTTGGTACGTTCCAGTTTCAGATGAATGTTTGAATTAGTTACTCCTTTACACAAATGACGTACTTTACGTTGTATTTTTGTGGTAAGCAGGCTTATTATTCCATTATTTATGATGTTTTTTCAGTGTTCTCACAAAATCGTAAAACTCGTACTCATTTACTACATAGAGACGATTTTCTTAGCATTCCATGGATTCACCGTGCGGGTGCCGGGTCCATCGTGTGGCAGAGAGAGAAAACCCGAGTAGACTCCGAGACTTGTGACTCGGGCGTAGGTTTAAGGGCCCCTTTCTGACGTACATCAACACTCACCTTCACTACTCGTGTTTCTCTCCCTGCCCAGCCAAATCTGATACGAGCCTACTAGTGCAGCTTTAGATATTCTAGTATAGAACTTACTGCACTTCTGGATAAGCCAAGGTCTTTCAGCAGGTTATAGAGAGATTTTGCTGGTATACCTCTCGCTCCCACTTCCATAGCGTATAAACTAACTACATAGTCGTTTTTTGTTAATTCGTTTAGGAGGTCGTAATACTTATTTTGTTTCATAGCGTGGTCTTTAGGTATATTAGTTTCCCACGGTACGGTAAGTTCTACAAGGACTATGCGTTTCGTAGCTCTAGAAAAAAGGAAAATGTCCGGTCTGGATGACGAAACACCCACATCCTCTGGGATCCTGTAGTGCCTTTCATACGTGTCCATTAAAATAGTCCAATCAGGTGCTGTACCCAGGATTGAGTAAGGCTTGTGCCTGGAGTTTGAAGTTGAGCCTTCTTTTACAAATTTAATTTGTCTTTTGTTTGTCGTCAATCCCTTTTGGGCTCTAGCTACTGAAAGGCTCATGACTTCACGTATGATTTCAAGTACTCTGTCATGGCGCCGTGAGTAATGACCCCATTAAGGAGCACCTTGCATCCCACCAATATGTGTCTTGCTATACATATCGCCTCTCCACAAGTATAGCAATATTTTTCAGAGGCTTTTCCCCACCTTACCAAGTTACTCTGGTCAGGGTTTTATCTAAATGCATTCCAAATGACCCCATTTGGAATGCATTTAGATAAAATTTTAATAAGGCAGGAGACCAGTCATAGATCAAGGTGCGCCACTTTAGAGCTAATGGGATACAGAACTCACCTATGGTTAGCCACTCACTTTGCATTTCTAAATTCATAGCGTGCACTTTGTAACCGTCATTTTCGTCTTGTTGTAGAAAGGTTTTTACCATGTCTCGGTCTTCCCTTTTCTTCTTCGCACCCAACCCAGCAGTATTTACTTGTGCACCTGCCATAAATTGTTTATGGAATTGAAGTCTAGATTCCAGGTCTGAAGCAGTTTTGTCTTTTGGGAGAGATGTAATTAATTCGTCTTGTGACTTTCCCAAAACATGCGTTTTTGTAACTCTTAAGTATTTGTAAAGTTCAGACGGTTTCTTTAGTTTCAGCCCAAAACTATTGTGATCCCTAAAAAGAGTAGAGGGATCAGCCGGATGTGCCAATCCGAACCATGACTTCAATATCTTTATGACATTGTTATCTAGCTTTGCCAGGATAGTTTTACCGATGTCATATACTAGGAAAGGCCAAGTGAGACGTGATGCGAGGAAGTTGTCATATATCCTACTCTATTGAGGTCTACCTTATTGAGGTTGTTCATGAAATTTTCAACAACCACCTCTAATGATGGTGTACGTCCTTTGTGATCTATCTTTCTACCAAGAAATTTGAAAGGCACTGCCACTGCAATTGTGGCAAATCCTTGGCCACTTATGGAGAGTCCCGGATCGTAAGAAGTATATTTGGTATTTCGTCTACCCAGACAAAGACAATGACACTTAGTTGGTTTTGTCCTCATTCCTCCGTCCATGTACAGAACTCATCGACTTCGTTCAACAATTCCTGACACTGTTTGGGTTTGCGTGTAAGTATTGCAAGGTCGTCCGCAAAGGCCAAGATTGACTCAGTGTACTTATTGTTGATTTTAAACCGGTAGCCCCATTTCTTTTCACGGGATATTAATTTGTCTACTAAAATATTTATAACTATATTAAATGCTATTGGTGATAAGCAGCACCCTTGGAATAGTCCTACGTTGTATTCAAGTGGTTTTGTGTATTCCTTGTTTACTGCTATGACTAATTTTAAGTGGCAATAATAAGAATTGACAATGTCAATACTTTCAGCATTTTCACCAATATGTTATAGTAATTATACATTTTTACTTATGAATTCATTTTATAGTGATTTGACATGTACATTTTGTGTTTACTAATAAATAACTTTGAACTTTTACATGACAAATAAAATAATTGATTTTCAAAATATAGTACAAAATATAGTAAACAGTAGGTAACTTAAATAAAAAAATACAACATATTATTATCATACATCATCAGCTCATACGACTGGTCCGGAGCCCCCGGGTTCGAATCCCAAACGCGCACCACTGTCTTTTCGTAGTCATGTGCATAATGCGACTAACTGAAGGCGAAGGACAAACATCTTGAGAGAACCGACATATACTCAGAATCTTTCGAGGTCATGTGTCATCCACCAACCCGAACTGAGCCAGTGTGGTAGATTAAGGCATTGACTCTCTCCTTGAGAGAGAAGGCCCCGAGTCCCAGCAGTGGAAACATTTAGTGGGTTGCTTATGTTTATACATTAGACCAGAATATTATTAACAAAATGAACATATTATTGATTGTTGACTAAATAATAATAATTATACTATACATCACAACCAAAATAATTGAAATTCTAAATAGGTACAATAATAATTTATATTAAAAAACTTGTAAATTTTTACGAAAATTTTCGTAAAAAATTATCTCATCATTTTTCTTAATGCGCCAAAAGAAGCATAGCTACAAAAATATTATCTCTGACAACAACCAGAGATCTGAGATAACATTAGTAACGAATCGACCTTTTTAATGATAAAGAAGTCACATCCGACTGGTAGTCCCAGAGATATAGCGTGTTGAAATAAAAAACAGACTCCTTAGCTTTATTGTGTGTGTATAGGCAGATAATTCTTGATTATTTTAGGCGACGTGGCATGTGACTGCTCTGCTTGCGTTTAATTGCATGATATAGGTATAATATAGTCACAAAACAACCAATTTATAATTAGAAAGCAAGCTAGATACTTATAACTCGCGGTCGAGTAAAGTACACCATCATACGTAAGGTAAGCATTACTCACGGAGACGATATCTCGGAAGGGTTGTGAGCAAAGAGTTTACATCTACTTATAGAGTTAGAATAAACGCTTTACACCAAAAGCACGGCCCCTCTACTAAATCGGCTATGGCTTTGCTATTGCTGTCTCTATCATTTCAAGCGAAAAGAAGAGAGAGCAATATTGTAGCTGAGACAGTTTTAGTTAGGCGGTAGACCCTTGGGTCAGATCGCTCTTGTCTTGTCGCTCTTGTGGAAATGTCATACTTTTGTCGCGGCACATCACTGTTGCAGCAAATCCAAGCACAGGGATCCCAATTAATAAAGGTAGTTTGATTTGGGGTCAGTATGTATATTAAAATAATACTTAGTACACTCCGCGAGGCATAAGCTGAGCTTTGCATTTGTGTGAGTGTACATGGGATAGTGTAGGTGTGACAACCAGCCTTAGGCGCGGCGCCATTCTGTCTCGCCGCGCTCCTGCCTGATTGGTGATCACTCACACTAATGCAAAGCTCAGCCTATACCTCGCGGACAAAATTTCAAGCTCCTGCCTGATGGTGATCACTCACACTAATGCAAAGCTCAGCTTATACCTCGCGGAGTGTACCTTCTTGATCCGTTTTCCACTTAAAAATAACGTTAGTATCAGGGAAATTTGTACGTAATTATTGATTACATATTTGTTGTTCGATTTGATGTTAATAAATATAATTTATAGTAAGATAAAGCGGAGGATATTTTTTTTATATTTTGCAAGAAATTACAAAAGGTTCGAAAGTGGAGGTACATATCTCCAATAGGAGGAAGAATAGTGAGTAGGATAGCCAGATCGTTAAACCAAGTAGCCGGACAGTCCAACTAGTTAGACCGGACATTTGAGTGTAAAGGTCGGACACGTAACATGAGGATTTTGTGTCTCAATTCTCAATATTAATAGCTGCAACAACTGCGGGAGCAATCGAAAGTTGACTCACCTGCGCTCGGTCACTCGGCGCTCGCTTGTTTGCGAAAAGTGAATAAATAGCCTAACAAAAGTCGGGTAAGCCGGACACCATTTATTTTGGCCGGATACGCTATCAAAAGACCTCAATATCTCTGGGTCTACTCGACGTCTGGCAATGCTATACGTGGACACTTAACTTCTGTATTCAGATTGTTTTGTGATATAGTGCTTAGTGATTGGTACTTATATATTTCATTCAATTTGACACAAGTAAAAAGAGTCTCGAAATTGAGCTTTTTTCAGTCGGGCACTCTTGGCAGAGTGGTCGTGGTTATGGGTCCTATTGAATGACGGCTCTTGCTATGCGTCTCCATTCGGCTCTACTGGAGGCATTGTGGGAGCAGTCGGTCATGGAATTGAGCCATAGAACCTAAAACAATACTTCCTTGGAATTCGTTTTTAACTGACTTCCAATAAAGAAGGAGGCTGTCAATTCAATTATGTGTTTTATGCGATAGCTCTTCTAATTTTGAATCGATTTAGATGCTTCTTCTTTGTTTTGTAGAACATGCTCCAGAGGTGATCCTTTTTTTTTTATTGATTTCGGTGCCATTTTCGGTGCGATATTGACATATCAACAAAAAAATTAAATTTGATTCACTTATCTACGACGTAGTTTTAGCTTCTTATGAGATTTGGTCGAGCGTCTGAATTTAATTTTAAATTGAAGCCCGTTTTTGTTTTTTTTTGTAGAAAATTGTATTATTTACGTTACCACGTTTCCGAATAACTAAGTCTGACTTTTGGTTCCTCTCAACCAGGTCTCGTGTTCTACTTCAGCCAAGAGTCATTTTAAATATTAAATATTGGTGGACAATTCACACAACACCATCTGATCCCAAACTAAGCAAAGCTTGTGTGATGGCTGCCAGATAGCTGATATAATACTTATATAGTTTTAAAATACATACATACTTATTATGCATAGAAACACCCAGACACAGTGCAAACATTTGAATTCAATTGAATTTGAAGTCATTGGGCCAACAAATCGATTCTAATAACAACAGTTAAAATATCATTATATATGCTTTCCTTATCCGCAAACGGTAACAGCCCTGTCTGTAGGGCTCAAGGCCTTCCGCGCGGAAATGGTAGAAATGAGTGTATTACTTGACACTGACACAGTTTGCAAATTTAACAAAGCAAAGCCCTTTTACAGTATCATAAAATGCGGTTGGATTAATTGATTTTATTAGTAATTGTACAAGTAGCATTGAAATATAAAACGAAGGTAGAATGGAGGTTATTAAGGAAATGCGTTACTACGCAGTAGTTATAAATTGTCCTAAATAGTTTAAATAACCATTTAAGGTCACTTGGTATGCTTTAATTATGTAAGTATAGTAGGGCCCTGCTTCTCTAGGTCCTACAATACCTACAAATACAAATATTCCCAATGTTCTGGTAGGCATCTGTATATCTATATCTCTAAAGTAAAGGTTACTAGAGACGAAAACTATCTAACCTTATCACATCTGTCAGATTGAAATAATCTAGAACATTAGTGTGATAATGATAAGACAACAATTGAATAGTGTAATAATAACGTCTACCAATGTAAATAGTAGATAACTCCAAATGTAACACGATAAAGAAATATTACTAAAGATGAAAATAATGTATATTTACACTGCCACATAGAAAAACCAAACCCTGTGGAATGTCACAATATGTACAATACAAAAACTTTTATATGCCTACAAAACACATTTTTTTTATATAAAGAGTGACGAGACGACCAGGACATGTGCCTGATGGTAAGCAACATGCCTGCCACATAACAGCACAGTGACACGCAGCTATTGAAACATGAAGCGTCCAAATCATTACCTAGCACTGCACTGCACACTATGACGTAAAACGCGATCTTATCGCTAACAGTTAGTTTCTCATGGAATAGTTTGGGCGGTGGTACAACCATACAAATAATTACAAGTATTCTTATACTAAAACAGGCCTTTTAAATATATTCTGCTTCAGTTCCAGGGTATTTATATACAGGGATATTAGCATGTGTTTGGGTTTTATCTGCTGGTACGTTATAAAATAAAATAAATGTTTGCAATAAGATGTTTCATGTATTCAAAATTTTATGAAAGTCAAATCCTAAGTTTTTTTTTTGATAGATGTACAATTTACAAGTCTATTAATTAGATAAGCCAGATAGTTGATATAATACTTATATAGTTTTAAATACATACTTACTATACATAGAAACACCCAGACACAGTAGGTACAAGCATTTGAATTCATCACACAAACATTTAGACTGGGTGGGAATCGAACTCACAACCCTCGGCTTCGCAGGCAGAGCTACTACCAACTAAGCCACGAGGCCAGTTTTAAATTCTTACAATTACATTTGCGTTCTACTTCGTTTTTTTAACTTGTATAGGTTTACACTTGACCACCAAACCACCATCTCGCCTGATGTTAATAACTATAGCTGTAGTAGTTATTTCGAGATTTTCAACGCGTTCAACCTCGGTCAGGGTATTCCGAGCATCCAAATATTGTCCTTGATAAGCTTAAGTGAAAAGTTCTCTGTTGAACCCGATTGTTACGTAGGGTTATTCGGGTCAGGTCTACTAACCCGAAAGGGGCGCGAATCCTACTAATATTATAAATCACAAATATTAGAAAGTAAATAAAAACATTAAACTTGTTTGTGCCACAATAAAGAGTTTTCTGTCTATATATCTTTGGATATTTGTTGGTCAATAACGTTGGAAAGGCAGTACAGATCTCGTCGAGGAACACAGTTACCAGTTACATTATAATCTGGAATAGCACATAGGCTACTTTTTAAGAAAGAATACCCAATTAAAGAATATCCAATGGTAACAGGAAATATGCAGATAAGTAGTTATTACTTACTTCTATTTTAACATATAGAAGTCAACTCTAATCGAGAAAAAAATCTAATTACACACCTATTGTTTAGTTCAGACGATATTTTTAATAAAACAGCCAGTTTTTGTGGTTTCTTGGTCTCATAGTAAAAGCCGCTCATAAAGATGAGTATTTCGTGCCCTTTCGTCTTGGCATGGTGTTCTGTGTAACCTCTTGTTTAAATATACATGTAGGTATATGTTTCAGACAATTGAATTTTCATTCGTTATTAATGACAATAAAACCCGTGTCATTGCTCATTACGCTAAGTGGGATTGAGTCCTTTCGATTTGTTATGGCTGGCGAATATATTCATAAATTACCTATTAGGGATCCGACAAATTTTGTCCTGTACACGATATAAAAATAAGTCTTAAATATAAAATTACAAACATTTTCTGCGTTACCTACTGAATAAAAAAGAAAAATACATCTAATTGTTAATCTAAACCATTCTCACACATAAAAATGACATCAAAATCGGTCCAACAGATTAGGAATAGCTTAAATTACGAAAACATACACAGAAAATATATATGCCTATTTTTTTAGCTGCAAAAATCGGTTTAGTTACTTAATTATAAAAATTATGACTTCAAACAATATAACAGTAATAGATCGAATTAAGTTTAAGACAAGTTTTGTATTAGGGCATTTACGTGTTCTAAAGTATTTCTAAGGCTTAATTCTCAGCAAATGATGATCATAAGATCTTGATCTCATCTTGATTTAATCGATGATATGAAGTATGTAATATTTCATAACCATTGTTACTACTGAAGCATCTATGCTAGCGATCCAGATCCTCACTCCGGAATTTCAAAGATTTACCACGTCAGATTAAAATTATCTATTCTATAGCATCAGTTCAGAACTCATCGCTTCCATGTAATAAAAATCCTGTTAAATTACTCAATTGTGACGGCGGCGGCGTTTAAAATAGTAAATATATATATATTTTTTTAACTATAATAGGTTCGCACTTGACCACTATCTCGCCTGATGTTAAGCGATGATGAGATCTACGATGGAGCGTGCTTACCTAGAAAAAACCGATCCACTCTCAATTTGAAGTCACCAAGATTGTAACCATCGGGGAAAACCCACTCAGGCAACGCATTCCACAACCTAGACGTTCTTATCACAAACGTGGAGTCAAATCTCTTCGTTCGCGTTTTTGGAACATCAACCATGAAACCATTTTCTAGTGGTAGGACTCTTGGCAGAGTCAGCCTGGGGAATTACCACACCTTTGCCGGTAATTCTACCGCCACGCAGTAATGGGCAAATATTACTGTGTTCCGGTTTGAAGGGAAATGTTTCCAGAGACATTACAGGGCTTAGAGTTATAAGATCTTAGATCTCTGGGTGACGAGCGCAGTGCAGCGCTAGATAATGATTTGGACTATTAATGTTCCAATAGCTGCGTGTCACTGTGCTGTTATGTGTCAGGTATGTTGCTTACCATCAAGCACATGTCCTGATCGTCTCGTCACTCTTTATTTAAAAAAAATATAGTAAAAAAAAGTGATGGGTTGTTTTGCCTCGCTACACACCAGCCAGGTCTGCACCTCCGTGTTGGGATATAATAGGAGAGATATCTAACAAGTTTTCAGCTTGCCTCATACACCTACCCAAAATTTGTTACCAGCTCTCGGAACATAATCGTACCACATTTAGATTTTAGAACGTAATCATCAGTTGTTTTAAGCTCGTTTACTTCTGAAACGTCGACACTTTCAATACGATCTGAACTTTCCCAACAATTTTACAGCTTTGAATTGCGTAAGCTCTGCCTAAACGTTGGGAAGTCGGTGGTAGGTAATTTATGTCAGCTTTAAAAAGGTGTGTGGACTGACCTTGTTCCGGGTGTTCATTTTTTTTTGCCAGGATTCCAAATCAGGCGCTCGCCAAATAATAAATAAAAGAGGTCAAATGCGAGTCGGACTCGCCCATGAAGGCTTCCGTAGCAGCAAGTAACATAATATAAAAGTTCTTGTAGTTCGTTGTTACCACGGATATCGGGTTGTTACCTACATTAATCAGTGTTTTAACAATAGTCGATTTATGACGTATTAAAATAAAACAACTAACTAGATCTCATTCAAACCAATTTTCGTTGATAGTTTACATGGTAATGTACATCATACACTTTTTAATTTTTGTCATTCTCTTATTTTAGAAGTTACAGGGGGGGGGGGGGACCACTTTGGAAGAATCCCTCGCGCAAACTATTCAGTTTAGAAAAAAAGCTCACACGTATGGTTTTGATCAAAAAAAAATTTTGAGTTTCAGTTCCAAGTATGGGACACCCCTAAAGTTTTTTTTTTTTTTTTTATATTTTTGTATCAAAATCTTAATGCGGTTTACAGATTACATCTACTTACCAAGTTTCAATAGTATAGCTCTTATAGTTTCGGAGAAAAGTGGCTGTGACATACGGACGGGCAGACAGACAGACAGACATGACGAATCTATAAGGGTCCCGTATTTTGCCATTTGGCTACGGAACCCTAAAAAAACGTAACAGTACAACATATTAACTATTACATAATTTCGTATTTTTCAGTAACGCTGAAATTATCAATTTAGCTGGAGGCTTCAAATCAAACTACACATTTCCAAAGGATTTCGTATTTGGTGTCTCGACAGCAGCTTTTCAAATAGAAGGAGCATGGAATACAGATGGTAAGCAACGTTTTGTTAAATTAAACCAGTTATATTGACTTGTTACGTTTTGAATAATATAAATATTAATCGGAGCCATAAAATAAATATTAATATCGAAGGGCCTCTATGTAGGACTTTATAATTGATTTACAGTTACAACCGGCAATGGCTCTGATGTTTTTTGAAATTTGTATTACAAAAGAGAAACATACCGCTAAATTGATTTCATAACTTATATAGTGCATACGTTTTAGAATAGAAATATATTGATGATACACGTGTACCGACTTTTAAAAGGTTAAATTAAGAGGAAACTCTTCAAAACATAAATCCATTTAGAATATATTGATGTTCCTGTACCATAAAATAAACATTTTTAAATATAATATAGAGAGACGGGGTACGAGCTGAACATGTGTTTGATGATAAGCAACACGCCTGCCCTTAACTGCACAGCACCACGCATCTCTTTGAACACAAACAATTCAAAGTACTGGCTAACATTGCATTGATGATTTATCTCCTTGCTCTATAATTTTTATGGAATATTGCCCTTCAAACCAGATTATTTGTTACCACATTGCTTACCAGTAGAATAACTGGCAAAGGTATTTCCCAGATGAACATTGCCTGAAATAGTTTTATACTACTACAAAACATTAATACCCATCATTCTAATCTCAAAATGTACTTGTGAGTTATAAAATGCATATGCAGACATAATTAAACATTACACACCGTACTTTGTAATGCAATCGTTATTTTCAGTTTCCTGATTTATAAATATCAATCTCTATATATTTACAGGAAAATCAGAAAGTATATGGGACCACTTAGTGCATACCAACAAAACTTTTGTAAGAGATAACAGCACAGGTGACGTCGCCGCCGACTCCTACCATCTATACAAAAGGGACGCAGAAATGGTCCATGAATTAGGAGTAGACATCTACAGGTTCTCAATATCCTGGCCCAGGATCCTACCAAGTGCTCTAACGAACGACATTAATCCTCTAGGAATTCAGTATTATCATAACTTAATCGATGAATTGGTGAAGTACAACATTACTCCCATGGTGACGATATACCACTGGGATCTACCGCAGAAGCTGCAAAACATCGGTGGTTGGACGAACCCTTGATAGTTGATTACTATACAGATTACGCAACGGTATTATTTAAGAATTTCGGTCACAAAGTGAAGTACTGGGTGACGTTTAATGAACCGATGCAGACGTGCTTGGAAGGCTATGGAGGCACGTACAGGGCGCCGGCGCTGAACCGTCACGGCATTGCAGAGTATCTTTGTACGCATAACCTTCTAAAAGCCCACGCAAACGTCTACCATCTATTCGATAAGGAGTATCGTCACATTCTCAATGGTTAGTATCCGCATAATTATGCACGTAAAAAATTGTACGCATTACTTTTGTGTCTTCTTCAACGTATTTATATTACGAAGAAGGAGACTTAAACAATTAGTAAATCTTAATATATTAAAATTCAGTCTCATGACTCAAGATGTCTGTTCCGAGTGAACTCTTTATCAAGTAAACCGAAATTCAGGAATGTTGGCTTTTTTATGTGTAATTTGGTCTGAATTGAGAGATACAATAATTTTCATTTCGATTAATTGTCTCAATAATTGAACAGATGACGCCTCAATGGGCTACATAGATTAGTGGTTCAACCCAAACAAAGTTGGGACGGGCCGCTGGTATACATATATTATTTAATGTACGGTGTCAAAACTAAACGATAAATTGCCTATGTGTTCTATGTTACCATGCATCGATATAAACCAATAGATGTGCCCTGAGCACCTTGGAATTGTTAACAATTTGCGTCTCTATGTGTAGCGTGAGTGGTTTACAACTACCAATCTACTTGATCCCTAGAATAGCTAGCGGCGAGGTATGTTGCGGATCTACATATTTTGGTTGTTGACAACGAATACCGATGGGTACAAACGTCCAGCGTTTACCTCTTCCTACAATCAACTAAAACAGAAAGAGTGAGCTCACTTTTCCCAACGATAACATAATTCCGTGCCCCTGAAGTTTGGGAGGGCACATCCATTGATTTATATCGATGTTATCATGAACTAAAATTGTTTCATGCGAGAGCGATTGTTCTAGGACCAAAAACGTGGACTAAACGTAAAGAAGGGTTTCATTTACCGTTATTTCTATTCCAATTAAGCTCAATTAAATTGAAACAAGAGGAATTACAGTGTATATGTTATTATTTATTATACAGTATCTCTATATATAAAAATGTAATGTTGGTTTGTGTACGCTTCAAAAACTCAAAAAGTTCTGCACCGATCGAGCTGAATTTTTACAATGATATATAATCCACATCAAGGATTGTTTTTATCTAATTTTTGCATCACAAATCATAATGTGCCACAGCGTAGCGTGGCAGGGTAGAACTAGTATATTATATAATTAAAAATAATGTATGTATATAGTAATGTATGAAGACACTAATACTCGTACATGAGTACCTACTTTCATTTACATACATTTGGTTAGTGTAGGGACACTAATATTATACCCAAAAAAAATAGGTACCTACTCTATCAAATAAAATCTACCGAATTCACGCTTTGTGTGGCTAGGATCGAATTAAATATTTATTTATTCATGTAAATGCCTAAACATCATTGGTTTGGTATGAAACAAAGTATACATATTTATATTTTTATGACGCATATTGAATAACATTTAGAGATTGTATTCTCACTCACACTCCCATTCTCAGGTAAAATTGGTATGTCTCTGGATTCGAATTGGGCGGAACCCAAGACGGACAGTCCGCGTGACCACGAAGCTGCCGAACTCTACTTACAGACACATGTAAGCAAAATAGTTTTTTCCTTATTTGTGACGAATTCGCATCTAGACCTTGACTGTTTTAAATTTTTGACGTCCTGTACATAATAATGCTCCACAATGGGCTGAGACCGCTTGCCTTGACATCCATTCAGCGCCTGTTGCATTATAATGTGATTATCTTTTACAAAGGCTGGACAATTTGCTCAATTATTAAACAAAGTGCCATTCCAATAACAAAGGAGGATATTAAAATTCGGGCAATTGTGAGTTGGACTCTCAGCAAGGTTGCTGCACTATCAACTACCAATATTTTAGTTTTATTTAATACTAGCTGAACCCGCTACTTCGTTCGCGTAAGCAGATGTTACTGACTTATACATTAGTTGTATCGTAGGTACGTCAAAATGTTTGGATAAGTAGTCATTGCAAAACCGAGTGAATTTGTTTTTCCACACAAAAATTAATTTAATTTTATCATCTTTATTTTTCTTGTTTTAAACAAAATCAATACTTAGTAAGGTTTCGTAGAATCGAAGATAGACGCAAGTGTCAAGTTTGTAGGATTTTTATAGGATACATTATAAAAAGTCTGAAGCTGATGTGCATGATCTGATACCTACTTATCTCTTGTTATCCGCAAGCTGTTTTCTGGCTGTTAGCCGCGACTTCGCCCGCCTAAAATTTTGAATGAAGCCTTACACATTACAACTTATACATTAGTTGTATCGTAGGTACGTCAAAATGTTTGGATAAGTAGTCATTGCAAAACCGAGTGAATTTGTTTTTCCACACAAAAATTAATTTAATTTTATCATCTTTATTTTTCTTGTTTTAAACAAAATCAATACTTAGTAAGGTTTCGTAGAATCGAAGATAGACGCAAGTGTCAAGTTTGTAGGATTTTTATAGGATACATTATAAAAAGTCTGAAGCTGATGTGCATGATCTGATACCTACTTATCTCTTGTTATCCGCAAGCTGTTTTCTGGCTGTTAGCCGCGACTTCGCCCGCCTAAAATTTTGAATGAAGCCTGTGTGAAAATGATAAAATTTTTGAGTTTTAATGTTACTCAAGCAAGTTGAACCCGTACATCTAAGCCAAGTCTTAGTGAAATGTTAATGTATGAATTGAATTGTAACACAGAAAATAATCAAAGAACGAAAAATCCAAATTCGGCATCAAAATCCTTTTAGCAGCAAAAAACTCATTAGTACAATTTAGAATACCAGTAACGCCACCAAGTGATGAAAGAAGAAATACATACCACAACAGCAAAACATCGATTTAAATGGCCTTTAGTGCTTTTAGATTTAAACTGGCATTAGCGCCATCTAATGAGAATATAATGTTGTTGTTGTTATTTTGATTTTGCACGCAAAGCACCTGTATTATCTACGCCAAAACGGGTGCATACATTTTTCATTTTTGGCTTTTACCTTACCATCACATCAGCATGAGCAACTTTTACAATGGGGCTAAATTCGGCATTTAAAGCAAGTTAGTTAAGGAATTAGTTAACTTTTGTATTCCATATAAACTTTGTATTTTCCCGGGACAATAAGTAGCCTGTGAGTTATTTCGAACTATAAACTATCCGGTTTGCAAACCACTCAATCCAAGTTCCTTACGAAAATATATACTTATATTAATGTGGAGTTAAATGAAAATATAGACTTCTTAGGTATTGTGAAATTTAGTTAGTCTTTCCGACGTCACAGTAACCTATAAGTAACCGATTTGCTATTTCTGAGTAGGTACAAACTACGTGTGTTTCGAATTCCTTCCAAATATGTTCAGCCGTTTCAACGTTGTCCTGTAATTATTATGAATTTCAATGTTTGGATGTTTGTCATTGTAATCATGGCGGAACGTATCAACTGATAGGGTTGAAATTTGAAATTTTAGATTAAACAATTAGATTATAGTCTGGAAGAACACATAGGCTAAACATTGCCTATGTATTACTTAAGCTAAGCCAAGAATGTGTTTCAAATTTTAACTCGATACATTCAGCCGTTCCAATGTAATTGTGCAGCAAAAATTTAAATATTGACATATTTAAATAATAGTATGAAAGGATAGGATTATACAAAATTTTAGAAAAAATAAAACCTGTCAAATGCCACTGGGACTCGCGCGCGAAGGGTTCCGAACCATTAGCAAATAAACGGCTTTTATTGTAGCCCTTTAATAATTTATTTTACTCAATTACATTTAAAGAGGACATAAAACTAAATATTATGTGAATAATTAAAGCGTCTACCTGTGTCAGGTACGTTATTAGTATCGAGCAAGAAACGGTAAAAAAAATCAAGTTTGTTGTATGGAAATATGCCCCTCTTCTCTTTTTTGGTCTAGTAAGTTACAGCTGACCTAGTCGGAGAACGCCGACTGTCGATCCGGAGACCCAGGGTTCAAAACCACCCGCACCACTATCTTTTCAGAGTCATGTTCGTAATGCCGGTAATTAAAACGGTAAAGGAAAACATCGTGAGGAAACTGAAATGTACCTAGAATCTAAGTTCTAAGTCAAGTGTCATCCATCAACCGACACTGGGCCAGGGTGGTGGATTATAGCCTTGACTCTCTCCTTGCGAGAGAAGGTCCCGACGCCCAGCAGTGGGAACATTTAATGCGTTGTTTATGCTGCTTCTTATTGTGCTAATATGTTTTCACCTAAAGAACAAAAATCTACTTCAATTATTAATACTTGGTAATTTAATTCTGTCATTCGACTAAATTTTATAAGATGCTATGACTACGTCGTACAGATACATCTAAGCTGATTTTAGTTTTTTGTTGATATTTGAAAAACTCATACATCGAAAACAGGGAGCTGTTTTCGATGTATGAGATCACCTCTGAAGTATTTTCTACCAAACAAAAAAGGAATTATCAAAATCAATTCACAATCAGCGGAGTTATCGCGTAAAATAAAACCAAATAAAAAACATGCAACCCTCCTTGATTTGATCCCATGATTGAGAACATCCTCCTTATAACCGAATGATGTTTTTTCTCCACACAAAAATATATTTTTGACAATTATTTTTCATTCAAGACGACGCGACGCGATCACGTGGGCACGTCCTAGGTAATTTTGTGGATTGTCTGTGATACACAGAATACTTAGAAGTTAGTATGTACCGAACGCGCCGCGCGTGTCGTTATTATTTAATGTTTGTGTAATTTCCGAACCACCAGACCGATAATGTTCAAATTTTGACGGCACAATATAAAAAATGTGTTCTTTCTAACAAAAAAAGAAATAATGAAATTAAACAATGCAAACATGAGTTACAACCAAATACACATTCTGACTTTCACCCCCTCCCGCAAGAAAACCAATCAGAGTTTGGAGATCAAAAGTAGCCTACAGCAATCTCCTTAGTATAAACTAAAGGCATGCCAAGTTTCAGCTGATTTGATTCAGTAGTTTCGGCGTGATGCGTGATCTCTATACAGAAAGACAGACAGACAGACAGACAGACAGACAGACAGACAGACAGACATGAAAGAAAAAAAATGCAGTTTCGCCATCAGTATCGACTAAGGAGTGCTCCAAAAAAAAAATTTTCAAAATATCTTCAATGTACAGAATTCGACCCGTTACAGTTTTATTATAAGTATAGACTGCATCAATGATATGTATATGTCACCGTAACGTTGTAAATACTGTCAGATTATAATCTAACGACATCAGATTACAAACTAATCTAACCTACCGGGAGATTATAATCTCATAGTGTTCACAATTTTATGGCGACATATATCTACAAATGAGCTCTAAATATGTGGACACGCACTCACTGTGTCTGGGTGTTTCTATGTATAATAAGTATGTATTTAAAACTATATAAGTATTATATCAGCTATCTGGCTGCCATCACACAAGCTTTGCTTAGTTTGGGGTCAGATGGTGTTGTGTGTGAATTGTCCACCAATATTTATTTATTTATTATTATTTATTTACTGGAGTAGCAGGGACCGATTTTTTGTGCGGCATGCTAGAAAGAACTTGTAGTGTTGTGGATATGTATGTTTATGGAACCAACAGTACTTTTGTGTCATTATTGGTTATTTTATTCGTTGTCAAATACTGTGGTTACTATACTGTTAAATACTGTGTTTGTCATACTGTGTTTCTAAACGATTGATGACGACTTTGACTCGTGTTTTCAGGTGGGCTGGTACGCACACCCAGTGTATTCCGCTGAAGGCAACTATCCCCGAACTCATCAAGTTAGTTGACGAAAAAGTCGAAAACAGAACTACACGCGATCCCGACTGCCAAAATTCACAGCTGAAGAAGTCAATTACATTCGTGGGACAGCAGATTTCTTCGGACTCAACCATTACACAACTTATCTCCTAAGTTTTGCCGATAAAGAAGTCAGGGCCATTCCGTCACACGAGAATGATATTGGCATTGTCAGAGTTCAAGATCCCAAGTGGCCATCAGAATCATCTTCGGCCTGGCTTAAGGTAAACTACTAATAGGCTTGTTTTAAATCAATTCAAACGCTAATGTTTCGTTACATCAGTATATCAATGACGTCGGTAATGGATAAACCATTATGAATGTATTTAAATGACCGTATAATCTACCAGTCATATTAACAACGCCCGATTATTATATCGAAATTAGATAAATTGATTACGACGTGCGCAGCACAATTGAAAGTGCTCTTGAAATTATTAAGCGCAAGGGAAATTTACCAGCGCATGACTATTTCCTGTGATTGCTGTTGCAATCTCGGAGTTACAACCATTGATTTCAGTCACGATTCAAAAAGTGAGCAAAGTGGTCAGCAGCCATAGAAATGGTGTATAACAGAGAACAAATTATGATAAGCAACCAAAATAAACCTCAGTTTCTTCTATGCTTGGTCAGTTATTTATTAGGTGATTGCAAGTATGTACCTACTTAAAAATAACAATCGACTAAAGTTTTATTTAGCTAGAATCTAATTGCGGTTTCGTAAATGCCTAATATAGAAGAGAACTATTGTAATGGCTATTGAGCCCTAACGAATGTTCAATTCTTCGGGATAATTGTAACCTATGCATGTGCTATACGAGACTGAATACCAAATGATATCTGCTATACTAAATGTAACCTATGTGTTATAGAAGTCGAGCCCCTAAAATTCAGCCTGATCCATTCAGATTCTATGACGTAATTAAGTTACAAACGTCATAACATTCATATTTATTATTGTATTATTATGATAAAAAGTTACGATTAACGGAGTAGGTATGTGGTGATGCTACCTGTTTTATGAATAAGCAAGTCAAATTTTCGACCAGACATATTTTGTTCGCACCTCTGATCGACAATTCTGTTCGCACGAATGTTTGAACTGAAAAAATATCAGAACACTTCCAATGATCATCGCTTCGTTTTTCGTAATAATCTGCAAACATATTAGTTAACTCATCAGGTAAGTGGCATGGGTGGAAGTTTTAAAGAGTTTTCTCTGAGTTTAAACAGAGGATATGTGTTGTCTCAGGATACTGGCGAATCAATCCCTAGTTAGTAATAAATAATTCAACCCGTTAAATAGTACTAGGTACGCTATGTGTCAAATCTATAGGATAAACCATGAAATCATCTTTACTTATTGTTTTCCAAACAGATAAGCATAACACATTGAGAAACGATAAAATACCATAGAGGTAGATCCGGAATAATTTAATTACTATGCCAATAATAATGAAACTTGATTATTCTGTTTATACCTTGGTTTAGGCCTATAAACTGGTCGGACTTTAACTGTTGGATTTAGAAACTCGGTGTTTGAAAAGTCGAAGGTCGTAGGCATCTCGAATCTGATGCAATATTGTGCATCAATTTCACAATCTAAAAACAAAGTTCACAGGGTCTAATGATTTAGCTTGGCAATCAACAAAGTACCTACTTAGTTGACCGAATAACATTGGGTTTATCATAATTTTTACACGTCGATTAGCCGGTCGAACAAGGCTCTTGTCCTCATATTGTAAGAAAATTGAGGAAGTTTGTATCTACAGTTAAAAAAAATATTCATTAAGGGCGTGTGGGCCGTAATTTTGAAATTTTAAAACAACTTTAGGACCTTTAAAATAGTGTACTAAACTCTGAAAAAAATATATGTGATAGTTAAGGATATAATCTAGTGCAATTCGCAGTCAATAACACGATTTAATGAATTTTACTTGATAGAAAAAAAACCCAAAGTAACCCCTTTTCAAAAGGTTTTTTCAAGTTTATGACTAAACTAAGTAACTTTTTTACTAAATTTTTGTACTCAACGAAAGCCACTAAAAAGTTATAGATGCATTCGCAGAGTTTGACTTGATAAAAAATATCAGTTATTCACTATGTTTTAATATCTACCATATATATAGCGCGCCGTTCGGCAAGCCTGATCAGTCGCGTTTCGGCGCTCACGGACGACGGGCCTGTGCTTGATTTTGCAATTTTGACAACCGATAAATTTTAAATATTACGATCATGGTGCCACAGTATAACAATATCAGTAGGTATTACTAGTGAAGGACGCTATGATCTTGATTTTTGATACCGTTTTCATTGGAATTGCAAATAGACGCTGATACTAATTAGTACGCTGTATACTTTATGTTGTAGACCAAAGGGAGTCTCAAAAAACTGACGTCGATACTACATCAGTAAAAAATTCAATGCGGATGCAATGGAAAATAGATAAGTATCGGTAAAATATTCGTCCGTTAAATCAGAGATCGGGATAAGAAAATAATGAGAGAGGAGAAATCCCCTGCGTAAATCCCCTAATATATCATCAAGCAAGTTAGGTATCATTATGATACCTAACTTGCATTTATATGCCATTTAGGTAAATTCTTTGGTAGTAAGGTACTTAGTACTTGGAAGAAAAGTCCTCACATACAGATTTTACCACTTTGGAAGAGACTTTCGCGCAAACTATTCAGTTTAGAAAAAAATGTTAGGAACTTCAATACAATTTTTAACACCTATCTATAGATACACGTATGGTTTTGATAGATTTTTTTATTTCTTTTTCAAGTTTGTGACACCACCAAAATTTATTGTTTTTTCTTTTTTTGTATGAAAATGTTAATATTGTTCATAGAAATACAAAACACTCGACCAAATTTGATAAGAAGCCTTTTAGGCAGTAAAATTACTCGTAGAATTTAACTCTGCACTAAATTTCCGATTCGTATTTTTTTATATAAGGTTTAGAATTTATAAGAAATAGTTTCCTGAGCATAAAATCACAAAATAATAACAAATCCAGGTGGAGCTTCAAGCGCCAGCTCGAAAAAACGTTTTTGGCTGATATTCTGAAAAAGTTATAAAGCCTATTATTATTGTAGAAAATAAAATTTCCCATCTTTTGTTGCCAGTAAACTTTTTTTTCCAACTTACCGATTACGATTTATTATGTCAAATTTGATGATAACAATGTAAAAATAATAAGATGTGAATTCTGTTCCCAGTAGCATAAACATGTCCCTTTTTACCGGAATGGAAGAAGGGTTATGTTTTTCGCGCGTATCTTTTATGTTTGTAAATCTTTTATTTCCACATATCTTCCAAACGGCTGGATTGATTTTGGTAACAAAGATATTCTAAGACTAGTCTGACTCGCCAAAGTGTCCTCAGATAATATTTTTTTACGTGTAGATTTTTTTGTAGTCGGGGTTTTTAAATTAAAGTTATGCTATCACATTGCTCGTTGCTCGAATAAACAGCACCGTTCATCACCATGATTGAAGAATTGAACGAAGAGTTTGGTCTCCAGTTTTGTAATAAGAACAACTAAGCTGTTAAATGCATTGCCAGAGTGGGTTTTGGTCGAAGGTTTACACGTACACTGTGCTTGTTTCTATTAGAGAAATAAGTTCCATCGTAGACCACATCATTTACATCCACTATTATCGGCATCATCGCATTCGTATCATTAAATGGGTTATAAATCGTAAACGGTAAGTTTTACAAAAAAAGTTTACGAGCAACAAAAGATGCAAAATTTTATTTTTTACAATTATTGTCAAAATATATAGTTTCCAAAATATCGGCAAAAACAGTTTTTTTCAATTGGCGTTTGTAGCTCTACCTGGATCTGTGAGCATTTTGTAATTTTATGCTCAGTAAGTGATCTTTTACCTCATAGAAAAAAATTGGATTAGAAATTTAGTGCAAAGTTGACCAAAAAACCTTCTATTGTAAAACTGGCCTTTCATTACGTTTCAGCACATTTTTTAAAATTTTTGACGAACTTGTGAATTATTAGGAAACATTTTAAAAAGATGCATGAAATTGGAAAAACCGTTCTCAACTTATAGTGTGACCAAAAAGAAAAGGTTGAGTTTTGTATATCTACGAGTATAAATAAATTTAATATATCTTCGTTTATATAGCAACAAAACTTTTATCACTAGTATAAACAAATCTTGAACAAAAAATGAGTTTAAATTACATAGTCCAACATTTTAAAAAGATGCATGAAATTGGAAAAACCGTTCTCAACTTATAGTGTGACCAAAAAGAAAAGGTTGAGTTTTGTATATCTACGAGTATAAATAAATTTAATATTTCTTCGTTTATATAGCAACAAAACTCTTATCACTAGTATAAACAAATCTTGAACAAAAAATGAGTTTAAATTACATAGTCCAATATTTTAATGTTATTTTTGCACTGTGGCACCGATTCCGCGGTCGGTGACGGTCGCGAGAACAAGATAGCGTTAAATGCCTAATTTGACAGAACTACCTGTCCTTAATGCAATGATATTGCGACTATACTTCAGATTTCAATATATCCAATATCTGTAATTCTGAAAATACCCATTATGGCTTTTTTAACCAGTATTTCATAATATTATAATGAGTGCTGGCAACAAATTTTGGGTAGGTATCTGGTATTATTATTCGTGACAATTTGATACTATCTGGTTATTTTGCCCCGCATCCGCAAAATGGATACTCGTAGATAGGAACAAATTGTCACGAATAATAATATATCAGATACCTACCCAAAATTTGCTGCCAGCACTCATTATAATATTATGAAATACTGGTTAATAAAAAAGCCATAATGGGTATTTTCAGAATTACAGATATTGGATATATTTAAATCTGAGGTATAGAAAATCAATACCGATAGATATTATTAGTGACAATTTGATGCTATCTGGTCATTTTGCCCCGCATCCACAAAATGGATACTCGTAGATAGGAACAAACTGTCACTAATAATATCTATCGGTATTGATTTTCTTATACTATTTTGACGTCATTCTAAGCTTGGTGTGAAGATGTAGAGTATGTAGAGTTATAGATAACTCCAAAAAATGTTACATATTCAAAGCCAGAGGTGGCGTTCATGTTTTATTTTGTACTAGCGATATTAATAAAAATGGTTATTGTGGGTTAGCCCTAAGAGATAGAGACATTTATTAATTGGTTTGTTTCAAATTATCTTTTTATCTTAAAATGTATTGTGAAATTAATTTTGATTGTGTAAGTAATGTAGACTGAAATTATTTTTGTACGAAAATAGTTTATATACATGTAAATTTAATTTTGTCAATAGAAATTTGATAAGCGACACCACAGAACAGATACGCCACTCAATAGCTGTCAATAATCACCTGCAGTTTTTTTCACGCATTTACCATTCTGAATGTAGATACCATTGTAGATTGTACCTATGCCTAACACCATACTAATCACCATTATTGGTATTTAAAATATGACGTAATCTGCGTCGTTTACTAAAGCAAAAACAAATTTAAATTTTAATCTTATTGTTCCGCAAACCCATAGTTTTGTTTTATGTCAATTGTGATTTTGTAGACGAAGCATTACCTACAAATACGTACGTAATGGTAACTTAACATGAGCACGTCAATTTTCTAACGAAAACTACCAAATCACTCCAATTGTTTAGGCCATGGATAGATAAATATGCATCCATTTGACGGGTGGTGAGACTCGGTTAAGTATCTTTTTATTTCATACTTTCAGATATACTATCGTTATTAAATAATTTATAATTTAAGTTTCGAAAGCTTTAGTTAGCTGAAATCACAACGGTAATGCTGATATTGACTGCAACTTATATTATGGCCAGGCTTGTTTTTATTGATAACACATATTTTCGAGTTACCACTGGTGAAAAAGAAAATTAAAAAAACCATTAAAAATGCGAAGTTTAGACTCTTGGAACCATTTTAGCCAATTTTGTACCTCGTGCCTTAATTTTGATCAGGGGGTCTAAAAAGCTAAAGCCTGTATTCGTCCTCTGCTGGACATAAAGATTCACTCTTACCAATTATTTTTTATAATTAAATTCTAAACTTTAATTAGTACCTACTTACGTTGGATATGAGGTCACAGTAGCTAAAAAAAAACTATTTTTTTGTGTAGGTCGTGCCCTTCGGATTCCGTCGCCTCCTTCGCTGGATTACCAAAACCTACAATAATGTACCAATCATAGTGACCGAGAATGGTTACGCTGATTACAACGGAGTTGAAGACCTGACGAGGGTGTCCTACTACAAGCATTATTTGAACGCTCTTCTGCATGCCATTTATGAAGACGACAGTAATGTCCAGGGGTATTTCGCTTGGAGCCTCATGGATAACTTTGAATGGGACGATGGATACGTGTAAGTATAGAATTATATTCTACAAGTTATATAAAATTCTCGATTGGTACCATAAACAAGCCCACATATTATGTACCCATATGCCAAAAGGCTCATAGATCACGACGACCTAGTTCGCAAAACATTTCAAAGTTTTGCATAATCCCGTGAAATTGCTAGCTTATCGTTTTTTTATTGAATACACTTTGGAGAGTGTGCTATTAATCTGCATGATCCAATACCACCTATCGGACTGCTCGTAGTTCGAAAAAGCGACTACGTCAAAGACTTGAACGCAGGGATTGAACTCTACTTTTGTGAAAAGAACGTCTATGCATTGGAATGCGTTGCCTGATAGGGTTTTCCCTTATGGTAACAATCATAGTTATCTGCAAATAGGGTGAATCGGACTCGGGGCCTTCTTTCACAAGGGCAGAGTCAAGTATAATTGACCACGCTGGCCAAGTACCTACCTTTGTGGGGATGAAAGGCCAGCGTCTTTGTCCTCGAAAAATGTCTTTTTTGGAAGATGCCTGTTTCTTCACTGTTTTCCTTCATCGTCAGAGTGGTAATAACAAATTTATTGGATAATTTTCGCTTGAAATACCATTATTGCGCATTTTATCCAGACCAAAGCTAGACTACTACTTCCCGGATCTATGTTCTTTCATGGTTTTGCCCATAATACTACCTCTATAGTTTGTTCGGCGTTGAATAATTCCAAGCCATCGCAGCATCGACCGTCTTGGACACATTGAGGATAACATAGATAGTCTAATTTATTATTTAACATCTTTTGTAAGATAGTGTAAGGGGAATCTGTTAACCAAAATAGCACAGTGCCAAATTCATCAAAGATGATTTATATCTTTTTTGCCTTGTCATTGAACTACAAATTTGGCTCTTCCCATCGGTACACAGTGATGTCTTCACGCTACTGCGTGGCGGTGCAAAATTTTGTTGTTAGGAAAAGGTGTGGAAAACTAGCAACACATGCCGTACCTACTTACATTCCGCTGAAAGATTAAACATTTGCCGCACTGCTTGAACATAAAATTTCGTCTCAACTGCGATAGTAATATTTGCTGTAACAATTTTGTCAGGCGTTTGATGTCGCACGGAAGACGTTAGATGGCGCTCCTAGTCTGGTTTTACGTATGGTTTGAGCAAGTCGACACGATCTGCACTAGATAGCGCTAGTCTCTACCACTCAGTTTTTATTCGCTTGTTGCGCATTTGTCGGACGAATTGAGTTCTTTTGCGTCCTTTGATTTAAATAACTAGCAGCACCCCGCAGTTAGCTCTCGATCCCGTTACTCTCTCGGTAAAAAATAGTCTATTTATTTTTCCCGATTATCTAAGTATCTATAAATTTACCAAATTTCATCAAGTAGTTATTGCGTGATAGAGTTTCAAACATCCACAAACACTCACGAAATTTCGCTTTTAATATTAGTAGGATGTCTATAGAGCAATTATTTACTATTGTTATTATTCACATATTCATTTAACATTTCAATTATTTTGTGATTTTCAATAAAAAAAAATTAATACAAGGTAATGCCGCGTGAGGTGTGAGTGAGGCACCTGTCGTTGTTCTCTTCTAGCCATAGATCTAGTGTTTATTTTTCAGGTATTAGTTCTATGCATTAAGGTTTAAGTTACGTTAGGTTTTTCTGATGCTGCGCCGTCGGCGCTTACCCAAAGTCCGGTAGGTAGTAGGGCGACTGCCATAGGTATGTTAAAAAAAATAGCACCCCACCCATTTTATTTACTAACTAAAACGGGCGTATGATTTTTGAAAACCAGTCGATGACCTCGCGGAAACGCACTGTTTTTTGGGAGCTATCCAGAATACATCTGCATCAGGTTCTCGCCTTGATCTACCCAAAGCCTTTTACAATGTTATTACTATTGTCACAATTCCAAGCAAAATGCATGACATATTTTTCAATTCGACCACAATATATCCGGTTATAGATAGGTATATTATTTCCTGATTTGTCTGTTGTTATTCTGCGGTCAATATGTCCGGTCATCGACGTCAGCTATCTTGTAACTACCCAGATTACTAGAGTCGTAAAATTCGTGAAAGCTTCTTTCGTGCAAGTTGCTTTCCATCACACGATTTGTGGTCAACTGAGACATTTCAAATTAAAAAATATTGTAACTTTCGTTATTACAACAGAATTTTATTTAATTTGAGGAATTAGAAGCCGTGTACGTACCCATAAGATGCAGAAAACATTCAGTTCTACATCTGTCAAATTTGCTCCTAATTAGTAGATCTCGGGTCGATATGTACGTTCTAATACACATATTCTTATTCGAAAGGCATGAGATAGATCTTTTGATAAGTATGTGTATTTCTTCCACCTTGATGTATTCGTTAACTTTTTGACTGCCAATGTCAAGGCGGTGTGTTATTAATTTATTGACTCTTGGCAGCACTAGTTTTTCGTAGGTATTTTTTTTTAATTGTGCTTTGGCGCCCAGGGCACAAATGTGTGTTTGTGCCGTGGCGTTCAAAAGGTTAAGGAGAACTGCTATTTATGAGAGGTTGTCCGCGCAAACATGGCTCTCAAAGTAGAGTTGTTTTAAATGTCCTATTGTAAGGCTATATTTTTGTAAGAATGCCTTTTTTATCATTGTGGATTCTATCTTGTTGTTTTTTTTGTAAAAGACTAGAGGCATCTCGCGGTTTTGCTCGCATAGTTCCCAATACCAAGTTGGATATTGACGAGACGAATAAAGATTTGCGTTTGATGGAAAACATGTAAAGTTCTAATCACTCCCAAACACAGCAGTCGTTCGACATTATTTTTTATTATTTGTCGCTCCACCCTGTAATTTCCATGAAAACATTGCCCTTCAAACCAGAACAATAATGCTTTAGCTTAGAATGAGTGACACAAGTCACCAGATGAGTCACCGAGTACGTCCGCGTGGACAATTATTGCGTGAGATCACATTTTGGCAAGAGTGGCAAAATGAAATCGATGAGTCAGTATGATTATAATATTTTTTTATTTAGGAGGGATCCTACGGCAGATGGCCTCTACTGCCCACCAAGTTCAGTGTAATCTACGTAGTACCTGCGAAATCATTACGTCATTTGGTTGCACATGATTCACAGAAATTAGTTATAGATACTGTTAACAAAACACATCATCATGATGTAGTCATTATTTGTTTATTCGTAATCATTATATGCAATGATAACTATCTGATACGTATGTAACAAAAAAATTAGACTAATCGTATCTAGATAAGTACACGTATAAGTATGATTAATATACGTAAATATGGCAATTAACGAGTGCAATCGTCTGTTTCTGATAAATTGCTTTCTAGATGTAGTTCATCTTTCGTAAGATAATTTTAATACTATACTGGCTCCATAAAAGGCAAACCAAATTCTAATCCTATTTCCACGCATTATGAAACAAATTATTTTGTAATAAAATAAACGAAGTGAATTAAAATTTGATGCCTTCATTTTGGCTGCAGAAGCTATTAACCAGTGCAATACACGAGATTGATACAATGTATGTAGCAGGTTAAACGCTCAAGAAAAATAAACCCTGCGCACTACTATGTACGATTGTATAATAATTAATACAGATGGCGCTACCCACACAGTGAGATAGACAGACACATACGTAGACAGTTCAAGGATTATCGCGTGACTTCTTCTATTTCAGTCACAAACTAATAATCCGGAAAGTGACGGCCAGACGTACTATGTAAGCCAACGAAAAATTTTAACTGTCCAAACAATATTTTCTTGTCCAGTGAAACATTTCGAATCACATTAGTTCTTAAAATAAAACACAGCGTCAGTTAAACTCTTTCATGTTATAATTTCACTCGTTATGCTTGTAAATGCAATTACAGGTCCC
Source organism: Ectropis grisescens (assembly GCA_017562165.1). Taxonomy (NCBI): domain Eukaryota; kingdom Metazoa; phylum Arthropoda; class Insecta; order Lepidoptera; family Geometridae; genus Ectropis; species Ectropis grisescens. The sequence continues at coordinate 11,663,309 of CM029771.1, read as the reverse complement.
GCTTCGGTCTTTATCTGGTCGACTTCGATAGTCCGAATAAGACGAGAACAGCGAAGCAGTCGGCCAAGCTCTACTCGAGCGTTGTATCGTCGCGAGCGCTGCCCGAAGACTACGATCCCGAAGATTTCAGCGCTTTTTCATCGGCCAACTTCCTCACACCGACCATCTTACCCTTACTATCCCTACACAGGCTCCTAGTTTGATACAACAAACAGAATACTCTTGTATATAAATCAAAGTAGCACTAAACTACGATTACATTAAGTTTAAGTAATATCCTTAAGTTTGATTTCAACTTGATCCCTTAATTAAGCTTAAATTAACACTAGTGAGAGGAGTCCGGCCCTAAGTGCATAGGGTGGCCCGGAGTAGTTCAATATTCGACAGTGGCGAGTTTCTTGGCATTGTCTCGCGCCACTTCGCGCTTGAAATGCGCTTGGATGCACGCGAAGGATTTCCCCTTGGTCTCGGGAAGCACCAACAGCATGAACACGAGACCCAATAGTGAAAACACTGAGAAGCCCCAAAATACTGTAAAGATTCCGTAGGCGTCTCGCACCACCTGGAAAAACAGAAAAAATACTTTAAACTTATGTAATCACTGTCAGGCGATTAATTAAACACAGGGAGGCTACAACGAATCTCATATTGCAATACGTAGCACTGAAATTGTAGGTAAGTATTTGAGTAGTAATCTTGGTGTTTTCAAGTCAAGAATGAATCTGTTTCTGTTAGGTAAACATGCTTCATTGTAAACCAGAAATATGGTCTCTTAACTTCAGCAAAGTGGGCGGTCAATCGAAAGCCTATCTATCAATATAAATATTGGTGGGCATATATGGTAATTATTCAAACGAACATTAATAATAATAACTTGTAAGTATTAGATACGTAAATGATAGACTGAATCAGGTTTAATCAATGTCTAGCATGAAACACAAAGATCGTGTTATCTTTTGTCTTTAGTGAGTGGAAAGATTTCAATCACGGAAAGATTAACTCCGACCTTGTATAACGGAGAAATCTGTGGGCCTCGGCGAGCCAGGATTAATTAATACGTACTCAAGTCATTTGCTTCATTTGAACTAAAATGTATAAGATTTACTGTTCATTTCGAATAATAGCAACCATTCATTTTGCAGACTTGGGAAATTAATTTAGTAGATAGTAATTAAGCGGTCATCATTTTCAATAATGACAGGCATTAACAAAATAATCACGGCGGTTATTCAGGACTAACGAAAATTGTTTTGCAACATATTACGGTAGTTATCGTTTTATTAAACACCGTTTAAGTTATCTCGGTTATTCACCTCAATTCTATCATCATTAATCACTGCATATTTACTGTGGTGTCAATGTCACCACTTTCGGTTAATTAAGCCGTAAATGTGTAGTACATGGAGCTATCCGTCACTACACACAACACATAAGCACCAAGAGAAACGTCCCGTAATAAGGATAATTTCACTTTAATTTTGCCCGTATTATTGGGTCTTATTAAAAGCAAAAAAAAAAAGTGAATCCACAAGAAGAAGATTTCCAATAACAGTTCCTACTTTAGAGAGCTTTATAGAGAAGCTATCGAGTGATCTTGTTCTCTCGCCGTTGTTTGCTCGCTCTATAGTAGTTTAAGATTTTCCAAGAACATTCCTATAGAAAATAGATTTTAGTTAATGAAAATGAAGTATAATTTACCTGGAAGAGTTTCTGGACGCTGAACATAGCGACGCCAGTATAGATATGTGCGACACAGGAAGCGTACAGTTTGACGTTGGTAGGGAACATTTCTCCGATGATGACGTAGGGCACCGTGGATAAACCGATGGCGTAACACACGATGTAGATGAGAAGAGAGGCAAGTGGCAACCAGTGGAGGCTCGCGATAGCAGATTTGTTTACGCTGTCGAAGTAGAAGTATGTTCCAAGGATTCCATTCATGAGTCCAACGCCAACAGCTGAGAGTAGGAGCAAAGGTTTTCGTCCTACACGGTCTACGAGCAGCACGGACAGAACGCACGTTGCCACTTGCACGCAGCCGAGGATAATAGATTCCTGGTAAGGCTCTAATAGTTTCGAGTGTTTTCCAGAGCCTTCGAGGGTGGCATTCACAGGGGACGCGGCAGCGTCGAATATTGTCTGAGCGTATGCGACTATCGCTGCACTCCCGCACAGTTGTTGAATCGTAAATACACCTAGAGTTATAAACATTGCTTTTCTGTTTGTAGCTTCTGTTAAGAGATCAGCCCAGGTCCCTCGGTTCTTCATGTCTTCTTGAACGTTGAGCTCTATGTTTTTTAGTTCTATTCTTATATCACCGCTTCTTAGGTTTTTGAGAGCTCTCTCTGCTCTCTCGTGGCGTTCAAATTTTAAATAGTAGTAAGGAGATTCCGGCAAAAATATGAAGCTTAAAACGAAACTAATAGGCAGGATCAAGTTGATGCCGGCTAGCGTCTGCATTGACACGAAAGGACCAATGCAATACTGGGAAAGAATACCAATCTGGAACAAAACAGAAACAATTGTTACTACAAATGTGGATTTCATCTATAAGTAGCTTCGGTGAGAACAGATCTTTATATGTGAAGATATTAAATGAAACAAAATTTTCCTAAATATTGTATGATGATGAAAGAATATCTTGAAACATTATTGTCGTTTTTCTATTCAAGGTTTTAAATAACTAAGTAAGTCACATCATTTCAGCATTCTGTGAGCTATCTCTGTTTGGAGATTCGAGTATTGTTATGGCAGCTTTGTTTAGTGGTGCCTAATAATGAGTCCGTGATAATCATCTATCACGGGCAATTATGCTGTTTGATATTGTTCCCGGTAAATAAAGGAGATCGTACGATTCGTCCGAATACCGCTAAAGCTCTTTGTGGATTTTAGCTCTATAAATCACTCAAGGGCGATAAGATTGTTAGCTATATCTTTATAGTTATTGCATTTCTTTGTAGAACTGCAATCTACACGTATATAACGCTGTAATTACCGTGTTTGAGGAAGGTAATTAACGTCGGAACCTCCATTCGGAGTAATTAAACCAGTGAGTCACATTTCAGGGACGCAACGTGTGACATGTTCATTAATAAGATAAATAGAGAAATAGATACACCTTGAGGTTTTATTAATCTTTTCCGTATTAACTTGATATGCAACCTCTTTTCTACGATTATTGTTTTGTCGTAGGTATAAATTGTTTCACACAAATACTTTAAGTAAATATTATTTTCTGTTTTAACAGTCGTAAGTACTCGTTTTTATCAAATCCATTATTCTCTACCTGTTTACTAACTCAAGCAGGAAACGCTAGCTGTAATTGTATTGTATCAAAATCTCCCGGTGTGTGATGTACCTAATGATAAACAATTTGTGCCGGTGCCATCAAACATACTGAAGCAAAAATAGCTGCAATTATGTTCGTACATTGTAATGTGCTGACGCGAACAGAGAGCCTCTGTATCGAAACCAAACTGCTTCTATTGCAATGTTTACATTACGAGATATCCGGTACTTCAAATACCTATCTTATATTTCCTTTGTACTAGCGCCGTTGTACCCTCGTAGTCCCCGATCTATTTATTTTCTCGGGATTAAAAACAGCCTATCTACTTATCTATTTAGCACAATTCATCCCAAAACCCTTCAGTAGTTTTTGCGTGAATGAATAACAAACATACATTCTTACAAACTTTTGCGTTTATAATATCATAGGATTAATGTTTTCTAAGCATTATTAAATAAAAATCTGTGCTTCAAAGAAATTAGATAATGTTTAAGTGTATACCTATTATAAAATAAAAGCATGAATGATAAGCGTTACAGGTAAACGTAGACACGGGACACAATATCGATATACTAATTCTAACTACGCAGTATTAAATCGATAAGATAAACTAGTTTTTAGCTATCACAGTCGTTCACAACACTAGTACTTACAATACTGAATATCTACCGTGGTTATATGCTGTTTACCCGTGAACATAGTGCATGAAACTGCTTCAAATATATATCGGGTAATCATATTAATACTACTAGGGATTATATAATAAGTACATACACCTATCACTAGTACAAAAGCATCCCATAGTACAAGCTTAGTTCGGAGTTTGTGTGAGAAATATCTACCAATATTTATATACTAGCAGTGTTACCTGGTACTTCCCGTAGTCTGTAATTTTCCCATGGTACAAAGTAGCCCATTTGCTATTCAGACTGTAATTTGTGTTCCAAATTTAAACTCTATCTTTCTCATTTATTCGAAACTTTTGAATTTATAACATTAATTAGTAGGATTATTTACCTACTTATTTATGCGTTTGTGGCAAGAAAAACGTACCTAATACTAGCTATAAGTAAAAACAAAGCGAGCCAGTAGAAATAAAATAGAGCATTACATATTTATGTCTCCAAGTGTAGCGTTTACTTGTTCCAATATGAACATTCAAATGAAACATGTACATGGCATGGAAACCTTGCAACGGAAGCCATCTGCGTATGCAAAACAAACGATACATTAGCAGTTCTTGGAAAATTATAATAGAAATTCCGCAAGCAAATACCGAATCATCAGAATTGAAAAGATCCTACTAATCGATTGTATCCGCCAGAAATTGAATGAGGAGCGGCTCAATGTCTCAAACAATGACGACGTCCACAGGATATCAGACAATTGGAGCAATCATCATGGTGGATGATTGTGACGTGAACAATGGCAGAAAATAGCACGTCTCCGTCATATACGGAAAATAAACAAGTAGGTACTGTGTATCAGCGAATTTAAATCCTATAAGGTTATGAGAATATTTTTGCTTACAGTCATACTCCAATTATTTACCGCCAAGCACGAATGTGCAAATATTACTGTTATTCCGGTTTATATAGGGTAATGTTTCCAGTGAAATGATGGGGGGGCTAATACTCCTATATATTTGTTTAATTATTTTGCCGCTCCACAGACTCCAGGGTCCTCGACCTTCAAATACTCCTATATTGTAGTATAAGTATTATAGAGTTCTAAGTGCAGTGCTAGGCGGTAGTTTAGAATCTTCATGTTCAATGCACGTCATTGTCCTGCTAAGAGCAAGCATTTTGCTTCCTACCGGTCGTTCTTTATTATAATAATGATACTTGTTGTTATTCTAAAGGTTTCGCTTGACGTAAGTTTGTCAACTTGGAACTTTATCAGAAATGTACGCTAAGACGGTTAATAGCTTTCGGTATAGTTTCGGTTTCGTATTTCAAACGTTTACTAAAGACCTAGGCAAGCTAAAAAACAAAATTTTAATGTGACAAGTTAAATTCAATCCCTGAAGTACACGAATGCCATTGGGTAAGTTTGTGTGTAATACGGCAATATTACAAAACTTTTCCTAACCTTTTTTCTATAGTCTAGGTCCAGACTATAGAGGTAGAGTGACTTCCTATTAGCTTTGCGAGACCTATTATGACCCCATCATCGCTTAACATTAAACGAAATGGCGGTCAAGTGCGAACTTGTGATAAAAAACCTAATTTGTAAGTCTTAAATTAATCTTAAAATCGCGATATTTCTATAAAACACAAATAATGAATTATTGATGAACACCTGGTGACATACATTTTACAAATAGATCCTGAGTTGTAGTTGATAGAACTGTGTCAAGGCTACTCACTTTGTTCATTAAGGTGATGAGCGTGGAGAGAGCGCCTCTGACTTCGTTAGTTGCGATCTCCCCGGTGTACATTGGAGCTACTGTGTAGACGATGCCGTAGCCAAGTCCAGAGAACATTCGGGCGACGTACAGATACGTCAATGATTTTGCTGCGATGACCAACACCCAGCCGAGGATGAAAGGAACTGCTCCGAGAAGTAAGGTAGTTTTTCTTCCGAAGCGGTCGGCGAGGTAGGCTGAAGGCACGGGCGTGAGAGCAGAACACAGGATCATGATGGAGGTGATCCATGCTGCCTCATCAGATGTGGCCCGGATTGAACCTTCAGGAGCGTTAGGATCCTGTAGGATCTGTGTCGTAGGTGATGGCCAGCCGTAGCAGGTACCTGCTGTCGCGGTGATGAGGGTTGCTGAAATAGAGCAAATGATTTATTGTTAGTAACTTTCATTACAGATTATTATGCATGGTACTATGCCCAAAATTAAGAAGACAGAAGTTTACCTTCTTAATTTTGACCATAGTACGCAGCTGCTTTAACGGTACCGCAATTGAACCGAGATATAAGTTTGATCTCGGAAAAAATAAGACTAAATAATCGGGCCTACGTGTTTTTCCGAAATATAACTTATGGTATTGTACTAGTAGCATCTTTTAATTCGCATAGTTCTCGATTTTCCCGTTTACCCGGGATAAAAAAGCAGCCTATGTGTTATGTGTTATCTCAGACTATTATCTACCTATCTATGTACCAAATTTGATCCAGATCCTTTAAATGGTTTTAGCTTAGGTTTGTTACTCATTCGAGAGAGTAACACACATTCATACAAACAAACAAGGTTTCGCATTATTGAAATTATGGGATAAATTCGCCCAAATCCCTTAAGTTCCAGTTACATAAAAAAGTAAAAAATATCCATTGCCAATGAGCAGTAATTGTAATTCTTGGTTTCCGGTGTCGTATAACATGCGTATAAAATATAAGCGGTCTAAAATTGATCCTCCTACGGGTATTCAAGAACTTCTTTCTCAAGGTAGAGTCACGTTTTAATGTGATTTTATGAAATATGCAAGACAGAAAAGTTAGATAATAGAAAGAAAAGCTTAAATCATAGATCGCCGTACTCCAAACATTTATGCAAATCCTTATGCAATCCAAAAATATGTAAAATTATTAAAATAAGTTATTATTAAATTATTTAGTAATAATAATTTAATAATAACTTATTTTCAATAATCAAGGATTTTGATATTGTGACGAAAAAAAATTGACAATGGATTAAATTTCTTAGGTAACATTTTGGAGTACGAAAGATTACCTTAAATACAAAAAATAGGTTTTTTAAACCATTAACACATGAAACAAAGAAGTAAAACACGATAAAAATAACAATGTGCCAAAAACACAAAGCATATACGTTGCCAATAGTGTTAATGAGGTAGAATTTGCGTTGTCAATTACATGTTGAGTGTAAATGATTTTGCTCCTTATGAGCACCACATCATTGAAGTACTAAATGATGATGATCGTTTTGAAATGAGTTCATTGCCCTTTATTTTCTATGAAGCTGAAGCATGTTTGACGAATGAATGTAATAGCACCTTGAGTTGTGAAACAGGTAAACGTAATCTGTTTATACTAACCGATAAAGTGAGTACTATAACTTCAAGTCAGTTATTAATACTGATAAAGTCAATATATATACAATGTATGAAATAAGAAAACAGTTTTTTGTTTGGTCTATACAAAGCTATCCTGATAATTTGTAGAAGTAGATTTATAGATTTGAGAATGCCAAAAATTGTTCCTCATTGCGCTAAAGGGAGCGTTAATGTTTGTTTCTGATAGAGAAGTTCTATGAGCATACGAAACAATAGTTTGGTATTTCTTAACAGCTGGTTGCGTTGGGCCGTTCGTTGCAGATATCTAGGGTTCATGAGGCCTATTGTTCAGCAGTGGACGTCTTGCTGAATGGAAGAAAAATCATCATCATCGGCTGATGATCTCCCATCTCCCTATTACTAACCACCAGCACCCCGCGGCTTTACCCGCGCATATCCCATACCCGTTAAATTCGTTTTCGTTTGAATACTACGTACTATTCCAAACCATAATCTAACTTCAAATTTAAACTCTATCCGTTCGACCGTTCCGACGTGATTGAACAACAAACTTCCACACACTTTCGCATTTGTAATATTAATTTTAGATATCCTGTCAAGTTAAAACGCCCCATTGAAAATTTATTAGGTAGTTATTATTTATTATATCCTGTGATGTTTTCCCTAAGAATCCATATAGCGATTACTAAAATTACATTATAATATAATTCAATTTTAGTTGATATCATTGTTTGTAAAAGTTGGATTCTCTGAAATAATTCTACCATTTGTTGGATTGAGATTTTTTGGTAGCATTTACTGTCCTTACGAAATCAGCCGAGGTCACAACGGTATTAATAAAACTTGCTAATCGACAGAAACAATTGAAGACAAGTTAAAATGTTATACACGTAACGAGACTTCACAATGACCCAGTGGCCTACAAAGATTGTAAAAATACTTATGATTAAATATCTCAGCCGTCATATGACAATTTTTAGAACGAGATTTACCTACTAGTAAAACTACCGTGGTCCATTACAGGGAAGTTACATTAACAAGCTAAAGCGTTATCGATACTAACAATCAAAATGTATTTGTATTTATTGCCCTAATCAATAGCATTTGGCCTTAATGAACATGGAAAAATCCCACATTTAAACCGTCTGTCACTGTTAACATGGAAAGTTACTTTCCAATCTAAAGTCTACGTTATCGGTAAATATGGCGATATTATAGAGCCACTCGAATATATTTGAAGCTGGATCTTCACGGGGATTATGGTTTGGGAGTTTCCTGTGGTGTGAAAACAAGTTTGGGAGTGGCGAGTGTCGCGCTATCTTGTCTTATCGTGAGATCTTATCGTATCATGGAAACTTCTGGCCACTCCACTGCGTAGTTGTTTGTAATTAACAGGATTACTGTTTGATGTACTCATTACTAGCAGATGTGTTCTGCCAATGCTTTTAAAATGCATTTAATTGTACGATCTCATATGAAATATGTTAAATATTTTAAGTGTATCACCATTACCGTTACTATGCTTTACATTTGTGCAAATGGAAGTACATACGAGAACTAATTAGCCGTTAGCAGAATAAAAAAAACATGTTAAAAATAGTTCTCGATTGCACCCAAAGTGTTTTTTTTTTTTGTTAAATCCATTTGATACACATATGTCATTAATTTGTCAATTTTGTCACTAAGATCACTCAGATCTGTCATTCTGAAAACGGTTCATTTAGCGAGAGTCAAAGAAGCCTAGCGGTGAAAACCTCCGATTTCACAATCGTAGGTTCAAATCCGGTCTGTGTCTTTACTTGTCAAATTTGTGTAGATGTACCAGCATCCAGCATATCATCACTGTAAAGTTTAGAGATGAAAGAAAAAATCGTAAGGATATTGTCACGTTCCACGAAAAACCTTATTCGAGGACTTGAGTCATTCGTCGACCTGCAACTGGCCAGCGGCTGCGTGATGGATAGTTGCCTTGACACTCTATTTGTGAAATAAGGTGTCAAGTCCAGCAATCCCCTTTTATGTTCTCCCACACAAAGGGGCTGGTTACCCTATACTACAAATCTTTTACGTCAGTGCGTCACAAAAGGTACTCCAAAATTGCTTTTACGCTTATAATGATAAGCAGAACATAAAATTAAAAGGAAACGGATAAGCCAGGTCCGGGAGCGCGTGTCGAATGCCAGTTGGCACAACCATCGAGGAGAGAATTTATAGTAATTGACGCTACGTTGGCGTCCCGACGCTTCAGAGTCGCGTCGTCGGCCGACATATCACGTGTGGCGGACGCAAAAATAAGCATTCCGACGCTCTTTCATACAGGTCAATGAATAATGGACTTTACTGGACATTCCAGAAGGCGTTATCTGTAACGTTGTTAGCCTTATAGTTTTTTATAACTTTTAGTGACGGAACGAGAGAGACATATAGCAAGCAAAATGCCCATAACAGCACAGTATCACGCAACAATTTCAACATGAAGAGTTAAATAACAAGCTAGCACGGCACTGCGCACTGGCTGCGATTTAGAGAAAAAAGATTTGAATTTTTCATCTTCAAATATAATCAAATAACTAAATTATACATCTTTGTATTTTATTTGCGATTGCATATATTAATGGGATTAGGCCTATAGCTATAGGCAGCACATATCGCAGGTTAGCTGCTAAACTGGCCTGCCGCGCTGTGAGAGTGGAGATGTCGGAATACTTACAGCCGCATCAATTGGGTTTTGGGTCGCGAAGAGGCTGTGAGGCAGCTATTCACGCTGTCCGTACATATGCCATGGAACCATCCAATAAAGATTGTGTCATTCTGAAACTCGATATTCGCAACGCGTTTAACACTTTAGAAAGAGATACACTTTTGAGCGAGGTAAGGGATAAGATTCCTTCCGTATATCCTTTCTTACATCAGGTGTACCATGTTCCATCTAACCTCTTCTACGGCGAGGATCTTATCCTTTCACAGGTGGGAGCTCAGCAAGGGGATCCACTTGGCCCATTAGTCTATAGCTTAGCAGTCCATAAAGCCATTGTGGAACTGAAATCGCCTCTAAACATGTGGTACTTGGATGATGGCACCATCGGTGGTAGGCCTGACATTGTGGACCAAGACCTTCAAGGCTCATTCCCCATCTCAGGAAGCTGGGTCTGAGGTGAATCCGGTTAAGTGTGAGTTCTTTCCTGTAGCACTGAAGCTAACATACACTTCCGTCACTTTGATTCTAGGCTTCCTGGCCTTAGAGAACTAACAACTTCCACTTTCAACCTTTTGGGTTCTCCAATTTTCTTGAGGCGGTTCCCGAGGCCATGTCTGTGCGAAAACAGCTTCTACTTATTGCTCGAGAGCGTTTGCAAGATCTATCTGCTCATGTTGCAATGGTGCTGCTACGTATGTGTTTTACCATGCCGAGGATGACATACCTATTGCGTACTGCTCCAACTTGGCTTTGCCCGGAAGAAGTGTTCGCTTTTGACAGCACACTGAGGGATGTGGTGGAGTCCATCCTTAATGTGTCACTTTCGGAGCTACAATGGCGTCAAGCAGCCCTTCCTATTCGGCACGGGGGACTCGGGTTTCGTCGCGTAGTCGATGTTGGTTTGCCGGCTTTTCTAGCATCAACGCACGGGGTTGCGGACCTCGTCACTATCATCCTATCTAGTGGCGACGGGGCGAGCATACCTTTTGTGCCTGAGGCGATGTCAGCCTGGTCTGCACTCAATGATGGAGCGTCAAAACCTATTACCCCGCACGTTCAGCGAGTATGGGATGAAGTTGGAGCTAAGAGGATTGTCAAAGAGATGATTGGTACAGTAACTGGCGCTGATTTGGCGAGACTCCTTGCTGTGTCGCAAACAGAATCCGGAGCATGGTTGCAAGCCCTTCCTTCGCCTAATCTGGGGACCTTGATAGACGACGACTCACTGCGGGTGGCCGTGGCTTTGCGATTGGGCAGTAGGTGTGAGCCCCACAAATGCACCTGCGGCTCTGTTGTGGAGTCTGATGGCTATCACGCACTTAGTTGTCGTCGTTGCTCAGGTAGGTTTCCGCGTCACCATGCTCTTAACGACATAGTACGTAGAGCTTTGATTTCAGCTGGCGTTCCTTGTGTTGTGGAGCCGCCAGGTTTGATTAGAACTGATGGGAGGCGCCCGGATGGTTTAACTCTAGTGCCATGGAAAAACGGCAAGTGTCTAGTCTGGGATGCCACTTGCGTTAGCACTGTCGCAGCCACGCATTTGAGTCGAACCATCCACTCGCCGGCGGCAGCTGCGGAGGAAGCAGCTTGTAAAAAGCACCAAAAGTACGCGACGATGGAACCGCAGTATTATTTTGTACCAGTAGCTGTGGAAACCTTGGGCAGTTGGGGAGCCGAGGCTAAAGCCCTGGTGAAAGACATTGGTCGCCGAATTCGCGGTAAAGGTGGTGACTCCCGGTCTGGTTCGTTTCTGGTGCAAAGGATTTCTATCGCAATTCAGCGTGGTAATGCTGCCAGCATTTTGGGCTCCTTTGCGCCAGGAACGGTGCAGGGCGGGTTATGTGATAGCTTATAATACAGAATTTAAATGTCATCGTTACTTTATTTTTGTGAGTTTATGATTCTTCTTTACTGTATTAAGCTGTATGAACTTATTTTACTAGAAATGAATACATAATTTGAAATGAAATTTCTTATAATATTAATAAGACGATACCATTTAGCAACATTGTTTGTAATCCAGCTGAGTTTCTAACATGTTTATTAATCCAGCGATCAATCAGGCAATGGCCTGAAGAATACCTAAGGATGACGTTGAAATATTATTCGGAAAGTATGAAAAATCGGTCCAGAGCGACGCCCTTGAGAGCTTGAAAAATGAATTCTTTATTACACCCAACACACGAGAAATATTTTTACATAAAGGTGTTTTTAAGAATAATCAACTGAAACGTGTCTATGGAGACAAAAGAACGTGTGGCAAACAAAATGTAGCGACAATTTGAAACGGCTTTCAACTACTAAAATCACATTTTGTAGATCAGTATATCTATTATTATTAGACATCGAAATTCTAATTCAATCCTAACAACTTCTATTTATATTCAAATTTCATTAAGAAAGAGCTGCAATAAAAAGACACGGCAAAATGATGCACAGTCAGAACGCACGGCATACTTTTACCTACCGATTTATGCCTTTTTAGAATTAAAAATACAACTTATATGCGGCTCTCATTTATGTGTGTACGTTGTATTTTGATAAGACGTTAATGTGTGCTGTTGTGGGTATGTGAGTGTATGACCTGAGGGGAGGGCGGCGCGGGAGGGGGCCGGCCGGTGCCGCGCAATGACGCAAGCTGTACATAAGGGTGTGTGCATGTTGCTAATAAGGGGCAGCATGATTAAAGACATCCGTTTTTCCACTGACATTTCGTTCAAGGGGATGCTTTTAATGTATAGTACGTGTAAGATATGCTGCTATTTGGTTTCATCTTTCGTCATATTTGTCAAAACAATCAAATCAACGTTTCGTGATCGATTCATTTATATTTATCGGCACTAGACTTATTGTACTAAAAGCACTATAATTTTCGATGTGAACGGTTTTATGATTAAAATTAATGTTGCTCATAAAATATCCCGATATAATCCTACAAAGAAGTTCTCAGAACTTGAACCAATAATAAGCGTATTAATTTCTAAAAGCCAACGAATATGACCTGAATGTAAGTAGGCCTTTGACTTGTCAGTGAGTCATATTACCTCTATAAGGAGTACCTACCTATTCTGTATATGTTTCATTTAAGTTGTTGTTAGACTACGGATGAACCTTGTTTTTATAATATGGTGTGTATGTGCGGAGAATAATGTTACGTCTCAACACAGGTTCAATAGTAGCCGGGAGCGCTGGGGCAACAAGTATGTATTTTGCAATCTGGACTATCAGTCAAGGATCAATGTAAAAGTAGGAGTCAAAGATCATTTAGCTATATTACGCTTTTTATGAACTTTTAAACACGGTAAATACCCAATAAAACTCAGTTACATTTCAAACTCTAATTTGTTGAGGTTGCAAGTAAGTAGTGAACAGAATCATAACTAAAAATACACAATTTACAAAACTATCAAATCAAATGTAAGTACTTATAACGAACAAACGATGAAAAAAGAACAATGATAAAAAACAAAGTCAAAAATAAAATTTAGAGGGTACTGACATTCTTTAAAATCACTTTTAAAGTCAAGTGACAGAAAGAAAGAGAAAAACAAATTGACGTGAGTCGAAAATACTTTGCTAATGTTAACCAAGAATCGATGTAATCAACCTAATTTTCATATAATTGTGAAACGAAACAACAAGCCGTTTTCAAGAGTCAAAAAATGGATCCTGAAATATTGTAATACATAAATGGCGCTTACATGACACCTAACATGATTTGAACATATATGTCCAAATGTAAGGTTCTATCAATGTCAATTGGGTTAATTGACGTATATTTTGATAAATGACATTCGTTAAACAGACATTTTCGTTATAGCGTAGCTAGTGTTGTTTTTAGTTCTCCATTTGCCGTTACGCATCATCACACAAAGTAATGGGATAACTTGTTGTACCCATAAAATTTATGTACAACAGATATAAGCAAATAATTGACGGCGGTACTTGAGTAAAAAAAAACTACCGCTGGCTTCCACAGCACACAGCAATTTTCTTATGCAATTGGAATTAAGCATGTTTTGTGATCTGGTTCCGATTAAGCTTTCTTCAAAATAAAGATGTGATCTGTATTTACTTAGTAATTTGGAACAATTTTTTTCTTATGAAATGGGACATTAAAAACGTGAAACTATACGAGATATTGAAGCGGTAAAACATCGCCATAAATCTACAAGGAAGATGTGACTAAAACTTAATCCTCTTGTTTGCACTGAAATGGTACTGGCGCCATTATCTTTGCAAGATTCATTAAATTAATCTTTGTTAGCCATCCAAATAACAACTTGTACAATAAGAATTGTTTCGAAACCTGTTGCCTGGAATTTAAATTCCGCGAAAGGTTTTAAAATTTGCTTTTCTTTTTTAAAGAGAGTTAGATGGAGTTGTTTATTACTTTTGAGTTGGTGTATCAAAATGGTCAGGTAAAAAAGTTGTCCTCATGGTATGTTGGGTTAATGATTGATAAACTACAAATTTTAACAGTTTTCTTTTTTTAAACTTTTACTTTAAAACCTTTTTTGAGTGTAAAATCAAAATATTTTTTAAAGAAAACATACCATGGATAAAAGTATATTTCCGAATGTAGAGTTTCTAATAATAGTATTTCCATATTACATAGGGTAAATAGCATAAAATACTAACGAGTGCATTAATTAATTTCGTGTTTCTGAAGATTTAACGTTTAGGCAGTGATTCAAGTATTAGAAGCCAAACAAAAACAAGAATATTATACACGTGATTAAAACACGTGCTTGTCTCGAATGCCGTGGGTTGTGGCGGAGCCAGAGATCAAGACCTTGTGCAACATCTAATAGACACAACTAGATCAAGTATTTAGGACATTTATACCTATACCTACAGGTATACTATTGTTCTACTCGAGTCAGTAAGCCCATTACTTATTTTGTAAAAAAACTTGAAGATTATAGTTGCAAAATTAATGCAATGGCGGTGATTCGTTCTCGTATAAAGGTTGGTCATTACCATTCAGCAAGGCAAGATCGCCAGCCGGACATAGACCCTTTATTCGATTAATTTGATTGTCTCTAAGTACCTACATATTCGTTTTGCTGTTTTGATTGTGTTCAAAAATGTACATATTGGGATCTGTGCGATAACTAAAGTTCCAATCTTTTGATTAACTATTAGCGCCCCCAGATTTACCCGCGTAGTTCTCATTCCAGTAATTTTCCTGCGATGGACAGCCTATGTGCTTTTCCAGACCATAGACTATATACCTTTGTTCCAAATTCCCGAACTTTTCCACCGTTGCAACAAATATCCAAACTTTGGATTCATATTATTAGTAGGACTTCATAGAACTGTTCGACGTCATATCGTTTATATTTAATTATTGAGATTGTCTAGACTCGGATTATGCCAGCTAATTGCGTTCCAAAACTATATTCAGAAAATAAATTAACAACGTAGTGGATGAATCATCGCCGAGCGTTTTGGATAGAGTAAGAAGCCGGACCAAAGATGATACAAGGATTTACATTCTTGCGTCGCATGTCGTGTCTCCTAATATGAAAGTAATCTTCATGTTTTATAAAACCTTATCATGAACATGGTTGTTATCTTCGATCGCTTCATTACGTGCCTTTGTTCATTAAGTATACTTAACAGCAAAACAATTAATGACATTGGACATGATCGTTGATCTCTTATTTGAAGATTTGATCGATATTGATAAAAAAATATGGAATTACTTTTATATTTCTATATGTTTTTTTTTATTTTAGAATGGTGAATGGTGACTCATTTAATTCCCGTCGATTGTTTATCTTATCCTCAAAGTATTTTGATTCTTCTCTGAAAAGCGATGTTCATTATGCCGAAAGTTTATAACCATGTTAACGTTTTGCGATCTTTATAGTTTTATTGTATTTTAGCCAACACAAAAATCATAATTAAATTCGTCTTAATCCTTTTACATGAATGTTCCCCGGTAAAAAAAAATCATAAACAATTTCGTACATCAATGGTATTTTCGTTTACTTTGAAACACCAGAACACCACCACTTATCTAATTAGAGCAGTGTGTTTAGTTGACTTACTCATATTATTTGATTTAGCAATTTTTCTTTACTTATTGTTATTCGTTAGTGAGATATTAATTTTAATTTGAAGTCGGTTGTTCGGTTTTCAGAAAAAAATATTTATGTTCCGATGGAGCAATCTATCTTGGAGATTCATGAATTCATTGAACAGCACAATGATAATATGTTGTTTAATGAAAAATGAAATTGTGAAAAATAAAGCTGCTCCCACAATAATTACAGTACCAAAGACTACGCGATGCAAAGTCCTGTCCTGTCCACGTCAATTCTAAGAAGCAGTCAACATAAATTCCTGGAGTATTGTTTATAAACATTGGCTGCTCTCTCCCTACCGGCGCGGCGGCGGCGAGGCACTCGACCGAACAAATCGCAGAAAGCCACAAACGCTATCAGATGTCAATGACATTCGTGATCTAGCTCACTTGCTAAGCACTAGATGAGAACTGTGGTGTCTACTAATTTCGAGTACTAATTTAAGCATCGACCGCTATGTTAGTAAAGCTTTCGTAATATACGTATTTATTTAGACCTTTTACTTATTTTAACCCTACCCGGTTCTCTAACCCGGTTGGTAAAATAGGATTACTCTTAATCCAATTTTACAAATACTCTCATAGTTTTTCAGTACCAAATAATCTATATTTTTTGCAGGCAGATCAAAGCCCTAGAACCAAAAATGATATTACATTAATACGTTGAACATAATATCAAATAGAGAAAGTAATGTCATACCTATCAGTGGAAAAGTACGCAGATGACAAGAAGTCTATTAGGATAAATCGTTATAAATATGAATAACGAAACAGAACTTACTAGACCTACCTATATTTGAACAACAATAATTATAATAACTGCAAAGTGATAAGCTCCGGCAGAGGGAATTGGTTGCATGTGATGACATGCACAAGTCAACTCCTAGCTTGGTGACAATGGTTCTCCATCGGGACAGAATTTAATTATTAATTCATTAACTTAAAAGGCTTGGTTTTTAATTAAAAAAAATCACCTAAATACATATAATTAACTGTAAAGATTAGAATATTCATAAAGTAATGTGTGCTAATATCCATTCAGTTTTAAGCTTTGCAACCATGTAAATCCTCGAAATTGCTCGGAAAAGATCGCATTTCATTGATGCTAGCAAGAAACCATTATCCAATATGTGGAGCACGTTTTTGCATCTAGGAGGTGTGTCGCAGTTACGAGTACTAATAACGTGAATTGTACGTACGCAACATTCGTCCTCGTTACTCATAATTTTATTATTGAACAGTAGCTAGTAATTGTTATGGAAATAAGAGAGGCCGTAGTACCCAATGTGGCACAGTGTAAACATTAAGAACAATTCCCTTAACCGTGTTTAGATTTAAGGTTTGTTAAAAGTTTTGAAAATATTGCCACGTCTAACTAACGTCTTTGAGAGATGTAATAGCTAGCAGAGAGTAAATTGTAATGGATTTGGATCCAGAAAAAAAAATCTTTTAAACGCATCTGGTGGTCATATATCTCAAAGAATCATTGGTTTTGTTTTATTAGCAGGACTTAGAAATGTAATAAAAATGTAAATCTGCAATAAATAATTCGTTGACGTACGTAGTGATAGTCACGCTTTGAATGAGCGTTTTAAAATAAAGTAATTTATAACGTAAAGATGGATAGTTATAGGATATATCGTGAACATAAATATTGTGTCAAATACCTATGTACTTTTTTTGGCAGGATTTTGATTTTGGCAATAACATACCCGTCAGTACACCTATCTATCTAATATTAATTAGGTCCTTACATATAAAATTGGTGTTTTTGTAAGGGAATGACGTAAAGTCGTTTTCTTTTTAAATGTAATATATTTATTAAATCGAAGTATGTATCTTCGCACTTTTGCCATCTCATAGGTACGAGTAGTTCACTGATTCTTTTACTAAAACTATTCGGGCGGGAATCAATAAAATCCAGCGTTTCCATCCAAAATTTTCTTACAACGGAAAATCAATTCGATTTTCCTTTGTAAGAAAATTATCCAAATTTGGAAAAATATGGTAATCTGTTCGAGCTAGGTCCGGGGAGTACGGTCTTCGTTTTCGTCTTCGACGTCTTAAACATTTCATTTGAAGCTCCTCGAAGCCGTATTTTGTGCAGTATGTGGTCTAGCGTTGTCCTGAAGCAGCAGTTGCCTAGAACGATTGACCAGCCTCGGTACTTACCAGCTTAGCTACCTTTTCCATCATTGTTTGCAGTTGCTGACAATAAACATCTGCTGTAATAAACGTTTGGCCAGATTTGAGAAAACTGTAGTTATCAACACCGACACTAGTCCACCAAACGCTCTCTAGTATTTTTTTAGTACATTTTTGCTTGAGGTAGGATTTGGCTGGTTTGCCAGGGTTCAGCCATTGCGATGAGCGTTTCCAATAGTTGTATAGGTGCACTTTTCATCATGTTAATGATTCGATTTAAAATCCCTTCGTTCATGAGTCGAAAGAAAAAAACCATTAGAGGAAAAATGTAATGAATTACGGTTTACTAAACACAAAATCATGGTAAATAGCTATCTATACAGATATATACATTTTAAATTGAAATTCCTAACCGAAGGGAGATATCATAGGTTTACCTATTTTCTTTTAAGTTTGAAACCACTTTTTTCGAAGTGTTAATATCTATGTCTATTCACAAATTAGCTCATCCTGATAGATTTTGCTTTAGCTATGAAAAAATTTTTTTAAACCATTTTTACCTGAGATTGGGTTTCTAAGAATCAATAAGGGTTTACGCCAAGCAGGTTACAATAGAACCAAACCACATTCCTTTTTGTCATAAAGATGAACAAGACTATGCTAAAGATGAATACAGTAAATTACTGAAACAATACATAAAATTTAAGATGTTTATCATAAATTCAACAAGGAAGATTTCGAGATTTTTCTATTCAAACCTCGAATGAGAACAGAGATGTGTTTTTTAAAAAGGAATAATATTAAAAAACATATTTAAAGATGATTTTTGAAAAAAAGTTTGCCAAATAATTTTAAATTTATAGGTACAATATTATAAACAATATAAAAGAAATGTATTAGTCAGTGCGACGAAAACAGACAGTGGGTTGTTGCCCGAATATCCGTGGTTGTTGCACTTTCACAATTTCGCAGCAAATCTGACACATTCACCAACAGTTCATTACACGAGTAACGGACAATTTTAGATGAGAAAATATGTATAGAATACACAATTTATTCCGGGACGTTTTGTGGGCAAAATTGTGTTTTAAATTGAATAATTTTAAATGTGTGCCTATATTGGAATTTTATAATGAAGTCATTCCAGTTTTATCAGGGGGAATTTCCCGAACCTTATGCTGCGAGAACTTATCGGATGCAAATTCTACTGTTCATTTAACTATATGTTCAGAGGATTTTGTTGATTTTTGATAGGGATGGATTGTTCAGACATCATGGTTGTTTTAGTAACCATAAAGTATTTTTTTAACAAATATGCCTGAATTTCCAATTTTGGAATCGATGATACTCATGATTTTATTTGCGTAATAATACATTATTTTAATTAAACTATGGATTTACTCATACCTGTTGAATGTGGTACGTGGATGTTATTCTTATTATGCATAGAACAATTTCAATACCCTAACATTTCTTTCATTAGTATTGTTCTCTTAAGCAACAGTTTTAATTGCTGTGACGAATGCCAATTAACTGAACAGATTGATAACTTCTAACCTTAGTAGTTTCGCGAAAAATATTGTTATGATCTAGAGGCGTAAAGGAACAAACAAATTTTAGGCGAATTCACAATTCATGAATAAGAATTTATGACTGCAATTTGGAACTTCTTATTTCAAATGATAGCTGTTTCAGCAGAACTCAATTCACTTCTAAAGATAATGTTTAGTCCTCCTTTTTGAAATGTTTATTGGGATTAGGTGTTGTAATGTTTGTTTTAACAATCCAATAATTGGGGACCGTTGGGACTTCGGTTAATTTATAGGTATTCATTCTCTGTGACTGAAATATGATTAATTAGTTCCCCCCTTTGTGAGTTTGTGGCCTTTATCAGGTTGGTAGGTGTCAGTTGGTTGTTAGTGTACATTGTATGCGAAGTATCATTACTAAGTATATAGGTATTTTTGTCGGTGGTGTTTGTCCTTGTTACAAATTGGAAAGGTTCAGGTTTTTGAATCTCAATTCAAACGTGCCATAGGTATAATAATCTAGTTTCTCGTAAATTTAGCTTTAACTTGTGATGTATAAGCATTTTAACTAGACAAGATCAATATTAAAAAAAAAAATGCATAGAGCAGCATATATTTGTAACACGAGAAGATATTTTACAAAACAATAATTAGAACAGACAATGGTTATTTTTAATGATAATGAGGTAAAATGGCCGCGCGAATAAGCTTTGTTAAATGTAACGAAAACAATAAAACAAGCAAAAAGCCGTGATTACAATGAGACATGAGAAAATTTTACGTGGATGGTCGATGAAAAGGCGGCAAAGCGGACACGCGGGCTGACTTCACTAGGTATTGTAGGTTAGAATACTCACCACATAATGCTGTTCCATATTCCTTCCAATGTGAACGAGTTTTGGCTGTCATTGCAATGTTTTAATTTGGACTTTAAATATATTGCGTGATTTGGAATGAGATTATATTGAGCACTGACTTTAAATTACAAAATACTAAACGATAAAATTCGAACCCATATTAATGGTTATAAATAATAACAAATATAGTAACTAACTAAATATCACAATATAATATATTCGATCTAAAATTTAAGGGAGTTTATTAACAAAACGTTATAACCGATTGCGCTTCATTTTGAAGGTTTATGTGTTGTTGGTCTGGTTCATGGTGCGAGAAGAGACGTGCGGAGTCGTGGTGGCGCGACGGCGACGAGTGAGCGACTGAGCGAGGGCGAGCCGCGAGCGAGCGAGGGCGAACTAACCGAGACGTACCAAGAGGGACGGAATGACGGAGAAACGGCGCGGGCGCACGCTTTTGCTCCTCGTTTATCGCCGGTTCGAGTAGCTCTTGTTGAGATAACAAGAAGGTCGATAACGGCTACGGCACGCGGATGACGCCGCGTGGTCGCTGTTGACGACGCAACCCTCCCGCGCCCCGCCATCCCCGCCGCTCCGTCACCGCGCCTCCTGGTATTCCTAGAGACAAAATGTATTTATAGAAAATACGAAAATAAAACTGACAATAGTTTTAACTGTACAAAGCACGAATCTAAGTATTGGTAAGTCATACAATGGCTCATGCGCGATGAGAATGACCTATTAACTAGAGCCACTGAGCCATGCGGTGTGGCATAGCTGTGAGGTACAGATGAACAACTCATGCTTAGGTTTTCATCGCGCTTACATCATTTTCAGCGTTCCGCAAAAAATAACGTAGATTTTTAGTCATAATTTTAAACGTATAATTTAGTCCCACATGAGACTAACTGAATCTTACATAGGTACTTCTAAAATTGTGATCTAAAATTAATCTACCATTTTACCATACAACTGATTTAAAATTTCCTTCTTTTCGATTACTACTTGTAGGTTGTAGAAGTTAAGTGTACTACATCTGACATTTGAGTTTGTTTCGTTAAGGGCGTGTGGGCCGTAATTTTGAATTTTTAAAACAACTTTAAGACCTTTAAAATAGTGTTTTAAACTCTGAAAAAAATATATGTATTAGTTAAGGATCTAATCTAGTGCAATTCGCAGTCAGTAACACGATTTAATGAATTTTACTTGATAGAAAAAAATCCCAAAGTTACCCCTTTTCAAAAAGTTGTTTCAAGTTTATGACTAAACTAATGATTTTTTTTACAAAATTTTTGTACTCAACGAAAGCCACTAAAAAGTTATAGATGCATTCGCAGAGTTCGACTTGACAAAAAAGTATCAGTTATTCACTATGTTTTAATATCTACCATATATATAGCGCGCCGTTCGGCCAGCCTGATCAGTCGCGTTTCGGCGCTCACGAACGACGGGCCTGTGCTTGATTTTGAAATTTTGACAACCGATAAATTTTAAATATTACGATCATAGTGCCACAGTATAACAATATCAGTAGGTATTACTAGTGAAGCACGCTATGATCTTGATTTTTGATACCGTTTTCATTGGAATTGCAAATAGACGCTGATACTAATTAGTACGCTGTTTACTTTATGTTGTAGACCAATAAGGGAGTCTCAAAAAACTGACGTCGATACCACATCAGTAAAAAATTCAATGCGGATGCAATGAAAAATAGATAAGTATCGGTAAAATATTCGTCTGTTAAATCAGAGATCGGGATAAGGAAATAATGAGAGGGGAGAAATCCCCTGCGTAAATCCCCCCCTAATATAAATGCAAGTAAGGTATCATAAATGATACCTAACTTGCATTTATCTGCCATTTAGGTAAATTCTTTGGTAGTAGGGTACTTAGTACTTGGAAGAAAAGTCCTCACATACAGATTTTACCACTTTGGAAGAGACTTTCGCGCAAACTATTCAGTTTAGAAAAAAATGTTAGGAACTTCAATACAATTTTGAACACCTTTTCATATTTCCACGTGTATCACGTGTGGTTTTGTTAGAATTTTATTTTTTTTATTTCTTTTCCAAGTTTGAGACACCACCAAAATTTATTGGTTTTTCTTTTTTGTTTTGTATGAAAATGTTAATATTGTTCATAGAAATTTAGACACTCGACCAAATTTGGTAAGAAGCCTTTTAGGCAGTAAAATGACTCGTAGAATTTAACTCTGCACTAAATTTCCGATTCGTATTTTTTATATAAGGTTTAGAATCATTTCCTGAGCATAAAATCACAAAATAATAACAAATCCAGGTGGAGCTTCAAGCGCCAGCTCGAAAAAAACGTTTTTGGCTGATATTCTGAAAAAGTTATAAAGCCTATTATTATTGTAGAAAATAAAATTTCCCATCTTTTGTTGCCAGTAAACTTTTTTTTCGAACTTACCGATTACGATTTATTATGTCAAATTTGATGATAACAATGTAAAAAAAGATGTGAATTCTGTTCCCAGTAGCATAAACATGTCCCTTTTACCGGAATGGAAGAAGGGTTATGTTTTTCGCGCGTATCTTTTTATGTTTGTAAATCTTTTATTTCCACATATCTTCCAAACGGCTGGATGGCTTTTTGGTAACTAAGATATTCTAAGACTAGTCTGACTCGCCAAAGTGTCCTTAGATAGGTAGGTAATATTTTTTACGTGTAGATTTTTTTTTGTAGTCGGGGTTTTAAATTAAAGTTATTCTATCATATTGCTCGTTGCTCGAATAAACAGCACCGTTCATCATCATGATTGAAGTTGAGCGAAGAGTTTGGTCTCCACTTTGTAATAAGAACAACTAAGCTGTGAAACGCATTGCCAGAGTGGGTTTTGTCGAAGGTTCGAACCTTGGGGTTAGGAGGTACACTGTGCTTGTTTCTATTAGAGAAACAAGTTCCATCGTAGACAACATCATTTTCATCCACTATTATCGGCATCATAGCAATCGTATCATTGAATGGGTTATAAATCGTAAACGGTAAGTTTTACAAAAAAAGTTTACTAGCAACAAAAGATGCAACATTTTATTTTCTACAATTATTGGCAAAATATATAGTTTCCAAAATATCGGCTAAAACAGTTTTTTTCAATTGGCGTTTGAAGCTCTACCTGGATCTGTGAGCATTTTGTAATTTTATGCTCAGTAAGTGATCTTTACCTCATAGAAAAAAAATGGATTAGAAATTTAGTGCAAAGTTGAACAAAAAACCTTCTATTTTTACTGGCCTTTCATTACGTTTCAGCACATTTTTTTTAATGTTTGACGAACTTGTGAATTATTAGGAAACATTTTAAAAAGATGCATGAAATTGGAAAAGCCGTTCTCAACTTATAGTGTGACCAAAAAGAAAAGGTTGAGTTTTGTATATCTTCGAGTATAGATAAATTTAATATTTCTTCGTTCATATATCAAAAAAACTCTTATCACTATTCACAAAATTGTTATCACTAGTATAAACAAATATTGAACAAAAAATGAGTTTAATATACATAGTCAAATATTTTAATGTTATTTCTGCACTGTGGCACCGATTCCGCGGTCGGTGACGGTCGCGAGAACAAGACAGCGGTAAATGCCTAATATGACAGAACTACCTGGCCTTAAACTAGATTAGGGAGGCGTAATTATGGTTGGGGAGCCCACGATGCTAAACGGGGAGTTACTCGAGCGTCATAGAGACCTATTGGATTGCAAAGCTTAGCTTAGGCACAGATCAGAAAATAGTTACTTCGTGCTTAGGTAATAAGAAGAAAAAAATGTTAAATAATGTTACCTTTTCAATTGTGGGGGGCGCGGCTATAGAATTTCAAATATGAAAAATCAACTTTATGAGCTAATTAGCGATGAATTTTTGTTACTTCGGCTTGTGGAATCCTTGGATATCATATTTTTCGTTATCCTTGAATTATTTCCTTTAAAATAAAATAACCACGCTCGAGAATGTTGAAATCTTTTTTTAATAACTTTGAAGCCCTTTCTTTTCTTTGTGTCACTCTCGAATTGTCAGATTAGTGGAATATATACTTCTTAGTATGTAATTACCCTATCTTAATCTGACGTGCTCGAGAATAACTGATGATTAAAAACAATTTTTTCCTAATCAGCCTTATATATGAGGCTCATATTCGGTTGAGGTACTTTACCGTGTACAAGGTTTGCAACTGTATATTAATCTGCCGCGCTGGAGTAAATCCCAAAACCCCCTCTTGGCCTCCCCTACTATTATGGAAACACATTACTGAGATAGGTAAGTACGAGTAAATACCTAATTAATAGCCGCAAGATCATAGAAAGCTACGAGGCACGGACATATATTATAGCAGTTGACTTCAGATGGCCTCTACTGCCTATCAAATTTTTGACTAGTGCAATAAGCGCAGGGTTTTACTAAACTAAACTTATTTACTAATGGCACAATGGTAGAGTATATCTGAAAGTATGCATGAAGCATACCTGTACGTATGCTGAGTGCGAGTTTTGTCGAAAAGAATACGTGCTCTACCGTGAGCGCGTAAACTTGGCATTTGTTTGAAGAACTCTAGCAACTCTCA
This sequence comes from Ectropis grisescens, assembly GCA_017562165.1. Taxonomy (NCBI): domain Eukaryota; kingdom Metazoa; phylum Arthropoda; class Insecta; order Lepidoptera; family Geometridae; genus Ectropis; species Ectropis grisescens. The sequence continues at coordinate 11,638,129 of CM029771.1, read as the reverse complement.
AGGCGTTGTAAATTTCTTCATACAAATGTATGCTTACTGAAAGTACTTCGTGTACTTATCATACTAATATACTGTAAGTGCTCATCACCACTAACTAGGTACTCGTACTTTTGCTGTGGCGATTTACAATTTGTTGAACGCAATTGAATATTTATTTAGTACAACTTTACCACCTCGTTACAAAAAAAAACTAATTCTCAATTTAGTTTTCTGTTTCACGTCAGAAACTCCTAAAATCTTTATAACGATTTCACTTTATTTCCGATATTGGCTGCATTTTGGCTCCTGTAAATTTGGAAAATTTGAAATGCGGCAGTTAATTTAAAGACTTTTTAAAATAGTCTCATAGTAGTGTTTAAAGTTAAAGTTTACATGAGTAGATGAATGTGTGTATAGATGATTTACCCCTTTCATGAAAAAACTACTGAATGAAACTGAATGAAATTTGATACTGGGATAGACTATAGTCTAGAATACCATATATGCATTTTATCACGGCAAAATTAAGTAAATACTAGATGATATTATACAAAATAGGTGTTATAAACTATTATTATTATAAAAGTCGATGTTGGATATTTGTTGCTTAATCACTTTGTAATGTTTGAACGGATGGAGCTGAAATTTGGAACACAGATTATAGTCTGGAAAAACACGTAGATTTTTTTTTATACGGGTGAAAATAACGGGAATGGTTTCTTTAAAATAGTTGAGATGGTAGACGGGCATACGGGCACTTGCTATAGGCCCCTTTGTATAAAATGTCTAGAAAAGTGTTCATCTATAATGTACTACGTAGTCAATTTCATTCAAATATGTTAAGACGTTTCAGAGATGCGTGGGAACGAACATATATATTTATAAACACACAAGCTTTTATTTTATTATATTAGTGTAATTTCAGTATAGTTGTGGGAGTTTTTTTGAAGTGTATTTTTTTTGGGTTCGTTGAACTCTTTTTGGGTGAACAAAAATCACGGAACTGGCGTTATCGTCACCTAACGCTTTCCGAAAACTTTAGTTAACACAAGATGGTGCTACACTAATTAACATTTTCGAATACTTTTTATTACGGTTTCATCTGCGGTTTTATTAATGCGGTAAGTTATAAGTTTTAATTTTCATCGGCAGTCCTGACGACTGAAATTCAAAATATAGAGTGACAGCGCGAGCAAGAGATGCACCTGATGGTAATCCATACGCCTGCCAATAAGGGTATAGTATCACGCAACTGTTTGAACATAATTTGACTGCCTAGCATAGCACTGTGCTCGTCACCGAGAGTTACAAGACGATTTATTTCTTTGCCTTGAAATTTCACTATCGCACTATTAAACATGATTAATATTTAAGTGACTATTGTTGTGTTGAAGATCGATAGGTACTTTGTAATCTAGAACGGTATATCACCTGAAAAACGACATATAGAATTGAAGGGAACTAAGCCACGTAAATCACGGCATAATAGGAATGTTTCAAGTTCGTCGACTACGGGAAAAACTAGAGTAAACTATAGAAGACGACATGTATTTTATATCCTTTCTGGGAACAACAAAAGGATTTTATGGTGTGGGCTTAGTAATAAATTATAAGGAAGATATTACATGGTTAGTGTGAATGCTAAATTTATATACTTTCTGGAAATAGAGTTCAAGAGCTTCTTTCATTACTAGGTACAAGTATTGGATTGAGTAAAGAACACAAAAACTTATGAAGAACGACAAGCGATCAACAAAACAAAACCAAAATCTACCAAACAGAATACGATAAAACATCTCTACAAACACAGAAACAAAGAAATAAAAGGAAAACGATACTAATACAAAATAAGTACTACCCATAAATATTAGAAAATTCAGCTAAAAGAGAGTAAAAGTAAGAATAAGATAGAATTAAAACATGGACTTCAAAAGTTCAGCATGGCTCTCATACAACATAAACCAGTCATGTGAGGAAATTATGAGCCAGAAATTGTGGGCTAGACTTATTTTCCAACAACAACAAGCTTCCACCCTAAACGGCCAAATGTGGCCGAGATTTTAGACTGAACGTCGCGGCGCGCGGCGACAGCGCGTCTCTCGGGAGGTAAGGAACATGCAGATGACATTGACGAAATTGGAAATTATCTCCCGGTACAGATATTTACTTAGCTACAAAATCTTAAAATAAATAAAGAAACTAAAATTCAGGAAAAAATCCTGAATACCTACTCGGGAAGAGTATTTTTGCTCTTCGAAATCTGTGTGCATAAGTCGTTTTTATAGAGAGTACAGTAAATTAGAATTTAGAACATCGTGTGCGCCACAGATTTCTAAAACAAGTGTGCGCTTTGTGAATTCAAAACATCATTGAAATAATTTACTTCTACCTCCTAGGGACCGAATTTATAATACAATTTTTTTAATTTGTTAAAACCTCTTTGTTTCCCTTTCTTTCATTTGCTTACCGCGCAATTTTCTTTTAACGATATTTTCACATCATTTAAAATATTGTGATTGTTAAATAGGCCAAGCACCGGGGGGTATTTTGCAACGTACGGGACTAGTTTTTTTTGGAATATGTTCAAGGGTGTCCCTTGAATGTAGGTACTTAAATCCAAGTTGGCGCGGCGTTTTAATTATAGCACTCCAAACTTTATACAATATGGTTTTTACAAAATGTTTAGTTTATAAATTAAAAATAATGGTAACTGAATTGTAGAGCATGAAATAACCTATACATTTACAACTAAAAACCTATGCGTTATAAAATCAAAGTTTCAAATAAAACAGGGAGAAATGTTATTATATCTACAATAATGATCTCTACAATTTTTATCGTACGATGCGCGGTTCGCGAGATATTCAATAAAAAGTGTTTCCCAAGATGGCGGCTGAAGTGAACCCCTTCCCCCGCGCCGCGCCAACGTGGACTTACATTCAGTGGACATCCTTGAACATATTCCAAAAAAAATTAACCAGGTCACCAACAATCAACCAAATTTAGTAATTTCCTTGCTGAGCTGGGATAAAAACTTACGTGTCGCACTCGAGTGCAAAGATTTCTCCCCTTGTGCTCTATTAATTCCCTCGCAAACGCTCAGGATTCTAATATTTGAATCCTCCGATTGCTCGGTCATCAAAATTGAGCACGTGGTTAAAAAACTACTTTTTGTAGCTATACAAATAACTATTACGTCACTAAAATCAGAATTTGATGTATTTTTCCAAAAAAGCTATAATTAATATTTTAATCTAAATCTGAACACAATTTAAAAGTTTATATTCAATTCACGGAATGAATAAAACTTTATTTATTGTGATGTTTGAGCTATTATTTCGTCTATCATCAGATTTACCTAAACACACTTATTTAATAGAAACTCTCTCTCTCTTTTTCTGGCTATATATCCTATATGGTGAAAGGCTGATGCCACATCAGCCTTTCTGCTTTTTCTTCTCCACTTCGTTATATCTATGACATCGTCATCGGACAACTCGCATTATCTCATCCCTCTGCACTATAGTCTTCCACCTGGTTTCGGGTCAGCCTCTGGATCCTCGTCCCGGGGAGGAAAACTGCAGCGCTCTTTCCTACGTAGTCAGGTGGCCTTCTCTTCATATGTTCATACCATCTCAACTTACTCTACTGTAACATGTCGGAAATATCGCGCACACCCAGGCTTCCTCCCAAGAACTCGTTGCGGATTTTGTCGAGCCGCACATCCACCTCAGCATTTTCATTTCTGCAACTTGAATGGATTGGACATTATTTTGTGTAATGGTACAAATTTCGCTGCCATACATAAGGACTGGTCTTATAACGGTCTTATAAATTTTTTAAACCTCTCAATTTTAGAGGCATTTTTTTATAGCACGTATTTTAACTTCAGTCACTTCACACAAAAATTTAAAAACTATACGAGATATTTTTGCATTGGTGGTCTGCTAACATTTCATCGAGCTATGAGTATAAATTATATGACCATACGTGTCTTTTCAATATAGTTTATGGAAACTAGTACATAAGTAAATATTTCAACGTATGTTTGTAGTATACACCAAATAGTCACGATTCACTGTAATAATTTTCTATACCTACTTAATTAATTTTGATTCCACTGCTGCTATTAGTACCTGTAAGTGTGGTTCGTGAATCCGGTGTTCTCTTTTCGCTTTAATTACACCACCCACAAAACGGATTTTTTTGATAGATTGGATGTTGAAATTTCATATCTTTGCTATAGTATGTATGTATTATGTGAAGACGTATTTTTTTCTTCTATCGAAATAAATACCTTGCAGTACACCTTCTGACCTCAATCAAAATCAAATCAAAAGCAGTATCCACCTGGGGAAGTACCACGCCTTTGATAGTTATTCTAACACCAAACAGTAATGTGCAAACATCACTGTGTTCTTTTAAAAGTCAATGTTTCCAGAAAAAAAATCATGGCCTAGGGATAAATCATCGTATTTTAATATCTTTCAGTGACGGTCGCAGCGCAGTGCTAGGTTTAGTCTCTTCGTGTTCCAAGAACTGCGTGACACTGCTATTAACGTGGATAATTATGGACGTGCTGCTTACCATCAGGCACATGTCTTGCTCGTTTCGTCACACTATACTGTGTTTGAATTTTTTTAAAGGTAGAATTAATAGCCGATGATGATGATGATGACAGCAGATGCTCAAATAATATCTTTACCAAACGCGTGCTTCTAAATTTAACACGAAATAAGTGATGACAACGAATTGTAATCTATCAGCTACCGATCTGTTGACAATCATTTCGCTACTGCGTGAGTGGGTGTGTACCTTTATCATTTGAATTTTACCTATGGAAAACAAATGAATAATACAGAAATACCAACTTGTAAAGGGTTATACACACAACGCATAGTACACGTCTACAAAGTCATTAATTCAAATAATCTGACTCAAAGCGGCCTGGTGCAAATGTGCCCAAAACGGTGGCTGTGTTGAGTGTTGCCTCGCTAAATGGTGATCTGTGATGGATATCCTCTGCCTCAGAAACGAGCCAGAGCGGGAGATGCTGGAGCATAACCCATTAAAAAAATGTGTGCGCTTAAGACCGCACGGCAGAAGTGAAAACTAAAATAAGAAATACTTATATTTAAAGACCACTCAATAATTTTATAATTAAAAATAAAATTTGTTTAGAAATTGAAAATTAGTATATACCACAGACTAAGTAGAGAGATACTCTGTGTATACCTAGTAAGCACAGCAACACGACAATAACACGGGGCGAAATGATAACTGTATCTATGGCCAAGATATTTTTTTTTTAAATTACGCGATTCGGAAATAGGTTTTGACTAGCAAATTTTTTAGTAAATGCTATTTATTTATTTTATAGGTATTTCGCTAAAAATGCATATATGTATATGTTGTGTAATACGAGTATATTACAACAAAAACTTTTTTGCAATGGATGTGAAATGCAAATTTAATATTTCGTGACAAGTTAAATTAATGACATTAATGTGGTAAGTACCTAGAAGTTAATGTCGGTAAAAAGATATAAATATAATAAAGACAAGTACACAGGACTACAAATATTATCTTTCTCGCTCTGACGCGCTTGTTAACAATATTTTGTTTCTTGTTCTAGCATCCCGAGTTTACCCGAAAAGCTATTATCATACCCGAGCGTGACGGATCATTTCAATTCACAGCCCACGAAAATTCTGTCCTAGGCGCGCCCAAAGAAGTATTCACTTCAAAAATACAAAACCTAAATTACATGGTAGAAGACACATTCGATTTTTTGGGATTTGAGGGCAAATACTTGAGTCAGTTCTCGTTCCCGTATTTTTTTCGCGATTCCTATAAATAAATAGTAAGCTATTAGTTATATCAGATTATTATCTATTGCTGTACTAAATTTCATCTACATCTATGATCCATTCAACACTGTTTATGAGTAAGAATAACAAATGTATTGTACACTTTCGCATTAAAATATTGGTAGCGATAAAATTGGTACCGGTAGCGATGCTGTCAATCTATCCTTGTTAATCAATTTTCCTTATCACGTCTAGAGATCTTTTTTGGAATATTTGTTACTTTCAAACTGTTTTTTAGCTAAATGGAAATTCTGTTTATGATTTAATCGATGTATTTATTCCATGTTAAACCAGGAGTTTCCACCATCAAAGTTAAAGTCGTGTGTAAAAAAGCATGTGTTACATTTTTAATGACCAGTGTAATGAAATGGCATGTGAATTTTCTGATCTACTCTACGATACATAACAAAGGCCGGAAACTCAACGCTATACCTAACTGAAATTATTCTGTGAGTTCACTTCCTGTACTTAAGATTAATGTAAGTAGGGTAAATAAACAATGTTAGCTCGTATCATTTAGCATATACCAGTCGTTTCTGAGACATACAAGGACGGTCTTTCATCTTTAAGTGGAATTCTACTGTAGTTTGTGATTTAGAATGGAAACCTTGAAAAAAAAATATTTGATAATTATTTCACCAAAAATGGAAAGTCACTAGGTCAAATGGCACTCGTGGGACGTAGGCTGCTCCCAAACACAAAATACTTATTTGACTGATCGTACGACTGCCCCTCCTTACCGTTTTATTAGCATAATTGCACTATACCTGTTGAGGGTTCGGTCAGTCAGGGTTTTGATTTCGACCGAAAGAGGGCTGGCAAAAAAAAAACGTGAAAAATATAAAATATGGGGTTCTTCTTAGTGAAATGAAATAGTGAAAAGGAAACAAAATTAAGACAAGCATTAAAAAAACGAAATGGGAACCCGTTGACGTCTTTCTTTGCATCCTGCTCTGTCCTTAGAAGTTTGCATAGCACTATCTCGTTTCGTCCGATCCTTGGTGGAAAGTTTGCCTTTTCCATTTTCTAAAACTTGGTGGAGTGGTGATTAGCGGAAAGCAGCTGGTGGTAGTAGGAAACGTAAGACAGATCAGCCTGAGTGGCGTATCATGGGAACAGCCACAAATTAAGTACCCTGTTGGTCGGTGACGAAATGGATCTCGCCTAAATCCACAACTCACCAGCGGGGGCGCAGGATTAGGTAAAAAGCCGCGATGTGATAAGCCGAATATTTAAATATACAAATTTGTAAAATAGCACTAAGATGATACGGCGCTATATTTAAAATGTGTTGTGCCCGTGAATTATTAGCTCTTGTCTTGTGGAGTTAAATTTAAAGTTTAATTACGGATGACTTCGATCAGGAACAATATTATAGTGTAACAATTCTGTTACTTGCGATATTTTCTGAAGACCAGTTTTTGTTTTCAAGACATTAGATGATTTATTAAATTTGTATTTTCAAAATAGGCGTTTGTTTGGCCATCTCGAAATACCCCCATGCTTTTTAACACAAACTTTACACTGTGCACCAAGCTTAAAAATTCAGACGTATCGTCATCATTCCTGCCACGTTTCTTATCATTATAGAGAAACTTATCACATATCTTGACTCCATCATCAGACCTATTAATGTCGATCACTAAGTCTTCGCGTGCTGTGGGTGTGTTTCCTTATCACTTATCAATAGAAGAAAGTACAAAGATTAAATGATTAGTACGTTAATTATACGACACTTTCCTGAAAATAAAATATTACGCAATTTTTTATCGTATTCGTCATCCATACGCAGCAATAGCAACCTAATGCGCTTATACGGAAGTATTGAAATGGCATGCACGAAAAACTTGTGTCATGGTTATGCGAGATGCGTCTCTAGATTTGGGCAAGAAGAAAGGATCAAGAGCGGACCAAATATATATAGATATAATAGAATAGGTTCATACTTATATACTTGTTTGGGCTTAAAAATTTCTACATTTTTAAAGTTTTTATTGTATAGGCTTAATAATCTACACATGCATTTTAATATGTTAAAAATTATGAATTTGAATATAGAGCAGGTACTGTATACATAAATTACTATAATTTTACATAAAATGCATCAAAAATCGTTGCAAAAAAGCTAAAACCTAATACAGAAAATTAACGTCAGGATTATCTAGCACATTCCTGAAAATGAAAAGAAAACAGCGCAATAGTCTTATCAGGTCACGTCGCCTGCGTACAGAAAAAACAACTCAATTGTCGCTGTCGGAGACACGAATATGGCGCAAACAAGTTAATCGGGCCCCAATCGTGAGTTATTTAGTTTTTTTGAAAAATGTCGTAGCACGATGACTGTACAAAATAGGTACTTATTTTCCAAAATTAGGCAGGTCTTCAATATCAAGATCCAGCGAGTCCGAGACAGAAATCGCGTGGGTTCTGACCAAAGTCTGAGTTTGGACGTCATTGTGGTGGCTAAAGGCCATAAATTTTATTCAAGGGTGTTTTGTTTGACATCCCTATTTCGTCCGTTCCCAAATTACAAGATGTGCGTAAGATTTACGTTTTGAGACTTTTATGCGGTGTTTCATGTGACTCGGGATAAGGCAAAAGCTTTCCTTTGTTTGTTATTCATTGATGTTAAAGCAAACGAAAATGTTGTGTTAATGGATGTAATGTCATACGAAGATTAATGTTTTTTTTAACAGACACAGCAGATAGGTACCAGAGAGAGATTTAAAATTAGAATGAATGCATAAAAGCGTGCATACTTTACCGACTCTATTCTGGGGATAATGATATATCAGAAATTTTAATGAAAAACGACCGGGCATTATATTAGGATTTTTTATGCAAAGTACACTGTAGCGATGTATTTAGTATGTAATCTTGTGGTTTACAATAAATATGCTAAAATTAATGTACACCTAAAATTTAACACCCGATGTGTGAAATCCCAGTCGGTAATTCCATGTTATTTTAGGAGTAAGTACGACCAACTTTCCATACGAATCATTCCTATCGATATTATGTATCATTGGTAATTGGACATCTGTACTGAATAATCCTATTATTATGATCACGCCTATGGGCAACTTAAAAAGTGCAATGTACATCCTCGTCACGTTTTGCGATAAGCAAATTTGTCCGTCCATTTTCCTTCTATTTAGCTATTTTGATTTGATTTGTTCAGATTGGGTATGTTAGTATGAGTTAGCGGTTTCAAAGTCATGTGCCTTCTTGTGACATTTGTCAGACGAAATTGACACTATCGTTGATGTTAAAACGGTTTACTAATTTTATCTTTATCAATTTTAGCGAACTATAGGTGAATATAAGGAGTTATATTACATTATGGATATGAGTGGGCATTTTTCACACGACGCCACTGTTTGTCAAGAAGACTCTGAAATGTTGGCATGGGATTATATATATTAGCAATATCTATAGAAAATTGTGCATGTTGCAAAAATTATTTTAATTTTGATGTGAAACCTTACAACCTATCTGTCAAACAAAAGCGATTTTAGCAAGACAAAAGCAGGTTCGTTTAATAAAGAGTAAAGCTAATTATTTACTTACACATAATTATGCAGAGTAAAGTTAACTTTTGTTTAAATAGTTTCCTTATTGTTTCAAAATGTCATCTAATAAAATTGCTTTTGTTCTTTATAGAATAGAACGAAACGAACTTATTGTCTCACCTAGTTAAACTCACAAATATTTTTAAATGTAAGGCTCATCTTTACGATTACATTTAAGACACATTTTTACAGAAAAATAAGTTTTTTTTTTCAATATCCTTTATTAATAGGGACTTGTGGAAAACAACATGAGTTTGTTTCGGAAATAATAAACATTTATTCCATTATTATCTCGTAACTAATATCTAATAGTGAACAACTATGATAGTGTAAAACAACGATTGTAAAAATAATAGCTTTTTTGATCTCGTTAAGTTATACAAACAGTTACTTCATTACTATGTCAATCATAAAACAGTTTTTAAAAATTATAGTTGAATAAATACTGATTGATTTATCTGCATCATTTTTTACCCCACTGAAAGAAGGATTATGTTTTTCGTTTGTATCTTGTATGTTTGTAAATTTCTTTATTCCCACGCATCTCTCAAACGGCTGGATGGATGGATCTCGACAATTAAGATATCGTTAGATTCGTCTCAGTCACTCAAGTGTTTTTAGATAGTACATTGTATTTTATAATGCTCTATCTGTTGATTTTTTGCAGTTGGTTTTTTAAAATCTGTATATACATAAAAGGCTAATCATAATTGATTAAGAACTATGATTATCCATCCAGATCTTCATTACATGTAGATCTATCCATCCAGATTTGGCCATCTGTAGCTGGTAGAAACTGAAATTCATCGTTTCAATTATTCAAATGGCAGCATCCTCCACTTTTGATGCCGCCCACACCGATATTACGATCATTAGACGGGTATTGAATAATTTCTGTTACTTAGTCTGGATCTGATATAAAAAGTACTCCTAGGTACCTCATTGTGTAGGCGTGGCGTAGTAACAAGTCAGAGTTCAGAGATCAGAATACTTTAAGAGAAGTACCTAATTGTGCAATGTTACTGTGGCTTAGTGGCAATATAGATGAATCACTGAATCAGTTTATGCCATAGAGTGATGAGTGCAGTGCAGTATTAGACAGTGGTTTAAACTTTTCTTAAAAATAATTCTTGAGCAGAAGGCGCTTGTCCTTGACAAAGCGCGTATGCTCAGGAGGTCAGGAGCTTTCTCACTCTGCGTCCTGCAACCAACGGTAGCTTGGACCCAAGGTTGATACCCTACCCAAGCGGAGATGGACTATTACTCCTCTGCCGAAGAAACTTTTATTAGTCTGAGACTGGTCGCCACTGATAGTTGCGTGCGTATTTTTTGACCGTCCTCGGCTATCTGCTTAGCTTAGCTGGTTAGCTGCGTGTCACTGTGCTGTTATAGTCAGGCATGTTGCTTACTAACAGTCACACGGCTTGCTCGTCTCACTCTATTCTAAAAAAAATAATGTGTATAATAAACCGATTTTTCAAAAGTGTGCAATAGTAGATTATTGTATAAGTGTGTAATGTTGTTGTTGGTAATTACCGCTGAGGCGCTTTTGAGGCCCGAGTCGGCTTTATTTTATACACTATTTTTATAGAATAGAGTGAGACGAGCAAGCCATGTGACTGGTGGTAAGCAACATGCCTGACTATAACAGCACAGTGGCACGCAGCTATTGGAACATGAAGAGTCCAAATCATTCCCTAGCAATGCACTCCGCTAGTCACCCCGGAATATAAGGTGTTTTATCTCTTAGCCCAGTAATTTCACTGGAAACATTGCCCTTCAAACCGGAACGCACGCACGCACGCACGCTATTGCTTGGCGGCAGAATAACTGGCAAAGGTGTGGTACTTCCCCAGGCAGACTCTGCAAAGAGCCCTACCCTACCACTATTAAAAATACTTATTTTTAAAGGGATGTGCCCGCGTTTTCAGTTTCGTATGAAAAGCGGATTTTCTTTTTTTTATCGAACCCTAATTATTTTACCCTTACATACTTTCATTTACATTTTAATAATAGTTGTTATTACAAATATACACTTCAAATTTATTTATTTGTAAAGATATCACAAACTGGGGTCAAAGTACACCTGTACTTTGATTGATTGGCTGAACATGCTTAGCACACGTGTACTTTGATTGCAAATTATTTATTGTTCAGATCATTAAATTAAATCAACAACATGAGAAAACAATAGATACAATAAAACATTAGTTGCTTAATCAACGAAATTTGGGCTTAGGTATTCGTTTTAAATCAATTTAAGTAAGCGCAAGAGTGGCAATTGCAGTATAGGAAAATAGGATGGTATATTATTTATTATTTTTAATCTGGTGCATTTTTTATGCCTCTCATCAGTCTTTTTAATGTTCATAAAAGATAAGAAGGCACACAGTTGTACATTTTCATAACCCTACCCAAAATCTATGCTGTAAAGGTCTGTGACATCGTCACATCCAGGCGAAAATACCTCTTCTGATATTTTCTTTGAAGAGTAAATCAATGAAGTGTACGGAATATTATGATTCATGAAATACTGTTCAGACATTAGCGCCGTCGAGATATTTGCTCTTTTATGTGGATTACCTACAGGTCTCGACTTTCTCAGCCTTTTATGACGATCTCTACTGTTTGTCGAGTCTAACTCGAACGGAAATCGGGACGAAACTCATAAATTTACTGTTTTTGTTGTTTGAATCAAAATTGGGACGCCGTTTCAATACTCTGTAATTACCTAATAGATGAATGGAAACTTGTTACTCTTTCATACAAAATTTCATGAATCTATTTAATGAATTCAAGGCAATTGGTTACATATACTTATGTACCTAAGTACAAAATAGTAAGAAATAATCAAAGGCTACTTTTATCGCGAGAAAATGTCGAAAACGGGAACCACGGAGATAAAACCGCAGGCTGCTACTAGTACAATAATATAATATTAATCAATGGTCTTTAAATTAATGATTTTTTTTGAATTACGTCTAGCATTCGATGTTAACCCTAGAATACTAAACATCGCCTGCGAGGCCGCGACTCATCACATTTTTCGTTGTAAGTCCAATTCGCGCGGCAATAATTACGTGTGCGCTCGTGTCAACTCAGCAACCCCCGCGTCGCGGTGGATAGCAGACGCGCGGCCCGCGGGATCTTACCGTTGCCGAGTTATTGACCTCTAGGTCGCCTGACAGGCGATCTTTAGTATTAAAGGTAACTTTTATTTGTATTACTTGTTTTTGGTTATTGTGTTTTATTTTGAAATATTATATAGTAAAATCATACTAATAAATATCTTATTTGTAGATAAACATGAACGACGACGATATTGTAAATTATTTGTTGAATGGAGATTCCGACATTGAAATAGAAGATAATTCAGAAGTCCAAGACTGCGATTCTGATGACAAAACCGTGATGCTGATATTTACAATGCATGTAAAGCCAACCATAGATCCTGTATAAAAAAAAACCAGCAATAATTATGTCGTATAATGAAACTAAAAGGGCAGTTGATACATTCGATCAGATGTGTAGCCATCTGTCATGTAGCCGCAAAACTAGACGTTGGCCACTTTGCATGTTATATGCAATGATAAATATGGCTGTTCTGAATAGCGAATTGAATACGCACTACATATTACTAAATCGCGAACACGTGGAGATAAGCTAATCAATAATGTGTCGTCCCTGGTGCAATATACGTTGCGAAGAAAGACCAAATATAAGAAAACGTGTCAGAGAAGCAATAGAGAAAGTCTTAGGTGCTAAAAATTTACAAAATAATGAAGATTTTTCAATAAAAAAAGGCAACAGGAGCATGTGTACTATATGTCCAGCAAAGAAAAGGCGCATGATGAGCATTTATTGTTGTGCCAAAAGCAACAAAAGTTATTATCTAGAACATAGGTCTCCACATTGCATCGATTGTGCCAAAAAAAATATTAGACTGATTTTAAATTTATGTGCCATGAAAATGTGATCATTAGAATAATTATTTTTGTTACCATTTCAAAGTATGATTCACGTAGAACGTGATTGTTAATTTTAGTTTGTATAATTACTTAATTTTCTTTTAATTTTTATTTATGTACCAAATGTCTATATCGCCAAAATAAGTGAGAGTGTTATTAGGGTTAAGGCTCAATTTAAAAGACTGGTAGTATTATTTTCTAAATTATATAATATTTTTAAGAAAGGCAGAAGTTGACCTATTATGTTTATTATTTTTCTTTATTTTGAATAAAAAATGTAAAACAAACTTCTCTTGTTTTTCTTACAGTAGCCTAGCAAGCGATCCTTAGTATTAAGCAGTACAAAAATTATATTAGTATTCTAGGGTTAAACACAAAGAAATTTAACTTACTATTCGGCACACTTGAACAAATAGCCTGTAAAACTTCCCGTACTAACTTCATCATGTAGATACCGCTCGACACTATTTCTATAATTAGTGAAAAATATCTTAAAATAATTTTCATTGTAAGTTATAATATGTTCTTTCAGGTATGTGCTGTCGCAACCTCAAATTTTGGAGAGGTTTCCATAAAAGCAGCGTTAGATGTCAGCAAAACATTAAATAAGGGGCAAAATTTGTTTTGTTTTTTTTTTTAATTTTTATAAATTTCTAGACCATTTTTCAATTTGACATGTATGATTTTGGGAGGGGCCATGTCCCCCTGTGACCGCTTCCGTTTGGACCGCTCCTGCTTTTAGAGAAACTGTGAGTATGAACTCGCGTCGTGTACCATGCTCTAGCCGTGTCGTGCGGTGTCTAGTCGTGTGTCATGCAACATTACGACGTTATCAGAATGACAGATATTGAGTGACAGGCGAAACATTACTACCACTCCCATCAAAACTTCTGTGCCCAAGATGTAATTTCATGTATAAAGTAATTTCTGACTGTCCGCGCCTCAATCGAAAGCCAAATAAAACCATCCATTCATTGTAAAGGTATAGTAGTGGTAGGAGTCTTGGCAGAGTCAGCCTGGGGAAGTAAGTACCACACCTTTGCCAGTTATTCTACTGCCAAGCAGTAATATGCAAACTGTGTTCTGTGTGTTCTGTACTGTGTTCTGGTAAATTACAGGGCTTTGAGATATAATATCTTAGGTCTTTGGGTGACGAGCGCAGTGCAGTGCTAGGTAATGATCTGGACTCTTCATGCTGCGTGTCACTGTGGTGTTATGTGGCAGGCATGTTGCTTACCATCAGGCACATGCCCTGCTCGTCTCGTTACTCTATACTATACAAAAAAAGTCATCTTATTACTGAATTATTATCTTTGCAGGAAATTTTCAGAAAAAATAAATTCACTACGCCAAGTACAACTATCATCTCTGCCAACGCGTAATTGGCGCCAAGTAGCCCGCTTTGTGTTAAATTCCTGGGAATAGCGCCTTCTCTTATTACAAAAAAGTCAGGGATATAATCCACTACGCTGACCAAGTGCAAGTTGACAGATGACACATGTTCGCAAAAGATTCTTGGAACATTCCGACTTCCTCACGATTTTACGCTTCACCGTTAAAACAAGTAGTGATGACAAACTTGGAATACGGATATGTGTAGGTGGGATTCGGATCTCTGATCTCACTCCTGTGTAATCGGCCGTTCTCGCCACTAGGCCCTTCAAAAATGGCTTCAAAAATGATAGCTAATGTATAGAAAATACGGTTCCCTTCCTATTACATCCGCTGGGGAAGCGGTTATAACTTTTCTTGTTACTTTTGTAGCCGTAGAATTGTTGCCGAGGCAAGGTAAACGGCGTGTAAGATAGCTGCAAGGTGGTTCGACGATGTCGTCTTTATCGTAGATTGAACTTGTTATCGATAGGCACAGGACCAAGGATGGCATAATAAAAGAGAGACATATGTGATGATGATGTCTTCCAGCCGATTTTGGCTACGGCGACTGCTTCTGTTTTTTTTCTTCTCATTACATTTACCGTGGTTGGTGTGCTCTCAGATGACTTATGTAAATGTAACATATTTTTGCTGTGAAAGTTTGCGAACAGTCAAGGCAAGTTAGGATGCCATCCACATAATTAGAAATATTGACTTGAAGGAAGCCTATTCTTGAGCTCATCACGCTTACGATCTATCTTATACAGCTTATATAGCAGTTGATAAATAAGGCTGTGGATGACGATAATGATTATGAACGCGATTTTAATATAAGAACACGCGAGAAAGCCTCTTTTTTGATTTATCGAACATAGAGAAGACTAAAACTGTTTTTAAGGATTTCAAAAACTGTAAAAAATACAGAAGTATTTTATCTTTAAATATTTAATTAATCTTTCATTAATTTAAATAAAGTGATTAGTTTATCTTTCAATAAATTTTGAAAGTTCCCCTAAAATGAAACTGTATCAAAAGTTTTTCCCGATTTTCAACAGGAAAACTGTATCGTTAGATTAGGCTTCAATAGTTACAATAAATTCGTGTCGCAGGGCTCATTAAATCGTAATGACTTCCTGTACCTACTTGTAAATGGCTATAGACCTGTAAATTATGGCCAACATCATGTTCTAAAATGGACTTTTGCCGGCAGTTTCAATACTTTCAAGAACGCAGGAATGTGGACATTGATCAGGCGTCCACCGCGTGAAGTCAGCTCACACACACACATTGAATCCACGACACATGTGCGCCAAAAGCCGTTGCACGGATTGTTGGCACGTACACTAGTGTATAGTACTTTATAGAGGTTAAACGCACACATATGAATTTAAAGTCGGACGCTTATTTTCAAACTCGCACCACATTATATTACTGCGTAATTTTTTGATAATTATTTTATTCTGTTGGTTCTTTTCATATTAATTCACGACTTCGAACGGAGCGCACCAATACCACTCACTTTTCTCCCTTTTTCTGTGCTTGTAGTTCGAAATGTCTGTATTTCTAAAAATGTAGTTGCTTTGTTCTCCGTTGCCGTTTAGATCACTCTACCCTAAGATCTATACATGCATATATGCTAAAGTATCGAAAAAAAACGAGTCTAATGGTGTAGGCTGGTTCTAACCTAAAACGGCATCGTTTCATGGTTGATGTTCCAAAGACACGAACGAAGAGATTTGACTCTACTTTTGTGATAAGAACGTCTAGGCTATGGAATATTTTGCCTGAGTGGATTTTCCCCGATGGTTACAATCTTTGTGTCTTCAAATCGAGAGTGAATCGGTTTTTCTAGGTAAACACGCTTCATTGTAGACCGCATCATCGCTTAACATCAGGCGAGATGGTGATCAAGTGTAAGCCTATAAAATTTAAAAAAACGGCATTGAGAAAGTATAAAATATGAACTATGAAATCATATTAATGTTGCACTAGACGGGTAATTAAATTTACACTCTCATTACATACTTTTACATACTCGTAGATGGACTCTTAATGGCATTTAACAAAATAAAAAAATATTGTATCAAAATTTTATGATAAAAGTTCCTTCTTTCGGGCAAACATGATAGTAAAGAAAGGCATAGAGTATAGAAGACGGTTTTACTAAATTTCATCTCATTTCAAAGGTTCTGGAATAGAAAGATCGTCGGGTTAGTTTCATGTCCTTAAAATGTTTACCGCTATGCTACATAAACTATTTTAAACGTGGAAAAAATACAAAACCATCCCCTGTGGGGCCAAAACTACAAATTGGAAAAGTGGTGGTCCTACCGCCTAAAACATCCACGATCTTCCGTCTTGGCCTATGTCACGAACACGGGAACGCTTCCGCAATCTTCTGTGAAATATGAGTTTTAAATAACCTAGTTTATGGTATAATTATGTCATGTGGTGAGTTCATGTGCCATCAAAAACTTCGAAAATAAATAAACCATTTTGATATAACCAGAGATTTAGAGGTTGGATATATCTAACACAAACAATTTTGAAGAATATTGTTTTGAGGTTTTAACTTTCGTAAGCCAACAGGAAATCTTGCGAATACTGTTTTGTAACAACTTAATTGTAGAATAGACACCCTAATGTGAGTAAGGTTTTAATAGTGAGTAATAAGAATAACATATAACTGCCACACATTGACGCATAGCCTGTTCATACACGCATGCATACACACAAGTAATATTTGCATACGTACGACACAAGTACGGGCTGGTGACGTGTTCCACACACCCACAGATAATGATTGCTGCTATTCTTGTTATCAATCACGTTTTGTTCCCAATCGCGGCTGAAATATTACTCATGAGGGGAAATTACTATTTTCAGGTACATAGTGATTTCTGATACCATGGACCTAATGAGATAACCGTTACTATGGATACAAGTTCATTAGCGTTCTACAAACAAAGATAGCGATGCAGACAAAATGTCGTTATTTAAAAAAGAGTTTAGTTTTGCCCACATCTGTCATTTTGGCTAGTATTATTAAAATAATTTAGCATCTCAACCTTAACCTACAAATGGTTCGAGGTCATGTGTCATCCGCCAACTCGCACTTGGCCAGCGTAACACTACACCCACAGATAATGATTGCTGCTATTCTTGTTATCAATCACGTTTTGTTCCCAATCGCGGCTGAAATATTACTCATGAGGGGAAATTACTATTTTCAGGTACATAGTGATTTCTGATACCATGGACCTAATGAGATAACCGTTACTATGGATACAAGTTCATTAGCGTTCTACAAACAAAGATAGCGATGCAGACAAAAATGTCGTTATTTAAAAAAAGAGTTTAGTTTTGCCCACATCTGTCATTTTGGCTAGTATAATTAAAATAATTTAGCATCTCAACCTTAACCTACAAATGTTTCGAGGTCATGTGTCATCCGCCAACTCGCACTTGGCCAGCGTGGTTGATTATGGCCTTAATTCTCGCCTTGCGAGAGAAGAATCCCCGAGTCCCAGCAGCGGGAACATTTAGTGGGCTGCTTATTTTAACCTACAAATGAGTACCCAGTAGCCCACTAAATATTCGCACTCCTGGGACTCGAGCGTTCTGTCGCAAGGATAGAGTTAAGGCCATAATCCACCACGCTGGACCAGTGCGGGTTGGTGGATCACACATGACTTCGAAAGGTTCTAGGTACATGTCAGTTTCCACACGATTTTTCCTTCACCGTTTTAAGTTCGAACCGGATGCCGGATGCTCCGGATCAGCAGCCGCCGTTCTCCCGACTAGACCAGCCGTAACTTATAATAATAGTTTACCCATAAATATTAACTTTTATTTATTTTAGACGGGCACTTATGGCAGCATGGGTGTCGCCAGAATCTTAGGGGTGCGTCTGGAATCTGCATCCACACATGCGTCACATAACTATTAGCCAACATAAAATATACTCGTAGTAACAGGTATGTTGTGCGTAGTATGTTGATAACTACAATGTCAAATTGCAATTACGCGAGTATTTTTATGCTTGATCCATCATAGCCCGCATCGTCGCTTATCATCAGGCTAGGTGACGGTTAAGTGTAAACCTAAAATAGTAAAAAAGCTGCACAAAATGTTACAGGCGTTTTGATAAATTGTTTAGGCGGAATGATAAATATCACTGACACATGGGAGAAAAATGTGTCAAATAAATAATTAACATTAACGATACTTATCAAATGTACCTATCTGACAATATTGACCATAAACACCACCTGTGGTGCATCTGAGAAATATTTTTGAAAGTGTTTTTGCATTCATCTGACGTTCGCTGATAATACCTATTTGATTCAAGAAACAGAAATTAAAACTAATATTATATAACAGTTTTGTATCAACTGTTAACGGACGTTCTATGTATTTGTTAGTTGTAATAAAATGAAGCTCCGTGATTAAATAAGTGCATACATTCTTTATTATCCAAATATACATTATTACGCATGACTTCACAAAATAACAGGTTGATCCTTTAGTAAAAGTTTGTAATGGTGAGAACAGCACAAAAAGTTTGACATTATGTAATTCTGTATATTATATCTGTATATATTTATATTTTAAATAAAGAGTGACGAGACGAGCAGGACTTGTGCCTGATGGTAAGCAACATACATGCCACATAACAGCCCAGTGACACGCAGTGTGATTATTGGAACATGAATAGTCCAAATCATTACCTATCACTGCACTGCGCTCGTCACTCAGATCTAAGATGGTATATCTCTAAGCCCTTTGCTAATTTCTTTGGAAAAGCAGACTGAGACAGAGCTATCTGTACTGGAACAATAAACACGAAGACAGCAAGAGGTATCACATAATTTTTATGATGCGTACTTGAAAGTGGAATAACTGATTACGGTTTGAAGGGAAATGTTCACAGAGAATCACAGTATGAAGTTATTTTGACTCTTAAATTTGAAATAGCTGTGTGGCGCTGCTGTCAGCACGCGTATTGCTTACCATCAGGCGTATATCTTGCTCGTAATAAAGTATAAGTTTATACACATAATAAATTAACCTAAAAATGTGTTGCAAGTTACAACAATGCCTGAGATAATTTTAATACCTACCTACGATGAAATCACTACCAGTACATTGCTATTAGTTCAAATAACGTTGCATGTTGCCATTTGCTATACGTTCGACCAATTTATTTTTTACTATCAAATGAGAGAAGCACTATCGTTTTTGTAAATGACAATTTAAGGACCGTTTGGGGAAAACATATTTCATAATCTTGCCACTTTTATAAATAGTCCTAAGATAAGGAGGATGTTTCAGTGCATGTGCAAAGCTTGGGCCTGGGGAAAAACCACATATCGCTTAGTTATTCAACTGTTTTGAATTATAATCATTAAATGTTTAATATTTACAATTTTTTGGAAATTTGAAATCACTGTCTCTATCACATAAAACATAGACTTTGGCTAGCGTTTTTTAGACGGTAATCAGATCTTTTCATATTCAAAATAAACCTTGCGGTTTGGGTAAGCGTATTTCTAAACTATTCTTGCGAATCTCGTCATCCTAATGTACAAAAATTAGAGGTTGCCTATTTTTCTAATATAGATTGAAAGGACGAGTTGTCTAGCTGATGGTAAGCGAGACGTTGGCCAATAACAGAACAGTACAACGCAGCTATTTGAATATGAAGAGTCCAAGTCACCCAGATAAATAAGATGATTTTATCTTTATGCCTTGTAATTCTTCTGTAAACATTGCCGCGCAAACCGAATTGTCAGATTACTGTTGAAGGTAGAGTACCTAATAGACACAGATGTGATACTTCCCCAGGCAGACGCTACGAGTATAATACAGCCCTCTACCACTACAAAAAGAGGATCCTCCTACAAATATTTTAAATGCAAAATAGCGTTGTCTGGTTGCAACTAGATTTGATGAATTTAAGCGGTTTCAATCAATGATTTATTTTATGTCGATGGTCCCAATGGAAAAATTTGAACATACGCTAAAATATTACGTTGACGCACTAGAAGCTATTTACTTTTATGATAAATTAAATAAAACTACTTACAGCATCTATATTTTTTACGTAATTTGACTTCTGGCAGTTGACCTGAGACGATCTATACTTCCTACAAAACTTTAGACTTGCGTACGGAAGTAGGCAGGGATTCAATTAGTTCTTGGGGGCACGCCAATTCTCCAAAGTTGTAAGTTTATTGAAGAACTGGGTGTACCGCCGATGCGCCCTTGGTGGCACTGCGTACCCCCCCGTGACCCTACAAATAAGTCTTGGAAGTATGAAATAATTTTCGATATGATTTTAAGGCCAGGTAATTCTGTCAAAGTAGGCATTTAACGCTGTCTTGTTCTCGCGACCGTCACCGACCGTGGAATCGGTGCCACAGTGCAGAAATAACATTAAAATATTGGACTATGTAATTTAAACTCATTTTTTGTTCAAGATTTGTTGTTTGTTTGTTTATGATTAGAGTTTTGTTGCTATATAAACGAAGAAATATTAAATTTATCTATACTATAACTATACGGTAGGTATACAAAACTCAACCTTTTCTTTTTTGGTCACACTATAAGTTGAGAAGGGCTTTTCCAATTTCATACATCTTTTTAAAATGTTTCCTAATAATTCACAAGTTCCTAAATTAACAATTTTTCTATGAGGTAAAGATCACTTACTGAGCATAAAATTACAAAATGCTCACAGATCCAGGTAGAGCTTCAAACGCTAATTGAAAAAAAAACTGTTTTAGCCGATATTTTGGAAACTATATATTTTGACAATAATTGTAGAAAATAAAATTTTGCATCTTTTGTTGCTAGTAAACTTTTTTTGTAAAACTTATCGTTTACAATTTATAACCCATTTAATGATCCGGTTGCGATGATGCCGATAATAGTGGATGAAAATGATGTGGTCTACGATGGAACTTGCTTCTATAATAGAAACAAACACAGTGTACCTCGTAACCCCAAGGTTCGAAATCCACTCTGGCAATGCGTTTCACAGCTTAGTTGTTCTTATTACAAAAGTGGAGACCAAACTCTTCGTTCAACTCTTCAATCATGATGATGAACGGTGCTGTTTATTCGAGCAACGAGCAATATGATAGAATAACTTTAATTTAAAAACCCCGACTACAAAAAAAACTACACGTAAAAAAATATTACCTACTATCTAAGGACACTTTGGCGAATGAGACTAGTCTTAGAATATCTTAGTTACCAAAATCCATCCAGCCGTTTGGAAGATATGTGGAAATAAAAGTTTTACAAACATAAAGATACGCGCGAAAAACATAACCCTTCATCCATTCCGGTAAAAAGAGACATGTTTATGCTACTGGGAACAGAATTCACATTATCATTAAATTGGACATAATAAATCGTAATCGGTAAGTTCGAAAAAAAAGTTTACTGGCAACAAAAGATGGGAAATTTTATTTTCTACAATAATAATAGGCTATATTACTTTTTCGGAATATCGGCCAAAAACGTTTTTTCGAGCTGGCGCTTGAAGCTCTACCTGGATTTGTTATTATTTTGTAATTTTATGCTCAGGAAATGATTCTAAACCTTATATAAAAAATACGAATCGGAAATTTAGTACAGAGTTAAATTCTACGAGTAGTTTTACAGCCTAAAAGGCTTCTTATTACCCTCCCTGACCAGAGTAACTTGGTAAGGTGGGGAAAAGCCTCTGAAAAATGTTGCTATACTTGTGGAGAGGCGATATGTACAGCAAGGCACATATTGGTGGGATGCAAGGTGCTCCTTAATGGGGGTCATTACTCACGGCGTCATGACAGAGTTCTTGAAATCATACGTGAAGCCATGAGCCTTTCAGTAGCTAGAGCCCAAAAGGGATTGACGACAAACAACAGACAAATTAACTTTGTAAAGAAGGCTCAACTTCAAACTCCAGGAACAAGCCTTACTCAATCCTGGGTACAGCACCTGATTGGACTATTTTAATGGACACGTATGAAAAGCACTACAAAATCCCAGAGGATGTGGGTGTTTCGTCATCCAGACCGGACATTTTCCTTTTTCTAGAGCTACGAAACGCATAGTCCTTGTAGAACTTACCGTACCGTGGGAAACTAATATACCTAAAGACCACGCGATGAAACAAAATAAGTATTACGACCTCCTAAACGAATTAACAAAAAACGGCTATGTAGTTAGTTTATACGCTGTAGAAGTGGGAGCGAGAGGTATACCAGCAAAATCTCTCTATAACCTACTGAAAGACCTTGGCTTATCCAGAAGTGCAGTAAGTTCTATACTAGAACGTGTATCTAAAGCTGCACTAGTAGGCTCATATCAGATTTGGCTGGGCAGGAGAGAAAAAACAGTGGTGAAGGTGAGTGTTGATGTACGTCAGAAAGGGGCCCCTTAAACCTACGCCCGAGTCACAAGTCTCGGGAACTACTCGAGTTTTTCTCTCTCTGCCACACGATGGACCCGGCACCCGCACGGTGAATCCATGGAATGCTAAGAAAATCGTCTCTCTTTGGTCGAGTGTCTAAATTTCATTTTAAATGAGTTTTAAATGAACGAAGCTGGGTTTTAGGGATTCGTGGACAAATTTTAAAATATACGTTATGTCTGTCCATCCGTATGTGACAGCCATTTTTCTCCGAAACTATAAGAAGTATACTATTAAAACTTTTTAAGTACATGTATTCTATGAACCATATTAACATTTTCATACAAAAAAAGGAAAAAACAATAAATTTTGGTGGTGTCACAAACTTGGAAAAGAAATAAAAAAAATTCTATCAAAATCATACGTGTATCTATGGATAGATGTTCAAAAGTTGTATTGAAGTTCCTAACATTTTTTCTAAACTGAATAGTTAGCGCAAGAGTCTCTTTTAAAGTGGTAAAATCTGTATATGAGGACTTTTCTTCCAAGTACTAAGTACCTTACTACCAAAGAATTTACCTAAATGACATATAAATGCAAGTTAGGTATCATTTATGATACCTGACATAGGATTTATATTAGGGGATTTACGCAGGGGATTTCTCCCCTCTCATTATTTCCTTATCCCGATCTCTGATTTGACGGACGAATATTTTACCGATACTTATCTATTTTCCATTGCATCTGCATTGAATTTTGTACTGATGTG
Source organism: Ectropis grisescens (assembly GCA_017562165.1). Classification (NCBI taxonomy): domain Eukaryota; kingdom Metazoa; phylum Arthropoda; class Insecta; order Lepidoptera; family Geometridae; genus Ectropis; species Ectropis grisescens. The sequence goes on along the minus strand of CM029771.1, from coordinate 11,614,190 downwards.
TTATCGACGTTAGTTTTTTGAGACTCCCCTATTGGTCTACAACATAAAGTAAACAGCGTACTAATTAGTATCAGCGTCTATTTGCAATTCCAATGAAAACGGTATGAAAAATCAAGATCATAGCGTGCTTCACTAGTAATACCTACTGATATTGTTATACTGTGGTACTATGATCGTAATATTTAAAATTTATTGGTTTTCAAAATTGCAAAATCAAGCACAGGCCCGTCTTCCGTGAGCGCCGAAACGCGACTGATCAGGCCTGCCGAACGGCGCGCTATATATATGGTAGATATTAAAACATAGTGAATAACTGATACTTTTTATCAAGTCAAACTCTGCGAATGCATCTATAACTTTTAGTGGCTTTCGTGGAGTACAAAAATTTAGTAAAAAAAAATCATTAGTTTAGTCATAAACTTGAAAAACCTTTTTGAAAAGGGGTAACTTTGGGATTTTTTTTCTATCAAGTAAAATTTATTGAATCGTGTTATTGACTGCGAATTGCACTAGATGAGATCCTTAACTAAAACATATATTTTTTTCAGAGTTCAATACTCTATTTTAAAGGTCTTAAAGTTGTTTTAAAAATTCAAAATTACGGCCCACACGCCCTTAAGACTCGAAAAAAGAGTTTCGACGCCCCTTTCATTGCACGAAAAGACTATTGAATGCGTTGTATGAGGAGATTTTTTCACAATTAATATAATTTTGGTGCTAGATAAACTCAGTATGTCACTAGATGTGTTAGTACCTATATTATTTTATCTTTTGCAGTTCTATTTTGGAGTAATTTTATGATTGTTTTATAAAAAATATTTTGCTTTTTTTTATCACTTTTTAGGGTTCTGTAGCCAAATGGCAAAATACGGGACCCTTATAGATTCGTCATGTCTGTCTGTCTGTCCGTCCGTTTGTCACAGCCACTTTTTTCCGAAACTATAAGAACTATACTATTGAAACTTGGTAAGTAGATGTATTCTGTGGTCCGCATTAAGATTTTCATACAAAAAATAGAAAAAAACAATACATTTTAGGGGTGTCCCATACTTATAACTGGAATTCAAATATTTTTTTTAACGAAACCATACGTGTGTGTTATCTATGGATAGGTCTTCAAAAATGATATTGAGGTTTTTAATATACTTTTTTTCTAAACTGAATAGTTTGCGCAAGAGAATCTTCCAAAATGGTAAAATGTGTGTAATTAATAAATAAATATAATATATGAAGATAAATAAGAGAATGACAAAACTAAAAAAAATTATGAACTACATTACCATGTAAACTGTCAACGAAAATTGGTTTGAATGTGATCTAGTAAATAGTTTTATTTTAATACGCCATAAATTAATTATTGTTAAAACACTGATTAAAGAAACAACGAACTACAAGAACTTTTATATTATGTTACTTGCTGCGACGGAAGCCTTCATGGGCGAGTCCGACTCGCACTTGACCACTTTTATTTACATTGCAATAATATTTAGGCCCTATCCTTAGGTAGGGGTACTAAGTAACCACGATCGATAAGCTTAAATGGCTGGTGAGAGTTTGAAGTTTGAAGAAACTTAATAAATTTATAAATAGCAATAAAATTATTATACATTTATTATATAATGTATATTTCTCTAGATAAAAGAAAAACTGTAATTTTTTTTTATAGTATAGAGTGACAAAACGAGCCGGATTGGTGGCTGATGGTAAGCAAAATACCTAGTTCTTAGTTAAAAATTTCTAAATTTCACTGGAAACATTGCCCTTCAAAGCGGAAACCAGTGACGGAACACACTGGCCGGTGTAGTACTTCTCCGCCTTTGCCAGTTATTCTAACCCCGAAACAACGATCCTAATCTCAAAATCCCATTAATGTTATAAATTATGTGATAGTTGATGTTTAGCTGTTTGTTGCTCAAACATGACGTCAGAACTCAGACCGGAACGCATTTGACTTATTTTTTTACCAAAAAATCTAAGAATCTTATAACTTTTTTGCATTTTACGTCTCCATCCAACAGTTCCTTGAAACATCCAACAGTTGCTTGAAAGAGATCGTCTTTAGTGATATGGACGCCAATTGTTACTTTCCTACTTTGTTTTCTTTTAAGTAATTTTTGATTATTTTAAATTAAGTGCAAAAAAGAGTTTAGTAATCTAATTAATCAGTTTGAATAGGAATATATAAACTGTCTTAAGACAGTTTAAAACTCTAGAGCAAGGTCTTTTGGTACTGAAAATAAATGTCTAGTTACGTAGGGATTGGTTATTTTATCTTTTGCGTAGAGTTTACGCCGACAAACACGTGTATGTATCCATGTTGGGTTACAAGACCTAAATGGCGGGGTAGAGTTTGATGAAATTTGTTGAACTTATACAGCAGTAGAATGAATCTTAACACGTTCACAGCCTACGGTATCCAAATGGATACGAAAATAAGGTTACCGTGGGCTCCATGTAGCCTAAAGGATGTTTTGGCACTGAATTCTAGCCAACATTTTTTTTCTAATTAGTTTACATTTGACCGCCGTTTTGCCTTATGATATATTTAAGTACTTTTACATGAACCAATGGAAAACTGGAACGAACCTTCTGAAATTAATATAAAAAGCTGATTCTATTTCATAGGAATAATTATTTACCTATGTTATGTAATCACTTCCATTATGATGCATGTGGTTGTAATTTGATAGGTACCTTACATTAACAGACTAAGCGCTGCCTTTCATAAATACAGGGTTACGCTGAAATTGTAATATATTAAGCATTAATCCAAAAGAGACGTGGTTTTGAATACTATTATTATGAAATACGTTGCTAGTTACATTATTCCGATTAGAGGGGGCCGTGTTTTCAAAGAAATGAATGGTCTACCGCCTAACTATAACTATCTTAGCTTTGATAATGCTCTATCATTTCTTTCTGCTTGAAATTATAGAGACCGCAATAGCAAAACGAAAGCCGATTTATTTCGGCGGTAGAAGGGCGGGTCATGAATGTAGTCTAGTGCTAGGCTAATTCAAATAGCTAGGTAGCGCTTGGCTGTTAAGGGCAGGCTTTTTGCATACTATCAGGCACATGTCATGCTCGTACCTTCACTCTAAACTATATAAAAATACAAATAAATCTATATCTATACTATCTATACTAATATTATAAAGCTGAAGAGTTTGTTTGTTTGTTTGTTTGTTTGCTTGAACGCTAGGATCTCGGGAAGTACTGGTCCGAATTGAAAGATTATTTTTCTATTGGATAGTTCATTTATCGAGGAAGGCTTTAGGCTATAGAAAATAACTCTACTATTAATTGAAGCGGAGCATGAAACAAGAATGTAACAAAATCGGGAAAAAATATTCCCCTTTTGAGAGTTTTCGTACGTTTCGTGCTTTGACATGACACATGACAGCATGTGTCAAAGATTGCGTCATTGAATTTCAGTAATTTGTGGCTTGAAGGTTTATAAACCTTTGCTAAAAAAAAATTCTAAATCTGAGTTGGTACGACCAATTTCCGACAGGTGGCGTAGCAGGTTGCTGAAGAGGTTTTTTTGTTTGAAATCGATATTCTCAGGAACGAGTGAACCGATTTCAGTTATTCTTTCACCGTTGGATATGTACGGGATCCCGATGAGTGCTATATAATATACCACGGGCGAAGCCGGGGCGGGCATCTAGTATTTTATAAATTACAGTAAAACACGCAGGAACTAGCGCCACAAATGGCAACCTTAGTGCTAAGAGCAAAAGTACAACATTAGTTCGCCGTGACCCAAAACATCACCGTATTTCATACCGTCCATTTTGACGTATTGTAGTTGTTCTGTATAGCTGCATAGCTTTACATAAATACACTCAGTAGACAGTTTTATATAATTACGTAGGTATTATTATCGAGTGTTTACAAAATACGGCTTGTTTATTTATAACTTACAATAGCATAAATTTCCAAACGCCTGGATAAATTATTGTTTACATCATGAATGTGTTTATATGTAAGAGTTAAATTGGTAGAGGTATCTATGTAAAAATACATATATGCGACGTAATTGTCTTAACGATATTGTTATGTACTCGTACATGGTGGTGTGTATATTTATTTACTAGCAGTGCTCATCGGTTTTACACGCGTAGTCCCGTTATGTTCCCGGGTTTCTAAAGTAGCCTATATGTTTTTTCAGACTCCAAATTTCAATCAGAACGTCTCGTCGTTTCCTACGGAAAACGTAATTTCGAAATAAACTGGCGACTTTCTTACTCCAGTTCTACTTCGTTTCGTCCGATCGAACCTTGTTTGACCTATGATAACGACGACAACTACGACAGATCGAAGTAGAACCGGAGTAGGAAAGTCGCGACTTTATTTCGAAATTACGTTTTTCGTAGAAAGCTAGTAGACGTCCTGATTGAAATTTGGAACATAGTCTGAAAAAACACATAGGCTACTTTAAAAACCCGGGACGGGACTACTTCGCTAGTATAGTAGCTAGTAGTAGCTACAGGCGTAGTTCCCGTTCTCGTTATTTTCTCGGGATAAAATAGAAAAAAAAAAGTAGCCAATGTGTTATTCCAGACTATAATCTAACTGTAATATGAATACTAACTCCATCCGTTCAAAAATCCCAACGTGGTTGAGCAACAAGCATCTAAAGTAACAGCAACGTGCAGTTGTTTTCTATTTTCACATCGTTCTATGTTTGTAGGTAAAATAAATAGTATTTTATTGTTTATAGATAGATAGATAATATTTTTCATAATATACTTGATCGCCATCTGCCATGCGGCACGCGTTTACCAAGAAGAGACTGATTCAATCTAGATTTAAAGATATTCAGATATATCTAATTCAGGCAACACCTTCCTCAGTACGGATACTTTTGTTGCGAGAGTAAAGTGAAATTTCAAATCGTTTCTTCGTAGTCGTTCTAGATGTTTTGGTCTGTTTTTTTCTGGAAAACCCCTTCAAACTGGATCACAGCAATGTTGTAACATTGGAACATTGCTGTTTGACAGTAGAAAAACTGGCTAAGGTGTGGTACATACCAAGGTTGACTATGCAAGAGTCATGTAGAGCAGCACTTCAGGAAACGAAATGAAAAACAGTAAAATACACATGTCTCTGTTTTAAACGGAAATATCTTAATAGAAATTGAAGTGCAAAGAGATATATCGTTTTATGTTGGCAGTAATTTGAACTCTTCATGTTCAAATAGCTTGGCTCTGTGATTTTATTATGCACACTTTATTCATCTTGCAACTCTAACTTATAAATAAACAAAAAGGTACCTAAACAGATGACGCCTACAAAATTAAAACATCACTTTTGATTCAATTGTCGGTTGTGATAACAAAAACACAAAAGTAGTAAATTAAAGTTATATTTCTTTTACAAAATATTCAATTTATCAAGCCACTGTTAATTTTAAACACCAACACGAACAAAAATACTACAGAATTATCATTCCAACCAAGACGTCTGAAACCCGGAACAGTGAACTTTTAAAAATTACATATTTTCACTGGAAAGGTGATCTATCTACTTACTGATTAGTTATATTTTAATCGGGCAGAATTGATGTTCTTAAACTATTCTGCATTGTCAATCGACAACAAACCTGACTTGGTACTAGGTTCTTGAAGCGTTTTTTGATATAAATTTTGATATAGATAGTTATCCATTTCACCATGTTTCATTTGTACAAAATGAAACATTGGCACTACACTTGGCCAAGTTGAGAACTATCTTTGACAGGTCTATATTCAAAAACGCCTCATTATCTTTGACGAGCAGTTACAATTCTGTAGTTGTTTGTTCGTAGATTTTACAGCACAGAACGCAACATCAACGTTTTTACTCTAGCAACAATAATGGCACGTGATGTCGAGAGACATTCGGAATGTAACTTCATCACATAACTACAGTAAATGCAATAGTATTTTGGCCTTAACATTGGAAGCATTAAGAATTGTATGTCACAATATTGTTGTCACTCGTAGAATAGTGTCATGTTTAAGATATCTAATTTTTAGATATATTAATATGTCCGTTCTGTCACTACTCTACGGCTATGGCGTAATGTTTGATTTTTACTTGGAATGTGTGAATTTTGTAACGCTACTAGGCCAATACCAAAACTAACCACCATATTATACGAGTGGACTTTAGCTTGATTTTGTCTTTGATTGTATCAAAATTTTTAAAAGATTGATAGGTTGACGGCTAATGTAAGCAGTGTATATAAACACTGTTTGCAATATGGCGGTAAAACTATACATAATCGGAGCAAAACATAAAATAACCTAGTTATATATGCTGTATCCTTTTTTATTTATTTTTTCAATTACCACTATTAAATTCATGTAGTCGCGTTATAAAATTCCACTTTAACACTCCCACATTCCAACACAAATTCATTCAATATCTCGTTATGAACCCAATGACAACACGCCTTTCACAATTAAATATTGTGATAATGTTTTAACACAAGACTAACACACGACAGTTGTGTAATTTGATTAATTAGAAAAACATGCAAATAGTTTGTTCATTTAAAAAAAAATCACCCAATACCAAACTGGGGTTTGCCTATTTTTGGTTACTGTGTAGAGACAACTTTAGCTGTCGGCAAAATCTTTATATATACATATGTGAAGGCACTTTACATAATATACTTTTCTCAAAAACAGTTGCCTTATTATATAAGTAGCTACCTAGTTTTATAATTTATAAAATATAGTTTAACATAGCCAACAGGAATGAGCGGCATTGTATTGTATTCATCAAAATGAAATATGCATAAAACGAAACTTCATTATACTTGTTCCGTAAGAGTAGCTTTTGTAAGAAATAAATGATTTAGATTCTGGTATAAGTTTGTACCACACGTGAAAACGTGAAAATAAATAAATTAGCCAATACACACAAGCAAACCGAACGAAATTGCTGATTTCTTAGAGAATGTTCACTTACACGTTCACTTACATAGCAAAAGTTGTTTGAAATATTGTTTAGGTACAGCAAGTTTCCTTAAGCTTCATAATTACATCATTTCCATTTAAGTACACCGATATGAGTGAGAATCAAGCTACCATCAACGATTAGCGAAGTAGGCCTTAACGACACATAAATAAACATCAAATATAGTAGCTAAAAATAACTATTTCTATAAAATATTGTATCGTGTAGTTATACATCAAAAAAACATAAAATACTGCTAGAAAATGTATTATAAAATAATTCATCACAAGATAAATACTTGCATATTATTTTATATTGATATATTTATATATCGATAATATTTGCATACGTTAATTGAAATTATATTACTGTGATTGGTATTTGGTATGTAGTTTTTGAATGTAAGTCTCTATATATAAAAACGTTATGTTGGTTTGTGTACGCTTCAAAAACTCAATAAGTTCTGCACCGATCGAGCTGAAATTTTAGAATGATATATAATCCGCTTCAAGGAATGTTTTTATCTAATTTTTGAATCACAATGTGCCACAGCGAAGCGTGGTAGGGTACAGCTAGTATTTTATATATTTTGAAAACATTATGCAAGACTTAATAGATCTAAATGTCTTTATTTAATCTACCTCCATGGTTAGGACGTCTACTCTCTTTCTACGAAACTCGCGACTTTCCTACTCCGGGATGTCTACCGCCTAACGACAACTGTCTTAGCTTTGATTTCGCCCTCTTTGTTCTTTTCTCTTGAATAGATAGCGACAGCAATAGCCGATTTATTTAGTCGGTAGAAGGGCGGTCCTACTTCGTTTTATCCGATCGAACATTGTTTGACGATTAAATGTTCTAAGCCTTTTCTAATTAGGCTTAGAACATTTAATCGGACGATACGACGGATAAAAATTGAACCGGAGTAGGAAAGTTGCGAGCTTATGTCTAAATTACGTTTTTAGTAGAAAGAGAGCAGCCATCCAGATTCCAGATCCAGTGACTACGGTCGTGAGTTTTCGCTTGACCACGGCCGTTACAATTTGATCGAAACTAAAACACATGGATGGCTATTAAGTCCTGATCATGTTGTTAGTCTAAATACAAAAGTTTAATAGTTAATTTAGTTTTTATTTATGCGTTTTCAAATGAAATTAACTTCACTCTACAGAATAATTTTCACTAATCTATTTAAAAAAATAATTCATTATTTGCCTAGTAGAATGTAGTTCGAAGAAAACTTATGTTTCTTAAACATAATAAATTATAGTATTACGGTTTATTTGTACTTAAGTAACTTAGTTAAGTTCTTCACATAAATGTGAAACAAGGCACATACTTATAGTTATATTCGTTATCACAATATATGTAAAAAAAATTAACCGATTTATTATTTAAGAAAACATACAAAACGAGGCACTTTACATTATAGCATATTATTGTAAGTGTAAAAGTACAACATAATTTAGTTTTTCAGATTTTCAAAATTATGATTCGACCCATAAATTTATATTATAGTAGGTAGATGTTTTTGTAAGTAGGATACTGATAAAACAGGTTGACAAAGCTATGTTGACAGCCCTCCCATTATGTTTACACCTTTCAGCTTAGTAAAATCATATTTCATTCATGCAAAACCTTTTACAAACATTAAATATTTTTTCAAGTAAATATTTAGGTCACAAACAAATAATATGCTGAATGCTGTATTTTATCACAGTTCATGCCCACAATATAAAGTAGGTAAGTATACATATCTATGTTCTTATTCTTTAAATGATAATATTTTCTTTCCATTTCAAAATAAAACAATGCAAAAGCATGTTAAATACACTTCATTGCTAATCAAAGAACTGGAATATTAAAAGGCAACGTTTTTATTCATTTACATACAAATGACGTTTGATAGTATCATGAATTTATATCACTATCTATAATGAAATTGCTAGTATATAACGACTTCCCGGACGGATATTAAGTACTACATTTATTTATAAGTAGAGAACGCTTGCAAAACGCACTTAATTTATCATAAGTAGATAAGAGATATTGAAATGGCTGTTGTCACAAATTAATTTTTACTCTAGCCATGTGATCATCACCTTTTTCGTATTCCACTCTCTCGCTTCTGTATAACTTTTCTTGTATAGCAGCGAAGGACTGGCCTTTCGTTTCTGGGAGCTGTAACATTATGAATACTACACCAGCTACAGATAAAACTCCAAAACCCCAGAAAACGACATATTGACCCAAACTATCAGCCACAACCTGATATAATTTGGTGACGGCGAATGTCATTAAAGCCACAAATATCTGTATCACGCAAGTGGCTTTAGATTTGATATTCGTCGGAAACACTTCCGACGTTATAGCGAAAGGCACTGTAGCCAAACCTATCGTGTAAGAAAATATAAATATAGGTATAAATACTATAGGAATGAACCTTAAACTAACGATATAATCGCTTTGCTCGTGTTTCAGGAAGAAATACGCGCCTATGATAATGTTGGCTATTCCAACACCACAAGAAGAGATCAATAGCAGAGGCTTTCTGCCCAACCTATCAACTAATTGAGATGAGATGGCTGATGTCAGTAACTGAACCGAGCCGAATAATATGCAGGATTCTTCAGGCCCTAAGCCACCTTCGGCGGCTCCAAATATTTGTTGAGCGTAAGCAATAATTGCGGTGCTGCCGCAGAATTGCTGGGTGAAGTATATTCCCATGAGGATTATTAATCCCTTTCTATTTCCACCGACAAATAATAAATCTCTCCATCTGCCTTTCTCTTTCATATTGTCTGATACAAGATTCGTCATGCTTTCTAGTTCGTCTCTCACGTAAGCTCTGCCACGTAGTTTCTTCAATGAAGATTCTGCTTCTTCTTTTTGTCCAGCCTTGATGTAGTAATAAGGTGATTCTGGCATCGTGCTGAATGTGACCACGAAAAGTATCGGGATTGCGATGTTGAAGCTGGCGAGACCAAGCATGGAGACGTAAGGTCCTATGCAATACTGTGACAGGATACCAAACTGAAAAAAAAAACAGAAAAGATTATTTAGAAAAAAAAAATTTAGTAAAACTTGTATCTGGCATGTACAACCCGCCCTACGGCCACCAAGTATAGGTATATTACTATTATAATTTTGATTTTGCTCTCTCTATAATTACAAGCTAAAATAAATAGAGACAGATATCCATTGAGTACCTATACCAAGGGGATAGGATCCTATGGCGATATCAGAGCCAAAACCGTTTTGTTAGGGGGTAGACCCCGGGGTCTACAACTCTAAAAGGTCGGGTCTGTATTAATAATCATACATTAGTATGATTATTAATATTTGTATGTATTTATGTACATACTTTACGTCACATTTGAACTTAAATCCGTCGTTTTTAATGTTTCTAGTCATTCTTCGATTATCTGGAAGAGATTGCTCCTAGCGATAATAAAGCGTGTCTACTTTAAAAATCCTAATCCTAGTTTGCGATAAACACTTCCCACCGCAAAACATTTACTCAAGGCAAAATAGCTAACTGTTAAACTTTTGAGTAATATGATATAGTGCTCGAATTTAGCTGTAAGCCAAGTTTTGTAAAATAGGGGTTTGCCATAAAGTAAATTAAAGTATTGTCAGCTTTCAATTTGTCAATTATTAGCAATTCACAAACACCCTCGTTCGCATCATGATCGCAAGACTACTAAGTATAACCTAAAAACAACGAAAAATAAATAAATAATGGTAGTCAGATAGCTTATTTAATCTATACTATCTATACTAATAATAAAAAGCTAAAGAGTTTATTTGTTTGAACGCTAGGATGTCGGGAAGTACTGGTCCGAATTGAAAGATTATTTTTCCATTGGATAGTCAATTTATAGGCTATAGAATATAACGCTACTATTAATAGAAGCGGAGCATGAATCAAGAATGTAACAAAATCGGGAAAAAATATTCCTTTTTGAGAGTTTTCGTACGTTTCGTGCTTTGACATGACACATGACAGCATGTGTCTAAGATTGCGTCATTGCATATCACAGATTACATACTTCTTGAATATAAAACCTTTTCTAATCTTTGTTTAAAATCTGAGTTGACGACCAATTTCCGACAGGTGGCGTAGCAGGTAGCTGAAGAGGTGTTTTGTTTGAAAGCGATATTGTCAGGAATTACTGAACCGATTTCAGTCATTCTTTCACCGTTGTATATGTACGGGATCCTGATGAGTGTTATATAATGTACCACGGGCAAAGCCGGGGCGGACATCTACTCACTAATATTATAAAGGCGACAGTTTGGGTGTTTCTAAGAGTGTTAGTTTGTCTTGAAGTAATCAAATTAAACGCATAGTAACCAGTACACCTATATTAACAGATATACTACTTATTATCTCGTTCAAGTAAGTGATTTCCGTGGGTTTCTTAATCAAATGATTAATTTGTGAAAAGCTTTGAAGCAGTTGGCCACACCGCGGAGCTAGTTCAACAACTCGTACATATATATTTTAAGTATATATTAATCATACATAGGAATATCCAGACACAGAACAACTATCCGTAATTAACATTCCTGTGTGGGAATCGATCCCATGAAACACGACCATGATTTTTTTGTATGGACCGCGTCACGCAGTTTCGGTCCTAACAAGTTATCCGAGGTTTGGGAGATTGTGAAAAAAAGAATATGTAAATACAAATGGATTTTTTTATGATAATAATGACCAAATCATTTGTTTTTACGATGTCTATTATGGTATAGAAATTTCTAGACAGTTGCTTTCAAGACAATTAATGAAATCTTATAGTTCAAATGTTATCTCTTGTTTTTAAATTTTATTTCTTGGACAAATAAAAGAACAGCTAATGTTATTCATACCTAACAGCAAAGCAGCATATTATAAATTTAAGGTGGGTAGGTATTTATAGAAACAGTGAGAAAATTATTTTAGGAACATTCGTATTCGAAAACAAAATATATGATGTTAGTTTTTAGTGAACCCGAGTTTATATAAAATTAATAAGTGTTCTTTTTGTAGTCGTATTGGTTCAAGTCGGAATTTTAACATTTGAAATCATGCTTTAGTCGCGTGACCGTGGACCGAGTTATTTTTAGGTTGGTTGACATGTAGCAGTTTTTGTGGACGCTAAATACCAGCCAGTACGAATCAGGATTCATGTACTTATATATTGCAGACGAGTTTCTCGTTTAGGCTTCCGTCATTTACGATTTATGGTTCAACATCCAATGTTTTATGCAGGAAACTATGTTACTTCCGTAAAAGGTGATGGTGATAATTGTAAAACAAGTAGAGACGAATAAGGTGTTTTCATCATTCCTGAGACAATGTTTGATAGTAAAAAAGAATAGCATTTATTTTTAAATTAATGAGGCTGTGCTGTTTTTTGACTTAAAGGCAAATTGGCTCGAAAATAGTAGAAAGTGTAAGTAAAAATTGCTGACGGTGTATCGCCTGATCATAGGTATCAGGTAAGGGATTTTTTCATCTGTTCCTTAAAAAAATATAAAATAACGGGGCTAGTGCACTGTTAAGAAGGGTTAATATTGAGTGTTGTTTGTGACCAAAACTCAGGATTTCTAGGAAAGGTTCTGCCTACAACCAATTCTAAAAAAACTCATTTAAGCCCGTTTCCTCTTTGGAAATCGTTATTTTAGAATTAGTTGATCCTAAGGAAAAAAATGCAGCATTCAAAGAATTTCGAGAAAAGTGAAAATATCTTCGCGAAAACAGTTTTTATTACTTCGGTTTTTATTTTTGTTACTTATTTATATTCACTGCTTTTGCTGATATTTTAACTAATGGTTGAACTCATGACTAAACTTTCTTTGCCTAATTGATATGTTTCACTTTACACAAAAAATAGATAAATAAGTATTCGGCTCACGAAAGCTTTGAGTAAAAAAATGTTAAGCATATGGCAGTTAGTGTTTTAAAATATACTAATACCACAATAAACTTTTAGCAAAAATATCTTTTTTGTCTTAAAATACAAATTGGACATAAAAGTATACCTAATATAATATAATAATATGTATAGCATTAATATTGTTGTTGCCCTAATTATAGAAGTTCAACGTCGGCGAGAGAATCTCAAAATACGCAAGCATTTTAAAATGTTGATTTGTAGCGATTTTGGGATTCCCGCTACACTCTTCCAAGGAGGAAAATTAAATTCAGAAGTGAAAACGACGAACAAATAGAGATTACAATTTGTTTACTATAAACAATTTAATTTATCTGGTCACCTGGTAAGCAAGATTTTGTCAACAATTTTTTTTATTTACTTTTTATACTTTCTTGATTTAATATAGAAAACAAAACACAGAACAGGATAACATCTCTTCTTTCAGGATCTTTAGTAAACATAATTTTCAAAAGCACATTGGCAATTAGTTCATTGATTGCACCATGATTACAAGACAGTCTTTAAAAAGATCTATCTTAATACATATAAATCTCGTGTCACAATGTTTGTCCTCAATGGACTCCTAAACCACTTATCCGATTTTAATCAAATTTGGACACCGTGTGTAGATAGATCCAACTTAAAAGATAGGATAGTTTTTATTTCGATTAATAGGCTTTATGTGACCATATCCGAGCGAAGCCGGAACGGACAGCTAGTAGCTAGTATTTATATATAAAATAGATACGATGATATAAAATTGCACAACTTTAGAAAGAACTACTCACATTTTTACATCTTTAAATAGAATTCTGGTTTGAAGTGGTTACTACGTTACAAATTTTCAAATAGTAGTAGTAACCACGACCTTTGTTACTCGATCGAAACCTCGGGAGGTAAGTAATTAAAAATCATTTATACAGCGACTGAGTCCTATGTAAGGTTTTTTATGTGAATGCTCCGAATAATTTGCGTGTTTTGTTTTTCTAAAGCATTTTTTTTTGATGATGTGATGTTTGAAAATTCTTAACTTTGTACCTAACTGCTACAAACCAGACATCTATTTAAAGATTTACCTATTCATAAAAGTATTTTTGCTCGTTTTAAAATTGCACAATTTTATATCATCGTTTCCATTATAGGTACTCAACGCATCATCGAAATATAGATCATCTTATATGACTATTTTGTAAGTATGGTGCAATCTATTAAATAATGGACAAGATGCCTTTGACTGTTTAAAATATGTTTAGGTACATACGAGACAGTTTTATTTTTATTAGGTGTATTTGAAACAAAGAAACATTCCCACAGATCGTCTATTAAAATTTCTTTAAACTGTGCCCCTAAGTTTTTGGGATATTCGGCATTTGAAACTAAAGACTCGATAGTTCCACTATTTCACTCGTGAGTTACCTATTATAATAGTTGAAGTAGGTTGTTTGGTTTTTTAGATAGAAAAAAGACACTATAAGTATATACAAATATATTATAATCACGTGATGATGTGTAAGACTTCGCTTAAGCTTCGACAGTTATATAAACGCCCTTCAAAATCTTTATGGATCCGTCACATAGTGGTCACAAACAAACCTAAAAATAGTGGTCGTTCTAATTTATTAACATTGAAAAATATTCTACTAAAAATATAACACAATTTCTGGGAACAAGCCGGTTTCCTTAATATTTTCTCTTTCACAGTGGTGATGACACCTCATCAATCCGGTGTAGTAAACAATCGTAATAGCTTAAAACATTGTATGCGATTATTTTAACTTAACAACCTTATTTATTATAATGAAGCTATGTCTATTTATAAAGCTTTAACATTATCTTAAATACGCGTAGATTAATTAAAATATATCGAACCAACTTAACCAGTAAACATTGTATTAGAGAAAACTATAGTTTAAGTAATTTTGTTTGAATTAATCAGCAAGAAAAACAGTTGCTTGTTTTCAGAATGCAAAAATTAAGTCTTACGTATTCGCTTGGCCGACACAGTAATGCCATAGAATTGATGGTAATGCTTCAATATTAGTTTTAAGTTCATCAAGTTGTAATTTGTACCCTGTATTTTATTATCTTGTAATAAAAAAATTAGCAGTCATAGGAACTGCCGATAGAAGTGAAACTACGCGGATGAAACCGGAGGGCGTCGCCATGGTTCCGAGTTAACCCGAAGATTCCCGAGGGTGACGCTAGATTTAAATTCACAGCCCACGAAAAATCAGCCTGTGGCGCGCCAAAAGAAGTTATGATTTCAAAAATATTCATATTTTATGCATGTGCTAGAACGTGTGGTTTCAAAGTCGTTATATATGTTAATTGTATATTTTTCCAAAAGCATTAGTTCGACTGTTTTTTATATCTAGCTTTATTGTCGAAGGAAAGCAACGGGATGCTCCAAGAAAAAGATATATTTCGGGGACATGTAGGTATATATGTTAATGTTTTATAAATAGCATGACTCAGTTTTAAATCTATACATAATATATAAACTAGATCCATTAAAATAGTTATTTGATATCGCGTCGCTAAGAAGTGGGTCATTGGCCAAGCGCCGCCGGAACACGATAGCGAAGATTGCCATTGACATTGCTTCCAGAATATTCTGATTACAATAAAGATAAGACGTTGTTTTCATTCGTTTATCGAAATATTATTTACATGTCTGTCCAATGTCTGACCAGTCAACGTACCAACCTCCTTAACATCTATTTCTAAAAACCTAAAACGTGTTAGAAAGATGCTCACATTCACATTTTACATCGCAATAACTACATCTAAACATGCACCAAAAAACTCAAGTATGTACGTACGTATTTGTAAAACATTATGGAAAATGTAATTCTTTCGTTAATTCTTCGGTGAAAATTGGGTTTGAAATTGCATCGTAATATCGTTCGTATAGAGAACTCGTTCCACCACATAACCACACTAAATAAGTACAAATAAATAAAGCTTAACATTCAGAAATACATCTAAATGTTTATCAGCCCACTAAATGTTCCCACTGTTAGGACTCGAGGCCTTCTCTGTAATCAATCGAGTCAATGCTGGTCCATTGCAGGCTGGTGGATCACACATTACCTCGAAAGATTGAAGGAACAAATCGGTTCACTCACGATGTTCATCGTATTTTTAACCTAGCTGCTTTACGCTCATTTGCATCGATAAGACGGTAGTGCGCGTGGGATTCGAACCAGGGCAGTCGTTCATCGAGCTGTCTCGAGAGCTCCGTTTTGGTGGCAGGGGATGAAGATAGAGAAATCTCAGTAATGTTCATTGCACTCGTAGTATTATCAATCAATTCTATGAGAGGCCAAAGTCTAGCGATAAACAGAACTATGTATCTTCCCTCCAAATTCTGCTATATACCTCTAAATACCTACCTATACCTATGATGATGCAACTACTGGTGTCTTAATCTTTTTTATCGATACTTTGTGTATCGTCACATCATTATTTAATGTTTCATTTATAAATCTAAGTCTAAGAATTTCAACATGATAACATATGTATATCGAATTAAGCAAAAACGGTAACTTTAAGATTTCGCTAGTTTAAGAAAAGTTTTACTAGAAAAAATGAGAACCCTGGTAATATTAATCTGTATATTTCTTGTGGGTAATTAATTGACATAATGAGACGCTTCAATTCATAAAATATCTTAATACAGTTTCTTATTAAGTACTATTTCCCCAAAATAAAAATACCAACACATAAAAAATCACTATTTTTGTCGTTTTATTTTCAAAGTTAGGTAAAAAATTCATATTTTACAAGAAACAATAATGACATACAAAAATCGGAATATAATGTAAAATATTTTAGGCCGCGTAAATTGCTACAATCGCCCTATGTGCGATGGGGCGTATCACGCGGGCTTCATGCTTTCATGTTTGTTTATCCGAACTAAAACAATCTCTGACTGTAACTCTACTTTCTATTCACAGGAGCACGTGCACAGACGCTACGTCTGTGTAATGTATAACGAAATACATAAACTAACAAATGGCGTAACTAACACGCCAATCGGAGATCTGACCAAGTCTCTTTATTGGGTTATAAGTCAGCTCCCAGTGGTTCCCGTCATTTACTTGGAATACAAAAAAAACTAACCTTTTTAGTCCCAGGAAATTGAATTTATGTAGGTCTTTCTATTCTATTAGACTGAGTGACAAGCTAACCCTTCATTATTGGCCTACCTAACAGTCATCTATTGTTAGACCTCGTTGCTTCACTGGCTGTAGGACTGCATTTTACGCATAAGTAACCGCTAGTAAACACTAAAGTAAATACTATTGTCGATAATCGGTTAATATATTGTAACTACATATTAATAAATTTAATTTTGTGTTAATAACTTGAAACAAAAATTTAATTAGAAACGTTTTAGTAACTAGGTACTTTTAATCAATGATTTTATTTCGTTATTGCGACGGTGGCCTTGAGAAATTCTGTATAAAACAAATCTCATAACCTATAATCACTAAATGAAAATGCCATATAATTCATGCACCTAACCGAATACGAGTAGATACGTGTTTACGAAT
This sequence comes from Ectropis grisescens, assembly GCA_017562165.1. Classification (NCBI taxonomy): domain Eukaryota; kingdom Metazoa; phylum Arthropoda; class Insecta; order Lepidoptera; family Geometridae; genus Ectropis; species Ectropis grisescens. The sequence continues at coordinate 11,596,753 of CM029771.1, read as the reverse complement.
GTCGTATCTGTAGATACATAATAATATATAACATCTTAAGAGACTGGCTAGACGGTTGGACGCTGACCCTTGGTCAGGTACAGAAGGCGGTCATCCTCGACACAGCGCGCATCGTCAGGAGGTTCCTCACTCTGCAGGCCTAACTTTTACCTAGGTAGCTTGTCCCCTGCCCCGTTGCTGGCGGCACCCTAGTTTTTAATGTTTATATTTTTGTACATAAGTATTGTAAAAAAACTTAGAAATTAAAAAGAATTGTATAATTTTTAATAATAAAACACATCACAAATTAATTGCATCCTCTCTTCCGTTCCTATCAACGTCAAAGGAAAGACTCAAAAGGCTGCGTTATTTTAGTACCGACATTGTCCCAAATAAATTGGCTCCAATCAGGAATCAAACCACGAAAGTTGATTAAATATTCTTATTTAAATATATCTCACCTTAGACATTACAGTGATGAGCGTAGCCATCGCACCGCGCACTTCATTGGAGGCGATTTCACCCAGGTACATCGGCGCTGCCGTGTACGCTATGCCGTACCCCAGACCAGAAACCAGCCGTGAAGCGTAGATGGTCGGTACATTCCCAGCGAACATCACCAGGATCCAGCCGATTATGTACGGCACCGCGGCTAGGAGGAGAGTCTTCTTTGTGCCGATTCTGTCCGCCAAATACGACGCTGGGATTGGACTGGCAGCTGGAATTAGATTAATATGTTGTTAATAGGCATAATCTTAATTAAGGCAACCAAATTACGATGTAAAGCAAACTACATACCTAACTTCTTGGTATACTAGGCACATCTGAATTACTCACAGAACGATGCAGGTATAACGTAAATATTAAAATGAATATCAAATAAACATCATATTAATAAATATCATATTAAATAAACGGTTGGAAGCGTGCTCAACGTGTTGGCGGTATTACCACACTGATAGAGATGTTTATACCTTTATCCATCTGTACTATTTCCCAAAATAATACAATTATCACTAATTAAGTTCGTCGTCAATTTCTCTTTATGTCAAACGTATTCAGTCAATATATATTTTTTGTAACGTACCTATTGGCATACGCAAACCATCAAAAAACATTTTAAAATACGTTTTACTTTTTCTTTGAAATATTTAAATGTAGCTATTACTGTTTTTAATTAAGGTCTCATCACATTTTACACTACAACTTTCTGTCTCTTGCTAATCTCGATTTCAGTCTTTTTTGCCAAACTCCTATCTAAGTGACTTTTATATTTTTTCATGTTTTGTGTTGTTATCCGTTACGTGATAGTTATTTGTCATTTTTAGTATCTACGTTTTATTTCTTCTTTACGCCTCATCATGTAGGTAGATGACAAGTTTATTTATTTTATATCTACGGTAGGTATCAAATCAAATAATTATTTTATTCAACAGTAGAGATTTGATAACAGAGCAAGATCAATTATCATTTGGACTCTTCATGAACTAATAGTTGCATGACACTGTCCTGTTATGGGCAGTTGTGTTCCTTACCATCAGGTACACGTCCTGCTCGTCCCGTCACTCCAAACTCTACACTATAAAAAATTAAATAAGCATTAGGAAAAAGATCACAGTAATGACAATGCATGCAATGAAACTAGCTGAAGAGTCGATGGTATAGATTTACGGACAGGCCCCAAAATAGGCTTAAACTATTATGTTTCAAGTATAATTATACAAGAATAAAATTAAAAAATTTGATTAACCCCCGACTACCTCAGATTTGTTATCTGTACAACATTCTACTAGTCAAGCCCTTTCATTTGATACCCATATTAAGGGAGTTGTGAAAAAAGACATGTATTTCGCCATTTTGTGGAAGCGGTCATCTTGGATTTGAAATTTGTCATAGTGCAATGTATTCCGCTAGTCAAGCCCTTTCGTTTGATACCCATATTCAGGCAGTAGTGAAAAAAATAATATAATTCGCCATTTTGTGGTAGCAGCCATCATGGATTAATTTTTTTATAGTGTATAGTATTCTACTAGTCAAGCCCTTTCATTTGATACCCGTATTGAGGTAAGTTGTGAAGAAATATTTTGTCCGCCATTTTGTGGCGGCGACCATCTTGAATCGATATTAACCAAACATGGCTAAGAACATCTGCACGGATTAACTTTTAAATAAATAAAAAACACATCGAAATCGGCCTATCCGTTTGAGCTCAACGGTGCCACAGTCAGACACACACACACACACAGCAGACAGACAGGCAGACAGCATCGACGTCAAACTTATAACACCCCTTTTTTTGGTCGGGGTTAAAAAATATGGAGATGCGTTTATTATAAATATACGAATTACGACATTAACATACATCTAATAGTAATATGATTGTACAAACTGTTTTATTACCTAAAGTAGGTACTTAAGTCAAGAAAATAAATGTAAATGTAAGTATGTAGTCAATAAGAAAAGTAAGTGTAAGTAAGTAGGTAAGTATTATAGGTAATTATTTGATACTAGCTGTACCCTGCCACGCTTCGCTGTGGCACATTGTGATGAAAAAATTAGATATAAACAATCTTTTGCGCAATTTCAACCTTGATGCGGATTATATGTCATTGTAAAATTTCAGCTCTATCGGTGCAGAACTTTTTGAGTTTTTGAAGCGTACACAAACCAACATAACATTTTTATATATAGAGATTATTACAATCTTTGTTAAATGCGTAATGATATTGAGCCCGTGGTGTTTGTTTTAGCTCTTTCTTGATTAATTTTCCGTCCCAAGATGCCTGGAAGAAACCGCTGTCAACATAAAGGCCATCCCCGTTACACTGGTTTTATTGTAGCCTTTCTATATGTGTATAAAGTACGAGTAATACCGTGAATACTTGTTTAAAAATTGTCATACCTGTTTAAGTAATTAGACCTATATTACACGGATTTCATTCTTGCGTTATTCCAAAACAACTAAGGGTTCAAATGATTCTAATTCAAAACTATGGATATGTCCGAGTATATTTATACGCTTGATGCAGTGTTGTATCGCCATATTAGGTATAGGATCTATATTTTTATAGAGTTAGATCAATTTTATCGTTTTGAGTTCGATAGACGTGTAATGTCATAAATTGTAATAAGATAGATAGATAAACTCTTTATTGCACCTAAATTACAACGAAAAATAATAAAGAAAAATCAAACCATAGAATAAAGTAGCAATTGGCGACCTTATCGCTAAGAGGGATTTCTTCCAGGCAACCGTAGGATGGTAAAAAAGAACTTAATAATGGAAGACGGGGAGTAAAATTAGGAGTATATAGATACTTCCGAATGATAATCTGATATTAATAACTAACAATTAATTTTAAATACAACAATATACACAATACATACATAATACACCAATTTTACGTCCTAATACACAAATAATTTTGTTATAATAGACTAAATAAACTAATAATAATATGTTCAACGAATGCAAATTTGTGAAGATAAATAGATTACAATTTTATTACGACTAATGACTTCAACTACATGATGACTGTAACAAATAGAACTCTTTGACCTGGTTCTTAAAAACAGCAAGAGAAGGAGCTTGCCTAACGTTGACGGGCAAGGCGTTCCACAACTGGACAGCTTGGAAAGCAAATGACTTCCCATAAAAAGTTTCGTGTTTGAAGGAACAAGTTATATTTTGACCTAAGAGGTAAACCATGTGCATTGCTCCAATAGGCAAAAAGTTTTGTCAAATACTGCGGGAAAGAGGGGTTAAATAATACGCTATAGAGAAGGGACAAAATATGAGCATTCCGACGAAAGCGAATGGGGAGCCACTTGAGCTGTATACGAAATTGAGACACATGATCATACTTGCGTAAGCCAAATATGAATCTTATACAATAATTTTGGAGACGCTCAAGTTTATCCAGCTGATCTTCTTTGAGGTCAAGAAAGCAAACGTCTGCATAGTCGAGGATGGGGAGAAGAAGTGATTGTGCAAGCGCAATTTTGGTAGCAGTGGGTAAAAAATTACGCAATCGTCTCAATGACCCGCCCGATGCAAACAACTTACAGCTTATAGATTTCAGGTGTGATTCCCAGCTCAACGTACGATCAAAAACAACGCCAAGATTCTTAACTGATTCGCTATACGGTATAACGACCCCATTAACAACAATTTCAGGGATTGCGGACCAATCGACTCTAGCTATCATGTAAGCACTGCCGAGTATAATAACCTGGGTTTTGTTGGGATTTACATCTAAGCCGAAAGAGTTACTCCAGTGTACAATTTGTTTAAGATCGGCATTTGCGATGTCAATAGCCACACTGAAGTCAGAGAGTCGAGCTTGTGAGTAAATTTGGAGATCGTCTGCATAAAGGTGGTAGGAAGAAGTTGAATAGTGAGAAATGGAATTGATAAAGATGGCAAATAGAAGTGGTGATAGCACGCCGCCTTGAGGGACTCCAGCATTTGTATTAAACCAAGACGAAAAAATCTCGTCGAGGCGAATACTAGTGTCCGACCGAAACTGATTTTCCGGCCGAAACCGAAACCGAAACCGAATGTTCGGCCGTGGCTTCAGTTTCGGCCGAAACCGAAACCGAAACCGAAACTCACGTGGTCAAGTATATAATTTATTAAAATACAAAATTTTGGTGCATTTTACCTATTATTTTGCCTTAATTAGGGCATGAAATGGAAACACAATATATATCATAATAAGATAGATAAAAAATCAGTAAGAAGTCTTGTTAATCCTTACAAGTTCTGATTCTAGGCTCTAGTTTTCACTATTTTATAATAGCAATTTATAATCTCGTACTTATTTGTACGAGGTTAATTAGTAGTGTCCTCGTACCTCGTACGAAAGACTACAAATCTGTATTTGTACGAGGAACCTCGTACGGTTGGCATCGCTGGTTGCTACAGAACTATCCGAATGACGCACGATGATTCCCGAAAAGGCCCGACAGCGTCCGTCAAAGCGTTGCCGCGGAAAACAAAGTTAGGCGATCGTGAACGTGCTTGAACTTGTTAAGTTTCGGTTTCGGCAAAAGTTTCGGCCGATTTTGGCCGAAACCGAAACTGTGGCCGAAACTTGATTTTTAGCCGAAACTCGGCCGAAACCGAAACCGAAACCGAACTTTCGGTCGGACACTAGCGAATACGTTGCCGGCGTCCATACAAGTAACTGTGAAACCAATTGATCACCGATGGAGATATGTTAATAGAAATAAGTAACGTCTTATGTCATAAATTGTAATAAGTAATTGTAGTATAGAGGTTTAAAGATATTGTGTAATTAATGCAGAGTCGTAAATTTCTAAGGCGATCTGTCTTTATTAATTTAGCTCAGATATAAGATGGTTTATTTCAGGCCCTGTAATTATTCCGACGCCATAGATAGCCCTTCAAAACAAAACACTCTAGTAATGTGGTGATAAGTACCTATGGTCTTCAAAAGTCCGTTTAACATTTTGTCAACATGTTAATTTGAGAGAAAGCCGTGGTAGTATAGTGGATAAAAGTTTCGATTTCTAAATAATAAGGTTGTAGGTTCGAAACATGCCTGCAGCTCTATTTGTATGTCGTATGATTACATCACTAGTTACGTTGCGATGACAAATTTCAAAACGATCTTTTTTATTTTATGACGACTATTGTGTTCAGTACTGCCCGAGACCCATCAATATACCACTTCCCGCCGTATTTAGAACATTGAAACATGGCTTACGGGAGCCAAAACGCTGTGAAACTGTTGAGTTCGATTTGTCTTCGACAAATCAAGATTTTTTTCAACGTCTGTGATATCAACTGAACTCATAAGTAGCCCACTAAATACTCCTACTACTGCGACTTAGGGCCTTCTCTCGCAAGGACAGAGTCCAATAGGGAAGTAATAGGGCCCCAGGCGCGGTCGCAGCCTCTAATTTTAGAGGGGGTCACCAGTACGCAGTCTCAGATTTTGGGGGAGTCACCTGTAGAAATATGAGTAAAAAATACTTTACTAGTAGCGCCCCATGATTTTACCTGCGTTCCAGTTGCCGTTCCAGTGGTTTGTACTATTAGATATATATTTTTTGATTTTTTAATTTAACGTATACGATTTTGGAAGGGGGGGACAAGGGGGGCATGTCCCATGTGCCCTCCCCCTTCGGACCACGTTTGTAGGTGTGGTGCCTCCAGTGCGGATTGACAGATGACACATGACTTCGAAAGGTTCTTGGAACACGCTGATTTCCTAGCGACAAACCTGTATATCAGCACTTGGAAAATTACTCAGAGGTGTAGACGGGATTCAATTCTACGACCTCCAAAACTAGCCACTAAACCACCACGGGATTTCAACTTAATTGAAAGAGTCAAAATTGAGCTTACGTAAAGGTACAAGTTCGCGCTGAGACCGCGACACGATACCGCGACAGGAGACCGCGACCGGAGGCCGCGACAGGCACTTGACTCTATAGAATTGTATGGGCGCCAGTTCGCGCCGAGACCGCGACACATGTCTCGCGACACGTGGCTCGGTCTCCTGTCGCGGTCTCGGCGAGAACTGACGCCCATACAATTCTGCGTCTAAAGTGTCAAGTGCCTGTCGCGGTCTTCGGTCGCGGTCTCGCGTCGCAGTCTCGTGTCGCGGTCTCCGGGCGAACCGCTACCTTTAGGCTTTGTAATACAGTAATAATAGTAGGCGTTTGTGCCAATTATCAAAAATCCTAGTTAAATGAAAACTCACAAATAATCGTGACAAAAGAATTAAATTAGGGTAAAGTGACAAACACACAAGTGGCAACAGTGTAACGTCATACAAAAATATTATATACATTATAGTTACATTACACACAAAGAGGAAAATCTTGTTCTGTACTCGATATTCGCGACGAAGAAGAAACGTTATTTTTTCAATGGGTAATAGAAACAAAACAGGGTTACGTAAAAAGCTAGCCATTTTTGAAGTAAAAATCATTGACATAAATTTTAGATGTGGGCACATCTTGATCTTGAGCACCTTGAAATTGGTAGTAAACTGCGTCTGTGTATCTAGCGTAAGTGGTTTACACACCACCAATCTACTTGACCCCTATAATCACTAGCGGCGAGGTATGCTGTGGTTGAGACGATTTTCTTAGCATTCCATGGATTCACCGTGCGGGTGCCGGGTCCATCGTGTGGCAGAGAGAGAAAAACTCGAGTAGTTCCCGAGGCTTGTGACTCGGGCGTAGGTTTAAGGGGCCCCTTTCTGACGTACATCAACACTCACCTTCACCACTCGTTTTTCTCTCCCTGCCCAGCCAAATCTGATATTTTTATTGGTTTTTCTGATATTGACTTATTTTGGTTGTTACAACGAATAGTGATAAGTAAATACGTTCACCACTTCCTGCAACCGGCTAGAACGGAAAGACTCATTCTTTCCGTTCATTCTCACTGTTTCAACGATGACATAATTCCGTGCGCCTGAAGTTTGGGAGGGGGCCGCGCTTTTTCCCACGAAGTACCGTTTTTGTTATTTTTCCGAGATAGCCTATGAGTTATTTCAGTTTTTAATCTGTGTTCCAAATTTCAACCATACTCAATCAGACGTTCCGACGTGATTGGGCAAAAACATTCAAACTTTCATGTTAGAACAACATGTTAACCGCCGGACATATTTACTCAATTTGACAAAGATTATTAGTTTCATTTTGCGGTTTACTTGTCTAAGTATTACATAATTTCCAAAACATTTACTGATTCGCTTCAACTGATTACAGTGTTTTGACAACCCATATCAAAACATAAATCACGGAAACTATTGGGTTTCATGGAAATCGCAGTTGTTATAGCAAATAGATAAGATTACATCTTGCACAACAGTTACAAGAAATCTAGAGAAAAAATACCTAACATGATTGGATAAAAAAAAGTTCAAATATTTCTTAAAAAGTTACGTAAAAATACCAACATAGACAGATAGAAAGAAACACTTTATTATACAGACCAGAAAAAAATTCAAAAACAATAGGTACCTAATGACTAAAATCTAGTGCCATAAACGGCCGTTTCAGCATAGAGTGCCGCGTTTTAATTATCATGATGAATCTATACTAAGTAATATTATTATAACAATATTACTTAGTATAGAGTTTATCTGTTTGAACGCGCTAATTTCTAGACCTACTGGATCGATTTCAAAAAATTCATTCACTGATGAATATGTAGGTACGTAATTCCTGAGTGCTATAATAGGCTAATATTATTATGTACTACGGGCTAAGCCGAGGCGGACCGCAAGTAACTTCAAGGCCTTCAACTTCAGTGGCCAAGGCCAACCCAGAAATAACGACAAAAATCTGTTAACTCGTACAAAAATGCCCTTCGTGCACCATAAAATGTAGTTTTTAAGCTTTTTCTTCTCGCCTGCTATGTGGGCTGTCTATGTTTTAAATGTCTTCAAATATGATAGTCTTCATGGCTTACTGCCGATATGAAATATTACCATTATAATTACGACTTATAATAATATGTTAATGTTTATTTTATCTAGATATATTTTTTTGAATAAAAATGTCGTGTCACCATGTTTGTGCGTAACTAGGTACTTCTCCAAAACGGCGCGACCGATATTTTTGATAAGTTATGTGCACCTATTTGGTAGATAAGAAAAGAGGGCGTAAAGAATTTTTACCCTCCTGCGTCCACTCTTAATTTTTAAACGACTTGAAAAATGAGGAGGTTCTAAATTCGTTTGTATGTTATTTGTACGTTGCATGATGTATACGCGAATTCTGAATCGATTTTGACGATTTCTTATTGTTTTGTTTGCTAAATACTTCAGAGGTCTCACATAAATTTTACAACAAGAACAAAATTAAAAATTTTGACTAACCCCCGACTACCTTTGATTTGTTATTTGATACCCATACTAAGGGAGTTGTGAAAAAAGAAATGTATTTCGCCATTTTGTGGAAGTGGCCATCTTGGATTTGAAATTTGTTATAGTGCAATGTATTCTACTAGTCAAACCCTTTCGTTTGATACCCATATTTAAGTAGTAGTGAAAAAATAATATAACTCGCCATTTTGTGGTGGCGGCCATCTTGGATTTGTTTTTTTTTTATAGTGTATAGTATTTTACTAGTTAAGCCCTTTCATTTGATACCCATATTGAGGTAAGTTGTAAAGAAATCTTTTGTCCGCCATTTTGTGGAGGCGGCCATCTTGAATCGATATTAACCAAACATAGCTAAGAACATCCGCACGAATATTAACTTTCAAATAAAAAAAAAACCCATTGAAATCGGCCCATCCGTTTGAGCTCTACGGTGCCGCAGACAGAACCACACACACACAGAGAGACAGACAGACAAACAGACATCGACGTCAAACTTATAACACCCCTTTTTTTGGTCGGGGGTTAAAAAACGCTTGAACGGTTTTTAAAAATTAAACAAAATCTACAAACTGTATATTTCTGACAGTTTTGTTTACTCCGAAACCTCGCTCTTTCGTTAGAACAGTACGTTTAATTGGGCGCCTCATATTATTTTAGTTTCAGAAATGTATATGTAAAAAATAATATTTATGTATTAATTGATCATAATTATGATAATCATCAAAGTTGTTGCGCATGAGTCAAAGGTTTCTGAGTTAGTTACAAGGGTACAACATACCTTATTATTTAGTTATAGAAGTCGGTTGAATGAAAGTTGAATGATTTTGCGGAGACGAATAATATTTGACGTCTAATAAATCGATGAACGCCGGCTGCATGCACGAAAAAGTGTCTTGTTATGTCCCGTTACGCTCATTGTACACTTGCGCCCATAGAACTCTTAAAAACCTTTCCTTAATTATATCGATGCTTGCGCCGCATCTATCAATGTTTTGTTATGACGTTGTCACGTTAAAAAATCTTGGTTTGGACATTCCATTAGGCTAACTTAGTTTTATCAAAATACATATCACATGGCTAAGAATTACCATGTATTTAAAACGTGTTGACTGAAATATAAAGTAAAAGATATTGCACCAAGGTTCTTCTGATGTTGAAATAATATATATGAGCACAGGCATTACAACGTGACACGGAAATAGCTAATCTTTATAATGGTGGCCTAATTACTTCCATACGTTTTCTACACTTCTTGTTAAATTACTGTAACACACAGCTCTACATGACGAGAATTGTTCATTTTCAACGTGCAGAATATTTAAGTATTTCTTACCATCTTATCTAAGTACGTCCGTAGAATAGACTACCTCTATAATATCTTAATTCACCTTCCTTCAATAATATATACCTGATATTATTTAGCATATGTAGTTATAACTATACGGCTTATTACATTCAAACTTTCGTTTTTTTTACATTTATAAGTTAATGTTTTAATAAAAAAATATAACATTAAAATGAATAAAGCTATAAATACAAAAGTGTATGCAGGTTGTTTTACAAACTGAATTTACGAAACAGAGATGAGATATCCTAAACAGGAATTTATAGAACTCCGTGCTAGATGGTGTTAATAGTGTGTGTATATTAATATTTTACTGGCAGCAATATTAGCATAGTTATGCAAATATTATGTCATACAATTTTATGTCAAATTTCATGTCTTCACTCATGTCAAATGTCATGTAATTTTATGTCAAAATATAAAATTTTCACGTGAACAGCATATTGTTCCATGTCTTAGTGACATCGCGACGATGTGATGACAACATAAAAAGAAGAAAAAACAGTTTAAATAGACATCAGAACTCATTAAGTCTCTAGAATTGATTGGTCAGCAATTCTTGATGTTGTGTTTAACAGAGTTTTAATACCTACTTACAATTTATAAAAAACTAGCTGTACCCTACCACGCTTCGCTGTGGCACATTGTGATGCAAAAATTAGATAAAACAATCCTTGATGCGGACTATACATATATCATTCTAAAATTTTAGCTCGATCGGTGCAGAACTTTTTGAGTTTTAGAAGCGTATACAAACCCACATAACGTTTTTATATAGTATAGAGATATTCTTTATAGATAGCCGTTACCGTTAATTATTGTTATTTTTATCTTGCTCATTTACTTTGTCAAATAAGTTGATATGTCCATGTAGATATATGTTTTTTTACTATTCGTATGTTTTATATATTTATGTTGTGTAGTTTAATTATTTTAAGTAATACTATTTACAATGTATGTTTATATCGTAATGATATTGGTGGTGGACAATTCACACACAACACCTAAGCAAAGCATGTAATGTAGCGCCCAGATAGCTGATATAATATTTATATAGTTGTAAATACATAGAAACACCCAGTCACAATTATATCTATAGTCTTTGTAGCACATGGCAATTATAAGTTGCCTCAATATTTTTGTCCATCACTAGGTAGCCTGAAGAAATCACTTTAAATAAGGCCGCTGTTTTTTACACTTGTCTTATTGTTTTTATTGTAAATACAATCTAAGGTTATGAACAATAAATAATTTTCAGCAAGCAATTAATTTCGTTTAAAAATATTTATCTCATGTCACCTGTGTTGCTTCTGAGTGCTCTCGTTTTAAACGCGTAAATGAAATATACTCGTAGGTATACTATTTATTAAAATTAGTTCCTGTTAATAAGCCCAAGGTTGTTTTAATACATATGTGTGTGACTGAATCAATCGATTGAATCATGAAAGCATAAACTCGTTCGTTACCTAGATCAAACGGACACCGCGGTATGGTTTCAAATGGTCTTTCAATGACACAGTGAAAATGAATCCGAACATATTTTTATACATTTTTAGTATGAAAACTAACGTGGTTATTAAAACTGTTAATATATAAATATTTTAAATAAATACACGGGTAGCTCACGTTTGATATTGTTTGTCCAGTCCGACTCGAGTTTGCTCAGTGCTAAACGAGCTGCGAACACGCGCGCGCACTCTCCTTGAAAAAGATCGCCGGACGCGATTGAAACTTGAGTCGGACTGGACGGACTATATCAAACGTGAGTTAAATGAGTACTTATTTAAAATATTTATATATTAACAAGTTTTTATGATATGAAATCCTTTGATTTGACATCCACATTTAGGGAGTTGTGTAAAATATGTTATCCACCATTTTATATATTACTAGCTGTACCCTGCCACGCTTCACTGTGGAACATTGTGATGCAAAAATTAGATAAAAACAATCCTTGATGTGGATTATACATCATTCTAAAATTTCAGCTCGATCGGTGAATAACTTTTTGAGTTTTTGAAGCTTACACAAACCAACATAACATTTTTATAAATAGAGATATGGCAGCCATCTTGAACAGATTTTTATCCAAAATAGTGAAGAACATATTGGATCCAACTAATTTATCTTTCAAACAATAAAACAACAAAATTAAAATCGGAGCTACGATGCCGCAGATATAAACATCAAACATAAACAAATCCTGCCTCGTGGGTTAAAAAGACGAATTAGTTTAATTTGTATCGCCTGCGAATATTTTAACACAATGCTGTTTCAGTTCATGATCGCATGAGTTATCAATGCGGAACGGCAAAGTAAGTATGTAAGTATATGTCTTTTTTTCTTTTCATATTCGCCATAAAAATGTTTTGGTCAACCTTTGATCTTATTACTTATTTATAGGGATTCACCCTGGAGATAATAATTTGGATGTTTATATAATTCTTCAAAATTGAAATTTCTTTTTTCAAAGTAGTGTTGCATTTTGACTTTTTAGTTTACAATTACACTAGATGTCCGCCCCGGCGTTGCCCGTGGTACATTATAATATAGTACTCATCAGGATCCCGTACATATACAACGGTGAAAGAATGACTAAAATCGGTTCAGTAATTCCTGAGAATATCGCTTTCAAACAATACACCTCTTCAGCTACCTGCTACGCCACCTGTCGGAAATTGGTTGTTCCAACTCAGATTTAGAAATAAATAATAATTAGCAAAGGTTTTATATTCAAGAGTTTTGTAATCTGTGATATTCAATGACGCAATCTTAGACACACGCTGTCATGTGCCATGTCAAAGCACGAAATGTACGAAAACTCTCAAAAAGGAATATTTTTTTCCTGATTTTGTTACATTCTTGATTCATGCTCCGCTTCTATTAATAGTACCGTTATTTTCTATAGCCTATAGCCTTCCTCAATAAATGGACTATCCAATAGAAAAAGAATCTTTCAATCCGGACCAGTACTTCCCGAGATCCTAGCGTTCAAACAAACAAACAAACTCTTTAGCTTTATAATATTAGTATAGATACGGCTGAACTTCGTTCCGTCTAAAAGACAATAAATGAGCAGATTTTGGATTTAGACAGCCTAGACACATTAGTTTAGCCTTCTAAATCCAAAATCTGCAAAATTTATATGAATTTCACTGATTTTTTTATTGGTGAATATTGTCATATTTTTATACTTATTATCCTATTTCAGACAAATAGCAATCCAAAAACACAAAAATCATGAAAATTGGACCAGCAGTTTTGTGTTATAAACGGTGTAACTAACACCATTTTATGCTAATTTTATGGTTAACTTCTACAACACCCATCAAGTATTCACGACGATAAATGAGCAAAATAAATAGAAGCCGGTATAACTTGAACTATCATTGCGTAGAATCGAATGGTAAGCAGTAGGTCCCATCTGCGGCCAGCTACCATTGATCTATTTATATATAAAAAATGCATGGCGTCGTAGCGAGCTTTAGCTTAGTCCAGGGTAGGATATGCGGTGGTGTCCTAGGAAGTCATGGTAGCCTAGTATGGCTAGTAAGTACGACTCTCAATCGTGAGATTGTAGGTTCGGCTCCCGGGGGAACCTCAGAGTAATTTTATAGTGTAAATGTACCAATTTGTCGTCACCGCTGGCTTTAAAACCGAAGGAAAACATCATAAGCTTGCATATTCCACGAATCTTTCAACGCATCATCCGCTAACTCGCTTATCCCAGTGCGAGTTACAGCAAAAATAAGTAAAATCATTACGATTGTACTTTTTTTGACTGATTTACGTCAATTGGACTTAGACGGCTTCTACTACTTTATAGACTTGGAGTCAGAACAGGTGACACCGGAACTGGTAAAATTATTTTACTCTAAAACCTATAAATCTTTACTACCTTACGGACATTACATACGTACCTGAAAAGGAAATATCGAACACAGACAAACATGCCGCAAGGTGCGTTGTCAACTAGTGCTATCGGACATAAATTACGGTTGTACTAAGTAGTTCTGTTTTATAGCCTATGTTGATTACAACCATTACTTACACGTGTTCATGGCGCGAAGTTCTTAGTATCATTCTTATCGCGTCAGGTTTCCTTCTCAAGTTCTGTTACATAGTTTTACTATGAAAGTTAACATGAAACCCGACTTCAACGACGATAGCACACGTAAGCAACCAGATTATTAAAATTGAAATGTGGAAAATAGTCTTAAAACAATAAACGATTCCGTTCTAAAATTAGGTGTTATTTCTTAAGTGGAAAGTTTTGGACATGTTACATTGGCTCATACTATGAAACAACCCTAAAATATGTAGGTCATCTTTTTGGGTAATATCTTATGGTCAAAATCCATCAAACTGGTTCAGTGCGGGTCGGTGGATGACGCGTGACTTCGATATATTCTAGGAACATGCCTCGTGATGTTTTCCTTCATTTTTTTTATAAGTTATCGATAGGTAAGTTAGACCAACCGTGGTATAGTCTAGAGAACGGAAACTGTCGATCCGGAGCAGCACTATCACTGGCAAGCAGCTGGTTCGCGGAAGAATGCGAGAGCGTTCCCGCGTTCCCGCCGTAAACGGGAGAGGCGGAACCCTGTAGAGGTTTTAGTCCGTAGAGGTTGAGTCCAACATAACTCGACCGTTTCTCCCAAGTAGGCCCTTCCACTTATGACTGTATTTCCTCCACGTACAAGAAAAAGGTATATCCAACAATATTTATATTCATTTATTTTTAGTTACCTGAGCACAGAATCATGAGTGAGACGATCCAGGAGCTCTGGTCTGGTGAGGTGGTGATCGGCGAATTCTCCGCTAGTAGGATTGGCAGCGTCGGGGAGGTCCATCCCACGGTGGTGCCGGCGGCTGCTGTGATTAGCGTAGCTGGAACACGACGTTACACAGATTAGAAATACAGGATTTATGTCTTTAAATTCACGTACGTTTTATAAGCATAAGAAATGCACTAAATGTACCCAAATATTTGTTCTGGAAATTGAACCTCCGGAGCCGTGAGCAAGCTTACTATCAACTCAACCACGAAGCGAGTCACTATTCAACTCAATATCTAATCACTTTATTATAGTCAAGTGATCGAGTGATGCTTCTTGGTGTGACCATTTGGATTTAGCGCGCTGTGCGAGAATTATTACTAATTCACATGAAAAATGTGATGTGTACGCTTGTATATTAGTAAAGAGCTCCAAAAACAGGGCAGAAGTATTTAGATTTCGTAAAATATCAACTCAAGACATTTGACGAAAACATGATTGACGATGGTAAATGTGAAAAGCAAGAAAGCAATTAATTTGCGTTTCATGTTATACCTACACATTCGCGAATTAAGTCTGATGTCACAATGCATAAGGCCTGAAGAATTTCTAAATTAAAAACGTGTTTAAAATTTAGTAGCAATTAGCTATTAGCATAATGGACGTTCCCGGTGGGTGGGTCACGAGTCACGACTTCAAGCCGTGTTAACGCATTGTACAGGGATACTCGTAATTTGTCAAAACGTCGACTTATATATGCTCGTACGCTTTGTAGGACAAAGGGTTGAAACTGTAGGTACTAAGTTGTAGCGTACTGTACTCACCAAACGGATAATACGGGACCAACTTAAAATAGAAAAAAAGTTAGAATTCGATAAAGTAGCTTATAGTAAAATCTTGATTATCGCCGCAATGTTGCAAGCTTTTCGGGTTTTTCATTGGATAAATTTCGTATAGTGTGTTCTGCGTGATCTAATACCATCTTGTTTTTTTCTATTACACAGCTTGGAGCTCGATAAGTGACATCGTTTCATGGTCAACCATATTCTAAAGGCTTGAACTAAAAGGTTTTTGACTCCACTTTCATAATAAGAACGTCTAGGCTATGGAATGCGAGCGTGTTTTCCGATACGTTTAATCTTGGCATGTTGAAGTAGAAAGTGAATCGTTTTTTTTTTACTTTTATAGGTTTACACTTGACCGCCATCTCGCCTGATGTTAAGCGACGATGCAGACTACGATGGAGCGTGTTTACCTAGAAGAAACCGATTCACTCTCGATCTGAAGACACAAAGATTGTAACCCACTCAGGCAACGTGTTCCACAGCCTAGACGTTATTATCACAAAAGTAGAGTCAAATCTCTTCGTTCGTGTCTTTGGAACATCAACCATGAAACGATGCCGCTTTTTCGAGCTACGAGCATTCCGATAGAAAAAAGGGCAAGGTGGTATTAGATCGTACAAATCAGTTGCACACTCTCTGAAGTGGATCCGATAAAAAACCGATATGCTGGCAATTTTTCGGCGATGATCAAGACTTTCTATGTTCTTTTTATCTAATATATAAAATTCTCGTGTCACAGTTTTCGTTGCCATACTCCTTCGAAACGGCTTGACCGATTTTGATGAAATTTTTGTGCTTATCCGGTATCTATGAGAATCGGCCAACATCTATTTTTCATCCCCCTAAATGTTAGAGGTAGTCCACCCCAAAATTTTTTTTTTTGTTTTAGACAAAATTTTAATTTCAGTTTTTTATGATACAACATACAAAAATACATACAATCCTCAATTTTCACCTTTCTACGATCAACCCTTATTTTTTAATAGCCATTTTAGTAATTTAATAATTTTTCCTCTCCGGTCGAAAACTGATCAATCGTCATTTAATTAGTTATCCCCGCCAGATGTCTACAGGTGTCACTTCTGACCCAGTAAACAGCACGATAATTTGGGGGTAAAAAATAGCTTATGGCATATACATAGTTTGAACACGCTAATCTCGGAACTGCTAGACCGATTTAAAAAATCGTTCACCGTTCTTTCTCATGTACGTAATCCTTGAATGCTGTAGGTTATATATATGTACCACGGGCGAAGCCGGGGCGGGCCGCTAGTATTCTTCTAAATAAGCAAGCTCCATCGTAGATTGCAGCATTAGGCCAGATGGCAGTTAAGTGCAAATTTTTAATCGAAAAAAATATACCTCGTGGGTTTTTATTAGGTATGATAGAATCCAACTCCTTTGGCTTAGTTCAATTCTATTAATTATTTTATGTTACAATGATGATTTATCGATTAAGCTATATATTTATTTAAATTTTAATTTGAAATGTATTCCGCATCTTGTGTTTTTTAAATTATTTTTTAATAGTTTTTCCTGCATAAGCAACGATTTGTGACTGACTTTTTTATGGGATCAATATTATTCATTTTCTCACAAAAAACTGACACCCGAACAAATTTCATAACAAGGCATTACTGAGTCATCTAGGTATATGAAAGTAGATTTAAGTTTTCTGTTCATATTTCAAAAACCGTCCCACCGATTTCGGCTACATGCTAAAAACTAAATTACAACGAAAACATATTATCACTAAGCTAAATACGAGTAGTTACACTAACCACATCCGAATTATGCATAGACTGATGAAGATCTAGAGATAATTTTATTAAGATGCTCCTAACCAGCTCGCGTACCTACCATAGAAATCGAAATAATAAGTAGGTACCTTATTATTTATACGATAGACACCTTCTTATTATTATTTATAATACATTTCAAATAAGTTATTATAATAAGCTTATTATTTAGATACCTCTACCTGTGTTACCTACGTATAATAAAAGTGACACGCAGCTATTGGAACATGAAAAGTCCAAATCATCACCTAGGACTGCACTGCGGTCGTCACCCAGAGATCTAAGATATTATACCTCTAAGCCCTGTAATTTCTCTGGAAACATTGCCCTTCAAACCGGAACACAGTAATGTTTGCATATAAATTTTCTGCTTGGCGGTAGAACAACTGGCAAAGGTGTAGTACTTCCCCAGGTGAACTCTGCGAACACTCTCTACCACTACTCTCCTACCACTACAAATATTTCAAATATACCACTAGGAGGCGTACTCAGCACGCTGCGCTGGCAGCTAGTGTTAGGATACGTTAAAAAGTAGCAGCAAAAAATAAATACAAATAAATGCAAAATATGTATATTAATACATATAAATGGAACTTTGTCCCCTATAAAACTTGTAATAACAGAATTAGGATATATTTCTATGTATGTCCATAAACCTCTGACAATACATTCGTAAGGGATAGTTCACGAACCTGGTACTATGCTGGGTACAATAAAAACAATATGCTGCTGGCATTACCACACCGAATAATAATATTTCATCAAAACAAAAATAATTATCTTTGAAGATATGATGAACACGTTCTAAAATCAGTTTTATAATATTAGTATCATTCTGGATTCCTACGTTTTTTCGTTACAAGTTACCACCTACCTTTTTTTAAAGAATGATGAAGATAATCCCGGTGTGGCCTAGATAAAGAGATAACAGGGGTTTTGATTGGTTTTATACAGTGGTTCTGCCAGTCAATAAACATACGTATTAATTTTATCTAATTTTCCATCCTAGTATGATTCAATGAATGTGTGTTAATGATCTGTGATGTAGACTGTATAAGTAGGTACAATAGTTATTAGTGAATAGAGGTAAATATGCAGTCTTGTGTCAGATTAATAAAATTGTTTTCTTTTTAAATAAATACACGGGTGACTCACATTTTTTTGATATAGTCAGTCCAGTTCGACTCAAGTTTCGATCGCGTCCGGCGGTCTTTATCAAGTTTTCCAGTGCTAAACCAGTCGCGAACATGCTCACGCACTCTCCTTGAAAAGGATCCCCGAACGCGATCGAAACTTGAGTTGGATTGAACTGACTATATCAAACGTGAGTTACCCATGTATTTGTTTAAAATATGTAATAACCATGTTAGTTTTCGTACTAAAATTGGTTTCCTGTCAAAAATCAAACACAAGTATAGCATTTACAGCCTTCTAAACGTTTTTGTTGTTGGGACTCAGGACCTTCTCTATCTAAGGTTGCCTGGAAGAGATAAGGTCGCTAACTTGTCGCAATAGAGGTGCAGATGAGATTCGAATATATGACCTCATGTTAGTGGATCGCCCGTTAACCACTAGGACACCTCGGCTCCACCAAGTAAATTAATTATATTTTAACCGCAATTAGGAATTCCGTTTTTTTTTTGTTTAAAAGTAGCCTATATATTAATTAAGACTGTTATCTATCTACAAATAAAATATCATCGAGATACCTTCTCTAGTTTTTGCTTGAAAGAGTAACAGATAACAAATGCGTAGGATGGACAGACAAACTAAACCTACCGCTCCAATGATACAACAAAATTTTGGAGTAAAATAAAATACCATTAATTTCAAAGTACAAGTATTCGAATCGTACGTTTTTGTTGATTTTTCAATAACCGCTGGACTGATTTATTGGTCCAATTTTATATTAAAATAAATAAACTTGTTCATAAATTACGGACAGATATACAGATAACACTCAATCCATTGATAGTGTCGACATACAGAATGGATCTGAATAAGAAAACTGTGTACGTAGACGTACTATATTTTTGTAATTTAATTAACTATGAGTGCAATCAGAATAAGGCCAGGTCCAGCTGTGGGTAAAAATAGGCTGGTTATGAATATAATGATGATATAGAGATGCATAAGTAAATTGCGATGAAATTGTTCTATAATTAAATTGAAATCAAAAAACACCAATGTTACAATTACGAAAATTTGTACGTACTCTTTCATGTAAACATTACTGAGTGGGCCTGAATGAATTTGGTACAGAGTTCCGAATAGATATTGTCCAAAATCATACATCTACGTTTTATTGAAATTTATGGGAACAATAACGAAGCGGGTAAATTGCTAGTGGCTTATCAAAACATTTTTGGTCAATAGTTAAACACAATAATGGGTAGTGTGGTGTCCCATGACAAACGTTTTAGCCCGTCATTGTCGACAGTGATCATTCTTTTAATTGGTACCACATCCGGTTCCCGTGATGATGCGTATGTAATCATAATCTTGTTTAATCTTGCCACAACTTGTCAAATAAGTAGTGTTTAGTGGCTATCGTGTTTGAAGCTTCAAAGGCTTATTTACACTTGGCTAAATTTAGTTGACTGAATTCAGAAGCAATCCTCGCTTCTGAATTAATTATGCTAGCTTACTGAATGCTTCACTTCACGGAATTCAAGTAGCGACTAAATGTATAAGCCCTTTTTTGGCGAAAACGTCAAATCTCACAATCGTGTGGTCGCTGGTTCAAATCCCATCTGCAAATATTGACGTTAATCCAAAACCAGATGTAAAATTTCTTCATCACTACCGGATTCAATGATAAAGACGAATACCGTGAGGAAATTGATACATCTCAAGCAACGGTATAAATCAAAGGATGTGCACTCCCAAACTTCAGGCGCACGGAATTTGTTATCGTTGGGAAGTGTCAGCTCTTTTTGTTTTAGTCGATTGTAGGAAGCGGTGAACGCCGGACTTTTATACCTGTCGCTATTCGTTGTCAACTACCAAAATAAGTAGAACCGCAACATACTCGTACCTCGCCGCTAGCGATTCTAGGAGTCAAGTAGATTGGTAGTTGTAAACCATTCACGTTAGACACAGTGACGTAATTTGTTAACAATTTTGAGATGCTTAGGGCACGTCAATGGATTTATATCGATGGTTTCAATAAATCTATCGGGGGTATGTGCCGTCCGCCAATCCGCACTTGGGTATCCTGGTGGATTGTGGAATTGGTTCTTTTCTTGAACAATAGGAACATTAAGCAGGCTACTTGTGTTTATGCTTGTTTAATTATTACAATTTCACGTTTTGTTTAAGAGTAGAGAGAAAGAGTGGTTTTTAGTAAGATACACGAATGAACGAGTATGATGTCCATGTGATGCTAAGCAATACGTTTACCCATTAGATTACAATGCCACGCATCAATTTGAACATGTAGATTTTAAGACACTGCCTATCTCTGCGCTACACTCGTTACTTTCGACGTGATTGAGGAACAAACATCTAAACATTCTTTTTGCCTTTATAATATTACTTAAGTACTAGATTTAGTAGGACTGGTATCTGCCCGAGACTTTGTCTGCATAGAATAAATTCTATGCAGACAAAAAAATGAAATCTTTCTAAAGAAAAGGATATTCAAACTCTGAATTTTCGGAAGTCTGTATTTTTTTAAACTATAATCTATGTATTTCAATTTAGAATTTCAGCTTGACTCGTTCAATTCTTACGACGTGATTGAGCAACAATCATCCAAATTTTCATATTTATAATATCAGTAGGAATACTCGCCCGGTTGAAACGAGTTGAAATTAAAAAGTGTCCTTTATTTCTCTCCAGTCAGGGTCACAGGGGTCAACATTCCGCTATAATGAAGTACGAGTAAGTAGCTTGACAGAACGTGTCAGCTATTTCGCAAAAAAAATCATTATCTCGTCCCAGAGTTTACTGACAACCCTAATAGCCCTCAGTTGGCGACGACAAGCGTGACACCCCTGTTATTGCTTTCTCATCTCACAAGCTGTGAAAAAAACATTTTTGCTCCGGTAAATTAGTTTAGCTGGGTAGCTTTTAGGGCGCGAATATTATTAGCAACGGTAAGATAATGTGGGGTGACCTTTCAGGAGTGAAGTTTGATGACAATAACCACTTTTTTGCAAGTTGATGTGTCGAAATTTTTTAACCACTGAAGTTATCGTTTTTTTTTACTATGTATGAATACTACAAACACAGCCCCGAAAATTATTTTTAAACTGATACATTTTTGTTGTAAAAAATGTAGAACAATAATTACGCGCATAATATTGTTTACTTATGATGTAAACTCTTTGATTGTAATGAATAATTACTTGTATAAATGCAAAAAATTGCATAGATTTCGATAAATACATTTTTCAGCACTAAGTTCGTCCGATTTCCCAATTGTGATATCGTAGGTTCGAATCTCATGTGCATCACTGACTTTTTTTAAGTGCAGATTCGTGTAGGTACAAGCTTGCCGGCACTGGTTTTGGTTTTGGTGTGACATGGAATCTCTCTTTGTAGGAGAAGGTTCCGAAGTCTCATTAGTGGGAATATAAAATGGGCTACTTACGTAAATGTTGGAATTAGAACTCAGAGTAACTATTGTCCTCACTAACTCACTAACTCCTCAAAATGTTAAAACTGTTCCCTAAAACCTGTGTACTGAGTGACTTCTTTGAAGTAACTCACATTGCAGTTTCTGTAGCTTCTCATTGGAATGAGGCGTTTTCCAGACGCAAAAAGACTTGTCAAAGATAGTTTTAAATGTTCCCAAGTTTGGAACCACTGTTGGTTTTTGTGAAATCTAACAAAATAAAACAGTGGCGCCACCTACGGCGCAATTGGGAACTGTCTTTGACAAGTATTTTTACCTCTTGAAAACGCCCCATTATTCTATGAAATTAATTTGAAAAAAAAATTGCTTATAAAACACAAACAAAACAAAACCTTTGCCAGTTATTCTACCGCTAAGCAGTAATGTGCAAACATTACTGTGTTCCGGTTTGAAGGGCAATGTTTCCAGAGAAATTACAGGGCTTAGAGATATAAGATCTTAGATCTCTGGGTGACGAGCGCAGTGCAGTGCTAGGTAATGATTTGGACTCTTCATGTTCCAATAGCTGCGTGTCACTGTGCTGTTATGTGTCAGGCATGGTGCTTACCATCAGGCACATGTCCTGATCGTCTCGTCACTCTTTATTTAAAAAAAAAAATCATAAAATATTACGAGTAGTGTTAGTTAGATATACCTGGTCCGTTCAAAATCATTTTGAATCGCTCCAACGACAAGAAGACGAAGACTTGTGTGTAAACGTTTCACGCTTTTCTGTCTGTGTTCGAATAGAGTAGGTAACCTATTTCATTAACCTTGTAATCATGAATCATTTAGCGAGAGCACTTCGTTTTATTCGTTATTCAGCGTTTAATAAAAACTGACTCATCTTTTGCGAGGCGTTTGGAACTAAATCACAAAATCCCACATGGTGCGCTGCAAACGTTTGGATTTCTTATTATCTCACGTACCGGCAGGGTTGCCAAATCTTTTGTGAAGTGAAAACTTTGAAAATCCTTTGTCAAGGGAACGTCCTTAGATAGAGAATAAGTAAATAGATCATGGTTTTCCACAGGTTTCCTGTGCAATTATTGCACTAAACCTGTTGCGAGTTCGGTCAGTCAGGCCTTTGATTCTGACGAAAAAGTGCTGGCAAAAAAAATCGTAATAAAATATGGGGTTCTGCTTAGTAAAATAGTGCGGAAAGAATTGCAGAACATCCAGCTTTACAAAGGATTGTATATCTTGTCCTATTTACCAAAAGGTTATCGCTATTAGCGATAAGATCGCCTTTTGTGCCCAAAATGTTTGTTTAATCTTTGTTTTTGTAATATTTTTGTGGTAAAATAAAGTGTTTTGTATTGTAGGTATTGTATATATCTTTTCACAACTAAGAAGTGTAATGCAATAATTAGAAAAAGATAACATCATCAATCTACAAAATTAAAACGAACATTAAAAAAAACGAAATGTCTTTCTTTGCATCCTGCTCTGTCCTTAGAAGTTTGCATAACTCTATCTAGTTTTGTCCTACCATTCGTGGAAAGTAGTGCACGTCACACGGATATTCGGCTAATCACAGTGCGACATTTCACCTCGTGCTGCGCCCCCGCTGGTGAGTTGTGGGTGTAGGCTAGATTCGTATCATCGCCGATCAACAGGGTATTTAATCTGTGGCTTTATGTCATGCCTGTTAAAATATAGATTACATTGGCAACATCAACTAGCAGACGGCTGTCAGCGAGCGGGCTGCTAATTTGTGTCGCCAATGTTTCTTAACCTGCATGGCATAAAACCCATATTTGAGTGTATTTTATTTGTCTGGTGGTAGTCGAGTCGTATTCGGTGCAGACCATTAGACGCTTTTTGAATGGGTGAAATCGTGTAAGTTTGAATGACCTATATGTATATGCCTAATAGAAGTATATCTGTGACTATGCAGGTGTTGTCTTAGTGCTGATTATTTCTATACTTTTCAGCTACCACGTATAAGTTTTCATTTCTATCGACAGTCTCTAAGACTTTCATTTTCTTTTAATGTAATTGCTAGCTGCGCCCTCCACTTACCAACCAATAACTTTAACGTGATAATAAAACTATGGGTTAATCTAGGTAATGTACTCGCTAAGTAATTTGTTTAACGTTGGAACTTGTAACGTTAGCCAGCTGTTAGGTATTAGTATTTGGCCAAGGATATTTAACAAGTCGCGGAAAGTTACGAGATCGGTCCCATGTTCTCGCCGTCACGTCAGCGGCAAAGATGGAACTCCGTGGAGGTTTTAGTCGGTAGGGAAGCAACAAAAATTGATTAACAATTGGCGGATCTATCGCGTAATCTAATATGATAAAACGTGCCTTTTTTCAAACTTATACATATACAGTATAGTCTCACGAAATTGTTTTATTCCTTGTAAAGATTTTTGGTAGCCCTACGTTCGATAAACATTTGTGTCTGCTAAAACTCGAAATTGGGGAAATGACTAAGCGCTTATCTGGCTTGCATCAGCCTCGATAAACTGATCTAATGTCAGGATACATTTTTGTATGACAACATATACTTACGAGATTTTGATAAAAAGAGAGCATTAGAGCCAAAATCGCGTATCTAAAAATATACAGAGTTACGAAGACTATTTGTACTAGCACAAATATCGGTCCGGTCACCAGAGAGACTATTTAAACCCAACTAAGGTAAAGAGTAAAATAAATTACCGGTTTCGCTATTTCTTGACAGATGTAATCTGAACACATCTTTACCAGTTATTCTGCCGCCAAGTAGTGTTGTGCAAATATTACTGTGTTCCGGGTTGAAGGGCAATGTTTCCAGAGAAATTACTGGGCTAAGAGATAAAACACCTAATATTACCGGGTGACGACAAACAAACGACAAACAAATATTTTTTTTTTTTTTTTTTTTTAAATAAACAGTGACGAGACGATCAGGACATGTGCCTGATGGTAAGCAACATGCCTGACACATAACAGCACAGTGACACGCAGCTATTGGAACATGAAGAGTCCAAATCATTACCTAGCACTGCACTGCGCTCGTCACCCAGAGATCTAAGATCTTATATCTCTAAGCCCTGTAATTTCTCTGGAAACATTGCCCTTCAAACCGGAACACAGTAATATTTGCACATTACTGCTTGGCGGTAGAATAACTGGCAAAGGTGTGGTACTTCCCCAGGCGGACTCTGCCAAGAGTCCTACCACTACAATATTATATACTAAATATTATAATAGCATAGAGCTATAGAGTGACGATCAGGACATGTGCCTGATGGTAAGCCACATGCGTGCCGCTACATGGACACGCAGCTATTGGAACGCGAAGAGTCCAAATCAATACCTCGATCACATCGTAGCTTACTTACTGGCTTCCTGTTTAGTGTCTAGCGAAGTGGTGGTCCAACACATATCTGTGACCGTTTAAAACTATATCAAGATCAATTGTATTTATATGGAATAGCCATTGGTAGTACCTACGAGTATGAAAGTATTTGTACTATCAATGGGAATAGCACAATTTTATGTGTTTTCAGGTTAGGTAAGTAAATATTATTCTGAGATCTTTTTGGCTCAGCCTTATCTGTGTAATTCTATTTTCCTAACATTTCGTCACCATTTTCGATTTTTAAAAGATACGAGATGATTTAATCTTGTTGCAATAGTTGATATTTTAGGTACTTACTATATGGTAATATTGTATATTATTAAGAGCTGATATGGTGATAAGATTAGATACTACATTTAATAAGATGATATTAAGCACTGATATGATGATATATGGTGTTATAATTTGGTAATGTTACGCCAGACGGTTTTACCTATGTAGATTCCGTTCCAAAAATGTATCCGTGTGATTGTAGCCTATGCGATGTTCTAGAACAATGCACAGGCTTCAGTCAGTACTACATTTCGGTACCAAATTACATCAAGTTTGATTTAAATGTGCTCAGTTAGTTCGGGATGTAGTGTAGTTTCATTCTAATTTAGGTTTGTCAGTTGTTGTAAATTTGTTAAGTAATGAACAATATATATTTGATCCGACACTGCGCTTTGTTTGGTGTTACGTCCTGTTTCGCAACATGAAATCAACCCTTTTGTTTGGCAATAATATTTTTTGTCACTTATGTCATTAGAAAAAAACTTTGATGTATCAATAATAGTTTGTTGATCGGGCTCAAATCGATTAAAACTTAAAATTAGCAATGAGCTCGTAAATTTTAGTAAAACGCACTTTGCTAAAATTAGACATTTGTAGGTACTATTTTAAATGGTTTATTTTGTAGCGTTCATTAAAATAATATTAATTTAATTATTATCTACATTTCACATTTTTTAACTTTTGTTCGAAAACTTTTATTAACATCAAAAATGCCTATATTAGAAATTAAAATATTCAAGACTTGTTACTGGGAAATCTATTCGTCAGTTTAGTTATGTTATGTCTATTGCCCAGTCCTTCGTTATACATTACTTACGTTTTAATTAAGTAAACACATTCAATTACTGCCCTTTAACCTGGGATAGGCAACTTTGTAATTGTAGCGATGGCCAATAATGTGACTGTTCCATACACATACGATAATGAATATGGAAAATACAGGCATTAACAGACAGGTTAACTGAAAGTTAATGTTTATTTGATATGTTTTAGTTTGATTTGAAAGTAAATATATTATGTTTAAGTATTATTCATAGAACACGTACGAGTACCATACAGAACTAAATACTGCCTTCTATAGTAGATATTATAGAAGGAAGAGCACGGCGTGGAGTACGGTGAGCATGGTATAAATGCCTGAATATTTAAAATACACTATTTTCATTTGTATTTTTACTTACTAGACAATTGTCATTTTATAGCACCTCCGCCGAAATTGTAAGTTTTATTTTTAATCACTTAATTACGGAGACGATTCTCTACCTTAGGTGTTCGAGGTTTAGGCAAAGGATATTGGGATAACCATTTTTCTTCTTCGAGCATTACATTTACAAGGACGTGGTTTCGCACGTGTTTCATATAGAGCCTACTCGTAAACTTACACAATTGAGTATGTAGTCTGCGGCCGCGCCTCATTGAGGTGAGGTGGAGACCTCCACAGCCGTAAATTGGAAATTAGTCTATATTTAAAGTTTGTGCCAGTACTGTAGCTATCAGGTGAAATTGTTGAACTTTGTTTCTTTTATACAATGCCATTTGTAAACCATTGTTGAATTACGATAGTGCATCGGCCAGAAGTAGCGACGTAAATGCTGCCTGTACTTGAGGCATCAAGCAACAATCAATACCAACTAATTGTACCTAAGCAATTCATAAATATCATCTCGACTACACCTCGAGCCAGTGTCTGTTTTAAATACGAATTGTGTGTAAGAAAACACAACTCGATAAAAAACTAAAATCAATTTAAGTTCACTTTGAATACACGTCTCATTTAAAAAGACTCAGAAACACGGTAAGCAAAAGAGTCTTCATAACAGCCCTCATTTTTCGTCGGGGGTATCTAGCACATTATAACTGAGAAATGAGTCAGAAGATCAATAAACTGTAGTTCAGTGCACTGTAAGTAACTTTAGACACGATTTTTATTGGTTCGATTACTAGGGCAAGCAATCAAGATCGGCATCAGGTGGTCGATTCTGTAAAGTGTAAACGCGACTGTGGTTTCGATGACAAACCTCTGTTATAGATTGTCTTTACATAGAAATCTTTACAACTCTTTGAAATCACCGGTCTAGTCTATTCTAATATTATAAAGCTGAAGCGGTTTTCGTTTCAACGCGCTAATCTCAGGAAGTACTGGACCGATTTCCTGCCTGGAATAATACTAAATACTTTTTTATTACGGAAAAATTACGGAAACGGGAACTACACGAGTAAGATCGTGAAGCACTGCTAGTTATTAGCAGTGCCCCGCTATTTTACCCTGGTAGTTCCCGTTCTTTTTGCGGGATAAAAAGGAGCCGACATGATTGAGCAACAAACATCCAAATGTGAAAACATCCAAACATTGATATTTATAATATTAGTAGCATATAGGAATAGCTTGGAATTTCACGTCATCCGAACCTTTAATGGAAAAAGTACATATTCTGTAAATTGACCCTTACCGCTTTATTCCATTAATCACGTCTTAAGCGAGCCAAAATTATGCCTAATCTTTTAGCGGAGCCAAAATGGTGTATAAATTATTGTCATTTGTGACGTCAAACTAAAAAAACTGCATTTTAGTTAGTGTTTGGAATCGATCTCTAATGATGAGACGATCTTCTTAGCATTCCATGGATTCACCGTGCGGGTGCCGGGTCCATCGTGTGGCAGAGAGAGAAAAACTCGAGTAGTTCCCGAGACTTGTGACTCGGGCGTAGGTTTAAGGGGCCCCTTTCTGACGTACATCAACACTCACCTTCACCACTCGTTTTTCTCTCCCTGCCCAGCCAAATCTGATATGAGCCTACTAGTGCAGCTTTAGATACACGTTCTAGTATAGAACTTACAGCACTTCTGGATAAGCCAAGGTCTTTCAGTAGGTTATAGAGAGATTTTGCTGGTATACCTCTCGCTCCCACTTCTACAGCGTATAAACTAAAACGATAGTAAGATATCGAATTTTACGTAAGATACTATAATCATATTTTTCTTATTGGCAGAAGACATTAGATACTGAAACACACAGTGCTAGAGGTAGATAGGTACTAGTTCGGTGATAGGTTCATAATTGCGTGTCTACGATCGTACTTACGTCAATTAAAAGGAATTTGTGTTTGTAATCCTATAGTATTACTGTAAGCGTGACAAGACGACCAAAACGAGCGCTCGATGGCAAATTATACCAAGCCAATTGAAATGCATCAATTGATATGTATGTAGGTACATGTTTATGGTAATTTCCATCATATGACTTGTGACCTATAATAGAGACTTGTAGAGATAGTGTTGGGTTGCGTAACATTTTTAATATTATGTGACACTTGACCGTCATCTCGCCTGATGTTAAGCAACGATGTGGTCTACGACGAAGCGTGCCTCCCTAGAAGAAACCAATCCGCAATCGGCTTAAAAACACCAAGATGGTAACTATTGCTTCCAACTGGGCTTCTTGACTATTGGTATATGGATAATTCAGATGCTCTTAGTTTAAGTATTATAATATTATTTATATATCATTGTATTCTATGTATCTAAATTGTTAAGTTACTAAATAAGTTTAAATATTATATAATATATTTCACGTAAGTGACACTGACTAAATAACAATTTAACTTTTATCTCTTGTTGTTACTATGCATCCTATACCTACTTACAATGTTCCTTCATTTTACTTTTCTTGCTATTCATTGTTGCTTGGAAGAAATCGCTATTAGCGATAAGTCCGCCATTTATGTCACTTTGTATGAGGCTTTATTTTTTTTAATCGTTGACATTTTTGGTGTGCATAATAAATCATTTCTGTTTGTATGTATGCAATATATTATAGGTTTAATTGTAATTTAGTTTTGTTAATATATATAGATAGAGGTATGTAGTATGTACGGATATAAATGACGAAAGTACATTTTGTACGACTGAACTTTAAAACTAACATATATGGATAAATAATATATAAAGATACCTTCTATGGATAAATAATCCATAGAAGGTGAACCTTCTAATCTTATTTGCATAGTCAAATTTAAATGGTAATTAATAACACTTAATTAAATAAAATTCGCTACTGGTAAGCATTAATTACAGAATAGAATTACGCAATACGTATGTACTGCTAAAAAGGAACTAAAAAATTATTTAATCTTGAGATTTGGTCTTTTGACAAAAGTTGTATGTATCTATGTATATTTATGGTCGTATTCTTACCATGTGTCATCAAAATCGGGTAAGCCGTTTCAAAGCTATGTGCTATTCTGTTAGCTGTGGTAGGAATATTAGACGCATAAATACTTATTTGGTTTATTTTCAAACATACTTTAACATTTTGACATGACATCTTTGTTGCAGCGTTTTGAAATTTAATGTATTAAGTATAATTTGTTAATAAAAGTTATTCATAACAAAATGCACAACGCCACCCTTTCGATTTTATACAAGTTTTCTGCTTATACCAGTAAATGTTAAAACAAATATTTTTAATCGATAATTACTACGCAACAAAGATTGGTGCGGCGTAAAACGTGGTATGGGCTTAGTTTTCATATCTTTAATTTGTTTGGGCAACTGTTATTATGCTAGATGAAAACACATTGATAAAATTAAATAAAAAACTACAGTTGTTCACATTTCGTAGAAAAATAGTTCTGAATGTATAAGATATATAGGAATAGTTATAATGTGGAGTAAAATCCTACCGCCGTATTACATGACTTGACTTAAGCTCAATTGTATTACTTGGAGTATTCATTTAACGCCACAAACTTTGAAAAGTTCTATAACGATTTGAATTCTTGAAAAACACTGCCATTTTGTTGCCGTCCCTACGCATAAAAAAATTGTGGACATCTCTCACACAACATCAGCTAGCCAGGAACTAAGGATGACTTGTACTATGTGATCCATATAACTGATTTAATTGCGAAAGTTTGGATGATTAGATGTATGGAGGTTTTCTTCTCAATTACGTAGGAACGTCTGAATGGTCCGGGTTGAAATTTGGAACATAGATTAGAGTCTAGAATAGCACATGGGTTACTTTTTATCACGGGAAAATAACGCTAACGGAACGGGTATAACCGCGGAGTGCTGCTAGTTAGTAAACATATATCGATACCTTAGTTCGCAAAACGAATAACTCCGTAGTAGCAAATTTCACAGGGGCCTAAACTAATCTAAATCACCACTAAAATGTATTAGTAATTGGTATTTCATTTTATGTATTTATTTATTTATTAATTAGAAACACAATTTTCAAATTTTCCTTTTTTTCTTTCGACGCTTTAATTTTTTTACTGAAATTTTTAGTGGTCCTGTGAATTTTTTTACCACGGAGTTATTGGTTTTGCGAATTAAGGTATCGATATGGGATATCCGTTTTTATTCCTTTCTTTACTTCCTGTTTGCACACCCCGTGTTCTGACTTGTCCTCTTATTATTTTCCATCCTAAAGTTGCCTGGAAGAGATTGCTTTCGGTGATAAGGCTTCCAACTGTCGCGTAATTTAAAAGTTGATTGTATCTGTATTCTGTCTGTCCTTTTTTTGTGTGTCTATAATGGGTAGGTATGTTTATCTCTCTATCTATCTTACCTAAATAATTCAGGAAATATAATGAAGTTACCTTTACGTAACAATCTAACGATTCCCTAGGAAATTAAGTGTTTTCAGAATGTCCAAAATAGTTCTCAATTGAGGCACAGGTGACGTTAATGTTCCATTTTGTTAGGGAAATTTGACAAGCATTTACTGAATATGTCAACGGTAATTAATTATTTATTTAGTGTGTGTAGTGGTAGTAGGTATTATTTGCAGAGTCCGCCTGGGAAAAAACTACATATTTGCCAGTTATTATAACGCCAAGCAGTATTGTGCAGACAATACTCTGTTCTTGTTCGGTTTGAAGAGTGAAATATAGATAGATAACTCTTTATTGTGACAATAACAGAAATATTACAGTAGAACACTTATGAACTAGCACCAAAAATGGCTGCCTTACTGCTCAGAGGAATCTCTTCCAGGCAACCAGCTTAAGGGATATTCGCCTACAAACATGGTTAGGTTAATTTACGGAGTAATTACTGAGCTAAGTTGATAAATCATCCATGTTTTCGGGTGACGAGCATAGTGCAGTGCTAAGCTTGGACTCTTAATGTTCAAATAGCTCCATGGCACTTAGCTGTTGCCGCAAGATATGCGCATGGCATATCTACGTGTAGCTAGTATCACCACTCTATATTATTGCAAAAAAAAATTAGAATATTGATTTGTATAATATACATCTACCACCACACCACAATAATCTGTCTCCTTAAAAAGTCTAATTGAGAAAACTTTAAAATACCTACCTATATGTCAACTGATGTCAGGGTTTAACCAAATCGCGATATCGGAATTTCTTAACTCAAGCAAATCTAAGTATATTGTCACACGAAAAACCACATTACCGCAAGCCTACAACATCCCCAGCGGCATATACAAAGTATGTAAATCGTTATCCACAGGGAAATCATTTAAAATTATTTATTCAATTTAATTCCCAATCAGGGACAAACTACACGCGATTTATTTAAATATCGCAACGCGGAATGATAATTTTCTTTGTTGAAAAGACAATAGTAAGATGGTGCGATAAAATAAATAAATTGTAGGTACGAGTTCAATGTGTTTTTCCTCTGTAGAACCTTCCTTTTCAACCAATTCTCAATTTGCCTAGTAACTCTGACTGTATCAAATCGATGTTTTCTTGGCTATAATTTTGATACTTTATTTTGAAATGTATTTAACTGCGGTAAGCACTTTTTCAAGGACAATCATATAGGGTTTGCGGTACCGACATACTAATGTCGTGGTGTTGTGGCCGGTGATATACAAGTGACTTACCTATTCTGCAATGCTGGAGTTGTTTATACTAAAATACTATGTTAAAAGTTTTCATTTATATCGACATTCTTTCCCAATTGACAATTTTGTTGTATACATTACTACAGCTTCAAGCTAATTTACTTAATACTTAATAAGCAATACTTCGTTGTAATTAGCACTTTAACACTTAGCAAAAAATTATGTTAGCACAAATTACTCCAAATATTGAATTATTTAGTTATTATTGAGGAAATAGTGGTCCCGCGTTTTTACCTATCTAGTCTAAGTTCCCATAACTTTTCGCCGTTAAAAAAGTCTTTTGCCTTTTTGTCATTCCAGACTAAGTATAAGCTAGCTAGTACCGAATCAACGTCATAGCTAACAAATCATAGTAAACAATTACAGTAACATAGTATTCCGTTTCGTGGAAACTTGCAGATTGAAATTTTATATTTCAATGCATAGAATGCTTTCAATGCAGCAATAGACTTTCATTTTAAACTTGTAACGAACCAATTATAATGTCTCTGTGATGACAAAATAGACTATCACGATGAAAAAACGAATTTTTGTGACTACTCATGGCGGTACAAAAAACTATACCACTTTTAAGCAACCGTTTCTGAGTTATTAAGTTAGGGCGCTATGGAATGCAGAAACATAACATGGCTAGAATGTTTATTTTCAGAGCTAAATGTGTGTGAATAATTTGACATAAATATATTATATTTTGTCTCATTTATCTAAATAAAATTAATAATATAATATTGGTGGACAATTCACACACAACCCCATCTGACCCCAAACTAAGCAAAGCTTGTACTATGGCGGCCAGATAGATAGATAGATAACATTATACATAGAAACACCTTATATTATACATTAAACACGATAGAAATATTTGAATTCATCACACAAATATTTGCACTGAGTAGGAATCGAACCCACGACCCTCGACTTCGTAGGCAGAGTTACTATCCACTAAGCCACGAGGACAGTCAAACTCAATTTTTGTTTTCTAAAAATGCCTCATTGCTTATGTTTTCAAATTGCATTATTGCTTCGACAACAGGATACGATACGATCTAAGTAAATTAAGTTAGCGATAAATAAACCATCGGGTATGATACTTGTGAAACTAAAGAAAAAAATCATGTGAGTCTTATCTATGTTCTATTTGTGGACTTACGATACATGAATATTTTAATGTCATGTTTGCTTTTGATTATGGTCAACGGAATTTTAATTTATCTCAAGTGTTTTTGTCCGATAATGTCGTTAACTTCTCGAACCTGTATTTGGTGGGTAAAAAAATAAAGTAAAGCTTAAGAGTTTTTTGGTTGCTTGTTGAACACGTTAATGTCGTTTCAACCATAAGTTGGTACATTGAAAATATTATGACAACTGATAGTCTGAATAATGAAAATGTTTACCGACGAGGTACCTAAATCTATACTAATATTATAAAGCTGAAGAGTTTGTTTGTTTGTTTGTTTGTTTGTTTGTTTGTTTGCTTGAACGCTAGGATCTCGGGAAGTACTGGTCCGAATTGAAAGATTCTTTTTCTATTGGATAGTCCATTTATCGAGGAAGGCTTTAGGCTATAGAAAATAACTCTACTATTAATTAAAGCGGAGCATGAAACAAGAATGTAACAAAATCGGGAAAAAATATTCCCCTTTTGAGAGTTTTCGTACGTTTCGTGCTTTGACATGACACATGACAGCATGTGTCAAAGATTGCGTCATTGAATTTCAGTAATCTGTGCCTCGAATATAAACCTTTGCTATTTTTTTTTTCTAAATCTGAGTTGGTACGACCAATTTCCGACAGGTGGCGTAGCAGGTTGCTGAAGAGATTTTTGTTTGAAATCGATATTCTCAGGTATGAGTGAACCGATTTCAGTCATTTTTCACCGTTGGATATGTACGGGATCCCGATGAGTTCTATACTAATATTATAAAGCTGAAGAGTTTGTTTGTTTGTTTATTTGTTTGTTTGTTTGCTTGAACGCTAGGATCTCGGGAAGTACTGGGCCGAATTGAAAGATTATTTTTCTATTGGATAGTCCATTTATCGAGGATGGCTTTAGGCTATAGAAAATAACTCTACTATTAATTGAAGCGGAGCATGAAACAAGAATGTAACAAAATCGGGAAAAAATATTCCCCTTTTGAGAGTTTTCGCACGTTTCGTGCTTTGACATGACACATGTGTCAAAAATTGCGTCATTGAATTTTAGTAATCTGTGCCTCGAATATAAACCTTTGCTAATTTTTTTTTCTAAATCTGAGTTGGTACGACCAATTTCCGACAGGTGGCGTAGCAGGTTGCTGAAGAGGTTTTTTGTTTGAAATCGATATTCTCAGGAATGAGTGAACCGATTTCAGTCATTCTTTCACCGTTGGATATGTACGGGATCCCGATGAGTGCTATATAATATACCACGGGCGAAGCCGGGGCGGGCATCTAGTCATGAGATAAAGTTAGTATACCGTTACTCATACTATAAATACGATATTCAGATGTTTGTTGTTTACGTCGGAACGCGTGAACGGATCGAGTTGGAAATTGGAACACAGATTATAATTGTCTGGAATAATACGCACATCACGGAAAAACAACAATGGCGGGAATTGCGCGGGTGACACCGCAGAGCGCTTCTAGTTAATAATTATGTACGTGAAGTGAAACCTTTGGTTTTTGAAGTAAAAAAATATTTTGGTGCACCACACACAGATTTTTCGTGGGCTGTGAATGAAGGTCAGCGTAACACTCGGAAATGAAAGAAATGTTCGGGAGAACTCGGGAACGCCGAATGTGCCAGAGCGAGAAAAATAGTCTGTCTGCTGTCACTGATTTTTTAACACCCGACCAAAAAAAGGGGTTGTTATAAGTTTGACGTCGATGTCTGTCTGTCTGTGTGTGTGTCTGTCTGTGGCACCGTAGAGCTCAAACGGATGGGCCGATTTCAATGCGGTTTTTTTTATTTGAAAGTTAATATCCGGCGGGTGTTCTTAGCTATTTTTGGTTAATATCGATTCAAAATGGCCGCCTCCACAAAATGGCGGATAAAATATTTCTTCACAACCTACCTCAATATGGGTATCAAATGAAAGGGCTTAACTAGTAGAGTACTATGCACTATAACCAATTTCAAATTCAAGATGGCCGACACCGCAAAATGGCGAATTATATATTTTTTTTCACTATTACCTCAATATGGGTATCAAACGAAAGGGCTTGATTAGTAGAATACTTTGCACTATGACAAATTTCAAATCCGAGATGGCCGATACCCCAAAATGGCGAATTACATTTCTTTTTCACAACTCCCTTAATATGGGTATCAAATGAAAGAGCTTGACTAGTAGAATGTTGTACAGATAACAAATCTTAGGTAGTCGGGGGTTAGTCAAAATTTTTTATTTTGTTCTTGTTTAATTGGTTCTTGGCCTTGGATTTTATTGTCCTTCAACCACATCTGTCACTATCGTGTTGCTGTGTTTACTATATACAATTACCTAAGTATACGCGTATATAATTGTTTTTATTTTCAATTATTAAAATTTCTTATTTTAGTTTTCTCTTAGTCTTAAGCACTTTCTTACTTCTACTTAGCCTTACTTTTTAATTTAATATAAAGTTGTTAATGAGTGTTGTTAGGTAGCCAGGTCAGACTGCATTAAGTTTGTAAGGAGAAGTCCTGCAAAAACTCTTCAATGCGAAAGATCTATTTTACCTCTATAATACACATATCTGATTACGATCTTTGAATTGCGATTAATTTAAGAAGTAATTAAGTAATGGCGTAACAGATCCGTGTGCACTGTGCAGGGCCTGATTAACCCTTAGCCTAATTAGATCACAGCCCAGGGCTCAAGAATCGGGGCACGCGCTGAAATCGAGTCTTCGCATGCACCATAATCTAGCATCTTCGCGTCGACCCTACATATTTCAACTAGACCGAGACAAAACACTAAAGCTAAAGGTGCTGCGAACTGAAAAACCTTGAGGTCCCTGACTTTAATACACCTAGAGCGTCCTTACAAACAGCCTGGGGCGGTCAGAACTCTTGATCAGCCGCTGTGCGTGTGCCACAGTAACCTAATCTTGTTCTGCAAATTTACTTAACCCATAGAATAGATAATATGATGCTTAACCGCTTGCTTCCCTGGCGGGATTTTGGCGGGAAAACGGGGGTCAGGTTACCTAAGTGCGCTTGCTTACTTCGGCATCGGCTTCGGCATGTGAAGTGCCGCCTTACTTACCTGTAGAAGCACATTATTCTCAAGACCGTTGTAAAACGCTTCTGGCGGTATCGTTTCTTTATGATTAATAGCTGAATTTCGTATTGGGAGTTTGTTGAGAGTCGAAAATGTCGAATTGACTTTGCTCAAAATTTGACATTTTTAATAATCATGTAAGCTTTGAGCAAATCATTTGAAATGATGGCCGTATTTCAAATAATTTGAAATACGGCCGTTGTCCTCTGTATTTTAATAATTAATAATAATTTGGCCTCCAACTTTTCTGATCGAAAACGATGTTGCGACTAAAAATGAATTCTGTACTCCTAAAAGGTTATTACTATTCGCTCTCGATTTAAAAGCACCTATTTTATAAAGCTGACTCAGGAAATAGGGATGATGGTAAGTTATTTTAAAACCTTGCGGTTCGCTTTAAAAGTGACCTCATCCATTTGCGTGGAATTTTATAAGAATAGGAAATAAGAAACTATACAGTTGTACAGTGTGTGGGGTAAATACAGACGTATTTACCCCATATGCTCTGAACTGTTTAGCTCCGACTTTTATCGATGCACTTATCGACAAAAGTCAATGCAATTTACTCTCATCTTACTAACAACGTACTTTGCCTTGTCATGTCATGTGATCTCACAGATTGAATTTGAATACAGGTTGTGATCAGAGGGCAAAGTACGAATAGTAGCGTAGCCTAACTTGAGAGTTGATGGTGTTGTGTGAAAAAATGCTGACACCTATAATTTTGTTTAGAAGCGTCCTCGTTAAAACATATTATGCCCACTTTTCTAAATGTATAAAACACTAAGTATTCATAGAAGTAGTATTCATGCGCGTAATTTTCCAAAAAAAACTCTGCATTGGTCCGAAAAAATAGTCCAGTCTGTAATCTACCTGAGTTTTAAATTTCAGATTCCCGTTCAATTCGAAACTTCCATTTTTACATTTTTAATATTAATAGTAGATACCTATATAGAACATTTTAAGCTCGTTAGGATGTTATAATGTTTCATAAAAAGATGACTAAAACATTTTTTTCGAAGCAGTTCTTATTTTATAAGGACCTGTGATAGTTGGCCTTAGATAGCCTTTACTGCCCTTTTGAGCAAGCGAAGAGTAGGTACGCAAGGTCGATAACTATAAATAAAATGAGAGGAATATACATTTAATTATTATAAAATAAAGAAGTATACAAAATCTTTTCTACATTACGTTCTTCTGTTTCA
Organism: Ectropis grisescens; assembly: GCA_017562165.1. Taxonomy (NCBI): domain Eukaryota; kingdom Metazoa; phylum Arthropoda; class Insecta; order Lepidoptera; family Geometridae; genus Ectropis; species Ectropis grisescens. The sequence continues at coordinate 11,558,547 of CM029771.1, read as the reverse complement.
TCTTAATTTTCAATATTCCGGGTCATGTAAAATTAAATAAGGTAGTAAGTAAAGTGAGGCATTTTTATCACTTCCTTAATGAAAACTTATTGCTACTTCGTGTTTGTCTATGAAGATGCCGTTCAACAAACACAGGACAAGAATGTGAATATGTGGATAAATAAAAGGTCGTTTAAGTCTATTGAAATAAGGATGGAACTTCTGTGATCCATTTTTATCATCATCGATGTACAACCTTCAGATATAAAGCGGCCGCTTAGACCCAAACGGTTGTATGCAACCGTACGTTTCTCAAACATGAAAAATAACATAAAGGAGATTAGTAGAAATATGTATTTATAAAATCATTGCTATGTAATTTTGTGTTTTTAACAAAACATTGTAAGATAAGCACAAGGTTATAATTTTAAAAGTATTTACATTTAATAAATATTCGACAAGCAGAGATAATTAGCCACATGAATAATTAATATTGCATTGACGTAGGACGCTGCGGTTAGCGGTATTGAGATACGGTAACAACAATGGTAACAAGAGTAAACATTAACAACATAACCTCGGCATCGTTCTAATAAAATTGAAACGTGATCTACTGATAATATCACATTGATATCAGAGCATGCGTGAACTAATCCCGGCGTAGTGTTACGGAAGCCGGATCACTGTTGCCGGCTTTGGCAAAAAGCAAGCTATCGAAAGAAATCAAAATTACTCCAACCTATCTCATCGATGGCCTCAGAAAAGAAATATTAAGAAAACTCGAAGGTAGTAGCGAGTTTTTAGTACTTACTATATCAACTACCACCTTTTTTATTATTTCAATATAATGTAAAAGGGATAAATTTCGCGTGTTTTAATAACACTGTTCGATTGCATTGGCGTGTTTAAGCGTGATGATACTAAAAACCAATTGATCTCAACAGCTAACCATCCCATAACAAAAATTACAAGTTTGTTTGAATATACGAAAATCAGCCCAATTACCATTGACAGAACCGTAAATTTTAACAATTCTCAGTCATATTTGGCACTAGATGGACGTGTGTTTTGATTTTGTAGATATTTTTGTTCGACTCTGTGTTTCGACAACAAAACGCACGATTTTGGTAAATAAATACAATACGAACCGCTGAGCGCTGCGACGTATTCCCTCCATTTGCGGCTGTTGCTGGTCATCTTTCCCCGCACTGGTAACTAACATTTATGTTCAGTGGTCTCACTTCACATTAAGATTGCACTCGCGCGTCGCGACTCTAATTTTAGTTAGCCACGTGTTGCCCGCGTTTCGTCGGAAGCGTGAATGACTTTGCTGCGGTGCTTGCCGTAGACAAGACAGTTCCCGGTTTTGTTGACGGTTTCAGCTGTCAACGTGCGTCGGTACCGGTCGCTGGCATGTCTGTGTGCCCCACAACCACGTTTGATAGCGATGTTATTTGCATTATCACTTGTGTGCGTTCGGCGCGACGGCTGTCGAGACTGATAACGTCACCGGTCGCATGTATGATGTCCCAAAACTCAAGCCCTGTGACAAAAAAATATCAACAGTACTACAGAATAACATATCTAGAGTTGTCAGAGATAAAGCGATGGATGCGCCACTCGTCATGTGTACTCTTATATCGTTGCTTCATTTGCGAGTTTGAAGCGCCTGTTCGTTTTTATTAGCAACAGCGCACGAAAAAGATATTCGATTAAAAAAAACATGAAGTATTTCCAGTCCGATCTGTTTGTGTCATAGTTAGCGCTAAGTACAGGAACTGAAACTATTTTGTACAAATATAACCTAATGCTTCAAGGGCATGTGCTGTTTTGCAAGATGAGATTATTGTTTCAGTGCATAATAGGCAATACGCTATGGTTGATTTAATCATAATGCGACAATAGTTCATAATACAATAGTTACTACGCAAGTAAATATAGGGCGGCTACACACTGCGATTTTCAGAAGCAATTTGAGAATTTAATCATGTCATATCTCTAGGTGACGCAATACAGCGGTGGGCAATGTTATGTACTCTTCGTATTCAGATAACTACGTGGCAATATGCTCGTTTTTCTTATCATAACGTTTTTCTCGTCCTGTCTTACTCTATATTATAAAAAAAAAACGAATTCAACTATTAAAGGTTATTTTATGAATATGTAAGACTGTGAGTGCTTACAAATGACAAAAAGAATATGCTTCCGTCATTGAACTCTTAAAAACGGAAGAAGCGGCATACTCTCCTCAACGATGGCGATGTAAAATCAGGTGACGTCTCCTGATTGAGATCAGTCGCAACGTGAGCGACAAATGGAGCGCATGTGTGCTAATAATTCCACGAAATTCGATTTGAGCTGTTACAATGCCATTTTGTGTGTATTTTGTGTGTGTACAAGGTGCACAAAATAGTACCAAGTCCAAGAAAAAGTTTCGTGGCATCACTTTTCCTTTCCTTAAATATATCGATGGCTTCCGTGGTGTTTAATTTATTACTGACAAACATATTGTAAACTATTCACAAGATCAAATCTATCAGACGAAAATAAACTTTATTAAAAGGGGAAACAAACCTTTTTATAAGGAACATCTACGTATGTAATTTAAACATTTTTTATTTTATGTCTTTTTTTTTGTAAGTAGGTTATTGTGTTATAGTATATATATTTATTTATTTTTTTTAAATAAAGAGTGACGAGACGATCAGGACATGTGCCTGATGGTAAGCAACATGCCTGACACATAACAGCACAGTGACATGCAGCTATTGGAACATGAAGAGTCCAAATCATTACCTAGCACTGCACTGCGCTCGTCACCCAGAGATCTAAGATCTTACATCTCTAAGCCCTGTAATTTCTCTGGAAACATTGCCCTTCAAACCGGAACACAGTAATGTTTGCAAATTACTGCTTGGCGGTAGAATAACTGGCAAAGGTGTGGTACTTCCCCAGGCGGACTCTGCCAAGAGTCTTACCACTACAACATATATATAGTAGGATCTTTGTTTGTTTGTATCGATGAAAACACGTGTTATTTAAAGGTTGTACCCTAGTCGAGGACTAGCAGATTTCTATAGAGAGGTCACATATTTTATAAGCAGGAGTTAAGAACCCCAATACAAAACGCTGCAAAGTACATTTTTATAATAACGGTCAAAAGTAAAAAATAACGTATAATATTAATCATTACAGTTCTATCAAATTCTGTGGTACCTATATCTGCACACAGAGTCATTATAGGTCATGTGTTTGTTTTACATTTTTTAATGATGACGATTATGGTGTCTAGTATAAATATTTGGGTATAATCATGGACGTTTAAAAAGTCGGACGTAGTCTCGCAAAACCAAAACTGTGTCGCTAGAGTCGGCCACATTTGCACGTGTACGTTGTCAGGTTATCACTGATAGGCTGACACGCACACATATACACAAGTAGCGCATGTAATGAACACTGATGTATGCGTTTCAGCATGTATGTGATACCAACACGTGTATATTTTGTAGCCGACTCGATGGATACAGTTTTTGTTTTGAGCGAGACTACGTCCGAATTCTTATACGTCCATAATTATACCCAAATATTTGTCCTAGACACTATAATTAATTATTAAGAAACATCTAAGCACTATAACTTCGTAATTTTTTTTTAAACAAAAGAAAGAATACGTGTGCAATATTTTTTCAATTATCTAATTGAAGGAATAATTAGTTTTTGTTAAAAAAATCTAACTACACGTATTAAATAAGCTACCCCGTTCCCATACTAGTCCTGGCAAGCTTTGCTAAGGCTTCAGGACTACGGCTTACGTGCGATCTGAGGCATGCACTTCTGAGGAATTCACTAGTGCTATGACCCATTTAACGATTATGAACGAGAATATGATATTTTTCTGTGACGCCAGAATAGGGACGCTTAAACTGTTAGTACTTTAACATATTTTATTTAGTAGATATACGAGTACGTATATTGGTAATAGATACATTTGAAATAAAATTAGTATTTACAGCTTAGTGTTGTACGAAAAATGTACTACTATTTATTTGTAACTAGCAGCCGTGGTTTTGCTCGTGTGGTTTGCCCTTTTTCTACACGATAAAAGTAGCCTACGCGTTATTCTAGGCTATATAGATAGGGTTGAAACACAGGGTTTCAACCCAATCCTTTCAACCGTTCTGATGTATATTGAAGCACAATAGGTATACAAATTTTAGCGTTTACAATAAGTATTAGTAAGACTTCTTTATTCCAAATTACGTAAATTTTATGTAACGATTTCAACAAAAGTATATTTTTATTATTTCTAAACGATAGTGTTACCTACAAACTAATTTTTTAAACGTCTTGAAAACTTAAACTCAACTTTAGTTTTGCCCAACTTGACATTAGTTTTCGCAGTAAATTAACTTTACATTTCCTGCTGTGTAAACAATCTTAATATGCCGGCAGTAATCATTCATAGTTGATATAACAAATTAGTAACGCCAAGTTACTGCTAAGCGTACCTACATGGCAAGGGAAGCGTGAGATTCCATGTTTAACTTTGATAGTCGGATCACGTTTTGTAAAACCGATCACAATGACTTTGAGATTTCAGTCATGCTTTACAACTCTCGATTTTTGAGTAAAGTATGACTAACCAATATCAACAGATCTATGAATTTTCAGTTTCTTTTGTCATTGTTTACTTTAACATCTAGTTCATCCTGATGACTAAATAACGCGTAGATACATTTGAAATACTTACTGATTATATTTGCAAACTAGCTGAACCCGCTACTTCGTTCGCGTAAGCAGATGTTACTGACTTATACCTTAATTGGAAGTATCGTACGTCAAATATTTGGATAAGTAGTCATTGAAAAACCTTTGAGTTTGAGTGAATTAGTTTTTCCACACAAAAAATATTTAATTTTATCATCTTTTCATATTTTAAACAAAATCAAACATATTTAGTAAGGTTTCATAGTATCGAACATAGCCGCAAGTGTTAAGTTTGTAGGATTTTTATAGGATACATTATGAAAAGTCTGAAGCTAATGTGCATGATCTGATACCTACTTACCTATTGCTTTTTATCCGCAAGCTGTTTTCTAGCTGTTACCCGCGACTTCGCCGGCATAAAATTTTGAACGAAGCCTGTATGGAATCAAAATAATTAAAATTTTGAGTTTTAATGATATTCAAGCAAGTTGATCCCGTAAATCTAAGCCAAGTTCTAGTGAAATGTTAATGTATGAATTTAATTGTAGGTAACACAGAAAAAAATCAAGAACGAAAGAATCCAAATTCGGCATCATAATCCTTTTAGCAGCAAAAACTTATTAGTACAATTTAGAATACCAGTAACGCCACCTAGTGATGAAAGAAAAAATACATACCACAACAGCAAAACATCGATTTAAAGGGCCTTTAGTGCTTTTAGATTTAAACTGGCATTAGCGCCGTCTAATGAGAATATTATGTTGCTTGTTATTTTGATTGTGAACGCAAATCACCTATACCTACCAAAACGGGTGCATATATTTTTAATTTTTGGCTTTTACCTTACCATCACATCAAGTTCCTTACGAAAATATATGCTTATATTAATATGGAGTTAAATGAAAATGTAGACTTATTAGCCCATGTGAAATTTTAGACTCTAAACCATATGTGTTTCGTATGTCAACCCATATCGTTGTGCCGTTTGACGTGATAGTTAATATTTGTTTCCTTAGGGCCCATGCTTCTTTTCAGGTTGATAGGTAATAAATACATAAATGTGGTATTTCAGACTATGAGTTATCTCTGTTTCAATTTTCTACCAAATTCGCCTTTTTATTTCCTACGTCACAGTAACCTATAAGTAACCGATTTGCTATTTCTGAGTTCAAACTACGTGTGTTTCGAATTCCATCCAAATATGTTCTGCCGTTCCAACGTTGTCCTGTAAATATTATGAATGTCACTGTTTGGATGTTTGTTACTTAATCATGGCAGAACGTATCAAGTGATCGGGTTGAAATTTGAAATAGAATTAGATTACAGTCTGGAAGAACACATAGGCTAATCATTGCCTATGTATAAGTACTCTATGTATTACTTAAGCTAAACCAAGAATGTGTCTTTAATTTTAACTCGATACATTCAGCCGTTCCAATGTAAGTGAATAGTTAAAGCGTCTACCTGTGACGGGTACGTTATTATTAGTATCGAGCAAGAAACGGTAAAAAATCAAGTTTGTTGTATGCACCCATACAACACCTCTTAAATATTTATTTTATTTTTAGTATTTTTTGTTAAAGCGGCAATTACATACATCGTCTGCGAAAATTTCAACTGTCTAGCTATCACCGTTCTTGAGATACAGCCTGGTGACAGACGGACGGACGGATAGCGAAGTCTCAGTAATAGGGTCCCGTTTTTACCCTTTGTGTACGGAACCCTAACAACGGTCTGCTTCGGTCACCGAAGCTTGTTGAACTTTAAATTACTTAAAACTACCTTTAAATTTTAAACAGTATTTGGATTGAAATAATACGTTTTCTAATAAGTTACGGCTGGTCTAGTAAGTTACAGCTGACCTAGTCGGGAGAACGGCGACTGTCGATCCGGAGACCCACGCGCACCACTATCTTTTCAGAGTCGTGTTCGTAATGCCGGTAATTAAAACGGTGAAGGAAAACACCGTGAAGAAACCGAAATCTACCTATAATCTAAGTTCTAAGTCATATGTTCCACCAACCGACACTGGGCCAGCGTGGTGGATTATAGCCTTGTCTCTTTCCTTGCGAGAGAAGGCCCCGACGCCCAGCAGTGGGAACATTTAATGGGTTGTTTATGCTGCTACTTATTATGCTGATATGTTTTCTCCAAAATTACAAAAATCTACTTCAATGACAGGTAATTTAATTCTGTCATTCGACTAAATTTTATAAGAAGGTACCTATAACTATGTCGTACAGTTAAATCTAAGCTGATTTAAATTTTGTTGATATTTGAAAACTACCTCCCTGTTTTCGATATCTAAGATCACCTCTGAAGTATTTTCTACCAAACCAAAAAAGGAATTATCAAAATCAACTAACAATTAGTGGAGTTATCGCGTAAAATAAAACCAAATAAAAAAAACATGCAACCCGATTGAGAGCATCCTCCTTGTTTGAAGTCGATTAGTGTATCTCTCTACTTAGTCTGTGATTATAACCGAATGATGTTTGTTTTTCCACACAAAAAAATATTTTTGACAATTATTTTGTCATCCAAGACGACTCGACGCGATCACGTGGGCACTTTCTAGAATCTAGATATTCTGTGGATCGTCTGTGATTCACAGAATACTTAGAAGTTAGTATGTACCGAACGCGCCACGCGTGTCGTTATTATTTAATGTTTGTGTAATTTCCGAACCAACAGACCGATATTGTTCAAATTTTGACGGGACAATATAAAAAATGTGTTCTTTCTAACAAAAAAAGAATTAATGAAATTAAACAACGCAAACATGAGTTACAACCAAATACACATTCTGACTTTCACCCCCTCCCGCAAAAAAACCGATCAGAATTTGGGGATCAAAAGTAGCCTACAGCAATGTCCTTAGTATAAACTAAAATCATGCCAAGTTTCAGCTGAATTGAATCAGTAGTTTCGGCGTGATGCGTGATACCTATACAGAAAGACAGACAGACAGACAGACAGACAGACAGACATGAAAAAAAAAAATGCAGTTTCGCCATCAGTATCGACTATGGAGTGCCCCAAAAAAAATGTTTTCAAAATATCTTCAATGTACAGAATTCGACATTATAAGTATAGATAGATATCTAACACATATTTGAAGTAATGGACCCATATCGCATATCGATAGTAATTATACCTAGATGTAAATACGTTGTGTAAATCGTCAATTAAAAGTAAAATGAAGAACTAAGTGAAGCGCCTGCGCTTCTGAATATTTCAATGAACAAATCTTAACAATGTATGACCATGACAGGATTTAGATAGTAAAATTGACCTACACGAGTAAGACAAGTTCGAGTACCCGTGTAATAGTAGATTATACTACAAGTGTTGTAAAGTTGGCGATTACCGCTGAGGCGCCATTAAGGCCTGAGCTGAAGGCCAGGGCATTAAGAGAGCCGATGACGGCAATCATCAATACACACGTGTATCATACGACGTTTTGCAGCACACTTGCGATTTACGAATAAAGTAACAATAAAAATCATTTAGTTTAGAAAGTAAAAGATCGGATGTATTCTTCTTATGAAATCTGTCTTCTAAGCAATAGAGGCTACTTTTAATTGTGGTCCGAACTTGCCCTTCGGTGGTAAATATGTTATCGTGATCATAAAAGATAAAGTTTGTTTTGGCAAACGTCTACAACAAAAACTATTAAACCTGTAGGACAGACAAAATTCACACTTATACTCTGTCTATCCGTTAAGAATTGTAAATTTATTTTAAAGATCTAACATACATTGATCTCCAGAAATTAAATAAATCGCAAGGCTATGCTAACTAGTCAACAATCCGTCCGGAATTACCCCAACGCACCATAATAGTCATGAAAAAGTCACAGTTTGATAATATGTGTCATTACGTGCCTGACTACGGTGAAATTAGAGCCACTTTATGAGCAAGTGTGTTGAAATAGTTATTTGTTATACAAGAGTGCAAAGTTGATTTTTAACCGCGTGCTCAATTTTGATGACCGAGCAAGCGAAGGATTCTAAAATTGAATCACGAGCGTAGCGAGTGATTCAAAATTAGAATCCTGAGCGTAGCAAGAAAATCAAAGAGAGCACAAGGTGAAAATCTCTTGCACTCGAGTGCAACACGTAACTTTTCATTCCACCTCAGCGAGGAAATAACTAAATGCAAATTTTTAATGTTTTTTCGCGCTAAGCAAATTAAAAAAAGTAAGTGCAACAAGGAGGTTCCGAGTCTGAGTATTTAACATATTAAAAAAAAAAAATGATGAATTCGGCACCAAGGAGGTAGAAATAAATAGGTTGAATTATGTTTTGAATTCAAAACCTCAGTACACACGATGTTCTAAATTCAAATTTACTTTAACCTCTAGAGGGTAAAAACGACTTTTGCGCCCTGATATCGATAATCGAAATCGAATGAAAAATAATTTTTCATCCCACCAGCTCGGAAAGAGTACTTTTGCTCCTCAATATCAGGGCGCAAAAGTCGTTTTTACCCTCTAGAGGTTAAAGTAAATTTGAATTTAGAACATCGTGTGTACTGAGGTTTTGAATTCATAACATAATCTCAACCTATTTATTTCTTTGGTGCCGAATGCATCATACATTTTTTTTATATATGTTAAAAACTCAGACTCGGAACCTCCTTGGTGTACTTACTTTTTTTTAATTTTGCTTAGCGCGAAAACATTTAAAATTTTCATTTAGTCATTTCCTCGCTGAGGTGGAATGAAAAGTTACGTGTTGCACTCGAGTGCAAAGATTTTTCACCTTGTGCTCTTTTGATTCCCTTGCTACGCTCAGGATTCTAAAATTGAATCTCGAGCGTAGCGAGTGATTCAAAATTGAGCACGCGGTTAAAAATCAACTTTGCACTCTTGTATAACAAATAACTTTTATTGGCTCACAAAATCCAAAATTATATTGTTAGTGTTCTTTGATTAAATTTTTAATTCTAACTGTAAACAAAAAAATGTCATGAAATGTAAAGTGACATAGTAAATGCTCTGAACTTTTTGTGCAAATTAAAATTCTAGTATTTTCAGGAGAAATATTTCGCCTATGAATTGTTTCTACTTATACTTATTATTTAAAATTGATGAATTTAAAATTGATTTGATTTAAAAATAATATTTGTTTTGGTTTTTCATCACGATAACGCTAGACCTCACATATCTTTAGCCACTCAGCAAAAATTAAGAGAGTTAGGCTGATTAGGGAGGTGTTAATGCATCAGCCATATAGTCCTGACTTTGCACTTTAAGATTTCCACCTGTTTCGGTCTCTTCAGAATTCTTTAGGTAGTGTCAGGTTAACATCACGAGAGGACTGCCAAAACCACTTGTCGCGGTATTTTGATCAGAAGCCCCAAAAGCTATATAGCAATTTATATAGATACCTACAAGATGGCAAAAATGGCACCTACATACTTTAATGAAATATAAATAAATTATTGGTATTAAAAATGCATTGAATTTTCTTGTGGTTTGTGGTGGAATATTTGTAGTGCGAAGAAATTTTTCCCTAACCTATTATTTGTCTATACGTAGTAGCCCTTATTACTATGGGTAATGAAACTTATGTGTTGACCGAGATGCCAGATGGTCTCCTCTTGCCATCTGCTTGTCTTTATTGTCAAGGCTCACACTCACCTTGTCGTTATTGTCAACAATCAGAGCCTACATTCTTGATTGAATGACCAAAGCGCCTGTGTTTACTCCAAGACTGGTCAAGAACTGCGATTTTGTACAATCGTAGTCATATTATTTTGTGTGTTTGGGTTTTAGTAATTGCCTAAAACAGTATTTGTATATACCCTTTTTTATTACAAAACAAATTTTCATTAATGCGATTAAGTACACAATTTCGCGTAGACAGGATCGAATTTCATAACTTTTGTGAAATCTAAACAATGTCATCCAGACAAAATTCTACACATTTTTTTTTACCGATTTCGATAAAATTTATATGGGATCATTCAGAAAGCATATCTATCTGAACAAAAAAAGAAATATTAAAATCGGTTTGGGCTTTCTCGAGAAATCACGTAACATACATTTAAAAAGAAAAAATTGGTTGCCTGTAAAGTCGGTATACGGGCGAAAGTTTTACGTGACAACGACTTTGAGTGGTAAAATAATTTTACGGAAGGGACGCGTGCCTTTCACTTTTTGTCTGTCTCTCTCGCTCTTAGGCGGGCTAACCATGCCCGAGTGGAAGGCACGCGTGCCTCTCACTCGCTCTCGTTGTGAGCGCATAACGTGAGCTGAGCGTAACGCAGTTTCTTGAAGTGTCACCCGGCAAACCAATTTATAAGACGTTGTCACGTCAAAATATAAAATATGCATGGTGGTCGAATTGATAACCTCCTTTTTGGAAGTCGATTAATAATAGTGAATTGAGTATCTACATCCTCTTAATTTAAAGTAGGTTAAACATAAGAATTAAAGTATTTTTCTTTTAGGATTCCAGCAACAGCCTTTCAAAATTGTAATGACGAATAACATAAATGTATTCCATTGTTTACTTACCTATATTCTTTTACATTCATACTTTGCATACAAAAGCCTAAACCTGCCATTAGCGCATTAAGATGCTAATAAGATTGATTTAATGATAATTTGGTAACACATATATAATGGACCTAATTTAAATCATAAACGATCATTGCTTCCGACGTAATTAAATTTCATTGTTATTCTTTTATATATTCGTTCAAGTTTTGCTAATTTTAAAACTGCTTTTCTTGGAAAACTTTCAGTAAGATTATATATACCTAAGTAAAAGAAGATTCCATTTATTTTATACGCAACCAATATTACCCGGTGTTACTTGACTCCTTGACTGTGAAGTGTGAACCCACCAAGTGCACACGTTGTTCGATTTTAGTGAGTCAAGAAAAAATTGTTATTTCAAGCTTTGTCGCCTAAATCCCAAAAATATTAAAACCCAGTAAATTTCCCACCAAATCGCGTATTGGTACTACAACGTATAAGGTGTTGCTGATATAAAATTTCCTAACAAAAGCCGATCGCCTTCGATTTTTATGACATGGTGTGAACGACCTTTGACCGAGCGTTCAATTTATTTTGCAAGTGCAGTAAAAATTTCGCCCTGGCAAATGACAATGATAAAGGACGTTATTTATAGTCTGTAGGAAGTTCATAAATATTTTATTGATTATATATACACGTTTAAGGTCAATTTTTGCGACATTGGGTACTTTGTTAGGTCATACTCCGTCATATTAATACCAGGTATGTATCGTTATTAGGTCAGCCAGTCCCCGTTGCTGCCACTTTTCCGTTGTAAAAATAGCCTATGTAGGTACGAATTTCTACTATAATCTAACTGTATTCCAAGTCTCAACCCGATCCGATCAGACTTTCAACCATCCATACTTTCACCTACATATACATAATATTAATAGGATTTATTATGTACATGTCCATATACATAATGGATCGCCCAAGATACAGGCTTTTGCCTAGTTTAGGGGCCCAATGGTACCTCTAGTAGATTTATTTAAATTCAGCAATCTCACTACCTAATATTTAAATGTGCTGCATTGTGTTTATTTTTTATTTTTTGGAAATAAACGATTTATTATTATTATTATTGTACGTACATCACTGTGTTTTAAAATTTAGAAAATATGTGAAGGTGAGTCGCAAGATCTGTTACAGCTTATATTTTTCATAATTAGGGGTAACATAGTAAGCTATTTGTACAAAGTAGAAAGGAAATAGAGCCCTGCGCTAGTTGCGTTAAAGTTCTGTAGGCAGTAGAGAGTAGAGAGCATCTGAGGTGATCTGCCATAGGTTCCTAAAAATCTTACCAATATTATAAACGCGAAAGTAAGGGAGTGTGTGTCAATGTTTGTTACTTTTTCACGTAACAAAAACTACATAAGAGATCTGTGTGGAATTGGCACAGATTTAAATAAACAAAAATATACATCCTTAAAATTTTAATGCGCCGTAAGCTTAGCAAAGAACCAAATTCGCCATTTTATACGATACATCGTTAAAAGAATTCAAAAAATTGAATCACTCAGATATAATATACAGACATGTGAAAAAACTGATGCTTGAGCAAATTAAAAATAACTTTTTTTTGAAGTCGGTTAAACATGTTGTACTTTGTTACAAGAAGATGATTTTTCGGGTGGTATAGAGACCCTTTAAAGGGACTTCCTTAGACGTCCAATTTTTTAATTTTAATTGATTGAACATCTGGCGTTTGTTGAATTTGGGATGTTTCACCCGGAAGCAGACATCCGTTCAATCATCAACTAAATAGGACCTCGCAAGACTTTAAAGGTTTCTGTATAAAGTTATTTAATAATATATTTTATGTTATTATAGGGAAGCAAAAAAACTGGGCAAAGAATAAGAGAAATGCACAAAGGGTAATGAACCGTTCTATGCTAGGTATCAGTTTGAGGACTGAGTACGTATAACTACGGAAATCCGTCGAAGGAAGAGGGTTCACTGACGTTGGTAATCGTATTATGTGACACAAACGGTAAAGGGCAAGAAACGTGGTTACATATGGTGTCGACAGGTGAAGTAGATCGTTGGCAAAGGAGCTAAAATCGCATATAAAAGTTACATTGACAAACAAGATAAAAGACGAGTAACAATTTGAGGAAACCAATTCGGCAGATTCTGTTCCAGAAACAGGTCCAGAAATTTCTCGCAGGGATCACGAGATTTCTGTTTTTCTTTTATTCAATTATTTTATAGGGGCTTTTAGACTACAAGTCTATGCCAGCCCCATCGTAACCTAATATACCATATTTACAATATTTTTGTATTCACTAACTATGAGGATATAATAAGCCAACTAGGTAAATTAATAGTCGAGAAGGAATGATTTTGAGCCCGGAGAAAACAATCCGCCAGTCCATAAATAGTTCCTGCTTCTTTAGAATTAGGGTTAGACAACAAACAGTGCTTGAATTACGCCTAGATTGGACTCGCTGACGTTTAGTTCCAGAAAAATACGTTCTCTTTCACTTTGATTCCGGACACACTCCATCAATACATGATATACATCTTCAGGCTTGCCACACTCCTCACAGTTGGGTGATGGTTCTTTTCCTATCATAAATCTGAAAGCATTTAATGGGATGTGACCGGAACGTAATCTTTGGGCAATTACAACTAGTTTGAGACTGATAGCACCTAAGAACCAAGGTGTTCGATGCGGCTGATTTTGCATAGTTTTGTAATTTTATCGTTTTAAAAATTCAGATTTAGATCGTTCATTTTAATGAAACTTATGAATACTTTAGTATTCTGTCCAAAGGTCTGTACATAGTTTTTTATACTTAGCTAGATATTCTGTGTGAGTAGGTACAATGTACAGTTCGGGGCCATTAGGCCCCGAACTATTACATTAGTAGCTACATTAGTAGCTCCAAGTTTTGCAAAGCGATGAGCCGTCTTGTTACCAGCAAGCTCAATGTGTGATGGTATCCATTGTAGTTTAACAATACCTTGCATTGACTTCAGTATTTCTAGTTTCCGAAGAATATCATAAGCAATAGGAGAGATTTCTGGTTGAAGTTATTTAATTACTAGTATTGCACCGCGTGTTTTATTATACTTAGAAAGCAATTGAAATAAATATTACGTTCTTCTTTGTAACAGTGTCAAGACAATGAAAATGAAGGTGACGAGCAAAATTTTGATTTTCTCACAAAATTTTAGAAGTCTCTCGAGAATCACGCTTACCGTGATAGTTTGTATAAAACTTGATTCTAACAAAAAGGGCGTTTGTTTTTACGGTCTAAGAACTATCCATCTCAATAAATTCAAAGGTTTGTCGTAAACTTTCGGGAGGTCGGTATTACCAATTCGTAGTTTTTATCAAGATACTATAAAAGTTCCCACCCAATGTGAGTGGGACATTACTTCTTCTCTACATTATTTTCACTCTTACGAATTTGGTTAACAAAACTTTTTATTTAAACTTTTATTGTATTATTTTTTCTTTCAGTTTCATTCCAAGTTACATTCTAGGGCTTCTAGAGTTCTCAACTGTCTAAACGGGCCTTGTATTTTTTAACCCCCGACCAAAAAGAGGGGTGTAATAAGTTCGACGTCGATGTCTGTCTGTGGCTCCATAGTTCTCAAACGGATGCACCAATTTTGATGCATTTTTTTTGAAAGCCAGTTTCCTTGCTTGTTCTTAGCTATGTTTGGTTAACATGGATTTACAATGACCGCTTCCACAAAATCGCAGATAATTTTTTTCACAACTCCCTTATTTTGAGTATCTAATGAAAGGGAAATGGTTGAGTAGTAAAATACTATAACAAATTTCAAATCCAAGGTAGTCGCGGGTAAATAAAAAAAAAATTGTTCTTGTTGAGAACTACAGCAGTAAAATAGCGTTTCCCATTGACCATCTAGAATTGACCATGCGCATGGCCACGCCCTCCGGTTTCGCCCGCGTAGTTTCCAAAATAAGCTATCAAATTCTTTTCAGGTATAAGTTCTCACTTCTATCGGCAGTTCCTATGGCGGCGAATTATTTTATTGTCGTTGTTGTTCATTTTATTGTTTATCGGTTGCTATAACTTTATCGTTTGTCTTTTTTTGTTTCCCTATGAGTACTCGTAAAACGTTATCGATCGCTACATCCCTACATCCGATAGGTATGGGGCAAGCCCAAACTCTTTTAGCACACGACAATGAGTGGGAAATTTTGTTAACTCTAAAGATTATCACAATCGTATTTATATTTACTTGGAATTTCGTAGTAATAGTGACATCACTATTGAGAAACCCACGCTATTTAAGGGGAAACCACAAATATTTCTCGTGTCTTTGTAAGTATAAGGAAGCGTAGTAAGTAGTTTTGCAAGGAAGTATTTTAGATCATTATTTTAATTAATAATGTTTTTCTGGATTTTCCGCCGTTTAGTTAGATACTTAATGCCTGTTTATAAGGTTTAAATTAGTGGTAACTCTATAATACATAAGCCAGATAGCTGATATAATACTTATATATTTTTAAATACATACTTATTATACATAGAAAACACCCAGGCACAGTACAAATATTTGAATTCATCACACAAACATTTGCACTGCGTGGGATCGAACCCACGACCCACGGCTTCGCAGGCAGACCTCGACTACCAACTAAGCCACTCGGCCAGCCAAATATATACTAAATGAATATTTCTAAATGCTAAGAGCAAGTTTTACCCAATCCATTGATAAGTTTAAACACAAATTCTTATATTTTTCAAAGCCTTAAAGTCTTAAAGTACATAAGAGCAAAGAACAGATGTTAAGTTTCGACTTTGCTCAAGAGACTTATAAAACTGTTTGGAAAATTTTAATCCATATACGAATTCAAGAAATACATAGTTCACAGTTTGTTCGCTTGGGGCTCATTTGAATTTATTAGCAGGAGATACCGCTTTTCTGGTTTTCGTCTGCTCGTGTTTCATTTATCAAGTACCTGGTTGACCGAGCTTTGCTCGGTTTTTTTAAATGATATTTAGGCAGGCACGAATTACGAAGTGATGACTTACTTAGACCTACTAAAAGGCGCTAAGTATAAGATTTACTCAGAAAAAAAGGACCACCAGGATTCGAACCGGAGCCTGTTGACTCCGAGGGCGAGCAAAAAAAAAAGAACAAAAAGAAAAGTAAGCACCAGGATTCGAACCGGGGCCTGTTGTCTCCGAGGGCGAGCATATTCCGTCTGAGCCATTTAGACTTAAAGAACATTGGCGAAATAAGTTATCGTATTCTAATGACATTGTAGGAGTTTTTCATTGTCTAAAAACACGCATAAAATGATGTTTAAAAAAAATAAAACCTAGCTAGATCGATTTATCGTCCCCGAAACCCCCTGTTTACATAATTTCATGAAAATCGTTCGAGCCGTTTCCGAGATTCAGATTCTATAGAATCTGAATCTGAAATATATATATATATATATATATATATATATATATATATATATATATATATATATATATATATATATATATATATATATATATATATATATATATATATATATATAAGTATATATAGGCACATATATATACAAGAATTGCTCGTTTAAAAGTGCAAGATTCTCGGGGAAGAGAATATTAACCAACGTTTTACAAAACTAGATTTGCTCAGCTAAGCTAAGCTCAATTCTATCAGTCTGAGTCCACATGCCGTCACATACTATAGAAGTGTCATACTTTTCGCGGCACAGACTGTTGCCATAGCCAACATATAGACTGCAGGCCCGTGAACAAAATTGATGGGTCAAATGAGCCAGCATAAGACCTATGTAGGATGATAGATGGGTATAAAATAATAAGATTCAGCACTATGCCGTCACTTGTAAGCTGTCCAACTGAGTGCAGATGCGCATTCAAAAGCGCAAGTAGAGTGGTAAATTTTGGTCATTTGTTTTTGTACGCCATTTTTACCATCAAATAGATCCATAGAAAATAATGAGAAAACGCGTAGTGCCGTACAAAAATAGTGGTCCACCAAATCGGAAACATGTTTGATATTTCGGAAATTTTCAGGAAAATTTGGTCATTTGATAGTGTACGGCATGGGTTCCATACAGTTGCAATAGCTCGTCTAACCCATTATTCCGCAACGCCGTACAAAAATAATGCGACAAGAGGAAAATATCGAGGGATCAATCTCCTCTTTTCAGTGATCCAAGGAGGTGATTTGATACAGTACGGCATCGGTTCCAAAACATTATCTAGCAGTCAAACGTACAGTTAAAAATAATGCCGTACAAAATGACTGTTCATTTTAATATGTTTTTCGATAATTACCTTAATTTCAACGTATACTTTATTTGTAAAGGTGGTAGGTCATTTGATACTGTACGGCACCTTATTTTCTAAATGACATTGCTAAAAACTATTGTTGTATAGTAACGCCGTACAAAAAACGTGTTCTAAAAAAATTACAGAGGAATACAAAACATGCAAATTTTCATTTATTTCAATAAGCATAGATTAATGAAACATAGCAATTTTTAACATATTATCGTTGCTTTTAATAGTTCAGGTAAATAAATTAGGAAAAAATAATGCCGTACATTTTAACCCTTAATCGAACAAAATGTGTATCACTTAGTTAGAAACTCGGAAACTATGTACTTTAGGGCAAAAATAATGGAGGTCATTATTGTCGAAAATAGTATTTTACACTTTTGTTATCAAAAACTTTTTGTGAAACGTACCGTTTACGATTTACGACTCATTTAATGATACAGTTTTTCTATCGCAGCCGATAACTTTTGAAATATTAGGTAAATCAATAGAACGCATCTATTCATTTTTAAAGGTCAGTTTATTTTCTTTAACTTTTACCTTCACCTTTTTTCTCTAAAGTCCATAAGTTTTGATTTATAAGACGTTTAAATTCTGTTATTCTGCCAAAAATAATAAAAATTTAAGAATTGTATTAAAATAAACAATTGTTTTGTTAGTGGTGGGTTATTAGACGATGGAAACTCTGTGTTTGTGAGACAAAAAAACGAAAACTTCTTAGACACGCCTGTCGTATCCTTCGCACCGAATCGGTTAGTGAAATATAGGAATTTTCAACATAGTTTCGTTGCTTTAAATAGTATTCAGGTGAATAAATAATGCCGTATATTTTAACCCTCAATCAAACAAAATATGTTCACCTAGTTAGGGACTATAGGCCCGTGTACGAAATTGATGGGTGATTTAAACCACTAACATACCTATGTAGGTCAAAGATAAAAGGGTACCTGTAAAATAATAAGATTCAGCACTATGCCTTCACTTGTTACCTGCCCAACTGAGTGCAGGTGAAGAGAGGTGTTGCAACCCTTTATCTGTTCTTCTTGTCGTATGATTTTTATACGGCGTTGCGGAATAAAGGATTAGAACAGGTATTTAAACTGTATGGATCCGATGCCATACATTATCAAATGACCGAATTTACCCTGAAAATAGCCTGATAAAAAATCCAACAGTAAAAATAATTAAAATTTACAACTTTTACAATTTCAATACATTTTCTAGTCAATTATTTCGCAATGCCGTATAAAAATATGCAATATGGGGAAAAGCCCGAGGGTTGCAACATCCTTTCTTCACCTGCACTCAGTTGGACAGCTAACAACTGACGGCATAGTGTTGAATATTATTATTTTATCTATATATTTACTTTTATCATAAATGTGAGGTTAAAATAACAACGTCGTACGGGGAAGGATTTCCCTTTATAAGCGGAGGGTTAATCTGAATCAACCACTGAGTCGTCATTGGAATCAACGTCTTCATCGATGTCAGAATTATCTTGTCTATCATCTTCTGAAATATGAAGAATGTTTTCAAAATCACATCTGACGTACAAATTTAAAACATGCAAGGGTTTTTACCTTTACGTATTTTTACGGGGTATATGTAAACTCTTCGGAGTCTAATGAAAGCCAGTATTAGATGAGACGAGAGTGAATATGAAAGCATGTTAAAAGAGTTGAAAACTAACTTACTCGAGTACATACTTCAATCCTTCCATCAATCTATTCTTACATAAGTATGGATGGAGAGAAGGATGTTTGTAACTCTTTCACTTAAAAACTACAGAAGGGATTTCGATGAAACTTAGTGCATAGATAGATCACGGTCTGGAATAACACATAAGCGACTTTTAAGAATAAGAATGTTACCATGCGTGTCTTGAAATTTTCAACATTACGCCCAGTAGTCCAACATTAAACTTCTTAGAACTCAAAAAGTATAGTCATTACAAAAAAAAAATGGTAAAATTTGTAAAGAATAAACTGGTCTTTAAAAATGTCTTGACGTGTTTTATTGATTAATCTAATATTTCAAGAGTTATCGGCCGCGATAAAAAAAATCGGTTCATCAAATGGGCCTTAAATCGTAAATGGTACGTTTCACAAAAAAGTTTTAGGCAACAAAAGGTGTAAAATTTTATTTTCTACACTAATTAGTTCAATTATTTTGGCCACAAAGTGCATAGTTTCCGAGATATCGGCCAAAAACATTTTTTTCAAGATGGGGCTCCTCCTGAATCTGTCAGCATTTTGTGGTTTTATGATCAGTAAGAGATCCTACACCTCATAAAAAAGAAATTTGTGTCGGAAATTTATGGCAAAGCTATATAATCTTTACTGGCCTATGATATGAACTTTCAGATTTGTACAGCATTGACTTTTCTTAGACATGTATTAAATTCAAATAAATTATCTGAATGCCGTTTAAAAATTGTACTAAATATCACCTTATAGTAAATTTAGTCACATGGTATTTTCTTGAGTTTTTGGCATTTACTGACTCTTGGACTAACAAAATGTACGGCACGTGTAAATTTTTATCTTTGCACTAAATGCTTTCGGAATAAATTAATTTTACGTTGTATCAAATCACCTCTCTGAATCACTGAAAAGAGGAGATTGATCCTCGATATTTTCCTCTTGTCGCATTATTTTTGTACGGCGTTGCGGAATAATGGGTTAGACGAGCTATTGCAACTGCATGGAACCAATGCCGTACAGTATCAAATGACCAAATTTTTCCTAAAATTTTGCGAAATATCAAACATGTTTCCGATTTGGTGGACCACTATTTTTGTACGGCACTACGCGTTTTCTCATTATTTTCTATGGATCTATTTGATGGTAAGAATGCCGTACAAAAACAAATGACCAAAATTTACCACTCTACTTGCGCTTTTGAATGCTCATCTGCACTCAGTTGGACAGCTTACAAGTGACGGCATAGTGCTGAATCTTATTATTTTATACCCATCTATCATCCTACATAGGTCTCATGCTGGCTCATTTGACCCATCAATTTTGTTCACGGGCCTGCAGTCTAATACACCTCATCTGCTTCCGATTGGTACAAAGAAACCGCGCTGATAAACCTGATCTATTTACTTATTCTTTTTATCTAAGAGAAAAACACTTCAGATTCCCTTTCAAATTAACGTTCTTTAATCATAATACAAATGTTTTGAGTAAGCTAAATGTTATAAGAGAAAGACATCAAAAGAAGAATTGCATTGAACAAGTTTAAGTTTTACATTTCGCCCATTTAATTTTGCCGCGTTTTTAAATTAAAGATTTTAAAATTATGCAGACTGAACGTAACTTTAAATACAAGTGAAATAATTTGCAATGCAAATGCAGAGCTTTTGCATGGACGGCCAGTTCGGAACGTTATTGAAAATATTTCGACGCACAAATGAAATTCAAAAACTTAGTTCCGTTTTCCTTAAAACAGTCAATGTGAACAACAAGCAGCGAGTAGCTTTTTTATAGGATCGAGGAACGAGACGAGCTGGACATGTGTACGATGGTAAGCAACATGCCTGCCACACACACACTATTGGAACATGAAGAGTCCAAATCATTGCCTAGCACTGAACTTAGCTCAGCTAAGATATTATATCTCTAAGCCCTGTTATTTATCTGGTAGCATTGCCCTTCAAACCGAAACACAGTAGGTAATGGCGGTAAAATAACTGGCAAAGGTGTGTTACTTCCCCAGGCGGACTCTGGCAAGAATCCTACTATTACAAAAATAATCTTGATCTGGAAGCGATAATTTTTTGTGGTAAGTCCACCATTCGATGCTTTAGTTGTTCTAATAGAAAGAAGGCTTGCTACGTGCTACGTACGTCCCACGCTTTGACCCACGGGTTGAATTTAATGGGATTCATCTATTTTGTTTTCGCAGAACTCTATCTAAATTTTTTTCCAAAATAATAGTAGTTTGTCAGAAATTACACTACTTCGTGGGCAGGCTTTATGCATGTCATCAGATGCGTGTCTTACTCGTCACTATAAAACTTCATTAACTGCACAGACTAAGTAGAGAGTTAATTAACTGAATATGCGAACCTAAGATAACAAAAAAATTCATGAATTTCTAACCAAAGTAACATTCATCACCACGTAAGGTGCGTCGCAATAAAAAAAAAAGAAATAAAACAATTGACATGTTATTGTAATGCGAAGGTCGTATACTTGAAGATAGTCAGGTAGGCACAGGTGTCAATTATTCACGTTCTATTAATTTTCTTTATTCTTTATTTAGATATTCGGTGAATAGCGTTAATAACCTCAACTTTACAACTTTTGTTTAGCATTCACTACAAACATTGCGATAGGTCCTGATAAGTTATTGGTTATTTCCAAGTTAGTTTTACAAATACGAACTTAAGATTAGCTTCCATAAAAAACCTTGTGTAAATAACCTTTATAGAAAAACTACTTCTACTAAATTTACTAACCTTTGAGTATGGTGAGTTTTTTGGAGTGCTTTCAGGCTTTGTCCAGATACTTATGTACGTAAGTATTGTTAGTGAGATTAGGTTATTGGAGTCCTGCTCTTTTGCGCTATAGCAAAATTCGGTAGGGTAGACAGTACAAGCTACTTGAGATCATCTGCCACAAGTCTTAACAAGAACAAAATCAAATATTTTGACTAACCCCCGACTAACTCAGATTTGTTATCCGTACAACATTATACTAGTCAAGCCCTTTCATTTGATACCCATATTAAGGGAGTTGTGACAAAAGAAATGTATTTCGCCATTTTGTTGAAGCGGCCATCTTGGATTTGAAGTTTGTCATAGTGCAATGTATTCTACTAGTCAATCCCTTTCGTTTGATACCCATATTGAGGTAGTAGTGAAAAAAATAATATAATTCGCCATTTTGTGGTGGCGGCCATCTTGGATTTGTTTTTTTTTAAGTGTATAGTATTCTACTAGTCAAGCCCTTTCATTTACCATACCCATATTGAGGTAGGTTGTGAAGAAATTTTTTGTCCGCCATTTTGTGGCGGCGGCCATCTTGAATCTATATTAACCAGACATAGCTAAGAACATCCGCACGGATATTAACTTTCAAATAAAAAACCGCATCGAAATCGGCCCATCCGTTTGAGCTCTACGGTGCCACAGACAGACACACACACAGACAGACAGACAGACAGACATACAGACAGACAGACAAACATCAACGTCAAACTTATCACACCCCTTTTTTTGGTCGGGGGTTAAAAACACAGTCATTTACCACTTTTTTTTCTGGGCGTACCTATCAGTAGCAGAAATTGAATAGAACAGACTTATTTTACTAAGTAGTGTTTGTTATCAACAGGCAAAACGCATTCGAACGAAATAACCCAAAAAGGATTTAAAATTGTTCGAGTTTTTCCCAGTTTTTAGAAGCATTAGGAACGTTCGCAAAAACGATCAGTGAAACCCAAACGAGAAATCCTAAAGCGACACTTAATTTCGCTGCTTGTGCTGTCGGTACTCGGAGGCATATGGGTGTCAATGCGAAAAACAAAGATATGGAACGAGTGGAAAAACAATTTGTGTCTTCTTCTTCTTTGTTCACTTCTCGTCACAGTCATTTGGGTTAATCTTGTGACTTGTGAAACGGTTGGTTTTATAGGTCCGAAAAATATCTGACTTATCTTACCTAAATAGAAGAAACTGATTTACTCTTGATATAAACATCACGAAAAACACTCGCTCAGGGCACGCAAAATTCTCTCCCAAGAGATTTTCAGCAAATTTAACCATAAAACTCTCTCCTTGCGAGAGAAGGCCCCGAGTCCCAGCAGTGGGAACATATAGTGGGCTGTTGATGATGATGATGATCGTTTTTTTGTATTGATGAACCAAAAAAAACGAAATGCGCCGTTAATAGTTAACTCTCAGCATTTTCTTTCAAGCACGCCTAAAAACAGTATAACAATAGTGAAAACAAAACAGTAATAGTTACAGAAATACTTCAGCATAGGGAAGGATGTATTGCAGAACTTATTTCTGCAAAACATCCTTCCCTATGCTGTTTATGCAAATTACAAACATAAATTACTCGTAAATTTGGGCCATAAAAACTAATTTGCTATTTTCAATTTAAGTGTAATTTTTGTGTTGGCATAGAGGGTGATATAGTTATCCAGCGAAAATGCATTTTTAATGAATAAAAAACTTCGTTTCATTACTCGAGCTTCACGTCAATGTATTCTGCAAAGCAACATAGTTTTAAAATGGACATTTCATGCACGGTTGCTGCTGGAAATAAAATCGCTCTACGTGATGTCTATCTCGCTGAAACTTACGTACCTAGATTAACAATTTTCCGGACCAACAAAGAATATTTTTGCGTTTTTCTATATAAAATATACTCGGCGCACCCCTTGCTTTGCTGTACGTGGTGCGTGTAAGAAGAGCTCTAGATAGACTGGAATTATTTTAACGTTTTTTTCTGTTATAGGCTTACACTTGACCGACATCTCGCCTGATGTTAAACGATGTGATCTACGATGGACCGAACTTGCCTGCACAAAGCCGATTTACTCTCCATTTACACCAATGCACCAAGATTGTAACCATCGAGGAAACCCCACGTAGACATCTACAGCTTAAATACATCGAGGTATGAGTAACTATATTACACCAAATGACGAAAATCAAGAAACTTAACTTTACGGTCGGGGGCTTGGCGCGATTTTTTCATATTTTTATCTGGGAATGTAAGTATAGTACTTATACGCATCAAATCACTGCGTTTTCCTTATAACTAGATCACATGAGAACTTGAAAAAACTTCGACTCGTGTCTAAATTGTTAGTTTAAATTTGAAGTACATTAATTATAAACAAACGATACCGCTAGGAGCGTCTTGAAATGCTCTGGAGAATATTTTATGGGCATCAAACGGGTACAAGTAAGGCTGCACATCATATGCCGAAACGTAAACCACGCACTCAAGTTGATGGACAAATTTGACGAATATGATAAACACTCAATGGTTTAATAAGTTTAATTTTAGTAATGTAAATAAAAAATAATAGTAATAAATAGCTACGGACCTCTTGTATTGTTGACATTGTATAATTTCACATATTTTTTCTTTTTTTTAACAAAATCATTGACATGTACCTACTGAATTTTAGATATAAGTATTTTTTTAAGTACTCGTATTTTGTCTGTATACCTTACCTGGTGAAAATTAGAGATCATTTATTTATTCAAGACCGATATTGTACAATTTTACCTAATTTTACAGACCAATAAAGAATTGAATTGAATTGAATTGAATTGAAGTTGAAACCCGTTAAAATTGTAAACGCGAGGAACCGCCAGTTTAGACAGCGGCAGCGGTTAAACATCCTTACCACAAAATTAGGGTCAAACCTCTTTGTTCCAGTTATTAGAATGTCTACCACATCCACATCCAGGTTGACCACAGGTCGGGACCAATCTTCTTATACATAAAAATACCGTTTTTCGATGTTTTCGTCCGCACTCCTCCAAAATGAATCGACTTATTTTTATGGAATCGTTTACCTACATACCTATATTTATTAAGTACAAGCAGTGCCCAGTGGTTTTGCCTGCACTGTTCCCGGTTCCGTTATTTTCGCAGGATAGCAAGTAACCTATGTGTTGTTCGAATCGATGTTCTAACTGTGTTCCAAACTTCAGTTTGATCGTGATTGAGCAACAAATATCCAAACTTTGACATTTATAATTTATCACTATGCAGTAGGATAGGTCTGTTCTACAGATCGTAAAGTAATTTTCACCCTTTTACTCCCTTTCAATCGAATCTTCATTATTTTTCCAAAAAATATTCAAATAGTGGATATACAATACATCCATAATATTTAAGTATAATCAATACGAAGTTAATTTTATTTGATAATTTATTTGCCAAAACAACAATTGTTGTATAAATAATTATAGATTTCTGTATAAATTAAACTTAAAAAAAATTGGTTGCCTGTAAAGTCGGTATACGGGCGAAATTTTTACGTGACAACGACTTTGAGTGGTAAAATAATTTTACGGAAGGGACGCGTGCCTTTCACTTTTTATGTCTGTCTCTCTCGTTCTTAGGCGGGCTAACCATGCCCGAGTGGAAGGGACGCGTGCCTCTCACTCGCTCTCGTTGTGAGCGCATAACGTGAGCGGAGCGTAACGCAGTTTCTTGAAGTGTCACCCGGCAAACCAATTTATAAGACGTTGTCACGTCAAAAAAACAATAAAATAGCGATTAAAATTGTATGTCGGGGTAGCGGCGTAAAGCCTTAAAACAACCTTCACTTTCACACAAACTTTCATCCGCGGCTAAAACCCATTAAAACGTAGCCTATATCTTTGCCCAGACTTTAGACTATCTCTATACAAAACAAAACAGATTGAAGTGCTGGCTTATCGATCAAAATTTTTATAGTTACAGCGAATTTTTAGAGAGTGATGGCAAAGTTCCTACAAAAATGTTTCAAAAAATTACATAAGTAGTAAGTATTGTATTAAAACATAATTATTATACTCGCCCAGTGCTTGACAGTTTTCTATACGATAATGATTATCATACATTAAAGTAATTATTTTAAATTTATAAAACGTATACAAATTGTGTGTTCTTTCTTTTGTTTTCATTATTGACGTGTAAATTGTACATTTATCAATAAAGAACTTTGACTTTGACTTTATACTAAATTACATTTAAGTCGGTTCAGTAGTTTAGGCGTGAAAGCGTAACAGACAGACAGAGTTATTTTCGCATTTATAATATTAAGTAGGGATAGGGAAAATAAATATGTTTTTACTATAACTGGTGTTATTAAATAGTAGTAAGACTTACTTGCGTCTATTGATATTGAATAATGTGAGAAATTTAATTTTCCTCGAGGAAATAACTGTAAACGATATTAAAAACGTCTTCCGCAAAGAGTTATTTATTTGTATTTGTTACGTAAAAAATACGTGTAGTTTGCTATGTTCCCCGATTTCTCCATACCACCCAAATCGATTTTGATAATATTTTGTTTTTGTTTGAAGTGGTACCTACATATACTCCCCGAATAGTCCCGTGTAAGTTTTATCTAAATCTGTGTAGTGGTCACACTACATGCAATATCACCAGAAATAAAATAATAAAACAAATTTTAATTGTATTAAAATAGTGAAACTGTCTAAGTTTATTTTTTAGATAGGGGTCGGATGTTTCGTTTTTTTTTTTTTTAGTTTATTTGTATTACCGTTCTCTTGAGTATTATATATATTATTAATTGTAAGGAACGAATGATGTACCCGATGATGATGATGAAGCAATGTTGGCTTAGCGGCTAGACACTTATAGTATATCACCATAGTGATGTCGTTTCGAATCCTGCCAGCACCTCTGAATATGTTTCAACGTGCGGATGTGTAAACTCATTACCGTTTTAACAGTGAGGGTAAATATTGTGAAGAAACCGGCATGTCGCAATGTCAGCATGTCGAGGACCCGCGTCATCCCCACGGCCCATACGCATTGGGCCTGCATGGTGGATAGTCTTGACCACGAATATAATATAACTAGCGACCCGCCCGGCTTCGCACGCAATTGCAATGCTGATACTAAATATGAGTACCTACTAATAAAATTCCGGTCCGGCAGCAAAACGTTTAGTTTTATGTAGTCACATGAGTCACAGTTTTTTGTGATGGATACTTTTTTGCCGCAACGAATGCACGCAATGTGTTGATTGATAGAACGAAACGTGTGTCACACCAAAGATGGCGACCGCGGTTTGTTAGTCAGTGCCATCAGTGGCATCAGAATTTAACGAAATTCTCCATAATCCGAATTTTGTGGACATATGTTGGCGACTCAAAATCAATATTTTTTAAGTTTTGTTATTCATATAAGGTTTCGATCAAGTCTATCGTACCCCTTGACGAAATCTATACTAATATTATAAGCTGAAGAGTTTGTTTGTTTGTTTGAACGCTAGGATCTCGAGATGTACTGGTCCGAATTGAAAGATTCTTTTTCTATTGGATAGTCCATTTATCGAGGAAGGATATAGGTTATAGAACATAACGCTAATATCAATAAAAGCGGAGCATGAATCAAGAATGTAACAAAAACGGGGAAAAGATATTCCTTTTTGAGAGTTTTCGTAGCGTGTTTTGACATGACAGCATGTGTCTAAGATTGCGTCATTGAACCAAAGATTACTGAATCGTTTTGTTTCAGTAATCTGTGCATTGAACCTAAATTTTTTTCTAAATCTGATTTGGTACAAACCAATTTCCGATAGGTGGCGTAGTAGGTAGCTAAAGAGGTTTTTGTTTCAAAGCGATATTCTCAGGAATGACTGAACCGATTTCAAAATTCTTTCACCGTTGGAAATGTACGGGATCTCGATGAGTGCTATATAATGTACCACGGGCAAAGCCGGGGCAGACATCTAGTTATTAATAAAGATATTGATACCTAAGCTGAGTTTGGCTGTTTCATCCAGGGATAATAACGGGAACGAGAAAAACGATTAGGCGGGACACTGCTAGTTCAAAAATGTAGGTAGGTAATTACCTCAACATACTTCTTGCTATTTGATTTGACCAATTCTCACTCAATGTATCAAGAAGTAATACGTACCTTAGTAATCCGCCAATGTGTATTTTTTTATATATAAATAGTGTCGAATCGAAGCAACATGCCTGCCACATAACAGCACAGTGACACGCAGCTATTGGAACATGAAGAATCCTAATCATTACCTAGCACTGCACTGCGCTCGACCCAGAGATTTAAGATGTTATATCTCTAAGGTCAATCGTCCACGTAGCCGTACGTTATACGCACGCTTTCGTCAATTGACGGCTGCAAGACGAATGCATGACGAATGCTTGCATCTTCCGTAGAAATAATAAAATTTGTGTCCACCCTGCCCTGCAATTTCTCTGGAAACATGGCCCATCAAACCGGAACACAGTAATGTTTGAACATTACTGCCTGGCCGTAGAATAACTGACAAAGGTGGTACTTCCCCAGGCGGACTCTGCCGAGAGTCCTACCACTACAGAAGCCGGACATAGTGTTGTGTAAAGAACAAAGCCCCGCCCCTCTACCGCCTTACGAAATCGGCTATGGCTGGCTATTGCTGTCTCTATAATTTCAAGCAAAAAGAAAAAAGACAGCAATATCAAAGCTAAGACAGTTTTAGTTAGGCGGTAGACCCTCCAGACAGCAACACCTAGCTTAAGATACACAAGTTGTTCAATGTAGGCTGATCTTTTTTTCGCTATTCTATGGCATAGTAATGAAGGGACGATATTTTTTTGAGGACAAATCGAAGAAAACACAGATTTTGGTTATAAAGGAGGAGGTCCTCAAAATAGTGCCTCCGGAGTGTGAAGACCTATCCATAGATAACCCACACGTATAGTAGTCATGGAAAAAAAATTGAGTTTCAGTTCTAAGTATGGGACACCCCAAAATTTATTGTTTTTTTCTACTTTTTGTTTGAAAATCTTAATGCGGTTCACAGAATCCATCTACTTACCTAGTTTCAATAGTATAGCTCTTATAGTTTCGGAGAAAAATGGCTGTGACATATTTTGTCTGTCCTGTCATGGCTGTCCCGTATTTTGCCATTTGGCTACGGAACCCTAAAAATGAGTCTGCTAGTCAAGCTCCGTCACTTGATACCCATATTCGGAGAGATGTGAAGTAAAAATGTGTAAACTCGGTTGGTTTACGGACCACAGTTTAAGTGACAACGTCATAACAAAACATTGATAGATGCGGCGCAAGCGGACAATGAACGTAACGGGACATAACAGGACACTTTTTCGTGCATGCAGCATTAATAAAAAAAAATGTCATTATCCCCGACGCTAATCATAGCGGTCGACCTTCGATAATAACTTTAATAATACAAATTATTAACTTAAAAATTTGTATTATACGTAGTTTAAACTAGATGTCGCTGTACGAGACTAAAACGCGATAGCGGACTACTACCAAAGATACGGGTACGCTTTCGGTGTGGGAGCGAAAGTTTGTCAAGTGCTACATCGTAGCATTGTCGCTTAACATCAGGATTTTTTTAAATACCTTCTACAGTTCATGCTGTGGAAGGTGAATAACTTAATTAAATGTGTCTTGGACACTCGGAGTCTCGGATATCTTGATATATTGACATGTATCGAGATATTCGGAATTAGAAACGTATAAAGTATTTTTCGTGCATGCAGCATTAATAAAAAAAAATGTCATTATCCCCGACGCTAATCATATCAGAACCATCGCGATATCATATAAGTAATTGTTAAGTTTTAAATTTTTATCCTTATTTAATATTCCTTATTTCCTTTCAATGAAGTTCAATGATTCTGCTATATAGTCAAGCTCCGTCATTTGACACTCATATTGGAGGAATCGTGAAGAAAAAAAATATTGGGGTGGCGGCCATCTGGGGTTTTAAGTTGTATCAGTATTCTACCATTTATTTATTAGATACACATATTGAGGGATCAGTGAACATTTTTCATAAAACATATCAAACAACACTCACAATAGGGATGTTAACAATACATATTTCGGAACTGCTTTTATTTTGAAGATTGGCCCTTGTTTACCGTAAAAAATAACATGGTCGTCACTAAGATCGCAAACTATAATAAAAATGCAGAAAAGTAAACAGTTTCGACAGTTTCTTTTGCAACAAGTGACGTAATAATTCATATTGTTGTTTCCAGTCGCGTGACAACAGATTAAAAATATGGCATTTAAAATCATTTATAATAAATTTACTACGTAATATTAAATTATAATAATGTGATTTTCGATATTCTATTAATGCAAACTATCGTAAAATTAACATTAATGTGTGATTAGTGTTAACATCCCTATTAGTTCACCTTTTATTAAAATATAATCATGTGTGCTTTCATTACAAAACAATGGGGCGTTTTCCAGATGCTAATTGACTTGTCAAAAATAGTTCTAAAATTTGCCAAGTGTGGCACCTCTGTTTGTTTTTGTGAAATTTCGATAACAAAATAAAACATTGGCGCCACCTATGGTGAAATTGGGAACTTTTGTTGACAGATCTTTTTGCATCTTGAAAACGCCAAATTGAATTTCGAAAAAAAAAGCGGTCGGCCTTCGATAATAACTTTAATAATACAAATTATGAAATTATTAACGTAAATAATTTGTATTATATGTAGTTTAAACTAGATGTCGCTGTACGAGACTAAAACGCGATAGCGGACTACTACCAAAGATACGGGTACGCTTTCGGTGTGGGAGCGAAGGTTTGTCAAGTGCTACATCGTAGCATTGTCGCTTAACATCAGGATTTTTTTAAATACCTTCCACAGTTCATGCTGTGGAAGGTGATTAACTTAATAAATGTGTCTTGGACTCTCGGATATCTTGAGATATAGACATGTGTCAAGATATTCGGAAATCGGAATTAGAAACGTATACACATTATACCTGCGTATAATTTACGTATGATCAACAGCAGCGTTGATCAAAAAGTACCTATTTATTACTAATTTCGAAAAACTTTGATACTTACCTGCTACCTAATATCTCAATTAATATAATCAAAATTATGCTAATGAATGAGTAGTAATGTAACCTGTTTGTACTTGTATACGCGCGCGAAATGGAAATTTGTCGTTTTAGGAAGTTGTCGTTCTCAGCCTGAGGGATTTGATTGAACCGAGTAACTCAGCCGAGTATTCGGTTGAAAAAAAATTGAACCGAGTAAACTCGGTGCTCAATGCGCATTACTCGACGCAGTGCATCTGTAATAATTATTATGGTTCTGTGTTAGATTTATTCGTTCAGATTTGCTGCTCGTTATTAGCATGGTATAATAAATCTTATCTTCCTATTATTATTACAAAATACAAATGTCCATATTTGGATGTTTGCCACTTTGCACAATGACGTCGTGACGTATGAACGGAACGGGCTGAAATTTGGGACTCAGTTAGATCTGGAGTATCACATTGGTTACTTTCATCGCAGAAAATATGAAATGAACGGCAGCTATGCGAGTAAAACCACAGCACGCTACTAGTGTATAATAAGAAAGCTACTGTAGGACACTGTTGACCCATTTCGAAGACATAAGATGTCAAGCGCATGAAGCGTGTCTTGTTCTTTCTCTCAATCGCTTTCCAAGTAGAGCGATGAGTAACACGACTTCGTGTCATAAATATCAATTACTACTTTTAATGTTGTACCGCTCTTTATGACATAATACTGGTAGGACCCTTTGCAAAGTTCGCCTGAGAAAGTAAGTACCACGCTTTTGCCATTTATTCTACCGTCAGGCGTTCACGTAGAATTGAAGGATATTTCCAGAGTAATTACACAGGGTATAGAGATGGCATCATCAGCATGATGATGATGATGATAGAGATAAATCATCTTATATCTCTGGGTGACAAGCGCAGTGTACAATACAATACAATACACTTTATTGGCACCACAAACAAAGTTGATTATAAGTAACACATAAAATAACAAAAACATAATGGGCACAAAGGCGATCTTATCGCTAAAAGCGATCTCTTCAGATAACCTTTGATTTGTAAGGAAACAAGATTGTTAACAAAAATCAAATCCAGCTAATTTTTTTCATAGTGTAGTGTTAATGATTTGAACTCTTCGTGTTCCAAATAGCTGCATGACACCGTGCTGTTATGGGCAGGTGTGTTGGTAACCATTAGACGCATGTCCTGCTCGCCCCGACAATGTAACCTACTTCCTACTAATATTAAAAAGTCAATGAATGTGGATATTTGGATGTTTGTTACTCAATCACGTAGTAATGATAAAACGGTTCGAGTTGAAATTTGAAACCTGTACACACAATAGTCTCAGAGAACATATTAGCTACTTTTTATCACGTAAAAGCGTGGGGCGCTGCTGTTAATGTTTAAAATTACATCTTGTACGGAATTTAAGAGTATGTATCGCTTCATGTAGGTACCTATGCCCACCTCAATACTAAAACAGAACGGAAGAAATAAATTGCTTAAATTCTAATTTTGATTGATTTGGAGCGTGTGGATAGATGTGTCTGGATTAGTAAATAAATAAAACTATCGGAAAAGCATAGGTACGTGTGGATAGAGGATAGACGGCTATCCAAAAACAAGTCAAGTAACTTGGGGAGTTTTATGACTTATTTTAAACTCTACGCCAACGAAATCCAATACTGGCAAGTAAATACTCGTAGGAAGATACATCTTTATTTCATACATTGGAAGGTTGGTACGTTACTTCTATTTTAATTCTCTACCCCCGAAAAAGGTAATTAAAACATTTTTTTTATTTAAATTAACCACTCCACAGACTCCGGTGTCTGTGATCTTTATGTTTAAAGAATTTTATTTATCCTTTAAGACATTTCTGTCGCTTACATGATAAAAATAACATCATAATAATTTAAAGTTTCGACGTCACACTTTACATACTTTGTCATTTCAATTTTAACATATTTCTTGGATGAGGAGATGAAGAGGAATATAGGGGGTGTTGGTAAACCTAATTCTAGTGCTCGTCTGTTTAGCCGATCACTACCGGTTGGGGTTCCGCTAGTATTCGACTGACTCAACATCGGCATTTGCTTATGGTGCCTCCTCCCAACCCAGAGCCTCCACAACGGCCGCATTTCTGTCCCTGACAATAATAAAAACATAAATCAGAAAAAGTTATTAACAGACTTTTTTATTGATAGTAGATTTGCTTTTTTGGCTGATATTAAAAATTATTTTTGTTTGAACGCGCTAATCTCAGGAACTAATGGACCGATTTCAAAATTTTTTTAACCGTTGGATATGGTCATAATCCCGAGTGCTATTGGCTATATATTATGTACCACGGCCGATATACGCCGGCCCTTCTACTTAAAGGCTAACTAAATCGGCATTCGCTTTGCATTTCAAGCAGAAAGAAAAGAGAACAATGGCAAAGCTGAGACAGCTGAGACAGCGGACCGCTAGTATCTAATAACTTTATCGATATGTCAATTCATTTATTTTATTATTTTAACACATTTTATTTTTAGACACAAAGTTTAAGGAAAATTTCACGACACTTATATCACCTAACATATAGTTTTAAACTTTATTTAACAAGAGCCAGTAGAAGTAGCCATACCATTTCAACAGTTATTTTAGTTCCGTTCGCTACCGCGCGGTGGAGCGCGCACGCACTTAGGGCATTTAACCATAATTTGTGTGAGGCGCATGTCGTCGTTTTTGTCAGCGTGACAGCGTGACGAATACAGCGCGATCTTTTTCGCTCAGTGATTAAAAAACCGTCAAGCACTAATATTTTTCCCTTAGGCCCTAGGTATTCAATAAATAACAGGAAAAGAGGGTACAAGAATCTAGTCAACGCTAGATGGCAGCACTAGTATTCAAAGTTCCAAAGTTGCGTATCGCTGGATAATATTAACCTACGTCACACAAGATGGCAGCACTAATATGTAGAGTTATAGAAATCAAGAGTAGAGTAGGCAAGAAAACAGATCTTTACTGTTTCATCAATAATTATTTTATTGAACTTTAATATAAAGAATTTTCTAATACAGTATATTAGTAATCCCCCACGGTTTTACCCTCTTTTTTCCCGCTCCCGTTCTAGTGATAAAAAGGAGCCTTTGTATTCTTCCACACTTAGATATTACTTATACACTTAGATATTAGCAGGATATTTATTTACAGTTATTTCACGTAATTCATAATGTTAAAATTATTCTATTAGTTAATTTATAACAGCCCATAATAGCACAGTGTCGTACAGCTATTGGAACATGAAGAGTTCAAATAATTACGTAGGAATGCACTGCACTCGTACTTAGAGATGTAAGATCATAATGTCTCTGTCTTGTAATTAAAATGAAACCGAGATGCCACGGTCTTTTTCCGCCAAGCTAAAATAGGTTTGCTTTGCTCAGTTTCTACTTACTACTTTACTTAGGTTTTGGTGTTCAACTACTACCTATTTAATTTCTAATTGCGTAATATCTTATATTCGTTTGCTTTCCTTCACAAAATAATTATTTAATTTTATAAAAAAATAAAAATAAGCACAATATAGGTACTGACTGAAGAATTAACATAATCATGTTAGTGTTATACCAACAAGATAAGATGTAATTAAAATGTATCTATTAATTTACTACTACTAGTTTTTGTGAACAAGTCAAAAATCTCGCCCAGGCCGCTGGTAGTGCCATAACCGGCACTGTATATACCTATGGGTCCAACATTTTTCATTCTCAGCTATACCCTACCTCGATATTTTATTTCAAGTGTCAGTTATACGTACTTAGCGGAAGCAAGATAGTTTTAGATAGGTTTAGGTTTTTAGGGTCCTATGTTACTGCGCTAACCTAAAGTCTAGTAAGCAGTAGAATGTAAGTATTAAGTCTATATGTCGTTCTAGAAAAAACAAAAAAATTGAGTGTAATGTGCGATAAGGACATTCGTTCCGAAAATACCCCTCTATCATACAACTATTTATGTCATTCTCTAGTACACTCATGGCACGGTAATACTAGCAGTATTTCGACTATACAAACGGATGAAACGCGGGCTGTACCTACGCGCCTCGATCTCGGTACGTGTTCGCAATGTAATTTCTATCTTAAAGTGTAAGACATAAGGTAGCCGAGTCGTGTAACTCGCATAAGCTTTATCGTTTGTTTACGTGCTCGCAGCTATAGGTATGAATTTCCAAGAAACGGCTCAGTTAAATTACTGATAGATAATATTACCGTGCTTATGCACTCTTGATATGAACAACTGGAACTGCAATGAAATACTTAAGTGTTGGACTGTTTGTCTGACGGCTAGTGCCAGAGTACTTGAGTAGGACGCGCTTCCACCAACCGAGATAAATATTGAGACCCGATTGCCAATGACTGATTGAAAGCGATAACTTACTTACTAATAAAAAAAACAAAATAGAATTGGTTATCTGTGCAAAAGCTTTCATTTAAAAGAAAATACAAATGTGAGTTAGTAAGTAGGTGTTTAATTAAATTTATTCAGATAAGTACTAATTTTTACTCAACATAACTAAGTGACTATCGTTACCTACAGTAAAAGTAGAGTTTGCACTCGAATCTATAATACGCCTCGTCTTATTTGATATGGGAAATTACATTCGGTTAACACAAAGATTAACTATAACAAACTCTTTTGCAACTTATGACTTATCAATACTATTCTACTGTTGACGACTGGTCACAGTGGCTCATTTACATTCTCTTTCGGGTCTATGACATCGTAGTTTCGTCACAAAAGATCAGCGGCATGCGACTTTAGAAGAGCAGTAAGGCCAGGTAACATGTAGCCCTGACGGGGCGGAACGGAAGCGGCGCTTACTTACCTGTACCGTATGCCATTCAGAGCTGAGAAATCTATAAGAAACCTTTTTACCTGTCACTTCGAACAACGCACAGCAATCAGCGATACCAACAAATTCTCGTTTTTGAAATATGGAACTAGATGGCGCTGTTTGTGACTAAAACGCGGTATCGGAGTTGTGGCGTTGATACAAATTTTGCTCTCAGTGCGAACACAACAATAGGTCAAGTGCTACATCGTAGCATTTTCGCTTAACATCAGGCATTTTTGTAATACCGTGTCAGGTAGTACTGTGCGCGGTTTATTATAATATCGCTATGTAATTAACTTATTTAAAATATGTTAAATGTAGTAATGTAGCTTAGACCCAGTGGGTGCAGTGTTCCCTCTACCCTGTTCCGGTAAGGAATAAGGAACGATAAATGACGAATTAACTCTGCCTCTGCTATGCTCTGTATCTATATGGGGGTTATCCGAATATCCGTGGGGGTTATGCTACTATTTCGATTTTTCGCGCAACAAATCGTACTTAACAAATCGCAAGCGGGTGTCACAATCACTCCACTAATAATTTTAACACGGAAGTTTTTGTATTTCCGCAAGTTATTCTTTCCAGTAAAAGCTACTAAATGCATCTCACCTGTGTGCAATTTTATGGAATAATAGGCTGAGACATTATCAAATATATGAGAATGAATAAATTAACTTGTAATGTAGTTTGTGTAACCATACTAAGTGATACATAATAAGTGTAAACTAATAAAGATAAGTTAACCTAAAATGATAATTGCCACCGATTTCAAATAAATGACCGCTTACAACAATTAAAATTATTCATGTTGAGTGCCTATTTATGGATTTGAAGACGGTTTTTTTAAACGTAGTATTCATGCAATATCAAATCAAACTAAAATGTGCATTCATTTAACTGGACGACGAAGTGATGGTACCTTCCTATGAAATTTAATCGACCTGTGTCAGAACTTAATTTTAAATTGAAGTCGGGGGTTTTTTTTTGGAGAAAATAAATTATTAATATTATACTTTCTACAAAAAAAAAATGTTTGATCTCTTTTGCAATGTGGTGTGCAGGTGATTACAATGCTTATAGTCCTTCACTAGCGTTCTTTACGTCGCAGCCTTAAGAAGGTCATCCGTACCTCACTAGCTCACGACCAAGAAACTTTTACCTGGTCTGGAATGTTCCTATAAATTTTACAATTCGTTATTTTGAACCATATTTGTATGACGGTAAAGTTCAAGGTTAAAAGAAAGTTTACGCTTTGGAATGGATTGCCTAAGTGGAGTTTTCCCCATAATTACTATCCTAATGTCTTCAAATAGACAGTGAATTAGTATTCCTAGGTCTCCACACTTCATCGTAAGCCGCATCGTCGCTTAGCATCAGATGAGATGGCAGTCAAGTGTTACCGTCGCCTGTCGTAACTATTAGAGTAATAAACTATACCTATATCAACAAGATTGTCGTCTTTAACCCCCGATCACAAAAGAGGTGTTATAAGTTATAAGTATGACGTCGATGTCTGTCTGTCTGTCTGTCTGTGGCACCGTAGAGCCCAAACGGATAGGCCGATATAACGATTTCGATGCGTTTTTTTATTTATTTGAATGTTAATTAATATCCGTGCGGATGTTCTAGCAATGTTTGGTTAATATTGATTCAAGATAACCACCTCCACAAAATGGTGGACATAATTTCTTCACACCCTACCTCAATATGGGTATCCAATGAAAATGCTTGACTAGTAGAAATTTCAAATCCATGATGTCTGCCACTACGAAATGGTGAATTATATTATTTTTGTCACTACAACCTCAATATGGGTAGGTATCAAACGAAAAGGCTTGACTAGTAGAATACTTTGCACTATGACAAATTTCAAATCCAAGATGGCACCACAAAATGGCGAAATACATTTCTTTTTTCACAACTCTCTTAATAAGAGTATCAAATGAAAGGGGTTGACTATACTGTAGATTGTTGTAGGCACAGATAACAAATCCGAGGTAGTCGGGGGTGAATGAAAATTTTTAATCTTGTTCTTGTTTATTCTAAGGGTTATTATAAAAATTTGTGGATCCAATAATTAATAATTATTTTATTACTAACTGGCGACCCGCCCCGGCTTCGCACGG
Organism: Ectropis grisescens; assembly: GCA_017562165.1. Classification (NCBI taxonomy): domain Eukaryota; kingdom Metazoa; phylum Arthropoda; class Insecta; order Lepidoptera; family Geometridae; genus Ectropis; species Ectropis grisescens. The sequence continues at coordinate 11,520,491 of CM029771.1, read as the reverse complement.
GTGCAATGCTGATACTATATATACTAATAAAAATGGTTATTGTGGGTTATTCCTAAGAGGTAAGGTAACATTTATAATTGCAGACTTGTTTTGCAGACTTTTTGAAGGGGAACAAAACTCTGTACATTATTTTAATTTAGCTCATAAGGTTCAGGCAGCGTTTGGAATGTAAATGCAAAAAATCTGTTTATGTGTGACATTATATTAGAAACCTTTAAAATTATTATCAGTGTTCCTGTAGAGGAATAGTAGAATTTTGTGAACGTATTATACACATAAACTTGCCTCTTGAATAACTATCTATTAAAAAACACCACATCAAAATCTGTTTAGCGGTTTTAAAGATCTTTAGATCTTTAAAACCGCACACATAATAAGTATGTATTTAAAAATATATAAGTATAAATCAGCTATCTGGCTTCCATAGTACAAGCTTTGCTTAGTTTGGGGGCAGGTGGTGTTGTGTGTGAAATGTCCACCCATATTTATATTTAAAAAAATATATATACAGACAGACGCGGGAAGCGACTTTGTTATATACTGTGTAGTGATGATAAATGTAACAGACATGACTCTCTCTAATTGTCGGTTATTCGGTAAACCCATTCCATTTTCGGGAGAATTTCCTCGATCACGATAGAGTTATTCTCACAATTTATCTCCTGCGTGACAACGGGACTTCCATTTTGAATAGCTGAAGGATCCAATTTCGATCGCGCTTTAACTTGATTCCTTTACGCAAAACGCGAAGGCTTACAGCGATCTGAATAAAGAGTAAAAAGATTCTGAATTCCTGTTTCCACCTGCAAACTGAAGCGTTTCTTTGGAATACTTTATTGATATCGCCTCGGCTTGGACGACTACGCAATTCGTGTTTTATTTTTATTGGAAGAGATTGTACTTATTGACTTTTCAGCTGCGCTTTTGCAGTTTTCTCAAAGTTCTAAACAAACGGTGAATAAAAAAAACATTTATTGCGGTAAAACTTTTTTTAAATCCCCTGGCTTTGTGGCTTAAATGGTAGTAAGTCGGCCTGTGATGCCGTGGGTTCCGTAGTGGATGCCGTGGGTTCGATTCCCACCCAGTGCAAATATTTGTGTGACGAATACAAATATTTGTTCTATGTCTAGGTGTGCCAAAACTAATAAGCATCTATTTACTATATAAGTATTGTTTCAACTATGTGGCTCCCATAGTAGGTTCAAGATTTGTTTAGTTTCGGTAAAGTACCTACATACATGGTTTAGTGTGTGAAATGTTAATCTATATCATATTATAATATTTCAAAAGTTTCAGCGCCTGTGATTTCTTTAGTGGTAGGGCGGGCTATTTGCAGAGTTAGTCTGGGGATGTTCCAGATCACGATCTTAGCCAGTCATTTTATTGTCAATCGGTAATGTACAATAATTGATGCAATCCGATTTGACGAATAACGTTTCCGGAGAAATTACAGGGAGATATAGTGCTGGCAGCGATTTAAACTCTTCATGTTCAAATAGCAACGCAGCACTATGCTGCTATGCGCTTGCAATGATATATACCTATCTATAAACATTGAGGATTATTATTTCCTTAAAAATCTCTCTTCACCACAATTACCGAAACACTTTCTAGTTTCAAAAGTAGTTTATTTCAGTTATATAGCCACTAAATTATCATGATAATTTGCACACCCGAACAGCACAAACATTTCCAATAAGAATAATTTCCTAAGCTACAAAGTATGTCCTATTTTTATAATACACAAATAAGATTTCAAAATAGATTGATCTGTCGTTTATAGAACCAAGGTTATCCCGACAAACAAATATATTTTATATGTATGATGAAACCTTCAATCATTTCAGGACAAACGACTGCCAAAAATACCTTTTAGACTCTTATTCCTTACGGACACAAATACTCGCTACGTTGAGTTTTCTCGCCGAAGGTCCTTTAACAGTAAAAACCAATTTCGCAACTAGTAATTTAGGTATTAGTATTCGTCACCAATATAATCTTTCACTAAATAAGTAATAATAAATAATAACCAATAAAATTCATTTTTATTTATGTATATTTGCCATGTTGAAAACGGCTAATTACCGATTTCATTTACTTAAAAAAATATTTCCTAATGCCTTCTTCGTTCATGAAATAATTGGTTGTCTGTAAAGTTGGTTTACGGACGATAGTTTAACGTGACAACGTCATTACAAAACACTGATGAAACGATTGCATACCATAGAGTCGAGAGGAAAAACAAGAACAAAATGAAAAATGTTTATTTACCCCCGACAGCCTCGGATTTGTAATCTGTACAACATTTCAAATTTGTCATAGTGCCTAATATTCTACTAGTCAAGCCCTTTCATTTCATATACATATTCAGGGAGTAGTGAAATAAGAAATGTATTTCGCCATTTTGTGATGGCGGCCATCTTGGATTTTAAATTTGTCATAGTGCATAGTATTCTACTAGTCAAATCCTTTCATGTGATACCCATGTTGAAGTAGTTAGTGATAAAATAGTGTAATTTGCCATTTTGTGGTGATCATTTGATATCCATATTGAAGGGGTAGTGAAAAAAAGAAATGGATTTCAACATACCTAATATTGTGGTGGCGGCCATCTTGGATTTGAAATTTGTCATAGTGCATAGTATTTTACTAGTCAAGTCCTTTCATGTGATACCCATATTGAGGTCATTGTGAAGAAATATTTTGTTCGCCATTTTGTGGAGGCGGTCATCTTGAATCTATATTAACCAAACATAGCAAAGAATCACCGTACGAAAATTAACCTTCACATACATATAAATGAATAAATACTTGAAATTATACTAGTAATAAGATTTTTGAAATGCAAGAATAATTTACCCTAACGTAACGGTACAATGAGCGTTACTGGACAATGAGTCATCTGTTTTCGTGCATGCAGCCAGCGTTCACCGATTTAATAGACGTTGTCACGTCAAAAATAGAAAATGGCGCAGAATCTTAGAAAAATTAAGAATATGACTACCATTATTAAAAACTTTTCGATAATTTATTTATATTTATTTATAACGGAAGGAAATTAATAATGTTGACTTCCTCCTTGACGTATTCGTCGTTGGTAAACCTGGGTAATTTCTATTGTACTACCAAACTTATGTACTCTATGACTTGAAAGTCATGACACTTAGTGAATAAGGGCCTAAGTTCTATTCCACCCACATTACATAGGTGTTCCAGATTCTGACGGACAGCCCGCATTTGTTCGTCGAGAGATAAGCCTCGGGCTTCACCGGCTGCTTGCTAGATTGCCTTTGTCAGAAGCTCGCGAACATTCCACATACATGAAGCCAGATATCTGTATCGAAGTTGCTTAGAAGCGAGCTCCTACGCGCGGAGGTAATTAGTACACATATTTTAGGACGAACTCTGTAAATATTATTTCTATTTGTAACTATATTTCTTTATAGTTGACTGCCCTAGTGGCTTAGTTGGTAGTAGCTCTGCCTGCGAAGCCGAGGGTCGTGGGTTCGATCCCCACCCAGTGCAAATATTTGTGTGATGAATTCAAATGTTTGCACTGTGTCTGGGTGTTTCTATGTATAATAAGTATGTATTTAAAAACTATATAAGTATTTTATCAGCTATCTGGCTGCCATCACACAAGCTTTGCTTAGTTTGGGGTCAGATGGTGTTGTGTGTGAATTGTCCACCAATATTTATTTATAGATAATTGGTTTGTACTTGACCGTTATCTCGCTTGATGTAAGTGACGATGTGATCGAAGATAGAGCGCGCTAAATTAGAAGAAACTGATTCAGCCTGGACTTGAATACACCCAGATTATATACAGCAGGGTCAGCAGGAACTACCACCCACTCAACTAATGAAGTGTAAGGATTTGTTATTATTATCAAGTGCACATAAGTGTATACAATATGTTTGTCATCAGCAAAGGATTTAACGGTGAACATCGTAAAGAACTAACTACGCATGTTGCAGGAATCAGATACTGTGTCGTCCGTCAAATAAGGCCTCCAAATTGAAGTGGGATGGGGCTGGACATGTCTGCCGCAACAGGATCCTACTAATTTCATAATTATTAAATTGTATTTGTAGCTCAGTCACGTCGGAACGGATTGAATTTAGACCGCTTGGAACAGTTATATTACAGTCTGGAACAACACATTGAACCCCAGAGAAAATTACGGGATCGGGAACGCGGTGCTCTGATAGTTTACCTTCAACTAAACGAAGGAAAGGAAAGTTACGGCTGGTCTAGTCGGGAGAACGGTGACTGCCGATCCGGAGCCCCCGGGTTCGAATCCCACCACGCGCACCACTGTCTTTTCGAAGTCATGTGTGTAATGCCGCTAACTTAAAAACGGTGAAGAAAACATCGTGAGGAAACCGACATGTACCTAGAATCTTTCGAGGGCATGTGTCATCCACCAACCCGCACTTGGCCAGCGTGATGGATTATGGCCTTAAACTCTCTCCTTGCGAGAGAAGGCCCTGAGTCCCAGCAGTTGGAACATTTAGAGGGCTGCTTATGGAACGAAGTAAAACTCTTTGTACAGTATTTTTCTTCTACATCTTTCTCATCCCCCTCAAAACGAAGTCCTTATTACGACCACAAAAGCGAAATTCAGACATAGTATGAAGTTGTATGTGTTTATACGTAGGTATTATTAGGTGCGACCGCAGTGGAACAAAGGCGCCACCTGCCCGGAAACTGTTTTAAACTTGTCCAACTAATTCGAAATGCCGTATCGTGTCGAAGTTGTGACTTTGGGGCATGAAGTTTGTATGATTATTCAACGCGCGTCGCTCTCTGCCGTTTTAATTATCACACCTTTTGGTGCTGATCCAATTTCTCGTCAGCTGGATGTTCCACGATCCTTACTTTTCAATTATTAACTAGAATTTACTTGAGCCGTAGTGACTTAGTGGTTAAAACTGTGCGATTCACCATTGTGAGGTCTTAGATTCGAATCCCGCCTGCACCTCTGTGTATTTTTCCAAGTGCAAGTTAAACAAGTTTGTTATCAGCACTGGTTTTAAAGGTGTAGGTAAACATCTTGAGGAAGATTTTTTTTTACTTTTATAGGTTTACACTTGACCGCCATCTCGCCTGATGTTAAGCGACGATGCGGTCTACGATGGAGCGTGTTTACCTAGAAGAAACCGATTCACTCTCGATTTGAAGACACAAAGATTGTAACCAACAGGGAAAACCCACTCATGCAACGTATTCCACAGCCTAGACGTTCTTATCACAAAAGTAGAGTCAAAACTCTTCGTTTGGAACATCAACCATGATACGATGTCGCTTTTTCAAGCTACGAATATTCCGATAGAAAAAAGGTCATGGTGGTATTAGATCATGTAAATCAGTCGCACACTCTCCGAAGTGTAGGTACACGATAAAAAACCGATAGGCTAGCAATTTTTCGGCAATGTTCAAGACTTTGAAGTCTTTTTCACACAAGAATGTCGAGGTATTTCAAGGATCTATCGATTTGCTGCGTAATCCGGCAACGCACTCGTACACTGGGGCAGCATGGTGAATTATGGCCTTGACTCTGTCCTTGTCAGAGAAGGCCCTAGGGGTGGGCTACATATTATGCATACGCCCACGAAATTAATGTAATGACTATACGAATGATTATTACTCATTAAAATAGGTTTATATATGTCGCCGCCGGATCGTATAATCAGCTGTATTACATTACGGCTAGCAGCCGTTTTGAAAAACCGGGCCGTTTTGTAATGCGGCGGTTCAACGATTAGAAGCATTGTATTTGCGATACGTTCTTCTATACGGCGGCCAACGATTAGCCGCATTGTACTACTGCTTAAATTGTAGGGTGACCATACTTAAAAAATAAACAATTAAAATTAATTGTATTAATCATAAAAAGCTGACAGATAATCTCTTGCCATATTTCTTACACTTTTTTTTAAACATCGTACCTCTCAGATAAAACTTGAAAGCCCCTAACTTGATATTGGTGATGGTACACCTAAGAAATATGGTGCACTTAGACAAGGGTCATCATTAAGATTTGACTCCGGGTGGGCTCCCGCCAGAAGCTCTGTGGTCAGCCCTGAGTGTCGCTTCTCCATACTCGGCATACGCCCCACTACGGAGGTCGCCGGCTCGCTTCGCTCGCCACCTCCCCCCTTCGTTGCGCTCGGCCTCGCATGGCTCGCTCCACCCAGGACCTCCCTTGAGCTTCTGGCTCCCGCATTTTTATATACACTCTAGGGGTAGTAGCGACAAGACTAGGTGGAGTCGGGGTGCTCCGGATCGGATCTGGGTCCTTCCTAACCTACCCGGTCCAATTTAGTCTTAGCAAGGTAGACAGACGGTGGTAAACCACCCCAATAATATTGGGGTGACTACCGAACACCAGAATCCACAGTCACCTTAGCAATTTAGCAACACACCTACTGTTTTCAACGTCATGTTGTTGTTATTTCAGACAGCGCCATGAGTGTTAAGAATCGGAACTAAAAATTGTCAAAGCGGCGGCTACTCTTTCGCTTTATTACATTACGGCTAGCCGTTTTGAATGACGTATGGCGTCGAATACATTCCGGCTGTTTTTTAATCAGCCGCTTTCAATCTGGCTAATCATCAAACCGCCGCTTTACTAAACGGTCCTGGTTTTCAAAACGGCTAGCCGTAATGTAATACAGCGGATTATACGATCCGGCTGCGACATATCTATACATAACATTAGATATACCTAATTACCTCATGACGGAAAGAATACACAGTTTTGTTGCTTGTTTTAAGTCTCGCCTAAGGCGTTGGCTGGTCGATCGGACGTTTTATAGCTTGACAGAATTCTTTAACTGCAAAGTTGAAGACTGTAATGTGGTACAATACGCCTACGTACTAGTATACGCCTGAGTATACATAATTGTATGTTAGATTGTTTTTTACTTAAAACTTGACATGTAAATAATAATTATGAATAAAGGAATATGAAAATGAATATGAACATGAATAAGGAATTTTTGGCTCCCGCAAGTCTGAGTATAAAATACAGTGGTAAATCTCTACAAAAACCAGTAATTACGCCAGATAAGATAATGTCCCTTTTCAAATTATTGACCGTACTTCTCTGAATTAATTACGTTTGTGTGAGCCACGAATAATACCTATACGAATGCCATAGTTTATCAGCAGGTAGGTATAATTATCAGGAAGGTTCACATAACTCTGGGTGACAGAGGCGTTACATTGTTCGCATGATCAGATAATTTAGAGCAGGAGAAAAGGGATAAAATGATTATGCCTCTAATATTCCAACAAATCAGCTTGCTTTAGAGACATGTTTTTTTGTTAAAATGATATACACGAAAGTCGTATATACTCGTAGTACATATCTGCCCACTATTTTTGACAAACATAAAACTGCATTTGAATTTTTTTTACCTTAACACTGTCGGGAACACGGTTTGACGGGGGAAGTACATGTGGCCAAACGGAAGTAGACAATAAAAAAATAAATTGCTATGTGCATTGCCGGTGGTCTTATCGCAAAAAAACGATGTCATTACGACAATCTTGAAATCAATCAATCAATCGTCAATCCTAAACAAACCTACAACCTCAAAAACTTTACCTCACGATAACATTGTATTTTTCTATAAGTATATATTTGGATACTTATTTTTAATTCATTTATTTTTTGTGCACATAGTGGTAAATACTTATGTAGGAGTAGCATACGATGATCAAAATAAAATAATATTACTCTACGTAAGATATGTTTTTAGTAATAAAATAATTCTGTCGCTCCTGGTCTAAATTATTCGGAAGTAGCCGGTCGGGCGGACGGCGGACAGTCGTAAATTTTACCTTTTATGAGCCATTATATTGGCGATAATTTTACTCGGACGTCCGTTAGATAACCATTTTTGAGAAGAAAACATTCCTTTTATTGCCTTTTATTTGTAACAATTTCGAGACGAAACACATTCGACTTGGCTTTAGGCTTACTTCTACAATGCGATATTATTTTAATTACACTTGTAGGAATCGTAAATTTCTTGTGATTGTACTTGTATTATTATACTTTTATGCGCGCATTTAAATTAAATTTAAACAAAAACAACTAAAGCTTTCACTGAAATAACTAACATAAAAATACCAAGACAATGTTAATAAGTTCTGTAGTAACCGAAATGTGATACGGCCGAAAAAAAACTAATAAGAAAGGCATCGCGAGGAAATCAGCTCCTCGGAGAAGAATATACTCTTCAACGACTTCACTTGTCACTTCACAGCCTGCAACTTAGCCACCGTGGTGGACTATGGCCTTAACCTCCTTACTTGGTTAGGGGAGACTCGGGAGACCCGTGCTTCAACAGTGGGGGATCTGTTGATACAGGTTGGTAAGGATACGGAGTCTGAAAGAAAACCTGTCAAATATTTGAGCACATTCAAATTGTATAGAAATATCCAACGTTTGTGAGGACAACTAAATTAAAAAAAAAAATGGTTGTCTGTAAAGTCTGTTGGTTTACGGACGGTAGTTTAACGTGACAACGTCATAACAAAACATTGATAGTTATGGCGCAAGCGTACAATGAGCGTAACGGGACATAACGGGACACTTTTTCGTGCATGCAGCCGGCGTTCATCGATTTATTGGACGTTGTCACGTCAATTTTGTCCATCTGCACTTGGAAAAATACTCAGAGGTGCATACGGGAATCGAACCTATGCTCTTACGATGCTGAATTACACATACTATCATCTAGGCCACCATGGCTTAAAAACGGCACGAGCTGTACGAGTAAAAAACATTCAAACATTTAAACATCAAAAATGCACATCTATCTGCAGTACTTGCCGTAAAGACTACAGACCCATGAATTTATGGGTCATATGATACACCAGGATGTGACAGTAGGATGATAGAAGGGTATAAAAGAACAAAATAAAAAATTTTGATTAACCTCCGACTACCTCGGATCTCGGATTATCTGTATAACGTTCTACTGGTCAAGCCCTTTCATTTGATACCCATATTAAGGGAGTTGTGAAAAAAGAAATGTATTTCGCCATTTTGTGGTAGCGGCCATCTTGGATTTAAATTTGTCATAGTGCACAGTACTTTACTAGTCAAGCCCTTTCATTTGATACCCATATTGAGGTAGGCTGTGAAGAAATATTTTGTCCGCCATTTTGTGGAGGCGGCCATTTTGAATCGATATTAACCAAACATAGCTAAGAACATCCGCACGGATATTAACCTTCAATAAAAAAAAACCCGCATCGAAATCGGCTTATCCGTTTGAGCTCTACGGTGCCACAGACAGACAGACAGACAGACATCGACGTCAAACTTATAACATTTTTAACAATTTTTTGGTCGGGGGTTAAAAATAATAAGATTTGTAAGCTGTCCAACCAGTCTAAGTTGAAGAGAGGGGTTGTAACTTGTAACCCTCGCTCTTTCCTTCATGTCGCATGATTTTTGTACGGCATTGCGGAATAATGAATTAGAAGATGTATTGAAACTGTATGGAACCAATGCCATCCATAATCAAATGACCAAATTTACCCTGAAATCGCCGGAAAATCATGAGTTTTACCGACAAAAATCATAACTAAAATAATATTTTTTTTAAAGTTTCATAACGTTTTCTAATCCGTTATTTCGCAACGCCGTACAAAAATCATGCGACAAGGAGAAATGATCGAGGGTTGCAACCCCCTCTTCAACTTGTCTTCCATTGGACAGCTTACACATACTGGCATAGCGCTGAATCTTATCATTTTATACCATTCTATATTCCTACACAGGTCTGCTGGTGTATCATATGACCCATAAATTTTGTTCCCGTTTCACGGGCCTGTAGTCTAGTTGTCTAGTACCTATAAAGCCTGCTGTTTCAAGGAAATACACTTACCACAGTTTAATCGTTTTTATTCATATTATGACGACAGTAGCTAGTAACTTTACTAACAGATTACTATGTTCCTATTCGAAGGACAGTAAGTAAGACAATACAACATGTGTTTGATAAAGAAGTGCGCATAGGGCAGCGGTATACAAATATGATTTACATTTGTAATCATGGACGTATAAAAAAATCGGACGTAGTCTCGCTAAAACAAAAACTGTGTCTATCGAGTCGGCCACATAATATGCACGTGTGCGCTGTCACATACAGGCTGATACGCACACATCAGTGGGTCATTACACGCGCTACTTGTGTACCTATATGTGTGCGTGTCAGCCTTTCAGTGACAACCTGACAATGCACACGTGCAAATTTGGCCGACTCTATTGACACAGTTTTTATTTTAGCGTGACTACGTCCGATTTGTTTATACGTCCATGTTTGTAATGAAGTCTTTCCTGAGTCCTCCTTGGGATGTACCATACATTTGTATGTTCCGGTTTAGAAGGCAATATTTCCTAAAAAAATAAAAATACATTGCAAATCGATTCATCTTCTCAAAATATGTAGGTGACGAACGCAATACAGTGCTAGACAGTGGCACGTTTGAATAGAAGCGCGGGATTGTGTTGTAATGGGCTAGCGTGTTGTTTACCATCAGGTGTCTGTTTTGCTCGTCCCGTCATTCTGCACTGCAAAAAAAAAGCTTTCATAACCATAATAACTGTAGATAGATAAATTTCAAAAATTTGTCTCTTGCACCAATTCACAGTGCCTGAATATTTTATACGATTTACGCTACTGCAAGGAGCATTGCTATGCTATATACTCGTATCTGGGTATGTTATTCTTTGGTGAGTCGGAAACACGTGGTCGGAAACGTTATAAAATTATATCGGCTAAATAATTTGTTTTACGGCACTTTTAATTTACTACTAGGATTTTGTGAATAAAAAAATATGATAACCGTTCTACGAGTATTATCATCGGTAAGTACTATGATTAATACTACACTAATATCTAATAATATAAATACGTAGGTATCTCGCCTATATCTCAGAGTGGGTTTCTAGTTTCTAAGTGCAGATCATTGAACTCTTAAGTGCAGATGTATAGTTTGTCATCATCATTGGTTTTAACGATGCAGGAAAATATTATAAGGAAACCAACATGAGTTCTTAGAAATACATCTTTCGAGGATCTATGTACCTATGTCATCCGCCAAATCGCAGCGTGGTGGTGGTCTTAACTCTCTCCTTATAAGAGAATGCCCAGTGTCCAAGCTGTGGGAACATTAATGAGTTAATAGGATGACTTGACCTTCACCGGCTTTCATAAACATCATAAAAAACAAACACAAAATCACAAAAGTGTTAGGAAACCATCGTTTTAAAAATTTAAAACAGTTTCAAATAACCGAAACGTAGAATGGTAATGAGAAAACAGTGACGGGCCGAGCGATTACCGTCCTAAGATCCGATAATGCCCTCGTTTTTCTTCCATAATCCTGAAAAACTGATGCAGCCCCGGCATTACTGGAACGGCTACAAAAACGATTCCCTGACTAATATAAATAAAACCTTTCGGATTCCTGTTTTAAATCCAATCCTGTCGGGAATTCTTTCACGAAAATGAATTGCTAAAGCTCTGTGGTGGGAAACTGTTTCTAACCCCTGACGGGATGAGAATAGTCTTGTAATATTGTTATGTGTTTCTTTTTGTGCGTGTTTGCGTGTCTGACTGGGACATGGACCATGAACACTGGACACATAAAAAAATAGTCATAGAAATATGGACCGCTTTTGAAATGAACGAGCATGGTGACTAAAAAAACGAATTAGTTCGTCAGTAAGATTATTAAAAAGTAGTAAAAGTAGTAACTCTGGCCCACCTGTCGGAGTGCATTCTGCTTACATGACCCACCCATTCCTATTTTTGTTTGTCAGATCTCTATCCTACATCTGTTACGTGTAACAGATGTAGGATAGAGATCTGCAGGTGTACCTGTAATGAAACGCAGTATGGTGTTACGAACGCGGCCTTTTCTTTTAATGCCTAAAATACTGTGTTCCATTGCTCGTAGACAGACCATAAGGCTGGGACTTCTGCATATTAGTTTGAAGATACATATGTCGAGCAGGTTGATGGGAAGTTCTCTCTTCATTAGTTATTTTATGGACCAGTAGATCTTCTAAAAGTTATCAATTCGACGATGTATTTATATGACAAAATCCGAGCGAAGCCAGTATGGGCCGCTAGTTAAAATATATAACTATGTCCTTCCTTACTTTTTAATTCTTATCGGTAGCCATTTTTTACCTGAAATGGCTGTTTAAAAATTACAATAGCTTTATCCCAAACACCCGCAATGTAACACAGAAACTAGTTACTTCATGTCATCGAAATAATCATTTGTGTGTTTTAACTACGCACAGCGCCATCTAGTTACAAACTTGTCGCCAACGATTTGAAACTACGGAGCTAGCTTTTACTTTTTAAATTTGTGCGAGGTCACATCCCAAATTATTATCTGTTTTTAAGATTTTAAATCCTCATACGACTTACTTACTTTTATTTTATTTTATTTTTTAACTATAATAGGTTCGCACTTGACCACCATATCGCCAATGTTTAACGATGATGAGATCTACGATGGAGCGTGCTTACCTAGAAAAAACGGATTCACTCTCGATTTGAAGACACCACGATTGTAACCATCAGGGAAAACCCACTCAGGCAACGCATTCCACAACCTAGAAGTTCTTATCACAAACGTGGAGTCAAATCTCTTCGTTCGCGTTTTTGGAACATCAACCATGAAACGATGCCGCCCTTTTGTGGAACGAGAAGTCCGATAGAAGAAAGGGCAATGTGATATTAGATCTTGCAGATCAGTTGCACACTCTCTGAAGTGTATCCGATAAAAAACCGATAAGCTAGCGATTTTGCGGCGATGATCAAGACTTTGAAGTCTTTTACGCACAAGAGCGTCATTGCCTATGAGTCTTTTGGCACGTCTCTGAATCGATTCCAGAGTCCCTAGCTGATACTGAGCCGATCCATCCCAAAGGTGCGAACAGTACTCCATACAGGAGCGAATCTGTGCTTTGTATAACGTGACCAACTGTTCAGAATTGAAGTATCTTCGCACCTTTGAGAGGACACCTAGTTTTTTGGCGGCTAATTTAGCCTTAGACTCAATATTTGTGCCAAAGTTGAGCGTCGATGACAGAGAAACGCCCAAAAGCTCAAGATGGTCAGTAACCGGCACAGACCCGCTTCGAAAAGTAGGAGCCAGTTGGAACGGACTCCTTTTAGCGGAGAACAAACACGCCTGGCCTTATCCTTCGTTAAACCTGGCCAAATTGGCATCGCCCCATTTAGAGACTGCCTCAAGGGCCAAGTTCAACCGCTTGATCATATTCTCTCTCAATAGCTGAGTTTGTTGCCCACTGGCTCTTGCGCTAGATATATAACTCTCTACGACGGTGCTATCATCAGCGTACCCAATAATACCGGGCTTGAACAGATCGTTGATATGTAGCAGGAAGAGCGTCTTACTTAACTTATACATTTTGTAAAATAATATAAAAATTACTAAGTATCATAATGAAAAACTGACACCTGATACAGTCTTTGAGTCTTCAAGTCGGAAGTGAAGTGTTTTCATCTATGACCGAACTTTAGGCGAGATAGCGTAAGCTTAGACATTTTTAAATAGCGTGTAATATACATTATAACCACGTAGACCCTACTACATAGTCACAAGATTGTTATTACGAGATTATGTTACGGCATAAGCCTAAATTTAGAATTATGTACCTACGACAGTAAAGTGTTTTATTAATTCTTATCAATAGCCATTGTTGTTTAGCAATAGCTATACAAAAATATATTTCAATACTTTTATTGTACATAACGTGGCCCGGAAACAAATTTCCTCTTGTCGCGGAAGTAAGCATTTGTGCGTTTTAAATACGTACAGCGCCATCTAGCTACGTAGTTAAACAAACGAGTAACAATAAGTTGGACGTGTCTGCCTAAGAACTTATGACAGCTTTTCATTCTACTCGGGATTTAAAAACTAAATACACTATTTATAGGTTTCGATAATTACTTTTGTGTTACAAAATTTAAGAAAAAAGTCGGGAGGCACTAATGAAGTTAAAGAAAAAGTAAAATAACCAACGAAGTATTAAAAATTACTCTATTGTCGTATTCATCACAGTTGAAATCGTTTCTCTTCTTGATAAAAATATCTAATATATAAAATTCTCGTGTCACAGTTTTTGTTGCCATACTCCTCCGAAACGGCTTGACCGATTTTGATGAATTTTTTTGTACTTATCCGGTATCTATGAGAATCGGCCAACATCTATTTTTCATCCCCCTAAATGTTAGGGGTAGTCCACCCCTAAATTTTTTATTTTATTTTTTAGACAAATTTTTTAATTTCTATTATTTTATGATACAACATACAAAAATACATACAATGCTCAATTTTTACCATTCTACGATCAACCCTTATTTTTTAATAGCCATTTTAGTAATTTAATCATTTTTCCTCTCCGGTTGAAAACTGATCAACCGTCATTTAATTAGTCATCCCTGCCAGTTGTCTACAGGTGTCACTTCTGACCCAGTAAACAGCACGATAATTTGGGGATCAAAAGTAGTCTATAGCATATATATAGTTAGTACACGGTAATCTCGGGAACTATCGGACCGATTTAAAAAAATCATTCACCGTTCTTTCATATGTACGTAATCCTTGAATGATGTAGGTTATATATATGTACCACGGGCGAAGCCGGGGCGGGCCGCTAGTATCATATAAATTGATATTTGATATCTTTTTTTGGGTCCTTAACAAATTATTTTACGAGTATGTAAGTACTAATAACGCTCCGCGGTTTTATCCCCGTAGTTCCCGTCCCCGTTATTTCCCAGGCATAAAAAGTAGCTCATGTGTTTATCCAGATTATAATCTGTCTTCCAAATTTCAACCAGATTTGTTCGTGCGTTCCGATGTGATTGAGAAACTATCATCTAAACATCTAAACATCCAAATATTGACATTTATAACACTAGCAGGATAGGATTAGATCACTATACGTGGTTTTACCCGCGTAGTTCCGCGCAGCCCAGGGGTTCTAAACTTATTTTGTCTGCTGCCCACTTTGAGAATAAATTATTTTTTAGCTTAGTACGGTTATAGTAAAAGTCTCGTTTAGAATGAATGTTGTGATGATCTCTGTCAATATTATAGCTCACAATAATTATTGATTTAATTTTAAGTTACACAAATACTTTTTATTACATTCTTAAAAACCACAATAAAATAACATACAATTTATCACATACTTAAAAACCACAATAACTTAAACTTTTGTATTTTAGAAGCCTATCGCGGATAAACAACGTTACGCGCTATTTGATAACCCCTTGATACAAATCAGCTAAGATTTTGATTCAGAAGATATAGTCCATCAAACATCCGGGGTAGAAGACATAGATAGAGATCACAACACTCATTGTGAACGAGACTTTTATTTTAACCGCAAGAGTTAACTTGAGACTGGAGCCTACACACACACAAGTAGTACTCAAGAGACTACAAATCTCTACACAACGCCCCTATTTTTAACCCTCAACCAAAAAAAGGGGGGTTATAAGTTTGACGTCGATGTCTGTCTGTCTGTGGCACCGTAGAGCTCAAACGGATGAGCAGATTTCGATGCGGTTTTTTTTATTTGAAAGTTAATATCCGTGCGGGTGTTCTTAGCTATGTTTGGTTAATATCGATTCAAGATGGCCACCTCCACAAAATGGCGGACAAAATATTTCTTCACAACTTACCTCAATATTGATATCAAATGAAAGGGCTTGACTAGTAGAATACTACACACTATAACAAATTTCAAATCCAAGATGGCGCCACCACAAAATGCTGAATTATATTATTTTATTCACTACTACCTCAATATGGGTATCAAATGAAAGGGGATTAATAGAGATGGAGGATGGCATGTGCCGCCCGCTTGGAAGCCGTGCCTCCATAGTGCTCGGTGCTCGGTATGGTGTTCGCGATATGAGTGAAGACACAGTGAGCTCAGTGTGCTGCAATGTTCCCGACTCGCAGCTTACCAGTGATGAAGAGTTCGAGTGTATACCTGCGCAACCCTCTCGCACCCCCTCACCTGCACCCCCGCAACAGCCGTTGAGCTTGCGTGCGCGACGTGTGGCAGCCCGCAGTGCCAAACGGGCAGCCACCGCGCGTGTGCACTCGCCTTGAAAAAGGCCGCCGGACGCGGCCGAAACTCGAGTCGGATTGACCGACCGTATATACGTGAGTGTCCCGTTATCCAATTAAACAAATGAAAGGTCTTGACTAGTAGAATACTTTGCACTATGACAAATTTAAATCCAAGATGGCCGCTACCAAAAAATGGCGAAATACATTTCTTTTTTCACAACTCCCTTAATATTGAAAGGGCTTGACTAGTAGAACGTTATACAGATAATCCGAGATCCGAGGTAGTCGGGGGTTAGACAAAATTTTTAATTTTGTTCTTGTTTCTGGGTATCTTACCGCCCCCTTTTAGTCCTGCAGCGCCCACAAGGGGGGCGATATCGCCCACTTTGGGAAAGGCTGGCGTAGCCTGTACTGTAAGCTGTATCATAGACCATACGTAATTTGTATCTGCATGTAGTTTCTGTATATCCTTCAAAGATGCTTCAGAGAACAACTTTACCCAAACTAAGTTAGTTATTTAATATTTAGTTTATTAGTGGCCTGAGTTACATATTCTAAGATACTGTGAATAATACAAATCTTCCGGGTCTTAATCGATGGTGATTACCACGGACCGAGGTCAGAATGACAAAGGCACCTAACTAACCCCTTGGTTGGGAATCCATGTATTTGGAACATTAATAATGGATATCCGCTTGATCCCTTTGATGTGTTAGATGTGGGTATTTAACCTTAACTATAACTACAGAATAGCTTACGTAATACGTATTAGAGACTAGCAGCGCCCCGCGGTTTTACCCGCGTAGTTCCTGTTCCTATTATTTCCCCGGGATAAAAAGTAGCCTATTAGTTCTTCAGGCTATAATCTATCTGTGTTCCAAATAACAACCCGATCCGATCATACGTTGCGATTGAGCCACCAATACCCAAACGTTAACTTTATTTATATACCTACTAAGTATAATAAAAGTAATAATTGTGTAAAGTATTAGAATGTATGATTATTATTATGTAAGTTTATTTAATACCATTAGTCACACTGTCCCGTCTAACTCTATTTCATCTTTTTATCCAACCTTCGGTTGCCTGGAAGAGATCGCTTTTAGCGATTAGGTCGCCATTTGTTTCACTAGCTTTAAGGATATATCGTTTTGTATATTGTTTTTGTATTCTGGACAATAAAGAGTATCTATCTATCTGTCTAATCTATGTATTAACTAAATAAAAACTTTGTACCCCTTTTAACGAGAAATCCTCGGAAAGAGGAATTTGAAATTTCGTGCACTTTTCGTTTATAATGAGAAAGAATGCAGAATACTGTTAAGTTTTTTTAGTCATGCATTAAAATACATCAATAACAAACAATTTTACAATAATATTTTAAATTGGTGGTGGTGGACAGTTCACACACAACACCATCTGACATTAAACTAAACAATGCTTGTACTATGGCGGCCAAATAGCTGATATAATACTTATCTAATTTTTAATACAAACTTATTATACATAGAAACACCAAGACACAGTATAAATATTTGAATTCATCACACAAATATTTGCACTGAGTGGGAATCGAACCACGAACCCACAAGGCCGGTCAATAAAAAGTAGAATAGTATTGTTACGGCTGGTCTAATCGGGAGAACTAACGTACAGAACGCTTTCCAAAGTTTATTTGATCCTGAAAAGTTGCAAAGAAACCCATAGAGCACGATTAGTAAAGGTATAAATCTCGACAGACTCCCCACTCTTCGTAGATCGGTGTCTATTACGTAGAACATTACAACAGCCCTTGTTTCGTACCGTTGTTAGCTCCCCTTACAATAGCGAGGAAATAAAATAATGAATTAACAATGTAATTTCCCGAAAGAATGGCAGGGTTGCCTGTTGTGGTCAACCTAATGACCGGAGCGCGTTGCGACTCAATGTGCTTCTGTGTTTTGTACGCTGGTAACACCGCAAATCGATACGTATTTGGATTTCAAACTCTCGAGTATAAATTAACGGTTTCTGTGTTGTCTATATCGTAGTTCAAAATGGTTAGATTGAATTTTGAATGTTTCAACAATAGGATTCCAAATAGTGCTGAACGATCATACCCCCTAGGATATCCCCTAGAACTCCCCGTAAGCATAAAAAGTTCTTAGCCAGAATTTTTACGTGTTTTTTAAGTTACCTCATGAGTCAAATCATTTAAAATCTCTTATTATTTGAGGCTCTTGCTTTTGGTCTACTCATTGTTTACGTACCGTACCTACTTCGTGCTTCCTCCATTATCAATCATAATAAAAAAATAAACCCCATCCACCATTATACGAATGAAGTCATTCATGTAATAAGTAACTTTCATAATCATGTTCAACCTTCACAGATTTCACAGTCAGAGCAGTCACACGAAATAATATTTAAAGGTGACTTTGAATTTCGCGGACATTTGTGAAAAAATATCGGTCAAGTGGTAGCCTTGATAAATCAATTAAAACCCAATCTTGTTGAGTGGTCGTACTCGCACAATTCCAGGGATTCCTCTAACTTTTGTTGAGTAGATTTTTTTCACTCTTTTTTTTATTCTTTTCATTTCTCAGTCACAAGAAATTTGTAGTAAAAACAGTTTAAATGTCATAATATTCTCGATATCTATTAAATTCCATTGGATTTGAAAATTACCCCACTTGCACAACAACGGTATTTTGATTTAAGAAACTGATCAAATTTTATGACATAAATGAACGAAAATAAAGAAGTAATATTGAGTCATAGAATAGATAATATAGATAGAACGGACACTCCCCACCCCCCGCCAATTTCAAGCTTCCTCATCCCTCAGGCCGTTTCGGATACGTTAGGAGCACTCAACGAAGGGCTGGTATCGAACATCTAATTCCTAACGAAATATCATCATGTTGGGTTGCTGTACTGTTTACGGCTGTCCGTCAAATAAACGGGACAAGAATAAAAGCTTTATTTAATTTCCTGAGGATAAAATAACGTAAGATTAGAAACTTTTAAATAACGTTGCTTTATAATAACGTAGTAAATGTTTAACTCAAAGTTCGTAACTTAACATTGAGATAATATTATTTACGTAGTAATAATTTCTCAAAGCGTATACAGCCAGTTTTGGGCACGGATTGATAATGCCTGGAGGAATAATTATAGTGACAGAATAAAGTTTCCTTCTTGGGTAAGTGTAAAATAATATGCGAATGTGTACCTACTAACAAAAATAGATATTTAAGTACCCATCGATCATCGGTTTCGTTTGATTTAACGCGGCAATACATACACACTTTTAATTAGAATAGTATAATTTGGCACCATTCTATTTATGTAACTCAACATTACAGCAAGTTTATAAACTACTTTACGTCACCAGGTGAACTCAAGGAGCACAACTATTCAATAAAATAATTCAGTAGCCCTAGCGCTAACGCACACATTCACGCGTGTGTACGAACAACATCTGCGTAGTTGTGTGAAGAGTAGGTAGCTCCACAGCGGCGCTTGTATGGAGTTTTAGTGGAGTGTCCGGGGTGTGATTGAGTCTAACTCCACCGTCCTTGGAATGCCTAAAACAAAGGCGGAACTTTCTTTCTATAGAATAAGGTGAATGGACAAGCAGGTTATGTGCCTGAAGGTTCAACACACCTGCCCGAAACAGCACAGTATCACGAAGTTATTAGAACATGAAGAGTTCACTCCACAGCGCTCGTCACCTAGCGATAGAAGAGAATTTATCTCCAGTTATCCAGTAATTGATAATAATAGTGTAGGAATTGACACGGATATCGGGTACTGTGTTACCAGACCTAACCTATTTACCCTACTTGTTAATCCAGGGTGATTTCACTTTTTCAGGTTTCAGCTTTTTAACATATGAAAAAGCGAGCAACTGCAGTTAAATAGCCATAAGCGGGGTGGTTTCTGTTGGCAGGAAGTCTCCTCGTAAATTTTACGGGCTCAGACGAAGTTCCTTCCTGGTTGTGCCCTCCGTAGCGGGTTTGTTGCAACGTTTTATTTTTAAGCTTCCGCGTACTTCGCGTACTACGTAGCGCATTACTATTGTTCATAATTCTGACTTTAATGTGAATTTATGCAATTCCTGCAAAACGAATATCAAAAGCAGCTGTAATATACGCATTCAACACGGCACAGGCTTTGCTGAGTTAGGGGCTAGTTGGTGTTGTGTGAGATATGTTCAGCTATATTTATAACTAGCAGCGCCCTGCGGTTTTACTTGCTTAATTCCCGTTACAGTTATTTTCTCAGGATAAAGCAGCCTGTGTCCTTTTGAGCCTATAATCTATCTGTGTCCTAAATTTTAACCAGATCTGTTCAAATTTTACGGTGTTCTTATAATCAACAAACGTTTTTTTGACGTGACAACGTCTTTATAATTCAATAGAGCCGGCTGCACGCACGAAATAACATGACTCATGCGGCGTTACCTCGCTCTGAGGCGTTCCATGTAAGGCTTGAAGTGCAAGCGAGACCGCGGAACGAGCGACAAAGAAGCACAATCGGCCTTTGCGTTCGCATAGAATAGATAATATAGATAGAACGGACACTCCCCGCCCCCCGCCAATTTCAAGCTTCCTCATCCCTCAGGCCGTTTCGGATACGCTAGGAGCACTCAACGAAGGGCTGGTATCGAACATCTAATTCCTAACGAAATATCATCATGGTGGGTTGTTGTGCTGTTTACGGCTGTCAACTAACTAAACGGGACAAGATTAAAAGCTTTATTTAATTTCCGAATGATAAAATAACGTAAGATTAAAAACTTTTCAATAACGTTGCTTTATAATATTACAAGCTTTGCTTAGTTTGGGGTCAGATGGTGTTGTGTGTGAATTGTCTACCAATATTTATTTATTTATGTTAAAAAATGACTTCTAACGAAGTCATTTTTAACTCAAAGTTCGTAACTTACACAGCCAGTAACTTTATGTGCCCAAGCAAGAATTCATAATGCCTGGAGGAATAATAGTGACAGAGTAAAGTTTCCTTCATAGGTAAGTGTAAAATAAAATGCTGAAACCTGATCTAATCTATCATCGGTTTCGTTTCATTTTACGCGGCAATACAAACACCCACAGATTTCTGAAACAATTTAGAAATCTGTGCAAACACCCTTTTTAATAAGAATAGTAAATGGCTCCATTCTATTTATGTAACTCAACGTTATAGGAAGTTTATAGACTACTTTACGTCACCAGGTGAACTTAAGGGGGCACAACTATTCAATAAAACAATTCAGTAGCCCTAGCTCTAACGCACACATTCACACGTGTGTACGAACGACATCTGCGTAGTTGTGTGAAGAGTAGGTACATCCACAGCGGCGTTTGTATGGAGTTTTAGTGGAGTGTCCGGGGTGTGGCGTTCGGTAGCGTTCGACATTCGTCTCTCTCCTACTTGAGTTTTAATCATTGTTTATTCTTATAATGAATTATTTAAAATTATCACTTTTTTATAACAAATTACTTAAGACGTTGTCACGTTCAACTATCGTCAGTAAACCGACTTTACAAACAACCATTTTTTTTTATAAATGCAGAGTGATGATACTAGCAGGACATGTGAGATCATTACCGCACTGCGCTCGTCATCCAGAGATTTAAGATGTTATATCTCTAAGGCCTGTAATTTAAGTGAATTTCACATCCAAATATCCAAACGTTGTATGACTCCACTACAAATATGACTCCAAACCACGCCAAACTCGATCTTTATATTTTTTCCGCGCTTTATTTAGTTGAGATATCCTTTAGACCATAACAAGAATTGTCACGAGAGAAAACAGAAGATTTTTTTATAGTAACAAACAGAGACGAGACGCAAACTGATGATTAGCACCATGCCTGCCCATAACAGCATAGTGACACGCAGCTATGGGAACAGGAAGAGTACATCCTCGCTCAGCATTGCGCTAGTCACCCAGAGATAAAACATGTTTTTATCTCTATGTCCTGTTATTTTACTGGAAACATTGCCCTTCAAACCGGAACACATTGATGTTTTAGTGAACTACAACATTAAGGAGATTTGTAATACGACCACCATTCATCACGTAGGTAGATGTCTCCCAGTCAAGAAGTAATGTATCGCATCCCTCGTTTGCATGCGCGCAGGAAATATCCATTAAAACTTGCAATTGACTTGAATACTACTAGCGAAGTTAGAATTAGTTTGGCGAACTAAATCATTAATCTTTCAAAAGTAGTTCTTCAATGAATGGACTTCGCCTACGAAGCGTATCTAGTACGTGTATATGACTAGTAAGGCCTAGGCATTTCATTGTTGGAGATAGTAGAGATAATAAATTCGGGATTTTAGACAACTCCTTCTCACCACGATCAGATTTCGAAAGATTTATTTCTATTCCTCAACCTCACATTAAGTATAATATGTATAAGTATATGCATTTGCTAGGAATGTACTGGATTTCACTCTAAAGATAATTAAAGAAAAATATCGTTGAGTTCTTGAATAATATTTGTTTATATTTTCGTAAATATTTATCTTTATATTGCGAAAAAAAATTACTTCACATTTGCCGACACGCCCTGCCCTCTCAGCCACCCCTTAAAAGATAAGATGAAATTTGACTCGGCCCTCTCTGAATACCTCCGTAATAAATGGACTGACGTCGTGACTCAGTCGGTAGTGAGGTAGCCGTAGGTCGTAGGCTCGATTACCACCCATGACAATTATTTCTGAGATGATTACGTCTGACTGATTACTTATATAGGGCTTTTTGTTGTCAGCTGACTGATGATTGTTGGAACTACCTCTAAAACTGAGGTCGTCTGATTTATTATTGTCGGGGAGTTAAAAGAGAAAGTCGGTGGTTGCCTTTTTTTAAGGAACTGGTGCTAGTGTCAAATTCAAATTTAAATTCAAATTATCTTTATTGCTGGAATATAGGTATTAGTTACAGATTTAAAATAATAAATTTATGAAAGGTATCACTATATCCGCACCCATAGGGCGTGCAACATTACACATAAATACAAATAGTCTCAATTATAAAACGCCAATTATACAATAATAACTTCATTAATTTCTTTACAATGTCAATATTAATAATGTCAATTTAATTGTCAATTTTGTCATTCAAATATTCAATGATAGTATAATATGCTTTGTCAATTAAAAAAATCTTTAGTTTCGATTTAAAAATATTAATATTTTCAGCCTCCTTAATAGATTGAGGTATTTTGTTATAAATATCAACACCGATTACAAACACGCTTTTACAAAACGACGCTTTAGTGCGTTTAGGTACACATAAAATATGTTTATGCCGTTCACCTTTCAATGTATTGTAATTGCCTAAATTATTTCTGACATATAAAGCAGCCTCAAAATGTAAATCGATGGGAGAGTTAACAATCTTAAGTTTGAAAATACAGTCTACACGAATCTTCTAGACTTCAATCCACATATTGACCTAATGCATTTTTTTTGGGCTCTAAATGCCAATTCTCTATCGGATGAATTACCCCAAACAAGAACACCATATCTGTCCATATGTCCATCATATCTGTGTAACACCATATGTGTCGGCTGAGTTATTACAAAAAAAGCTAACAAATCTGCTGATAGCTCCTGAGAGACATACTATCTACGTCGCCGGTGAAGTTAAGCGAGCTGGGTAGCGTCCAAACTAACATTAGGCCCTTACATGTGAAATTGGTGTTTTGTCGTACTGGCCACTTTGATCTCAGATATCTCCTCTCTGGTTAGGAATTCCAACTTCAAATTTTTACAGCTAGGTACTTATGCTTTTGTGTTTTGAAACCTGTAATTCATTTGTTTTTTTTGCTATTCGTTTATATGAATCTGATCTTGTTAATAAGTAAGCCGATTCGTCAGCCACCACTGCAGTCACATTTTGAGTATGTAAATCACGATCGCGACGTGGTTAAAGCAAAAACCAAACGTATAGCTGGCACTTGGTCAAGTTTTATTTTTACTTTTGTAAATTCAGGTAAGTTAAGGTGCGTAAGTTGTTTAAAAAGAGATATACCTCTGCAGAGCCTTGAATTAGTTGAACATCTGATACAAAATAAATTGTAGCCTAAACTAATAAAACGTTTTAGCCTAGATTAATTAATTAGTGCTAAAACAATTTACCTAAGCGTTTGGAACTTTCCGGACAGACTAAAAAGGTTCTTGTTCTAAAACAAGAATTCGTTAAGACAGGTAATGAATTTATCTCTTAAGTTTCCAATTTTTCAGCGTTAACTTGTACTTTTCACCTAAGGCTGGGAGTGAAAAAAAAAACATAAAACAAGAACAAAATTAAAAATTTTGACTAACCCCCGACTACCTCAGATTTGTTATCCGTACAAAATTCTACTAGTCAAGCCCTTTCATTTGATACCCATATTAAGGTAGGTTGCGAAGAAATATTTTGTCCGCCATTTTGTGGCGGCGGCCATCTTGAATTCATATAAACCAAACATAGCTAAGAACATCCGCACGGATATTAACTTTCAAATAAAAAAACCGCATCGAAATCGGCTTATCCGTTTGAGCTCTACGGTGCCACAGACAGACACACACACACACAGACAGACAGACAGACAGACAGACAGACAGATAGACAGACAGACAGACAGACAGACAGACAGACAGACAGACAGACAGACAGACAGACAGACAGACAGATAGACAGACAGACAGACAGACATCGACGTCAAACTTATAACACCCCTTTTTTTGGTCGGGGGTTAAAAAACCAACTCCCAGTTCTATTTCCTAGGTATATCTAAAATTAGCCTACGAATCCGCGGATTTAGTGAAATTATGATGAAAAGCGGTTACCCCGCTAGCCTGCCAAAAGTAGCCAACATGATTAATCTGCCAACTATCTAGTCTAAACATAGTCGATTTATGAGAACAGTTGCTGTTTCACTTGATATTTTGTAGAATAACCGTTCTATTATGGGTGTACGAAGCTTAAAAGAGTTACTTCGAATTCACAATCACATACAAAATATACTAAATAGAGAAACAAACCTGTAATCAAAATTAAACATCCTACTAATATTAAGAACGCAAAAGTTTGTAAGAATGTTATGTTGAAGCTGTGTGGATGTATTTTTATAGCTCTTTGATGTAAAAACCACTGAAGAGATTTGGATGATATTTGGCACACAGATAGATAATGACATAAAATAACACATAGGCTATTTTTTGTTCGTTTTTACCTCAATAACGACTCTGCAAAAATTTAATAGTTTCGAGAAAACTTAATCAAGAATCATAATTAGCGGCACCAAACATTTTTTTTTGTTTCTTTTTTTAGTAAGATTGAGTGAAAAGATGAATTTAATGTGTGTTTGAAAATAACAATTGAATGACTTTATATTCCTGTCTTTATCATTTCATGTGAAAAGAAAAGAGAGAGAGCAATATCAAAGCTAAGGCAGTTTTAGTCTGGCGGTAGACACTCCGATCCGTGAGATCAGTTCAGCCGTTCCGACGTGATCGAACTATAAACATCCAAACTTACCCATTTATAATATAATAAGACAACCCTACATCAAATAGATAATTTATTTTTGTTCTTACTTAATCTGTCGTATTTAATTACGTCAAAGGTAACTTACGTGTACACAGTGTAAACGTATAGACGTAATTAAATATGAGTAATATTTATATTAAGTAACCACGATAATTTTCGTACTAAAATTAATGTTCAAAATTTCATTTATATATGTTCAATTGCGTCTCTTAGTTTTTTGACATCGCCAATTTGGAAACTGATTTAATGTTGCTCAAAATCGGATAACTTTTTGCCTTGCATAAGTCTCAACCAAATACAGAGCAATTTGAATAAATATGGAAAGTATATACGAATCTTTGTCCAAGCGCTGCATTGCGCTCATCGCTGAGATAAGACGATTATCTTTATGTCATGTAATTTTACCAGAAGCATTTCCCTTCAAACAGGAACACAGTAACATTTATAAATATAGTAAAAAATAATTGTATTTATTATAAATACAATTTAAAATGTCACGTATTAGGCATACAAACAAACACAACCTTGGAGTCATTAATTTATTCTCCGTGCATATCAAAACTACTCATCAGATAGGCAGCATTCCCCTCTGTATAACCTGGGAAATATTTTAGACCAGATGAAGACCTGACCGTAACTGAATTTATATTACAAGAACAAAATTAAAAATTTTGATTATCCCCGACTACCTCGGATTTGTTATCTGTACAACATTCTACTAGTCAAGCCCTTTCATTTGATACCCATATTAAGGAGTTGTGAAAAAATAAATGTATTTCGCCATTTTGTGGTAGCGGCCATCTTGGATTTGAAATTTGTCATAGTGCAAAGTATTCTACTAGTCAAGCCCTTTCATTTGATACCCATATTGTGGTAGTAGTGAAAAAATTATATAATTCGCCATTTTGTGGTGGCGGCCATCTTGGATTTTTAAATTTGTTATTATGTATTGTATTCTACTGATCAAGCCCTTTCATTTGATACCCATATTAAGGTAGGTTGTGAAGAAATATTTTGTCCGCCTTTTTGTGGAGGCGGCTATCTTGAATGGATATTAACCAACCATAGCTAAAAACATCCGCACGGATATCAACCTTCAAATAAAAAAACAGCATTGAAATCGGCCCATCCGTTTGAGCTCTACGGTGCCACAGACAGACACACACACAGACAGACAGACATCGACGTCAAACTTTTAACACCCCTTTTTTTGGTCGGGGGTTAAAAATAATGAACAAATCAAATTTTACATTTATTTTTGCTCATGTTTACTTGCCGTAAAATCATGATTGCCAGTTGCTTTACGCCTACAACTAGGTGCCAGAAAAAAAATCGGGAAAATCCTTCGTCAACAGTTTTCGATGCCGAGATAAACTCGTTTATAGATGATCGATGGTTTTACGTGAATAGGGTTTTATCGGAAATCAACGCTTTATCGCGCCTCGCTTTTTAAAATCTTCGGTTGAGCTCACTCGGTTTTCTTTAGATTTTATGAAATCCTTCGCGCTTATTACGCTTAGTTCTTTCCATACCTACAGCGATTAATAATCTTTTTTAATGATGCCTATGTGCTATGCCAGACTACAACCTACCTATGATCCTAATTTCATCCCAATCCGTTTAGCTGTTCCGGCGTGATTGAGCAACAAACATCCAAACTTTCATATTTTTATTTTAGTGCAATATAAAGTTGTGGGACGAGCAAGACATGGGTCTGATGGTGAGCGTATGCTGAGTGCGAGTTTTGTACACAACAAAACGCGTTCTACCGTGAGACTATAGCATAACTTTTGTATGAAGAAATTTATAGTGCGTCTAACGGCGTCGCGTTGTAGCGGTTCTAGGTGTCAAGTTTTTGTTTTTTTTGAAGTTTACACTTGACCGCCATCTCGCCTGATGTAAATCGACGATGCGGTCTACGATGGAGCGTGTTTATCTAGAAGTAACCGATTCACTCTCGATTTAAAGACACAAAGATTGTAACCATAATGAGTTACGAATGTAATTAGTTAGGGTTGCCAGTAGAACCTATGACTTCAAGATCTTCCATAAAATGCTATCTCACCAACCAATGCCTTTCTGTCAAAACTATCAAGTTAGAACAAACCATCATAAGTATAGCATACTTAAACAGTAGTAGCAATTCGAAGAAGGCATTGAATCTATTAAATTTCATTCGCGCACAGTTGCCAACGTAGAGAGCACTGGATTTTAACGAGTTTTTCTTCAAGTGCTGTCGAGAGCAATTATTATATTATTATCAGTCCTTTCTGTAGATTTTAATTCTGTCTGATATAAGTACAGTATCAGAAAACTCTTTAACTAATTGGTATTGCTTCGAGAAAGAGCTTATTTTTATGAGTGGTTCTTGTGTATATCAGACCAATTTAGTAGCTACTTATCTTATGGAATGCGTTTTTAATACTAATTGTGTTTGTTACGGCATTATTGTTGTGATGGATGTTTAATACAAATTTGACTAATTTTCTCCATTCCCATTCCCATTCCCATGATCACCCCATAACATTGAAAGCAATAGAGCGGTAAGAAAGAAATGTTTTGTACCTGTAACTATAGTTTGTATAAAATTGCGTTAGCCTCCTCGGGTGACCGAAAATTCGATAGACAGTAGATACATTAAACAGTAGAGGCCAAATAAAATAGGTCCATTTTTATAAAAAAATTTTTTATTGATGTCTCATAATGCGTTTGTTAATTTAAATGTTTTCTTGCAAATATTAACATATCTAAAACGGTAAAATAATGATTGTATATTCCTTCTTCGGGTAACTACACAAACTTTTAGCGCGGGAAAGTGTAAGAAAGGATGTATTTACTAACATTTTGTATAATTTAAAGCTCCGGTGGTCGGAGGTTCTAATCTGACCTGTGTCTTTAAGTTTTTCTCGAGTGCATATAATAATGTACAAATTTATCATCACCTCTGGCTTTTACGGTCAAAGAAAACATCGTTAGACAATCGTTATGTTCCAAGAACGATCTGTTTCAAGACCATGTGTCTATGTGACTATGGCCTTTACGTGATGGATTGTGGCCTTGACTCTCTTCATGTGAGAGAAAGTCCCAGGAGTGAGAACAGAAAGTATGATGATGTGATGATAAAAGTAAGATGTGATTTTTTAAGCATAAGCTATGTCAATTGAAAATATAACCATGTTAATGAAGATTTTTTCAATAGGCATGACGACTGATCCTGAAATTATATTAACTATTTTATGTAATGGCAGTACTTAAATAGAATAAAATACGTATGATAACTTTAATTTTGATGGTGTTGTGTCTGAATTGTCCACTAATATTTATATTTTATTTATTTATTTATTTATAATATCTTTATTTAACTTACTTTATGATGAATGAAAGTTGGATTGGCAAGTCCATTTCAAAAGTATGAAATTATTAGAAAATGTATTTACCATTGGATAACTCATTTAATTTAAAGTGACTTTTGTTATGAAACCAGTTTCATAAACGCAATATTTAATATAGCGAACATACATACAAACTTTACCCGCGACGCATAGAAAATGCGACATCCCGCTTTAGTACCGTTTTTGTATGCAGCGTTTTTGGGAAAGACCAAAATTGTGATTTTAAAATCGGGTTGTGATGTCACGGGAAGTTTTTAAGATAACAAAGAAATAATTTTTCCAACGTTTTAGTTATTAAGAAGCCTTTGATGACACATAAAAAAATGAGTCGTTATGCCTATGGATATAGCATCACATAATCAGCATTTACAATATACCACACACAGTAACAAAATACCACATAAACACATAATTTCAAAGAAGTTTATCCCACAAAGCAAACTGAAAGAATACTAAATTATTTCGACTTGTTCGAGAGTAGTGAGTTGCCGAGACTTTGCTCACGAACTTTCCTGATGCGCTGTGCACGTAAATATTCAGTTAGTTAGGAACCCACTTCAATTACTTTCTTACTTAAAAGGGAGAAAAGTAGTTTCTTTTCCGTCTGAGTAAGTATTTTGTTTACTTACAAAGTTACTAGCAACGCCCCCCAGTTTCTCCCTAGTATATCCCAGTCACGTTATTTTCTCCCGTTACAAAGTAGCCTATGGTTATTCAGACTAGTCTATGTTCCAAATTTTAATCCGATCTATTCAGTCATTCCACCGTTATTGGGCAACAAATATCTAGTTATCCAAATATGCAAACTTTCTATAATAGACAGTAGGATTGATCTTTTGTGACTAAAATGTTATATCTCTTGCTGATCAAAATTCAAGGACATGTAGTAACTACACTACTTTCGTAATGAGCTGCGGAATAATTTTTTTAGCGATACTGCGCATATGGCATGTCATACGTGAATGTAAATTTTGTATACATTTAGGATGATTTTCTTAATAAAATGTCAGTACTTTACGTGAATATTATTCGTCTCCTCTCCTAAAGCCCCCTTATCTTATACCCTTAAACGAGCTAATCTTGTAGGTATATATATATATATATATATATATATATATTCTGAATCTCGGAAACGGCTCGAACGATTTTCATGAAATTATGTATACAGGGGGTTTCGGGGACGATAAATCGATTTAGCTAGGTTTTATTTTTTGAAACATCGTTTTATGCGCGTTTTTAGACAATGAAAAACTCCTACAATGTAATTAGAATACGATAACTTATTTCGCCACTGTTCTTTAAGTCTAAATGGCTCAGACGGAATATGCTCGCCCTCGGAGTCAACAGGCCTCGGTTCGAATCCTAATGCTTTCACTCGAAATCTTTCTTTTTGTTTTTTTTCTGAGAAAATCTTATAGGTACTTAGAGCCTTTTATAAACGCATTTAATTCGTATCTAAGTAGGTTTAAGTAAGTTATCACTACGTAATTCGTACCTGCCTAAATATCATTTAAAAAAAACCGAGCAAAACTCGGTCAACCAGGTACTATAGATAATACGAGTATATTCTTCGTTCGTCTTAGTAGTCGCCTACTTGAGTATGTAGTACAGTTTCATGTTTTAAAGTTCCGCTCAAAAAAATCTCCGTAATGTTGTCCTCTTTTAATTTGGATTGAAACTAAAGGGAAGCAATAGCAAAGAAAGACATATGCAATTTTGCTGGTGTTCCTAAAATAGATATTTAATTTCTTCGGTGAAACTGTCATTTAAATTCGCAGGTTAAAGATTTGTTTAATCTATACTTAATATTATAAAGAGGAAAGATTTGTTTGTTTGTTTATTTGTAATGAATAGGCTCCGAAACTACTGGACCGATTTCAAAAATTCTTTCACCTTTGGGAAGCTACATTATCCCCGAGTAACATAGGCTATATTATATTTAAAAAAAAATTAGGAATCCTTACTAAAACTCCAATAATGTAACATAAGGTGTAAAAAAAAGACCTGAAAAATTCCTTACGTCGCGTGCGCTGCGAAAACTATTGATGATAGAACAAAATCATTTACTACGACTTTGCAGAACTCATCATTATCTACAAAAGTGTCGCGAGTCAATGTAATAAAATAAAGTGCCGCGCGGCTCACTCGCGCGATCGGCTCCCTACGCAGCGGTCGTGTGCGTGATCGTATGATTTTAGCTTGAAAAATTTTTGAATTCGCTTTAAATTCGTTTCGTAGGTAAAAGAGTATATGATAATAAATAATATATTTTAATGTAACTTTTCAAACTGCTTATGGGTACTCATTCCTGTTCAAAATTTAAGCAAAAATTTAGTAAAAGGTAGTTTTCTACGCCCATATTTTTAATTTTCTTTCAATAAGTACCTACCACTTACCTGATAATAAATATTATATTTTAATTATTCAAACAGCTTAGTACTTCATATAGTTCAATAAGCAAAAATTTAGTAAAAGCCTGTTTAATTATTTATTTCCTTCTATTTTTTTTTCATTTTATAATGCCCTAAAATGCCAAAAAGATCAAGATATCAACTTTCTAAACATAGTTCCCAGGCGAGGGCAATAAAAATACGGCGTAATGAGGAATCTTCATCAGAAACTGAAAATCGCCTTGCAAGTCGGAGAGAATACGCGTCGCAATCGCGTGCTAGAGAGTCAAGTATCGAGCGTTCGCAGCGGCTTGCTGAACAAAATTTTATCACTGGCCCAGCAGCTGGTCAAGTAGCTCATATACCGAGGATACCGATGATTCCAACTGATCTGCCAATCCCTTTTAAACGACTTCAGTTTCCGGTGAAATCATCTTTCGCGTTAACTATTAACAAGTCCCAGGGCCAAACCTTCGAATTATTAGGGATCGACCTACGAAAAGAATGTTTCACTCATGGCCAACTGTATGTTGGCCTATCACGTGTCGGAGCTCCTGAAAATCAGTTTATTTTGCTGCCACAAAAAAAACTACTTCAAATATCGTTTACAGGAAGCTCTGACTCACTAAAACTAATGGCTTTTTTTTTAAATAATATTATATATGTATAAAATTTTAAAATAAAAATACAAAAACATTAATAAAAAAAATTCAAACTCCTTTATAATTTTACTTTTTTAAACCCGATACAAAAAAAAGGGTGTGTGTGTGTGTATGTACCCGTGCGAAGCCGGGGCGGGCCACTAGTTTAATTTATAAAACTGAAGAGATTATTTGTTTGAAACACGCTCAGGAACATTAAAGTTTTAAAAAATCTTTCACCATTGGAAATGGGCATGCTCCCCGAATGATATATGTTATATAAATATGTAATACAGGCGAAATCAGGATGGACCGCTTCTGAATCATTTGGTGGCGGCTAGCTTTCATTAAAAAATACTCAAATTTTAAATTGATATTGTTAAACAATCAAATGATAAAATCATTGATATTGTACATTGTACTTTATTAATGGGAGGGTATTTACAAAACTAAATCAGAATGAAAATTACACAGTATTAATATAAAATTAATTTTTAATTAAAATTGCACAGTTTGCATGCTAGTATTTCACTAAAATCACAAAACAAAGTACATAACTCTTTCCCTACGAGGTAAATAATGTAATGCTCCTCTACATATGACTTTGACTGCCTAGAAGCTTAGCTTGGCCAGTTATGTATTAAATGCAGCTCGAGTCCAAAAACAATGTGAAGCCTACTAAAGTATTTCGACTTATTGCGAGTTGCCGAGTTCACAACGAGTTACGGAAGCGCAGTGAAGTAGAATATTCAACTACTTATAGTTAAGAGCCTTCTGTAAGGGAGAACACACCTGGAAGCATCTCATTGCCATGTCGCACGCCGCAAAAAATGCTTATTCAATAACCAAATTTAGCAAGATTTTAATGCTATTTTTTTTTGGTTTAATTTATAATTAATTTCATGCGTTTAGGTGGAGTGGTTAGAACATTCACGACATACTGCAATTAATTTGTATTATAGTCAAATGTCGGATATGAAAGATTGTCCCATACATAAATATGAGGTTGCAAAGAAATCAATTTAAGACAATCTAAGGTAAAGATGACTAACAATAGATTATCAAAAATTTTGTGTAAAAATGTAGTGTAATTTACGTTCACTTTTCCAATTACTGTATTATTTGTTAGCCTTTGGATCACTACTGGATTGGCTACTGGATTATTCTTGGGGAGATTATTATTGGGAAGAAATTGACTTATCGCACTGACTCCCCATATAAAGTTGGCTAAGGGTAGACGAATGATTTAGTTATTTTCATCCTATGATGATCTATTACTTGTACTTTAATCAAACTCCCGTGTGAATAAGACATTTACAAAATTATAAGGGAGAGGTAGATGGATCACACAGACATAATTCATATACATATATGAGAGAGCGTATGATGATGACGTGCAACCTTCAACATCACACGAAGGCGCGTGAAGCGTCAGGAGGCCGTGAGAGAGTCTACGAGAGAAATCTACGCATAACGCATTAGCATAGCAGAGCATTAAGCTTTCATTCGAATCAAATTATTTAAACATCGAGCAGGGCATTGTCAATGTCTGAGCGTAGTCGTGGTGACATCATTGGATTCGTATTGTGGACATAGCAGCGACAGCAGCAGGGTTTTTGGAGACAAATTACATCCTTTTTTTGGAGAGTATTCGATGTACCTATACGAGAGTTTTGTAAACAAGAGTGTGCTAGTACAGTTGATAGCATCCCATGATGTTCAACATGAATTCGCTACTCTTCAATTCCAACTATGCTTACTACTTACTGAAATATGGAATTGTGACGCTAAATATAACATTGTGAAGACTTTTATGATTTTGATTTATGCTAGCACTGACCATTAACGCCCACAATCAGAATCCTATATGTCATGATAAGGCCTTCATGATGTCGATGGAAACCCACAAAAGTAATGTTTCCCCGACATACCTATATATCTATCGATATCGTGAAATATTAACACTTTTTTAATTGTGATACGTAAAGCTGCCGTGAAAGATCTCCTTAAGACGCTCGTAATATTCACTTTGTCTCTTAAGATCATAAAACAACTGAATTATTAATCCCTTCTCGGACGATTGCAAGATTTCGGAAAGTTAAATCAGTAGAAAGCTTTTGAAACACAGGAAATGAGTAAAACTCTATATATCTATCCAGCTCTGTATTTCAAACCTTTGCATGGCAAATTTTCTACATTATTGAGTGAAGAGTGAAGGAAACGTCGAACATTTATGTATTGATTTCACTACGTTCGAAACTATGACAGGTATGTATTTCAGTAAATTTTTGAGATAGGTACGATTGTAAATGAAATTATTAAACGGATTAATATAAAACTTACGAGTGTCCAGAGTCCGTTTTATAGAAGCTTGTGATGTTTTTAGCTAATTTACAAAGGAAATGCGTCATGATTTTTATATTTTACTATCGCGGCCCGTTCCGGCTTTGCTCGGATATTGTCATCATCGCGGATAAACAACGTGATGCGTGTATTAACTTACTTATCTTATAGGGCAAGAGCCCGTGAACCCCAGGCCTTCGTTATTTTAACAAAGCTGAAAGTTTGTCAGCGTATGCTCCCAACATAGGTAAGAACGATGGACCATTATGAAGTTTGGGTCATCGTGGCATTCCTGGCTTTGGCAGATAAACGGTACTAAGGCCCCGAATCCCAGCAGCGGGAACTTTTAGTGGGCTGCTTGTGATAAGTAGGCTGCTAATTTTTACCCAACTATTATGTATAAATCAGCTTATATACTATGACGTAAGTAGAATTATAATTGTGTGAACATAACATGGGTGTCTGGCAAGTGGTTACCACGACGCTAAGTGTCTGGCAATTATTGATGTGATTTTTAATAATATGTATTATGTTAGGTAATACCAGGATATCAGACTTTAGAATTTGACAAATTTAGATCGGTATATCATAGGTACACCTTCAGCCTTCAGCACCTATCGTTGATCTGCCAAAGCCAGGATGACCCAAACTTAATACTAGTCTATCGTTTTTACCTGTGTTTAGACCCCAACGCGCCAGAAAACATTTATTGAAAGTTTCAGCAGTGGAAACAAAGTAGTAGAAACATAATGCTTATGCTTATGCTGATTGAAAAAGAAATCTGTAGTGCTTCCAACTTCTTACAAATCAAGAATAGCTAATTCATTTCTTGTAGAATTGATTATCGGAGTTCGCGACCGCATTGCAAAACTTCGATAATTGCAAATACTATTTTCTCAACGCTATCATAAAATTAATTTGTTTTCTTAGCTGCAATAACCTGCTCTCTATGTGGTGAAATAATTTTCGAGATTACAGGGTACTCCATAATAACTTTCCATGATAACATGAACCGGTGAGAAATAGTAACTCTTATTTTATACCTGTAGTAAAATCCATTTCTATGCATTCAATTTCATCCAGATCCTGGAAGATATCGCTTTTAGCGATAAGACTACCAACTTGTCGCATTTGTTTTTAACCTAATCGTTAATTCTTTTTGTGTATATTTTTTGTTTTGGTGTGTCAATAAAGTTTTTCTGTCTACCACAAACGTGCTGTCTACTTACTACATTATCTATTCTATGTTACTACTTCAATTGGTCCGACGACTAAAGATTCATTCGCTAATACAATAGGGATGTTAACATTATAGTTTGCAATCTTAGCGACTACGAGTTTGATTGTTTGTATTCAAGTAAACACATAAACTGGACATACAGTCATGAATCGCGACCAATGTTTTGCAACTAGTGACGTCATGTCAGTCGTTAGTGCTTTAGCGGCTAAATTCAAAATTAGTCTAATATTGTATATTTATTTACTCATCGAAAATACAAATATTTTGAAATTAAATGTTATTTTTTACGGAAAGCAAGGGTCAATCTTCAAAATAAAAGCAGTTACGAAAAATTTTTAACATCCCTATTCTGCAAATATGATAAAATTGGATTGTATTAGTATTATTATGTAGGAAAATTATTACACATGTACAAAATATAGATATCTAAAATATTATCTTAGAAGTTTCACAAAAAGTAAAAAAAAGGAACCTGAACCGAGATTTATTTTGTGGTAATAATACGAAGTAAATCTTGGTAAGCTGATGCAAAATTTCCGCTTTATCTAAAGAACAGGAGGACTGAAACTAATGGACGTAAAAGTTCTAAAAAGGTCCCTGAACATGGATTATTAGGGCCTAATCATTATATGGAGCAACATAGTTGAACGATTCGACCTCGACACCGATTCTTTTCGCCCGTGGTACTTATAAGTACCTATTTAGTTAATTTTCCTAGTATATTTTTCGCTGTCGTCGACAGATAATGGGTTGTAAAAATTGAAATAGTTCAGAGT
Source organism: Ectropis grisescens (assembly GCA_017562165.1). Classification (NCBI taxonomy): domain Eukaryota; kingdom Metazoa; phylum Arthropoda; class Insecta; order Lepidoptera; family Geometridae; genus Ectropis; species Ectropis grisescens. The sequence goes on along the minus strand of CM029771.1, from coordinate 11,484,009 downwards.
CACGTGACCATTTCACTGACAATTAGAACTGTACTGATCGCAAAAACAAAAAATACCCAGGGCCAAAGAAATTGGAAAAGAACCCAGGGCTATTTGTCTTTGGACTGGACTGACCGTAAATAAACACGTGAGGTAGGATTTAAATTAATAACAAATCCAACAGTTTTTAGTAAGAATTGTAAGCAAGAAGGTATTGTTCCAGCATCGTTGTTTCATAAAAATACAACCCACGCCTCTTCAAGACTAGAGGTAAAGTACCCCAGATACAAGCATGCTTTGACCACTGTATGGCTTACTATCAGACGACTTTTGATCGAACACTAGCCTATTTCATTACAAAGCAACAGTAAGAAATATCATACCACCGCATCAATACGCATATAAATAAATATTTCGATATTTCCGATACACGCATACGGCAAGAGGAAATCCATTCACGCGTAAAAAGAAAGAAGACACACACGACCAACGTTTCCAGGTATTCCCTTCAAAAGTTAAATCAACTGGAAATTACACGAGGGTCACATACATTCCTGATCTTACTTATTTACGCAGGACATAATAAAAGAGTTTACGATATCTTCATGAGCAAACATAATGTCTTTGCAAAGTTCAAGGGAATTATGAAAATTCATGTCGCAAACGTCTGAACTTTCCGGGAGTTTATCTGTTAATCTTTTTGAGAGGATTTGATACTAGCACGTCCTTTTAAGTAGCGACTTTGTTAACTAGTCCCATTACTTTGAATTGAGTTTGTGACTCCTCCATTTGAAATATTAATAGACATTTTCTAAGTAATTAGAGGTATTTATGACTTTAAAAGTGTCCATGATTAAGCAGAACAGAGATACATACATAATAAAAAGATAGAAATAGAAAAATAATTAAAAAAACAAACAAAAGTTACTTATAACAAAACAAAATACAGTAGCAATTAGCGACCTTATCACTAAAAGTGATTTCTTCCAGGCAACCATAGGATAGAATGAGAGATTTAAGAATAAGGAGGAGGGGAAGCACAAAAAGGAGTGGTTAATACTTTTACAATTAAACAATAAAATAGATTTAAAAAACTACAATACCAAATAAAACACATAAATACGAACAAATTAATATACTAATACATAAAAATAAGTTGTTATGATATATAAATAAATATTAAATATTGTGATTTTAACTAAAACATCAGTTTCAATTGGGTGATGACTGCGATAAGTATATTTCCTTTACTTGCAGAGCTAATAGTTATAGATAAATAGTGTTAATATGTAATGCACAAATTTTAATACAATCTCATAATTAAAAAAAAAATTGGTTGCCTGTAAAGTCGGTATACGGGCGAAAGTTTTACGTGACAACGACTTTGAGTGGTAAAATAATTTTACGGAAGGGACGCGTGCGTTTCACTTTTTATGTCTGTCTCTCTCGCTCTTAGGCGGGCTAACCATGCCCGAGTGGAAGGGACGCGTGCCTCTCACTCGCTCTCGTTGTGAGCGCATAACGTGAGCGTAACGCAGTTTCTTGAAGTGTCACCCGGCAAACCAATTTATAAGACGTTGTCACGTCAAAACATATATACGGTCGAATTGAGAAACCTCCTTTTTTGAAGTCGGTTAAAAATAGCTACAATAGTTTTATTAGAGTTTCCGTGAATGCTCAGTATAATTTATTATTTTTAGTTTGAACTCTGAATACGGTAACAATCAAACTAATATTGATTCGACGATCATAGTCCCAATAGTCGTGCCGGCAAACGGCCTTATAGCGAAAAGTCTCGACAAACATCTCAAAAGACTTTCGCTAGACGGCTGGATTAGGGGTCAGATACAGAAGGCGGTCATCCTCGACACAGCGCGCATCGTCAGAAGGTTCCTCAGTCTGCAGCCCTAAAGGCTTGTTCGCATTACGCTAGTAATTTAGCCTAGTGGCGAGTAATTTAGCAACTAAACGTGTATGAACAGTGAAAATTTAGTCGAGTAGTTTAGGAAATGATTTAGTCGAGTCAATCCATTTTGTTCTATTTTCAACGGGCGAATAGCACCTCCCACCACGCGTTAGTTGCGAGCGGGGCGCTCATTGGCTCGCCGATTAAACAGGTTCGAACTTGTCGAATTAGTCTGGAGAGAAAAATAACTTCAAACAATTTTCCAAATACGAAATTGTCTGTGGAATAACTTATTTTATTGATCACACAAATTTCCTCATTCACCTCTTCTAAAATAGCCATTACGATTCGATAAGATTAGCTTATTCATTCATTTATTTTATTGCGTTGTAGGATCTTCATGTTGCGAAACGCTACTCACTTGTGAACTGTACTAAAGCACGGTGCGAACGATTTTTGAATAGTAGCGAGTATTTTAGCTACTAAATTACTCTCTACTAGACTAATTTGCTAGCCTAATGCGAACAACCCTTAACCGCCGGTAGCGGCTACTGGCGGCTATCTAGGTTTAACTTTTTAAAATGTTTTTATGTTATTTTATATATATATTGTAAAATCTTAGATTTAAGGAAAGAAATAAATGCGTGAATATTAATTTACTAATATTATAACGCTGAAGAGTTTGTTTGTTTGTTTTAAAATTGTTTAAAAAAATTGTTTTAAAATAAAATAGGTATGTACTCTTTTCTATTGGATAATCCATTTATCGACGAAGGCTATAGAATATACAACATTACGCTACTATCAATAGGTACGGAGTATGAATGAAAAATGTAACAAAAACGGGGAGAAATGTTTCTTTTCTTTTTGAGAGCTTTCGTACCGTGTGTTGACGTGATAGCATGACTGTATCTAAGATCGTGCCATTATAATATTATCTAAACCATTGCTAATAATTTTTTTCAAAATCGGAGTTGGTACGATCAAATTTCGACACGTGGCATAGCAGGTAACTAAAAAGGTAAGTATTTCGTTTGAACGCGATATTCTCAGGAATTACTGAACCGATTTCAAAAATTCTTTCACCGTTGGATATGTACGGGATCCGTGAGTGCTATAGGCTATACATGTACCACCGCCGAAGCCGGGGCGGACATTAGTGTTATATATTGCGCTATGTCTCGGCGTGCCTATGACAAAATCTTAAGAGTTCATAGCACTCCTTTGCGTCGTGCAGTCGGGTAATGAATGGTAAAATTATCTAGAATATTATCTAGAATATTAGTCAAATATAAAATGATATAGATCTCATCAGCAATTCATATAAAATAGTACATTTCTGTGTACGTATCGTATCCGTCTGGGGAAGGACCATACCTTTGCCAGTTATTCTATCACTAAGCAGAAATGTGCAAGCATTACTGTGTTCCGGTTTTGTGAAATGTTTCCAGTGAAATAAGAGGGCATAGAGAGAAAAGATCTCATATCTCTGGGCAACGAGCGCGGTGCTCGGCTAAGTAATGATTTGGACACGTTCATGTTTCAGTAGCAGTGTGTCACTGTGCTGTTATGGGCATGTTGCTTACCATTAGCCACATGCCCTGCTCGTCTCGTCACTTTTAACTATATGTATAAAAGTGTATAAGTAGCAACCACTTTTCCGGTATTATACGGTTGACGGTAAAAAACGTCGTTTTAAAAACATGCATTTTAAAACTTAGTACGTTATCTCTACGTAGGTATTATTCAACGTATTGTTTATATTAAGATTTACGAGTTAGTAACTGACATAAATTTCGGTGCCCAAATCGCTGTAGACCTCAACCAAACCGACGTGAGATTTAGTCGAAACATTGCATTTAGTTGAATAGGGACCACAAATTGTCGTTCCTTGACAGGGTAATTGTGCGTGCATGATATAAACTCACAGAGACGCATTCAGAGCAGCGAATAGTTTTGATTTTAGGCTTTTGTGGTTTTTAAACATATATTCTTACATTGTTATCAGTCGAGCCGCAAGGGTTTTCACAATAATTTATTTTCGACATTTTACACAATACACATACATATATTTGATTCAATCTTAAGATATATAAATCTCGTGTCACGATGTTTGTCCACGATGGACTTCTAAACTACTTAACCGATTTTAATCAAATTTGGACACCGTGTGCTGTTTTATCCAACTTGAAAGATATGATAGTTTTTATTTCATTAATGGTCTTTATGTGACAATATCCGAGCGAAGTCGCTACTTATGTTACAAGAACAAAATTAAAAATTTTGATTAACCCCCGACTACCTCAGATTTGTTATCTGTACAATATTCTACTAGTCAAGCCCTTTCATTTGATACCCATATTAAGGGAGTTGTGAAATAAGAAATGTATTTCGCTATTTTGTGGAAGCGGCCATCTTGGATTTGAAATTTGTCATAGTGCAATGTATTCTACTAGTCAAGGCCTTTCGTTTGATACCCATATTGAGGTAGTAGTGAAAAAAATATAATAATTCGCCATTTTGTGGTGGCGGCCATCTTCGATTTGATTTTTTTATAGTGTATAGTATTCTACTAATCAAACCCTTTCATTTGATACCCATATTGAGGTAGGTTGTGAAGAAATATTTTGTCCGCCATTTTGTGGCGGCGGCCATCTTGAATCGGTATTAACCAAACATAGCTAAGAACATCCGCACAAATATTAAATTTACAATAAAAAAAACCGCATTGAAATCGGCCCATTCGTTTGAGGTGCCACAGACAGACACACACACAGACAGACAGACAGACATCGACGTCAAACTTATAACACCCCTTGTTTTGGTCGGGGGTTAATAAATAGTCAGTCTTACATTGCAGCAGTGTCTTTGTCGATAAAATGTTTAGACCCATATGACAAAGCGTCTTTTATAAGTTTAGTTCTGATTGATACGTAGAGTACTCATGATAATAGGTCTAATCAATAATTAAATAAAAGTGGTCAAGTGCGAGTCGGACTCGCCCATGAAGGCTTCCGTAGCAGCAAGTAACTAAGTAAGTTTTTTTTTTTTTTATAGGTTTACACTTGACCGTCATCTCGCCTAATGTTAAGCGACGATGCGGTCTACGATGGAGCGTGTTTACCTAGAAGAAACCGATTCACTCTCGATTTGAAGAAACAAAGTTCTTGTAGTTCGTTGTTACTTAAATCAGTGTTTTAACAATAGTAAATCTATGACGTATTAAAATAAAACTACTTACTAGATCTCATTCAAACCAATTTTCGTTGACAGTTTACATGGTAATGTACATAATCCATTTTTTTTAGTTTTGTCATTCTCTTATTTTAGAAGTTACAGGGTACAGTTACACATACACACACACGCACACACACATTTTACCACTTTGAAAGACTTTTTTCTCTCGCACAAAATATTCAGTTTAGAAAAAAAAACATATGTTTGAAACCTATATATCATTTTTGAAGACCTTTGAAGAAGATCCATAGATAACCCACAGGTATGGTTTTGATTTTGATGGAAAAAATTTGAATTACTGTTCTAAGTTCTAAGTATGGGATACCCCCAAAATTTATTGTTTTTTTCCTATTTTTAACCGACTTCAGAAAATAGGAGGAGGTTATCAATTCGACCCCTATGTATTTTTTTATGGATGTTACCTGATCGACACGGTTAACGACTTCCAATAGATGAGTGAGTAGCGCTTATAATAATTATGTTAGTTTATTTTTCGCTTTTGAGTGCCTATTTGTAGTTTTGAAGTCGTTTTAATTTTTGGTACGAAAATAGTTTATTTATATGAAAATCTTAATGCCGTTTACAGAATACGTACCACGTTTCAATAGTATAGTTCTTATAGCTTCGGAGAAAAGTGGCTGTGGCATACGGACGGACAGACAGACAAACATGACGAATCCATAAGGGTCCCGTATTTTACCATTTGGCTACGGAACCCTAAAAACATGTGGTGTCATGGGACGCCTGGTAGGTAGTTATAATATAATAATATTGGAGCAACACAACTTGCAAAAAAATAAAGCTTAATTTGATTATTTAGGTACGATCACCTGAAAAATAAAGTTGGTACTATTGGTCACGGGCTAGTTTTACGCGTCACTTCCGTTATACATTATTCTTACGGTTTTAGTCATTTTGGTCAGTTTTTGGTCAGTTATTCAGTTTGGTCGCGCAGCAAAATCCCTATCTCCTGCAAGCCTGCCGTAATGCCCGAAATTCGTGTAGACCAGGGGTTCACAAACTTATTTTGTTAACTGCCCACTTTGACGATAAATTCTTTTTAGCACCCCCATTTCTTCACACTACTTAAAAATTACTGTAACTTCAAGTTTAATTAATTAATTATTGTGAGCTATATTATCGGAGATTAAACATTCATTCTAAACGAGATTTTCACTATAACCAACCAGCAAGAGTTAACTTGAGACCTGAGCGTCCTGAGCCCACTAGGTAGTGCACAACGGGCTCTAAGTCTCTACACAATGCCCCCACTTTTTTTCTGGGTCTCTTACCCACTCTGGGTCTCTTTTGGACTGCAGTGCTCACAAGGAGGCGTTATAGCCCACTTTGGGTTAGGCTGGCTTACTGTGCTGTGTGCTTGCTGGCTTACTTACTGCGGCTTGCGGCTTCGAGCTTTGTCTACAAGCTCGAAGTACTAGCTTACTTTCCGAGCTTGAAAAACTAGCCTCGCGTAGCTCAGGAATTTCGTTCCCAAATGATTACCATAGTCTGATCAAGTAGTTTTAAGAATTTAGCGATTTTCAAAATTTTATGAAATATCAATAATAAATAAACAAGATAAAAGTCTTAATGAGCACCAGTGACCGCATCGATGAAATGTTTAGACCCGTGGAACAAAGTGTCTTGTAAGTTCAGATTGATAAGGAGAGTAGTATCAGATGCATGATTGTAATTACTGATCGTTAATTTAAATGATTACCGCAGTCTGATAAAGCAGTCTAAGAATTTTGTGATTCATTGAATAAAGATGTTTGAGCCGCCGCGCCATGATTTATAGCTATGATAAGAATTTAATATCATTATGAATACCTACGATAAACTTCATTTAGTGATTGAAATTGTTATTACTGCGTAGATAAGAGTAATTAATTCAAAAGATTCAAATTTTATCAAATTTGGGAATAAGGAATGTTATACTTAGTAATATTACTAGCCGTATAAAGTTTATTATCTTATTTAAATTGAGTTGTACAGATAGTTTACTGCGATTAATATACGGAGATGAAAATTTCGTATTTTTTAACACCCCCGACCAAAAAAAGGGGTGTTATAAGTTTGACGTCGATGTCTGTCTGTCTGTCTGTCTGTGTGTGTGTCTGTCTGTGGCACCGTAGAGCTCAAACGGATGGGCCGATTTCGATGCGTTTTTTTTTATTTGAAAGTTAATATCCGTGCGGGTGTTCTTAGCTATGTTTGGTTAATATCGATTCAAGATGGCCGCCTCCACAAAATGGCGGACAAAATATTTCTTCCCAACCTACCTCAAAATGGGTATCAAATGAAAGGGCATGACTAGTAGAGTACTAAAAATTATAACAAATTTCAAATCCAAGATGGCCGCCACCACAAAATGGCAAATTATATAATTTTTTCACTACTACCTCAATATGGGTATCAAACGAAAGGGCTTGACTAGTAGAATACTTTGCACTTTGACAAATTTCAAATCCAAGATGGCCGCTACCACAAAATGGCGAATTACATTTCTTTTTTTCACAACTCCCTTAATATGGGTATCAAACGCAAGGGCTTGGCTAGTAGAATACTTTGCACAATGACAAATTTCAAATCCAAGATGGCCGCTACCACTAAATGGCTAAATACGTTTATCTTTTCACAAATTCCTTAAATATGGGTATCAAATGAAAGGGCTCGACTAGTAGAATGTAGTACAAATAACAATCCGAGGTAGTCGGGGGTTAATCAAAATTTTTAATTTTATTCTTGTGTGTTTTGAAAACCGTAATTTCATTTGTTTGTTCCTCTATTGTTTTTTTTTCGGTCACTCGGGTTGTCGGGTTACAAAATGAAAAAAGGTGTGTATGGCGTTGGTGTCGCAAAAGAAAACACAGTGCGTTTTTGGTTCCCACGTTTTCGTTCTATAAATTTCGACCAGGAGAACAAGCCCCGTGGACGGCTGGAGACCAAAGTTGATAATGAAGAATCGAAGGATATTGTGGAAGCGGATCCATCGCAAGCGACGTCTGAGTTATCTGCAGGGTGCAGTGTTAGTGATAAAACTGACTTGAAGCAAATTCGCAAGGTGAAAAAACTTGAAAGGTGGGTACCTTCCTCATGAATTGAGTGCAACAAAGCGACAAACGCGCTTAGACTGCTGTGTTACTTTACTCAACCGGCACAATAATGAACAACCGCTCATCGCAATGGCTGAACCCAGCCAAGCATTGCTCCAAACAAAAATTTACTAAAAAAACGACGTGTGAGCGTTTGCTAGACTAGCGCCGGTGTCGTTCACTACAGCTCTCTTAAATCTGGCGAAACGATTACGGCAGATGTCTATTGTCAGTAACTGCAAACAATGATGGAAAAGCTAGCCGCTAATCAACCGAGGCTGGTCAATCGCTCTAAGCCACTGCTGCTTCAGGACAACGCTAGATCATACACACATACACTGCACAACAGGCGGTTATCAAATTAGATGAGCTTTAATTGGCATGTTTAAGACTTCCACCTTAATCCTCGGATCTTGGTCCAACAGATTATTTTTTAATTTGGATAACTTCTTGCAAGGCAAGAAATTCAACTCCGATGGGGCAGTCCAAAGCGCCTTTAAAGGTTTTATTGGTTCCCGCCCGAATGGTTTTTTCAGCAAAAGAATTAGTGAATTACTAATGATATGGCAAAAGTGCATAGATAGCAAAGGTAGATTACTTTTTTTTTTCAAATTGACTTTGTGTTCCTCCTTTACAAAACACCAATTTTACCTACATTATGGAAGGCCCTAATATTAATAGGATTGTAGTATTGATCGTAATAAATTGTAATTATATTTTTTAATTGATTTTGTTCGTCTTGTGGCCGTCAAATTTTGTGCAGCAAATTGTCAGTTAAATGTTTGCAACCACGAGAAATGATGATTTCCATTTAATCAACATCCTAAAATCTATTGTTTCCATAAACTTTGAACAAAAGGTTTCCCTTTTCCAAATCCCGTGGCGTACCTATTGCTATTCGCTATTTTATTCTCCGTTTTGCTGCAAATCTCACTGGTTAATTTAAGGGGTCCTTGATAAAATTACCCTGCTTGTAACATTACCCTCCCTATTTGGATATGTCGTTTTATGTTCTGCCTTGTTTGTTGGTTAAGTTGTTTTGATTTTGTCGGTTATTCGTGTCTTATCTGGCGTTGCGTAGAGTCGGTGCGTAATAATACAACCACGCCCCCAACTCTCAATTCCACAGTTTAAGATTACAGTTACTTTGGACATCTTCCCAGAGTTGTAAAGCAATCTAATGCGCGCGCATTCTTGCTTGGGCGTAAGGGTAAGATCACATATAAATTGATCTTCTCAAAGCCCGTTGGTTTTTATGAGTAGATTTTTTTTCGTGAAATCAGTTTTGACGTTAATTTGTATTAGATATTTAACTTCAAACGTAAGAGAATATTTTGCGAGGGTAGCGGCTTCCGTTTCCAAATTATATATTAATAAACATCGATATCTATAATCCATTTAGAATTATAATTTAATTTGAGTAGCTACCTATAAGCTAAATTTTAAAACTTCCTGCACAGCCAAGTCAACCCACATTAATTAAAAATCGAGTCGATTGACACCAATCATTTTCAAGAGTAATAACGTCAATGAAGCTGTTATAGAATTTATTTCTCAAGTGATATGTCCATGCCTTTATCGAATACCTATCTCCTGCGTGATGCCGTTGCTGTGGAAAAATCGTACAATGTATAAAACTAGAATGAGCAGCGTAGCGCCGCGGCTCGGTCGCCGCAGTCAACAGTTCGCTGACGTCACATGCGCGGATGACGCCATCTAGCGGTCGCGCCATCCGACACACCTGCCCGAGCCCCGAACAAGAACGCTCGAGCTACATTTCGCCGTCGCGCTCGCACTAGTGGCACGTAAAATCTAACCTCAAAACGTCCATCGCGAAAGACCCAATCACCAAAATACGTCCTTCTAAACATTAATAACAGTGACACCAGCCCCAAACTCGATTAGTAGTGTTGTGAACGTGACGTAACCTAACACGCCTTAGGATTCGATATCCCAGTGTTGCCTAACAGTGTTTTTGTCGAAATCGAAAGTTTCCAGGACGAATGTCCTTTTTGGTGGGCTGTCGCTGGGCAGCCCCCAAATTGTGCGCCAATATGTGGTGGTTGTTGCTCTTCAGTGTTATAAACGTTAAGACTTTTGGTGTGTTTGCATCAAACAATACCTCGGCCTCTCTGTCTGCTTGTAAGTAATTTTCTTGATTTTTTTCTTGCGTTACACTTTTACTGTTTTGTTTTATAAATACCAGCTACAGAATTGGATTCTTTATCCTTGGAAAGCCGGAATATATCTACGTTACGTATACGTAACTATAACTATTGTATATGAAGGTTGAGTAAACAAGTATGTTAATGACAGATTGTATCGTACGATCTTTTTAACAGCTGAGAACGGCACTAGTACGTCCACTATTCGTCGGCTGCTTTACACACATTTTATTTATAAATACAAGAAACTTGTTTGTTACGTCTGTCAGTACTAGAATGCACGTGGCTATATAATCCACGCATCTTGTTTATGTTGACTAAATTCGTTATCAGAATCGAGTATCTGATAAATGTGATTACAATCTGATGAATGTCACGCCACCATCGCTAACGATCTACCTATAGATAACTTATAGAAAAAACAATTTGGCTAGCATGAATCACAAGATCCGTTACTCTAGGGTACTGCGCATTTATAAGAATTTTCCGACAAGATTGTATTTTAACCAAGAAAATAGGTATCTACTAAGCTTCTATTGATATTAAATACATAAAGTTATTCATTAAATGTTTACTTTAATTCCTTATCCTGTCATTGTAATCAGATAAGATTAATAAAACGAAGATATTAATTCTTAAACATTAATTTACTAACATGCTCGTTAAAAATAATTTAAATTATAAATTTAAGTAGGTACTTATATGTATTTTGTATTATTTTTATATCTACGTAATAAAAACAATGACTGAAGAAAGGAAAATAATACAGAAACTTACCTATCTAATATACTTACCTATATGATTTATTTACTTAATTATATTGTGTGCACCTAGTTATTGACATGATTAGACATATACTTACCTACTTAATTTTCACAAAATAATGTACAGTATTACATTATAAGTATGTATGTAAAATACAAATTTAGTATGTTTAGGTATAACAATCCTCATCCAACTATAATGTGTGTAGGGTGTATTTAAATTAAAAAAAACATTCCGTCAACACCGATAACAAGCGGCAGAGTTCCCAAAACGCAGCTTTTAATATTACTTATTTTATATTAGGTACATAAATATTCTACAGATAAATATACTCGTAGATACCTACCTATACTCTTTATTGTCCACAACACAAACATGAATAATCAAAAAGAGATGAATAGGTACCTGCACTACACTGCATTTTTACAGCCAGTGAACAGTGAAGTAGGTAAATAGCGATCTTATCGCTAAAGGATACAGAATACAGAGAAATATAAAATGAAAAAAGGTATTTTAAGTTATAACGTAACGTAAGGTGTGTACATATTGAATTAATACCCTATATAGGCACCTACAGTATACTACACATACGTTAATAGGAACCTTATTATAAATAAAATACCAACATAAAAATATATCCTTATGTTTACATAAAACACATATTAATTTAACCGAACATTTTTGTAAATAAAATAGGTACTTAAGTATTGTAAAATACATATATTTCTCTGGAAAACGAAACAACCTACTCTTCTTTAAATCTTTCGAGAAGTCTATAACTTTTCGAACGAATAAATTAAAAAAAAAATAGCAAAATCGGTTCATATTATGCCTACTTACCTCTCTGATGGAAAGTTTCTATACCTTTTCGAACTAATAAAGAAATTATCAAAAGCTGATCATATTATACCTACCTCTCTACCCCCTACTCCCTACCTAATGCAAAGTTATGAGATAAGAAACAACCTCGTTCTTGTTTGAAGGCGGTTAAAAATATCACTATACCTACCTATAACTGTAGTATCAGGATTCGGCAATAAAACTGTGTACCAACAAATAATTTGAAGATCACAATCAGTGTCGTATTATTAAAATCGATTGTATTACTATATCATACAAATAACTCCAGTTTGTTAGCTATCGCCACCTGATCAAATAAATGGGTCAACGAAATAATAAAATGTGCGATATTTTCCGCCAAATTGACTATTGTTGTTCCAAGGGTCTCCGTCTTCCACTTCATTCGTTTCCTTAAAGTAATAAAATTTCAATAGAAAGCAATTGATATCGCCACTGGTGGGTTCTGGTTAATGTTTGTTTACTTTGTGATTTCATAGTTTTACGGAAGCTGTTTTTAGCGGTTGCATCGGGAAGCGTTTGTTTGAACTGCGTGCATTGTTTTCATTTCAATGGATAAGAGATTAACCATTATTCTAAATTATATGTAACGATTATAACCATTGATTTAATGATAGTAAGTCATTTTAAACGTCTAGCCAGTGGGATGTGTTGTCTGATTGGTGACAATTATGTGGTGTCTTTAAGAAAGTGAATCTGTTTCTTCTAGGTAAGCACGCATTTTTAGACCGCATCGTCGCTTAACGTCAGTCGAGATGGCCGTCAAGTGCAAACTTATCGTAAATAAGAAAAAGACAGCCTTAATTAGCAAAACTAAGTTACAATGAAACCTACACTACAAACCGAATTAACTACTAACACATCTGAACTTACTCTAAGTACATTTGAATAATACATAAATCGTAGAAGGTTTAAAGATAATCAAGATATATCTAGTCTAGTCCACTGCCAGCCAGAAAGCTACGTAGCCGCTATTTCAACGCTGTATGGCAAAATAGGTACGTTAAATTCAATTCTATATTCTTTTCAAACTTATCTGCGTATTCACAGACTATTTTAACACAACATAATGGTGTCTATGAATTCGTTTTAAAGTCAAATAACATTGGCAGTCATGGGAACTGCCGAAAGAAATGAAAACTTATTACTCATAGTTTGATAGGCTTACTTTGGAAACTACGCGGTAAAACCGGAGGGCGTGGCCATGAGCATGACCATCTAGAAATAATGTTGACGCATCTAGATAGCCAATAGGAAATTCTGACGCATTTCTAGATGGCCAATGGGCATGGTCCCGAGTTTACCAAGATTTCTTATCATTCCCGAGCGTGACGATAGAAATCAATTCAAAACCCATGAAATATCTTCTGTGGCGCGCCAAAAGAAGTTTTCACTTCAAAATTTCATATCAATTTGTTCACTATACTAACTTTAAAGTTTACCTACTCAATTTCACAGCGATTTGACTCGCGTAATTCTTGACTAAATATCTGGATTAGGTCTTAGAACTTCTAATCTATGTACTAGCTTTATATCTTAAGATGTGATATACTCAAGGCATGGACGTATAAAAAGTCGGACGTAGTCTCGCTAAAACAAAAACTGTGTCGGCTACATTTGCACGTGTGCGTTGTCAGGTTGTCACTGATAGGCTGATACGCACACATATACACAAGTAGCGCGTCTAATGACCCACTGATGTGTGCGTGTCAGCCTGTATGTGACAGCGCGTGCATATTATGTGGCCGACTCGATGGACACAGTTTTTGTTTTAGCGAGACTACGTCCGATTTTTTTTACACGTCCATGACTCAAGGATAATGAAACATTGCAGTGATAAAGAATTTGTGAATTCCTGTTCATATCGATCGTTACAGAAGTACTCGTATAAATCTTTCCTCATTTGATTAAGTATTTAATTGGTTTGTTGAACAAAAAATCAGCAAACATGTTAGTCTTAAATTTGTCTTACATTGCCAAAAACAATATGTTATTTGCATGATGTGAGATAAATTCAGTAACAATAATGAGGCAGACACTTAATACGTAAGGTCTCATGTGGTTTCTGCATAACAGGCAAGGGATTCAGTTACCTGTGTCAGTAGTTTATAATAACACATCTCATGTCGGCAGCAAATCATACCTCTACATTTTTAACCCCCGACCAAAAAAAGGGGTGTTATAAGTTTGACGTTGATGTCTGTCTGTCTGTGTCTGTCTGTGGCACCGTAGAGCTCAAACGGATGGGCCGATTTCGATGGGGGTTTTTTTATTTGAAAGTTAAAATTCGTGCGGATGTTCTTAGCTACGTTTGGTTAATATCGATTCAAGATGGCCGCCTCCACAAAATGACGGACAAAAGATTTCTTTACAACTTACCTCAATATGGGTATCAAATGAAAGGGATTAACTAGTAGAATACTATAAGTACACTATAAAAAAAACAAATCTAAGATGGCCGCCACCACAAAATGGCGAATTATAAAATTTTTCACTACTACTTAAATATGGGTATCAAACGAAAGAGTTTGGCTGGTAGAATAAATTGCACTATTACAAATTTCAAATCCAAGATGGCCGCTTCCACAAAATGGCGAAATACATTTCTTTTTTCACAACTTTCTTAATATGGGTATCATATGAAAGGGCTGGACTAGTAGAATGTTCTACAGATAACAAATCTTAGGTAGTCGGGGGTTAGTCAAATTTTTTAATTTTGTTCTTGTATATGAAGGCGTTGAATCAACGAATAGTTCATTACAACTGTTTACTAAACATGAACGGATAGACTAGTTTACAGTTCTCCGGTAAACTAGTCGAAGAATGAACTATACAACTATTATTTTAGTTAGGGCTATTCCGTTTATATGGCGTAAACTAGTCGAAAATGGAACGGTTTCTTAGACTAGTTCACAGTCGACGGTAAACGGTCTCGTTTCGTCGACGCCAAAACCGTCGACGACCCACCTCTAAAATACAGTATCGGAATAAACATCGATACGCCACACCGAACGTAATATTATAACTACCATTTGTGCGAACGAAAATTAGCGATATTTACTTTGATTGCGTTGAATTTACAAATCACGTAGGTGCTAATTACAACCAAACATTGAACAGATCATGTTGTCGATATTGTGAACACATGCAGAGATTATAATATCTAACGATACATTTGTATTTGTAGTTTTGTTTATTTTATAATACGGGTGAGCAAAACATGCGATTTATGGTAGGAAACACGTCTGCCCATAACACAGAGCCACAGTCTGCCACAGAGATGTTTGAAAATGCAAAGTCCAAATCACTGCCTAGCACTCATCATCCAGAGATATATAATTATTTACCGCTTTTTATCCTTCGGAAACATTACCTTTCAAATCGAAAACCAGTAATGATTACATTGCTTGGCGGTAGAACATCTGGCAGAGGTGTGGAACTTCCCTAGGCAGAGTCTTACCACTACAGAAATATGAAGCATTGATCCACGATCTATCACTAAAATGAATACCGGAATTCTGCATTCATAGACGTGCCAAAGACATAAATAGAGACGCAAACAACCGAAAGTAGCTAAAGACGATGAATATCCTGAATCGGTACAAAGTTCGCATCAGTGATGGCTGTGAGCCAATGTTAGAATCTGTTATTTTAGCTCTGTTTACCAAAGAACGCCTGGACGATAATCATCAAAAATCTAATATATTTTACTGCGTCTGTTACTGCGGTCGACGTTGACAATAAACGTTGTAAATAGCAATAGAAGCTAAATGGGTGGCCGGGATAGTAGTTAGTTACTGTCTCAATTTTGGGCTACGGGCAGCTGACGCGACGACCATAAAAGTCCCTCTGATGAAAGAGCACAATCCCATTGTGATGGCTATAAAACGGGCTTTGTGCCCGAAGGAGCCGTCATTACGTGAAAAATGAAAAACGAATCGCACTTGTCATACTCAATCGACTTTATTGGAAACACAGCCGTCGCACTTCATATATTTGTCAATTGGAATGAAAATTGATACGTACCTACTTATATATTATACTAGATATATTTTGCCATAAACGACTAAGTAAGGAATTCGATGACAAAACCGTAAGGGTCACTATATCTTATACCTTTAAACGAGCTAATCTTGTAGATATATATATTTATATAGAATCTGAATCTCGGAAACGGCTCGAACGATTTTCATGAAATTATGTAAACAGAGGAAACGATAAATGATCTAGCCAGATTTTATTTTTAAAAAACGCCGTTTTATGCGCATTTTTAGACAATGAAAAACTGCAGCGCGGTAGTATGTTAGCTAAGTCGTGAAGTTGGGCGGTCATAACATGGTAGGTCCGGGTTCGAATCCAGCCGGCGGCCTTTCTTTTTTGGAAATAATCTTTATGTATCTAAGTAACCGAGCAAAGCTCGGTCACCCAGGTACTAAGATGTGATACTGAAAATATCTAAACACAAAGTTACGAGCGCAGTGCAGTGCTAGGTACTGATTTGGACTTTTATGTTCCATTATACGAGTAATATGTGCAGATGTGTTGCTTACCATCAGGCACATGGCTTGCTCTCCCCGACTCAAATCTTTAGATAATGATTTATCATTATCATCACGAAAAAAACTGGTGTTACGTTTGGTAGCAACTTCATGAATAGATCTGGATAAATTAGGGACTGATAAATATAATCTGGAATAAGACATAGGGACATACTTATATGATACTTTTTAACGCTGAGAATCGGTATCTACGCGGGGTTATTTTATCGATAATAGGTTTACGTTTGAACACCATCTCGCCAGATGTTAAGCGACTAACTTGTAACGAGCCAACCTAGAGGAAACCGATTCACTGTGAACTTAGAAGGCTTTCAAATTATATCGATCAGGAAACACCCACTCAGTCAATGCTTAAAAAACGTAGGCACTACGCTAGTACAAATACAATATTTTTATTATAAATTCGCGCCTATCTGTATAGCAGTATTTAATAGTTGAAAGCAAATTGAGAAGGTTCACATTTTTCCATCTCTTAGTACGTTTCTTTTAAATTTAAACACTATTGTTTACTTTGAAATTGAGCATTGCCATCAGAACGGAATATAATAAATTTCAACCTTTCAACCTTTTACCTATTCAAACGTCAGCGACATTTGCGTAAGAAATTACATTTTGTAGACGAATATAAAACGAAATTAACGAGAAAGATAAAAAGAACGCCGTCATAAAGAATTATGCGTTGCGACATAGTATTAGGTACTTTTATAACAGGAAGTAAAATATAAACAAAAAAACGACCCATGACTAAATTTCTGGTTTTTATTCGCCTTAAAGTATAAATAAGCATTGTTATTTATTCAACGCAGTAATACCGACAGCATTTTGGGCATGCTTCAGACTAATAGTAGACTCGATGATCTTGATTAATGGGGCTATGGATGAGTCAGGTGTGCTTAGCTTAGGTGAAAATATTATTAGAATAAAAACCCAGTAAACAATCTCAAAATGTACATGGTTACGATTTCATCAATGCAAACCATCTCTTTCAGTCATCGTGTGACGGAAAAGGATAGGTGTTATTGTAACCAAAATTCACGAAATATGTCTGCTCTAAGGCTTTGGATGAAAATGTGTATACTAAATTTAAAACTCGATAAAAATCCCAAAATGTACTCAGTAACAACCCTATCGATGCAAACCATATAGATCTTTCAAGCATTGCGAGATGGAAAAAAGGAATATTGTAACCAAAAATCACGAAATATTTGTCATTTTTGTCCAGAATTTCGACCGCAATAAGACAAAGGCACCATCCATTACGGGGTGACGCGGGATGAGGGTTATTTTAACGTAAAATATTTGGTCAAATAAATTCCCATGGACAAGCTGTTACCATGATTTATATGGATTATTTATCCTCATACTGTCTTTGAACCGTATCTATGCATGTAAAACTAAATATATGCTTTGAAAATAAAGTAACTTAAGAATTCAGACATTTATTCTAAGATGCTTATCTTACATAACATCTTATATTTATCTCTGGACGACGAGCGCAGTGCAATGCTAGGTAGAGATTTGGACTCTTCAGTTCCAATACCTGCGTGTGTTATGTTGCGTGTGTCGTACCGTGTTTTAATGGGCAGGCATGGGCAATTACAGGGCTTAGAGATATAATACCTTAGATCTCTGGGTGACGAGTGCAGTGCTAGGTAATTATTTGGACTCTTCATGTTCCAATAGCTGCGTGTAACTGTGCTGTTATGTGGCTGGCATTTTGCTTACCATCAGGCACATGTCCAGCTCGTCTCGTCACTCTAAATTATATATATAAAAAAAAAAAATTGCTGCCAAGCCTGCCGTATGGAACTTCGTTCAAATATTATTTCTGTTCATTAAATAGTATTTAACCGCTTTTAAAGATGTTATACTTACGGTTACTTATAATATTAATTGTGTGGCTATCGACAGGAAAATCCATTAATACATTTTAAAGGTCGTTCCTTCCTTACAACTCATATACTCATACATTTAAGGGGCAATTTACCTACTGTTATCAAATGTTGCAATGTAAGTGCGATGTTATCATGTGATGTGATCTGATGTATGTACAATTTTAGTGTGATGGGTAACAGAAATTCAGTACAATATTTCAATTTCAACTTGTGAAATAGTTTCACACAACACCATCTTCAAACTAAGCAAAGCTTGTACCACAGTCTGATAAATCATACAGTCGTTTGACAAGGAAAATGTGCCGGGCGTTCGGAGCGAGACGCGGGAAGCGCGCTCCCAATATCTACAGAAAAATGCATGAATGTCCTTCATTCCCTACAACTCATGTTTGGTACACTTAAGGGATAATTTACTGTTATCAAATGTTGCAATGTAAGTGCGATGTTATCATGTGATGTGATCTGATGTATGTACAATTTTAGTGTGATGGTTAACAGAAATTCAGTATGTTCAGTTCAGTCGTTCATGCACGAGGAAATCGTGTAGGGGCGTTCGGAGCGAGACGGGAAGCGCGCTCCCCAAGCTGCTAATACTTGCCAATGTTAGTAGGTTGGGAGCGTGGTTCATGGCTGACACAGTGACACACACAGGTTACGGCACAGTGTGACTTAAGGTATTATATAAACAAACATATTAATAATCACACATTCTAATACTTAGAATACTAAGAACCTACAATAATACACTAATAAATACATAAATAGTATACAAACTTAAATAAAAAATAAATATGAGTATTTGATATGAATAATTAATTTCAGTGTCATCTCAGCAGTGATAGATTCCTTGACTTGTTTCTGAAATACAGACAGTGTTGGAGTGTGTCTGATGACCTAGGGTAAAGCATTCCATAATATGACAGAAAAGTTTCAGAACGTGCAGGGTGGTTTCAATGATAGATAGATAGATAGATAGATTAACTCTTTATTGCACTTAATAACAACAAAAATACATTTAAAAAAAAACTTTAACTAAAATTAAAGTAGCAATGGGCGACCTTATCGCTCAAAGCGATCTCTTCCAGGCAACCGTAGGATGGAAAAACAGATACGAAAACAGGAAGACGGGGAAGTACAAATAAAAAGTGGTGAATACCTCTATAATATTTCAAAATAAAACTGCAATTACATGAATAATAATTTGATAAACCTACATAATAATAACTGTACATCCTAATACATAAATACGAAATATAGTAATAAACTAATATGTACATAAATTTAAAGTTTAAGAACGGATACACAGCGAAGTAATAGTAACTTCAACTAGGGACGACTGCGAAAAGTAAATTTGTTTTACATGGTCTTTAAAAACAGCAAGCGATGGAGCTTGCCTAGTAGGCACAGGCAAAGCATTCCATAGCTGAACAGCTTGAAAAGCAAACGACTTTCCGTAGAATTGACTGTGTGCTGAGGGTGATTGAAGCGACAAGTTATTTTTGGATCTGAGAGGCAGAGCGTGCGCGATGCTCCAAAAAGTGAACATGTCTTTCAAATAGCGCGGGTACGAGGGATTAAACAATACATTATAAACAAGAGATAAAATATGAGCATTCCGACGAAGGCGAATGGGAAGCCACTTGAGCTGCATACGAAACTGAGACACATGATCATATTTGCGCAATCCAAATATAAATCGTATACAATAATTTTGAAGGCGCTCAAGTTTATTTAGCTGGTCTTCATTGAGGTCCAGATAGGAGGCATCTGCATAATCCAGAATGGGAAGAAGAAGAGACTGCGCAAGCGCAATTTTGGTAGCAGTTGGTAAAAAATTACGGAGGCGTCTCAACGATCCGCCAGATGAAAACAGTTTACAACTAATTGATTTTAAGTGTGGCTCCCAGCTCAATGTGCGATCGAAAATCACGCCAAGATTTTTGACAGTTTCACTGAACGGAATTACAATCCCATTGAATATAACTTGTGGGATAGTAGCCCAGTCGACCTTGGCAATCATGTAAGGACTGCCAATTATGATTACCTGAGTTTTGGTAGGGTTAACGTTTAAGCCAAAGGAGTTGCTCCAATGGATATTTTTTTGGAGATCGGCGTTAATCGTGCCAATAGCTACGTTGCACGTTGTTACGTTGCTACGTGCAATGATGAGTTGTGGGAATTTATCGAAAGTTTAATGACGTCCTACGGGAAGCTTTTCTTTATACTGTGCTTGTACTATGGAAGCTGATTATAAGACAATAATAAATAATTTGAAAACACGAAGCTAATGATTTAAGTTAGATGAATTAATTTGAATAATACATCTTCTATCTATCTATATATATAAAAAATCAATGCTACTTTTCGTTGTAAGTAATTTCCTCCTAAACGGCTCGACCTATTTGAATGTTTTTTTTGTATACGTTTGGGTAGGGCTCTGGATGGTTTAGATTCACAGATCACTTCGGCAGATGGCGCTGCAGTTGGTATCTAGGTTATTATCCGAGCGAAGCCGGAATGGGCCGCTAGTATTTAAAAAAATATATAGACCGATGAAGGACAACTTAAAGAAAATCAAAATGATCAAACTTATAACCAGTCAGAAGCGCGCCCAGCATGCTGGTGCTGACAGAAATACCAATCTAAATAGCAATGCTTATTATAGGTTGGATCATATAAACGCCAGTTTTCTGGTCATGAGGCTCGTCGGCTTGGAAAGGGTTTTTGAAACTCCATTTATTAAACAAAGTTCTTATATGGAACAACCTACCAGCATGCTGGCAGCATTACCAAATCGAATGGCATCGTATAAACGTAGAGTCAAATTAATGCCACCATTTTGGTCACTTGTCGCATGACCAAGCCCTCGGGAAGGTTTTTGAAATCGCATTCACTAACACAAAGTCCTAATATGGAACAACCTACTTGTACGTAGTTTATAATAGAGTTAGTTTCAACTCCTCAATTAATTGCAAGCAAGTTGTACAAAGTTTAGTACGAAAGTGCTCGCAGTACGGATGTACATGAAATCAGTTAAACCAGTTCCAGCTATGGAGCGGAACTAGAAGCCGCTTTTATAGTTATGGGTACTGAATGAGGACTTTTGAAGACTTAGGCTGGCATTTATATGGAAGCAGATTGTGAGACAGTTGTACCTTTAAGTTCTTGCTAACTTTTAATATGAGGTATCTTATGTACACGAAATCAGTTAATCCACTTTTAGCTTTGGAAATGAAATGGAAGCTAGGTTTAAAGTTATTTGTACTGAATGAGGACTTCTGAAGACTTAAGCAGGCATTTTAATATGGAAGCAGATTGTGAGACAGTTTTATGTATCTTTAAGTTCTTTCTAACTTGCTGTATGATATTTTATGTACACGAAATCAGTTAAATCACTTTCAGCTTTGGAACGGAACTGTTAATTGTTAATTTGTTATTATTTTGCCATCACGGAATTTCACTACAAACTGCATAATAAGACAATTTATCGTATATTTACCGTGGTGGTTAAATGATATCTCTCCGATATTTCAATGCAAGTTCATGCACTATCTTCACAGGTAATAATTAACTACAGATTTATAGACAAACGGAGTTATCAGTTTTAAATGATGGTAAATGCCGTGATTGGCGTAATAATAACTAGTAAAGGTGCGGTACTTTCCCAGGACGACTTTGCCAAGAGCGATACCACATCTAAAAGTAGTATTACTGTACTGTAGCGACAATCCGTGATTTAAATTTTGACTTTCACATTATACTGTGTGATTTGGCTTGAGTGTGTGCACGACACTGTTTATTAATAGCACGATATAACAAAATGTGATTGCCAAATTATTTTTCGTTTCAGCAAACACATATCGTTTCACGGAAATCATTTGATTCTAAAATTGATTATCATTGTTATCATTTATTTGAAATTTAATTTCGAGAAATCGAAAGCAAATTTCTCATCGATAATTTTTTGCTTTTGTATGTAAGGCCTCAATTTTTTTACTATTTCATTTTTTTTCTCAATCTCATTTTCATAATCTGTCTACATAAAAAAATAACAAAATGGATCAAGTTCTGTAGTTCTGTACCGTGAAGTGTTTTAATTTTTTTGACGATAATTATGGATAAAATTCTACAGTCTAAATATATGTGTGTGTATTATGTATCACTCTCGTTGTTACTTTGATTTGAGAAATACTGGCAAATGTAACTACCATACCATTTGTCGCGCCAAGAAAATGTTACTAAAACAATTTAAATTATATAATTATAACTTATTATAAAAATTTATCGTTTCTTTCAGCTTCGTTCCATATTCAGGGCATTTCTCAGATATCAAATTGGACCTTTTATTTATTGACAACTAGGTATAGTGCAGTAACGAATGCATTGCTTGTACTACTGAAAGGCGCTCATATATGGTATGTGACGAGCTATATTACTACTCTATAGTAGTATTGTATATAGTAGTAGAGCAGATATTTGGAAAACGGCGATGAATAAGTTTTCTGCTTAGTCTAGATCTACCACAACAGCGTTAAGGAATACTCCGAAATATACATTTAATATATAATAAATGGTGAATAAATGTAATTGATTGATCACAGTTTACGCGTTATCCATCACTGTAGAACAAATTAAGAACTCGGATTCAGTCTAGCGACAAGACGAGGCGCTATGTCATCTGTCTCTGTAAATGAATCGAATGCAGTACCCATATAATAAGATATTTTAATTTTATTATTATTCGAAAAGTAATAATATTACAATATCCAATAAATAATTGCAGAGATATAATTATTCCATGCTAGTTTGGGACAGAAATAAGAACCATTGCCCAATGCTTCTCTTTCCTGATATATATTGCAAATGGCTGTTTTTTATACCAAAAATAGGTTTGTCTTTGACTGCCATAATCTATATTAATAATTTCGTCAAGGGGTACGGTAGACTTGATCGAAACCTTATATGAATAACAAAACATAAAAAAAATATTGATCTTGAGTCGACAACATATTATTATGTCCACAAAATTCGGATTATGGAGAACTAGATGTCCGCCCCGGCGTTGCCCGTGGTACATTGTATAGTACTCATCAGGATCCCGTACATATCCAACGGTGAAAGAATGACTAAAATCGGTTCAGTCATTCATCGCTTTCAGACAAAACACCGCTTGAGCTACCTGCTACGCCACCTGTCGGCAATTGGTTGTACCAACTCAGATTAAAAAAAAATATTGATTAGCAAAGGTTTTATATTCAAGAGGTATGTAATCTGTGATATTCAATGACGCAATCTTAGACACATGCTGTCATGTGTCATGTCAAAGCACGAAACGTACGAAAACTCTCAAAAGGGAATATTTTTTCCCGATTTTGTTACATTCTTGATTCATGCTCCGCTTCTATTAATAATAGCGTTATTTTCTATAGCCTATAGCCTTCCTCGATAAATGGACTATCCAATAGAAAAATAATCTTTCGATTCGGACCAGCACTTCCCGAGATCCTAGCGTTCAAACAAACAAACTCTTCAGCTTTATAATATTAGTATAGATTTCCTTTAATTCTGACGGCACTGACAAACAAACCGCTGTCGCCATCTTTGGCGTGAAGCACGTTTCGTTCCATCAATCAACAAATTGCGTGCTTCCGTCGCGTCAAAAAAGTATCCATCACAAAAAAACTGTGACTTATGTGACTACGTAAAACGAAACGTCTTGCCTCCGAACCGGAATTTTATTAGTAGTTACTTATAATTAGTATCAGCATTGCACCCGTGCGAAGCCGGGCGGGTCGCTGGTGTTTTAATAAAGCGACGATGTGAATTAAGATGCAGCGTACTCATCCAGCAGGAACCAATATACTATCGATTCTATGAGACCCAAACTGTACCGGCAAATAACCCATCTGGACAGTGTAGGTATATATACCTACTCCACTCCTTGTCTAAAAGTATTACGAAAGTGGAAACAAACCAATTCGATTAGGGTTTGAAACTCAAACTTCAACTTCAACCATACACCGGTGTCGTTTTTTAACCGACTTTAAAAAGGAAGAAGTTATTAGGATGTTGTTTTTGTTTAGTATATGATAGTGGGGAGGGGAGGGGAGGGTGTTTAAACATCTAAATGAAACTATAATAAATAATTTTGCTTTCATTTATCTGGATGAGTCATAGCTTCTTATGAAATTTTAAACGAGTGTCTGAATCTGATTTTAAATTAAAGTCTGTTTTTGTTTTAAATAGTTAGTACTTAAGTAAGTAAAATTACTCAAGATCAGATGTAAAATCAGCGAGATGTATATGTTAAAATACCGATAAGGAAGCAACTTTGCAACGGGTTTCGAGGTTATCTCGATCTCACAATTTTGATATTTTGATAAGAATTCATACAGAGTATTTGCCGCCCAACGTCTTGGACTTGCGCAGTAATGGGATTTGCGAGATTGGTGACGTAGCTGAGAGGCAGGCTGCGCGGGTTGGGAGGGGACAATGCATACGATGTTTGCCAGAAAATATACAGATAAAAAGTACAAACAATGCAAACAAAATGCTAAATCAATGTTAGTTTAAATTATCATAAAAAATGTTTCTTGTTCACGAATTACTACATTACATACCATTTCAAAAATTTAATAGGCGATTTTGAATCAATCTTCTATATTTATGTAACCTACGGGGCAAAACACATCTACTACAATCCATACTAATATTATAAATGCGAAAGTAACTCTGTCTGTCTGTCTGTCTGTCTGTCTGTCTGTCTGTCTGTCTGTCTGTCTGTCTGTCCGTCTTTACCGCCTAAACCAACCAACAGATTTTGATGAAATTTGATACATAGATAGAATAGATCCCGAGAAAGGACATAGGCTACTTTTTGTTCCGAAAAAAGGGTTGAAAGGGTTAAAATAAGGGATGAAAGTTTATATGAAAAACTTCGTCATTGTTGAAGAACTATGAAACTTTACGTCTAGATATTTAACACGAAACCATAAAATGTATATTTTAGCAGTTTTGTAGTTTCGAACTGTACCTACGGGGGTGGAATTGGGGGTGAAAGTCTGGAAGTTCAATATTATTGAAAATAAAACCATGAAACTTAGTATCTAGACACTTGAAATGGAGTCGATAAACGTTTGTTCCAGCAATTTTATAATTTCTAACTATACGGGGATACTTATATAACCGCTTGATACACTGGCCGCTTTTCACGTTTTACAAATTTGGCGGGAAAACTGGTGTCAGGTTCCATAAGTGCGCTGTTTATGTTTCGGCATATGAAGTGCCGCCTTACTTTTATCCGTTTGAGCCATTTATTCTCAAGAGCATTTCAAGACGCTTCTAGCGATAGCGGTATCATTTATTTATAATTAATGTACTTAAATAAATTCAAGATGGCCGCCGCTACAAAATGGCGGATAATTTATGTTTTATTAATCATATCAATATGGGTATCAAATGAAAGGGCTCAACAAGCAGAATACAATGTACTATATAAAATTAAAATCCAAGATGGCGGCCTCTACACAATGGCGGATAACTTAGGTTTTATCAATCCCATCAACATGGGTATCAAAAAGGGCTTGACAAGAAGAATACAGTCCACTATACAACCTCAATATTTAAGATGGGCGCAGCCACTAAATGGCGTATCAGACAGAATTTTTGATAGTCGACGAGATTTCTATGGTGTCTTATCAAATGTTATGTATGATGGACGCTCGATTAAGGCAAATTAAGAACTGCGAAAATGAGTTTTTTGGAGGAGTAAACGTATTACTTTTCGGTAATCTTTTACAACTGCCCCTATAAAATGATCAGGAACACCTGTTTTCAATTCTAATATGAAATTATAAATATATGAAAGTAACTCTCTCTGTCCGTTACCGTCTAACGCCTAAGCCACTTAAAGAGTTTGTTACAATTTGGTGCACAGATAGACTAGACTTAGGAAAGGACAACGGTGACTTTTTATCACAGAAAAAGAGTTGAAAAGAGTGGAAATGAGGAGTAAAAGTGTGCATGGAAGGATCTTTGCACTCTTTGTATGCTATTTTAACCGACTTCAAAAAGGAGGAGGTTATCAATCCAGTTGTATTTCCAATTGATAATCAATTTAGATGGTTATTTTTTTTGGTTGTTAGATTATAGTTCAGAGGTGGTCATATAAATTTTATCGAAATCAGTGCGGCGGTTTTTGAAATATGAACAACAAACTAAAATTTTAAATATGTGGCGCGGACGAAGTCGCGGGTAAAAGCTAGTACCGTTATATACGAGATAAACCCTCACTTAGATCGCCTCCGTAACTTCAACCAACGCTAGTTAGCTGGTTAGCTTCTAAACACGAACTAACGCCAAAAGTTACGTAACCGATAGCGGGATCCTGTTAATCGATATTAATTTTATTGTTCGACCGTTCTAGATCCGTGGAGTGTGCGATAACCGCTCAATTAAGCGTCGCTGCCAAGTCCAATGCGACACTTAGCACTGACCTCGTCCTGTATTTGACCGTTGACATTAAGCTTACTGCCACCCCTATGCTATCGCGATACAGATAGAATTAGACAGGACTGTGCTGTAGCATTCTATTACAGCTAAAGGGCCATCCATAAATTATGTCCAGACGAATTTCATGATTTTTATACCTCTCCCCCTGTCCTTGTCACAGTTGGTCACATTTTTGAGTCGTCCCCCTATCTCGTGTGACGTCACATATTTTGCAATTTTCGTTTAAATTTAGTGTTTTTAATATTACTTAGATACGAAATATTTTCTTAAAGTGACCTCACAAAATTGAAGAGTCCTCCCCCGCCCCTGGTCACACAATGCCACACATGTCAAACAATGTAACACATAAGTAACGGCCTTTTTTGGCATGGTTCGAATCTCACGCGCACCTGTTTTTTCGAAGTCTCTTGCTTAATAACGCCACCTTAAAAACGCTGAATGAAAACATTATGAGGAAACCTAAATGTCCGTATAATGTTTCGAGGTCACGCATCAATCATTAACCCGCACTGGTCCAGTGTGGTGGATTATGACCTTGACTCTTTCCTTGCGAGATAAGGCCTTAAGTCCAAGCGGTTGGAATATTTTGTTGTCTGCTTTTGCTTATGCTATGCTAAAATTTGGCACTCAAATAGTTTATCCCACCAGTTTTAAAGTTTATTGTTATTTTTTTATATGCATATGTTTTTTTATTGGTGTGTCAATAAAGAGTATCTATCTAGGTAGGTTTGTATTTATCAGGAACAACTTTTTGCGTGGCATTTATTATGTTTCATGAGAAATCACAAAAATAACGCCAAAAGTTACGTAACCGATAGCGGGATCCTGTTAATCGATATTAATTTTATTGTTCGACCGTTCTAGATCCGTGGAGTGTGCGATAACCGCTCAATTAAGCGTCGCTGCCAAGTCCAATGCGACACTTAGCACTGACCTCGTCCTGTATTCGACCGTTGACATTAAGCTTACTGCCACCCCTATGCTATCGCGATACAGATAGAATTAGACAGGACTGTGCTGTAGCATTCTATTACAGCTAAAGGGCCATCCATAAATTATGTCCAGACGAATTTCATGATTTTTATACCTCTCCCCCTGTCCTTGTCACAGTTGGTCACATTTTTGAGTCGTCCCCCTATCTCGTGTGACGTCACATATTTTGCAATTTTCGTTTGAATTTAGTGTTTTTAATATTACTTAGATACGAAATATTTTCTTAAAGTGACCTCACAAAATTGAAGAGATTTAATTGAAATACAAAATTGTCAAACAATGTAACACATAAGTAACGGCCTTTTTTGGCATGGTTCGAATCTCACGCGCACCTGTTTTTTCGAAGTCTCTTGCTTAATAACGCCACCTTAAAAACGCTGAATGAAAACATTATGAGGAAACCTAAATGTCCGTATAATGTTTCGAGGTCACGCATCCATCATTAACCCGCACTGGTCCAGTGTGGTGGATTATGACCTTGACTCTTTCCTTGCGAGATAAGGCCTTAAGTCCAAGCGGTTGGAATATTTTGTTGTCTGCTTTTGCTTATGCTATGCTAAAATTTGGCACTTAAATAGTTTATCCCACCAGTTTTAAAGTTTATTGATATTTTTTTTCTATGCATATGTTTTTTTATTGGTGTGTCAATAAAGAGTATGTATCTAGGTAGGTTTGTATTTATCAGGAACAACTTTTTGCGTGGCATTTATTATGTTTCATGAGAAATCACAAAAATAAGGTCTTAACATATTAAAAAAAGTTGCGATAAGTATCCAATGTTGGAAGTCGATTCTATGATTATAAGTTTTATTTCGTTTATCTGAAGCTGCAGACAAAATTATTTGCTAAACAGACAAACTCACCCTATTGAAGTAATAAAACTCTTCGATACCTCTTCAACTAACACGTCCAATAACTCCAATAAGCGAGAGTTAGGTTTGAAATTGGAATCCATTCCAAAGCGCACGCGAATGTGGCGCCCAGCTTCCTATATTCAAGTACGATTTTTGTTTGAATTGCAAAGGCAAATAGGCCCTTTATGTTGTTGATGGGTCATTAGGTTGGGAACGTGAATTAATTGTAGCTCTGGAAATTCAAGTGACCGGTGTCAATCGCATGTCATTTTTTTTCGAAAACAGACGGTTGAAGTGTTAATTTTAGAACTTTTCTGTGATGGATGAATAAGTATTATTCTAGGGTTCTTTTAAAGAATAAAGGGTTGTGTGACTAACACTACGATGTTTTTTTTGTTTATTGAAATAAGTATATGTATACTTGGTTTATACTTGGTTAAGCGACAATGTGGTCTACCGCGGAGCGTGCTAGAAGAAACCGATTCACTCGTTCTCTGTAATTAAGGAGATACCTACCGCAGGAAATTTAGAGGTTTCAAGTTGTTATGTACTAGATTCTCTGAATTTTATAAATTGACTTAAATTATTAATTGACTTAAATTGTTAATAAATGATTAACAGACAGATTTTTTACGGAACCAATCATTGTTGGTAATAAAGTAACAAACAAATATCGTTTGAAATACGTGTTACATTTGAAAATAAAAAGTATTTTTGTATCTAATTTTGTTGTCGTGACAACGTCTAATAAATCGATGAACGCTGGCTGCGTGCACGAAAAAGGATGACTCATTGTCCCGTAACGCTCGCTGTCCCGTTACGTTACGGTAAATAATTCTTCCATTTCAAAAATCTGATTACTAGTATAATTTCAAGTATTTATTCTTTTATTATTAAAAAAAAGTAGCATCGGTCGGCGGGTGCAGTAATAAATAATAGGTTATGTTCCAATTGACTAAATAATTATGGTGATTCATATAATTGATGATACATATTTGATTACAGTTTATTTCTATGAAAACTTGTTCATGATTATATTTAAACTTTATCAAAGCTAATTTTTTATAAAAAAAAGTTTTAAATTCGCCTGTTTATAAAATTAGTTATAAGTTTAATTGAAAAAATTGGTTGTCAGTAAAGTTGGTTTAATCAACTTTACTGACAACCAATTTTTTTATCCCCATTGTTGATGCAGGCTCTTTCATATTCTGGGACCTTTAGCTTTCTTAAAACAGAACATATTTGACATAATATGTGTATTTTGAATTCAACTGCATGGCAAATTAACATTTTTAAAATAAGTATTCGAAGGTTAACATGTTGAGCAATTTTATAAAATGTTGTGGGAAGAACTCAGTCTATTTTAAAGAGATAATGTCTACGCAAAGAGTATTTATTACAAAGCGAGCTAAGATAAAAGCTAAACTTTGCCTAAATTATTTCAGTTGGTAATTAGTGAAGGA
This sequence comes from Ectropis grisescens, assembly GCA_017562165.1. Lineage (NCBI taxonomy): Eukaryota > Metazoa > Arthropoda > Insecta > Lepidoptera > Geometridae > Ectropis > Ectropis grisescens. Next base: position 11,453,729 of record CM029771.1, on the reverse strand, counting down.
TCCCAGACAGTTTGAAATATGTTTATGTTTTGTTCCTAAGTTGATAACGTCTCGAGTCTTTTAGAGATCTATATAAATTTATACATCTATACTAATATTATAAAGCTGAAGAGGTTGTTTGTTTGAACTCTAGAATCTCGGGAAGTACGAAGTACTGATCCGAATTGAATGATTATTTTTTCTATTGAATAGTCCATTTATCGAGGAAGGCTATAGAACATAAAGCTAATATCAATGGAAGTGGAGCATGAATCAAGAATGTAACAATAACGGGCAAAATATTCCTTTTTGAGAGTTTTCGTACTGTACTTGGACATGACAGCATGTGTCTAAGATGGCGTCATTGAATATGAACCTTTGCTAATCAAATTTGTTTCTAAATCGGAGTTGGTACGACCAATTTCCGACAGGTGGCGTAGCAGGTAGCTGAAGAGGTTTTTTTGTTTGAAAGCGATATTCTCAGGAATTACTTAACCGATTTCAGTCATTCTTTCACGTTGGATATGTACGGGATCCCGCTGAGTGCTATATATGTACCACGGGCGAAGTTTGGGCGGGCATCTAGTATAAAGATTGAAGTGTCTATTTGTAAATATCAAATTAACAGCTTTTCATTATTCGAAAGACACGAAACTTTCGTAAAAAAGTAAATCTTGAAATTTTAGTTGTGACTGTCTGTCTCCGGCTAATTTCTGAAACGACTCGACGGATTTTAACGAGACCTTCACTAGCAGATAACTGATGTTAAAAGCGGAAAATGTACTTGTTTTATTTTAGAAAAAAAATTGGTTGTCTGTAAAGTCGGTTGTTTACGGACGATAGTTTAACGTGACAATGTCATATTGTCATCATTACACATTATTGTAATATATGATACGGCGCAAGCGTACAATGAGCGTAACGGGACATTGAGCGTATCGTGACATAACGGGACACTTTTGTGCATGCATGCGGCGTTCATTGATTTAATTTATTAGACGTTGTCTCGTCAAAAACAAAATAAATATGACAGTCAATAGTTAGCAGTGGGCTACATCGCGGGACGCAACTAGTTATTACTACTACTTGTGTTAAACATTGGAACTTGTTACGAAGCTCCATCCAACATCTCATAGTCGTTACTCAGTCAAAAAGTTATTGAGAATTAAGTTTCTTGCGACTTATTCACAATTCATTGATTTAATGAGACAATACTGACTAGCGTTCTAAAAGTTGGAAGGCAATTTAGTAGTGCCAACAGAACAGCCGCAACTCCTTTTGCTTGGTAATTGAAGAAGTTCTACTGACATACAAAGTGAATAATGAGAGCTGTGAGGAGGTTCTAAGGAAACTGGAGGGTGTATTGTTGGCGAGATTCAGTCCGACGATATGTGAGATATCCGTCTCTCTTTCACACAATCATTTTAGTAACGATTAATCCAAGTTGGCGGTCTTGTTCACGACGACTAATCAGTAAAACACTAACAGACGTCGATGTACATTAACTAAAGATTGCTCAGGATTGTAGTGATTGTAGAATCAAGTTTGTCCGGAAATCATACGTGTTCCGTTACTGGTAATTTTCAATCGGGTGCCATTTTACATTTATCCGATAAACTACCTACCTAGGATATAAGAAAACTATTTATTGTAAGTCTAAAAGGAGATAATACATTACAAAGGAAACTTAGGAACAATTATAAACTAGTACTACAATGTATAAATTTAAACTTTAAGAAATGTATATATTGGGATTTCATTAAAATATCATCACAGATACTAACTACTTAAATGGACAACGTTTAAATAAAGATATAAGCTACTAAATCACACAATTAAAAATAACATCAACAATATATTTATCAGTCACATAACCCCTAACAGTACCCGGCGCAAAGGTGCCCATTACACTGGCAACATTACCCCGCTGAATAGCGATGGGCAATATTTGTGCCAAGTACAAGCCGGAGCGGGAGACACCGCCATTTTCCCTTATGCGATGTCCAAACTCTAACGAGCTCCCGGGCCTCAGTGACCCAACTGCCCAGCGTCTCCACTGCAATGGGGATAAAATTATAGCAGAGGAGTTCCAAGGACGCGTACTTTTGTTGCTTTTTATTAGTAGTATCTTCAGCTGCAGCTGCTGGCCTGCGGATTGATAGATATTTAAACTACAAATTATGTAGGTATAATTCGGAATTTCCAAAGATTTAGATGCAAAGTAGGTACATACAGGCAGTCAGATTAGGCAAATAACCCGCTTCTAACTGTGGCTGGTGCAAAGTTGCCCATAACGTTGGCGACATTGCCCCCCTGAGTGGCGATAGCTAATCTTCATACCAAATATTAACCGGAACAAGAGTCATCGCTTTTTTCCATAATTATGATATAAATAAGCCTATTTACATAATAAAAATGATAATTGTTATGATAATAATAAGTAATTATTTATTTAGAAAATTTCTGTATCATATACTTAACTAACCTACCCGACGTTAGTTCACAAAAAATCAAAATATAAATTTGTTACCATTGCAAAAATACTAAAACTCCACATTTAAAATACAGTGGAAAGGTGTAAGCTGAATATGAATAAAAGCTTTAAATGAATAAAAAAGTAAATGAATGTTAGTACCTACTTTTATTTCTTCGTGCGTAGCGCTACCTCTCTTTGCGTAAAAGGATAATCCTGCGGAATCGTAATTCCGCAGTAACAAAAAAACATTACCATACCGCAGTCTCGACCTCACAGCACCCGATGTCGTTAAAACAATTGTTTTCCCGCTGCGTAATAACTGTCGAGTTTGCCACTTTTTCTTACCTCTCCATGAAATTTTGAGCGCGGCATTGCAAGCGCCGTATCTGACGAGGAAGTTTACGCATTAGCAGAACCGGAAAAAAATTGGTGAAAAGTTATAGGCAACTTTCTAAAGGAAGACACTAAAATCGTGGAGTTTGAAAGTAAAGTTTAAAGCTAACGCCGGGTTTTGAACGGCAGCTAAACAGGATTACGCGCCAGGGTAAAGGTTCTCTCGAGTTTCGCAAGAAACTGGCGAGTCGTGAAGTTTTATTTTTGGTAGTATAGTGAAGAAAACATCAGGTTACAATGGGCCTGCCCTTGATATTATAGTGTTCTTCACCATATAATCACGGTGAATTAGCGATAGTAGTGTGGTGAACAAATTTCAAGATATGACCAAGTGGCGCAAACGGAGAGGTTGTAGTGGTAGGACTCTTTGCAGAGTCCGCCTGGGCCGCCGTTGCCAGTTATTCCTTCGCCAAACAGTAATGTGCAAATATTACTGTGGTCCGGTTTGAAGGATAATGTTTTCAGTGAAATTACAGATAGATATAAAACATCTTATATCTCTGGGTGACGAGCGCAGTGTAGTGCTAGGTTATGATTTAGACATGTTGCTTTCCATCAGGCGCATGTCCTGCTCATCTCGTCACCATCTAGTATACTTAGTAAAAAAAATAAGTTAAAAAAACAATGTAATAAATAGTAGGTACCTACTTCAAATTACAAACCAGCATTGGACTGCACTCGTACTCAAAGATACATATAAGATTGCCTGATCTCTTTTGGTAGTAAATATTATTAAAATCTTCACCTTTTAAACAGGAAGTTTTTTTAATTAACTTTATTAACATTGTCTTGAAATATCACAGATATTGTGTGAATTGTGAGATTTATACCGTAGTTGGTTCATGCAGTTTCACGAATTATGTACATACTCATAGGTAAAACTCGTAATATCGGTAACTTTCTCAACAAGACAACTACTGTAAATTAATGTAGTTTGTGGAATGATAACACATAAAAATGTAAGTAAGTACATACATTTAAACTGTTACATAGATTTTCAATTAATTAACACATATTCAATTAACAACGTTTATTTATATCAAATAGTAAATCTTGGCTTTGTGTGATATATAAGTCAAAGTACTTTATTCATAAATGTACAATTTACACGCCCATTAATAAAAAATAAAAACAAAAGAAAGAGCATACAAATTGTATACATTTTCAAAGTTTGAAATGACTACTTTACTGTATTACAATAATTATTGTACGCATTAAACGAGTATAATATAATACGAGTATAATGTCTTTATTACAACTGTACTGACCTATGTCAAATTTATTTCTTTACATTTTTATGGGAACTTTGCCTTTATATTTATAGTCTTCACATTCAATTTGATCTTTATTATATTTTAGACGCGTATTTTTCCTATATGAATGTGTTTACATTCAAGAAAGAAAAACTGCGCTACGGCGTCATTACTTCTGTAACCTTGACTCCTACTACACAGCAAGGTATAACAGCGAGGCCAAGAATAACAAAAACTTCAGCTGAAAATTAGCCACCAGAAAAAAACATCCAAGAATCAAACGTAACAAAGTGGAAACGCAGACGTTCCGTAAATGAGCAACTAACGAGAATAGTTAAACGGACTTGTAATTTGCATACAGATTGGCTTTGGGGGATAAACGGTCCATTTGTATTCAAACGCAGGAGACGGCTCGGCGGCCGGCCGTTTATCCAGTCCAGGATTTGGATCCGGCTGTATCACTTATCGATAATCATTGCTTTTTCATTGGCGCTCCAGAATCGGTTCTTATGGATGTGCTGGGACATTATCGTAGATGACATTGATAACAAGATCGAAAACGATTTCTTGCGTCAAGGCTATCGCGCAATGCATGCGCGGCTGAAATTGGGTCATGATAGAGATAAGTGCCTCAAAGGAGATGCCTCCAGCAGCATTTCGAATCATTAGAGGAAGAGAAGGCCTACACCCAACAATAGGGCGATCCGTTCAGACAAAGATGATGATGAAGGCGAAGGCGGAAACCTGCAATAATTTCCTATTATTATAGTTTTTATAAATCGTAAAACGTATTACAAAACAGGAAAACTAGGTATCAAGTTTGGTTTGATCCGGTTATTTAATTAATTAGCTTCCACGTATTTACTATCAGTCAAAATAGCAAAACTTAATACAAATAACGTTATCAAAAACGTGCGATGAAAACGCGAGCACCGCTGATATTATTGTTAATATTGTAGATGATGATTGTTTTGCTCATAGAATCGATAAATTACTAAAATATAGCTCAAAGTGCTTCTGTGTGTGATTGCCACTATCGCTGGATTTTGATGTTTTGTAAAGTTATGTAGCGGTAAGACTCTTTACAGAGTCCTCATTGGGAAGTGCGCTACCTTTACTAGTTTTACTGCCAAGCAGTAATCTGCAAACGTTATCATATTTCAGTGTAAGGAACACCATTTCCAGATAACTGCAAAACCTTAGATCTTGGATGGACATACTGATCAAATTCAAAACACAAAACAACATCCTGCTGAAACACAAGACGTTGGCGAAATTGTGGTCACCAAGCATTTATCTCACACATAAATATAGCACAACCAAATAGAAGCCAGAAATGAATAGAAGATGAAGAATACGATGACATAACACAACTAAATAAAAACCAGAAATGAAAAAAGATGAGGAAGAAGAAGAGTTTAATCAGTTGACTATTATTTAATTTTTTTAAATTGTATAAATTAAGACTAGAACATATTGTCTTGCCAGATATATTGTGAGCCTCTCGCAGAGGCCAGTTTGTATGGGTCAACTTTTAAAAGGTTTTGTATTTTCTTATTTTACCTACAAACAGCAATAATAAATTTTTGTATTTGTATCTTTAACTTATAGGATAAGGAGATAAACATTATGTATCCGGGTGAAAAGCGCAGTGCAGTGTAAGGCAGTGATTTGGGATCTTCATTTTGAGCTGCGTGCCTCTGTGACAGTTATGGACCTAGCTGTCTTGTCTAGAACTAAAACAATTCTGTCTTCAAATTTCGGTTTCCACTATAATAGCTAACCTAACCTACCATCTTTCCACTTGTCTCCATCTAAGATAAGTGGAAAGAAGGTCCTTTGCCCAACATTGAGGCATATCGGGCTTTTAATAAAAATAAAAACTTGATATATGTCACTCTCTGATGAATTGTTATGACGCAAACTTTCGGTCATTGAATCCGAGTCCGAAATCCGAAAAAAATGTGAGTGACAAAACACCGGTCCCAGTGGGCCTAAAATATAAAATTGAATGAACAAAGATAGGGACTTCTCGGAATTGGCCTGGATTAGCAGCAGTAGCGTCCTCGGGTGTTCCATTGTGTCTCGTGTGACCAAATTAACGATCTATTAGCCCTGTGAGTGAAAGACAATGAATGGGTACTGACCGTCAGGCACAGATGAGGTGAATGACATACGAGAATGGAGCTCTTCGTATTGTGATGGAGAGGCGAAAATTGACTCGATTAATGGGTTTCTACGATACAATCTTAGAAAGAACAAAATTTAAAATTTTGATTAACTCCCGACTACCTCGAATTTGTTATCTGTACAACATTCTACTAGTCAAGCCCTTTCATTTGATACCCATATTAAGGGAGTTGTGAAAAATGTATTTCTCCATCTTGTGGTAGCGGCCATCTTGGATTTGAAATTTGTCATATTGCAAAGTATTCTATTAGTCAAGCCCTTTAATTTGATACCCATATTGCGGTAGGTTGTGAAGAAATATGTTGTCCGCCATTTTGTGGAGGCGGCCATCTTGAATCGATATTAAATAAGAACATCCGCACAGATATTAACCTTCAAATATAAAAATCGCATCGAAATCGGCCCATCCGTTTGAGCTCTACGGTGCCGGTGTGGTGTGGTTTTTGAAATATGAACCATAAACTAAAATTTGCGTACAATTTTCTGGATAACGTAGTTGAAGATTTCACAAAAGTTATGAAACTCGATCCTGTCAATACGAAATTGTGTAACTAGATTAATAAAAACTTGTTTTTAACCCCCGACCAAAAAAAAAAAGGTGTTACAAGTTTGACGTCGATGTCTGTCTGCATGTGTATCTGTCTGTCTGTGGCACCGTAGAGCTCAAACGGATGGGCCGATTTCGATGCGGTTTTTTTTTATTTCAAGGTTAATACCCATGCGGATGTTTTTAGCTATGTTTGGTTAATGTCGATTCAAGATGGCCGCGTCCACAAAATGGCGGACAAAATATTTCTTCACAACCTACCTCAATATAGGTATCAAATGAAAGGGCTTACTAGTAAAATAATATACACTATAAAAAATTCAAATCCAAAATGGCCGCCACCACAAAATGGTGAATTAAATTATATTTTTCATTACTACCTCAATATGGGTATCAAACGAAAGGGCTTGACTAGTAGAATACTTTGCACTATGACAAATTTAAAATCCAAGATGGCCGCTACCACAAAATGCCGAAATACATTTCTTTTTTCACAACTCCCTTAATTTGAATGTTGTACAGATAACAAATCCGAGGTAGTCAGGGTTTAATCAAAATTTTTAACTCTGTTGTGTTGTGTTTTTTAATTTTTAGTTCTTGTACACTAAAAAGTATCATAATAAACTATTTTCGTACAAAAAATTAAACCGACTTCAAAACCACAAATAGGCACTCAAAAGCGAAAAATAACCTAAAATCATGATTATGAGCGCTACTCACCCATCTATCTGAAGTCGGTGCCAGTGAGGTCAAAAATTTAGTAGATTGATGCTATGTAGGCACATGGTAAGTAGGCACAGGTAAGTAGTATCTCTATCCACTACCTGTTAGATTTGGCTGGCACCGACTTCAAATAGATGAGTGAGTAGCGCTTATAATCATGATTTTAGTTTATTTTTCGCTTTTGAGTGCCTATTTGTGGTTTTGAAGTCGGTTTAATTTTTTGTACGAAAATAGTTTATTATGATACGATGTTCTGATAATTAAGTGAGCAAACCTGGCCACGTACAGTTTTGACGTGACAACGTCTTATAAATTGGTTTGCCGGGTGACACTTCAAGAAACTGCGTTACGCTCCGCTCACGTTATGCGCTCACAACGAGAGCGAGTGAGAGGCACGCGTCCCTTCCACTCGGGCATGGTTAGCCCGCCTAAGAGCGAGAGAGACAGACATAAAAAGTGAAAGGCACGCGTCCCTTCCGTAAAATTATTTTACCACTCAAAGTCGTTGTCACGTAAAACTTTCGTCCGTATACCGACTTTACAGGCAACCAATTTTTAACCCCCGACCAAAAAAAGGGGTGTTATAAGTTTGACGTCGATGTCTGTCTGTCTGTCTGTCTGTCTGTCTGTCTGTCTGTCTGTCTGTGTGTGTGTCTGTCTGTGGCACCGTAGAGCTCAAACGGATGGACCGATTTCAATGCGGTTTTTATTCGAAGGTTGATATCCGTGCGGATGTTCTTAGCTATGTTTGGTTAATATCGATTCAAGATGGCCGCCTCCACAAAATGGCGGACAAAATATTTCTTCACAACTTATCTCAATATGGGTATCAAATGAAAGGGCTTGACTAGTAGAATACAATACATAATAACAAATTTCAAATCCAAGATGGCCGCCACCACAAAATGGCGAATTACATTATTTTTTTCACTACTACCTCAATATGGGTATCAAATGAAAGGGCTTGACTAGTAGAATACTTTGCACTATGACAAATTTCAAATCCAAGATGGCCGCTACCACAAAATGGCGAAATACATTTATTTTTTCACAACTCCTTTAATATGGGTATCAAATGAAAGGGCTTGACTAGCAGAATGTTGTACAGATTACAAATCCGAGGTAGTCGGGGGTTAATCAAAATTTTTAATTTTGTTCTGGTTTACGCATCACTTCCGCATCATTTTTAAAGGTTTCGCATAAATAAAGTCTCGCATTTTTTCAGTTCGGTTGCGCAGCAAAATCACTGTCTCCGCGAAGCCTGGCGTGTTCTTTTGCCGTATTCATTGTTAACCTACATTATATTACTTTTGCTTCTGATATGCTATTTCCTTGTATTTTAATCTAATTATTCAACTAATTAACCCAAAGTTCCTGTAGCAGACATGACTTTCTCAACAGAACGCCGAGTGTATGGTTGGCGATGTGAGTTTGAGCGACTTGCTTTGCTCCCTTGTCTAAACTTTGTATGTTTATCTTGTCTGCTACTCATAAAATTGTGTGCATAGCATTTCCGGTTGCGTTGGGCTTGCTTTGCGAAATAAAACACGTTTTTAAAAATGAACTTTAAGAGTGTGCTGTAAAGTCATGTTTGGCATGTTTGTTTGGCCTTTTCTTTGGCATCGTAGCTCACAAATAAATGGACGTATTTTATTTTTACAATTACTTTATATCATAATAAACAACCCAAATATTCATGTTTTCACTGCTTGACCTCGACGCCTACTCTCAAAAATCTAATACTACTAGGTACTAATCCATCACACTGGGCAAGTTTGAAGACACAGGTCCTTGAAATAGTATGTATTTTCTGAAGCATGCCGGTTGCCTTATGATGTTTTCATTCACCATTAAAGTCAGTGATGACAAACAACTCGTCGTTGTGGTGAAAGTGTCTGATCAACTTTATTTCAATATTTTTTTATTAATTTGATCTATTATGAAATGTTATGATATTGCGCCAAAATTACTCAGTTTTCCGCTAGGCAGGTGGGCATCCAATTAATCTTCCAAAGTAGAAACTTCAGATTGACATATCGAGTATAGGCTTCGTCCTGTCCAATATAGGGATTGATTTAATCGCCTGCCAACCGCATCGTATCCAAACAAGCTACGTTGATGTAGGTACGCGGACGATGTACGCGTATTCGTTGGTCCTGCGAATTTGGACCGTAAGCAGGCTCAGTTGTGGCAATGAGTATAAAGGTGCTTCTTCACCGAGAGCAATAAATATTTCCATGAATGTCATATGAAGATTCGTTTTCTGTCAAGGCTGTTCGTTTGTACTCGTAGAATGCTTAGCTGGTCTCTGTTGAGACACTCGCAGTCTCTGAACGTTTTTAAGAGCAATCTCCTTTGGAAACATATCTGTGAATGCTTGATTGAGTGCTACTATACTCGTAGCACTAATGGTGTCAAATATATTGTGTTCACGAATTATGAAATGTAGATTAAGAATAATATTAAAAAACAATATCCTTTCTAAATACAGTAAAATATATTTTAATTTTGTCGTTTCTTTTGGGACTCTATCGTTGGTGGTCACGCCACCGACATGTTGTTTGTACTAAGTAATTAAATTGTAAATGGTGTTATTAACTATTTCTGTGTTCTTACCAAATTCGTATTTTTGTCTATTGTAGGCTTCCACTTAACACCTATCTCGCATGATATTCAATGAGAAGAAATAGATTAATCACAGGGCGCTACCACAGTCTTTTAAACCGTATTTCTTTATACTGTGGCGCTACCACCAGCCAGTAAGTGCAATCAATTCTTCCAGCGCGCAACAAACTCCATACCTAGGAGCCTGTCCCATATGTTTTGTGCAACAGTAATAAAAGTAGCTGCAGACGTGTGCGTGGAAAATACGGCTTCTGTGACAAATGAAATTCGCCATTTTGTTTGCACGACGCCAACTTACACCTAAGGCGCTGACACGAGAGCCAATCGTTCGCTTAGTGAGCGATAAGCCTAGTCTTTGCCGTTTGTCTTTTGCGACTTCAGGTTATAAATATGGTCGAGAGATCTAAAAAGTGGTCTTCGAAATGTTACATTACAAGCGTCTGTTTCCAGTACGGGAGTGCCTTTATACAAATTTGTCGGGCTGTTCCCCTCGGGCCTCGCCGATTTGCTCTCAATGAGACATAGGAGAGGGCTCTCATCGCAGATTGGATGTCAGGCATGCAGAGCGCCGCTCTTTACATACTTGTTTTAGCAAACTGCTCGCCATTATTTTTTGTTATGAAATTACTCTTCACCTTGTACAATGTCCTCCATGAGAAAGTCTTTCCCAATTTCACTAAAGCTTTTGGGAACCCTTAAACGATTTTTATAAAAGCTTAAATAGATTCTTTCCATCGTAGGACTTTGCCTGTTAAAGAAGAAAAATATTCATGATAAAATCTAACATGAAGAAATTCCTAATTTCAACAACTTCAAACTTTTGTACGATTTTTTAAAAGCTTAAATATCTGGGGGCACGGCAGTGACCCGCCAAGTCGAGCGCGAAGCAAACACTGCCGTACCACCCTTTACTGGAACCATTTCGCTGCATATTCAGGCCCCTATTTGAGAACCTCTGGAAAAGACCAGAACGCTGAAATTTTCGTCATCTAGTAAACTATAATCACATACTTAAAATCCAAAATTTCAAGTCTGTACGTCATTTAGTTCCGAAGTTAAGCGAAAGCAAAGTTTCGCAAATACGACACTCACTCATGATCATCAAAATAGAACTAGTACCCACTTCCCATAAACTCAGAGAGCTGAAATTTGGTACAGACTTAGGGTTTAATGACCACATAAAGGGAAAACTATAAAAACTAGGAATATCGAACATCTGGAGTATCTGGTGACATATTATTTGAAAACACAAGAGCCCAACCAAACTATTAGTTTAGTAGTGGTAGGACTCTTGGCAGAGTCCGTCTGGGGAAGTACCACACCTTTGCCAGTTATTCTACCGCCAAGCAGTAATGTGCAAACATTACTGTGTTCCGGTTTGAAGGGCAATGTTTCCAGAGAAATTACAGGGCTTAGAGATATAAGATCTTAGATCTCTGGGTGACGAGCGCAGTGCAGTGCTAGGTAATGATTTGACTCTTCATGTTCCAATAGCTGCGTGTCACTGTGCTGTTATGTGTCAGGCATGTTGCTTACCATCAGGCACATGCCCTGATCGTCTCGTCACTCTTTATAAAAAAAAAAAAACTATTAAAGATATATAGGTATCAGCGGCTCGCCTACACATAAGTATTATTGAAATTCTTTATTGTTCACACCATGTAGGATACATACAATTTAGGGAAAATAGTAAGACAAAAACAATTGACTGGTTATTGAATCAACGTGTTCCAAGTGGCCATTTTCCATCGTCAATGGTAGCGGTTCTGGCGACAGATTGGTGCAATGGTGTCATGGAGCACCTGGGTTTGTACCCTTGTGTACCCTTCAACGGCCAAGTCACACAACATTAACTATAATAATAAAGAAATCGCAGTAAGGAACCTTAGACTTGGCTCGGCTTTGTCTAGATTTTATTACTTTTTAGAGATAAATATGCAGCTCCATCGAGACTTGGCTAGTTATTTACAGAATATTTTTGATGGGATATTTCTTACATTTTTCAATGCCAACCATTCTGTAAATGGAATTTATTTTTTGTTTTGAAACAACTTTTTTAATTTTTTTAAATTGTAGATGTAGCACTGTTCGTATCCGATCTGCTGATTGAAGCTGTAATCCGCTGATTACATTATTGATTTATTGTTCATCTTGTCCGCACTTCTGTTTGTAAGTGTTTATTATGTTTAGTATTTATCAGTTAAATTTTTAGTCTCATTTTTATAGGTTAATATTTATTATTTTATATAGTTATAGTTATAGATATGTAGTAGTATTATAAAATTGATGTCGCTTCCCCCGTCTACGAGTATATGTGGGCTATTTTCCGTTTTGCTGGTTGCCTGGAAGAGATTGCTCTTAGCAATAAGGCCGCCACTTGTGGCACTAGTTCATAAGTGTTTATTTGTAATATTTTAAATTGTTTGTGTCGCAATAAAGAGTTTCTATCTATCTATCTAACTTTTTTTAATAAACTTTATTTCTGTCATGTTTACACATTTATTAATAATCACAGAAAACGTATTGGTATTTTTTATTTGTCTAACAATCTAATAAAAATAAGTAAAAATAACTTAACTAAGTGGGCAAAAATAAAACTCCCAACACACAAAAGTGTCTAGTTCAATCTTTTGAAGACGTGATCCCTTTGGCAATTTTATTGCAGTGTGGGGCCTTGGGAAATTTGTACCTTTTTGTTGTTTCCAACCCCACAAGCAAATCTTCGCCAGAGACCCGTAGAATTATTATATAGTATTATCATTAAATAAACAAGCGCGCGTAAACAAGTACATAAACAGGAAACAGGTACTCATTCATTAGCGTATTCGATTTTGATTTTATTTATTGAAATTGACAAAGATTTCCTGAAGATTTGATTAAAACTGTCGTTTTAATTATATCTCCAAATATTGGTTTTCTTAAACCGAGTATACTCGGCATTCAAACCGAGTTATCGGGCCGAGTACGAGTATTAAAAAACCTGCCGAGTACGTCGAGTACCGAGTATCAACCGAGTGCTTGGCTCATCTCTATAAATTACACTTCGTAGTGTTTTATTAAGTGACTCGATGCAGTGGCAAGAGCAACCACAAAGCGTTTTGCTTATTTGAATACAAATTGAATTCAACAACGAACCATGCATAATTTAAAATTTGTGGGTGCTACAGTTAAGCGTTCGGTCATTATTAATTAAATTAAAGCTTAATATGACAGCTGAAAAAGCTTTAAAACCGACTACCTTTATATTATTAAACTCATTGTACTTTGTACAAGTATCTCGACATGAAGTATCTCGGTTTGAACGGCAAATTATTTTATATTTCTGGCTGATAAACCTAGTGCTGCGCTTTTTTTTCGGTTATAGTTTTCACGTTAATATAGCTGTTTGGCTATGTGCAGTAGGTAATTGGCAGGCTTGTTGTCGTCCCGTCACTCTATATTATAATAACCTAAAAGGGGCAAATCAATTATACAAAATAAAACAAAAAAAAAAGTTGGCTGTCATAGGAACCGCCAATAGAACCTTTGGATACTACAATTTGGATAAATAGATTCTTTGGAAACTACGCGGGTGAAACCTGAGGCCGTGGTCAGGAGCATGGCCATCTAAAAGTGCTGACGCATTTCTAGATAACCAATGGGAAATGCTGATGCATTTCTAGGAGGCTAATGGCCATGGTCCCGAGTTTACCCTAAGATTTCTTATCATTCCCAAGCGTGACGCTAGAATTCAATTCACAGCCCACGAAAAATCTGTCTGTGGCGCGCTCAAAAAGCTTAAAAGGGATTTGACTTGGGCCAAAAACCTTTTTTTTAACTTATATAGGTTTACACTTGACCGCCATCTCGCCTGATGTTAAACGATGATGCGGTCTACGATGGAGTGTGTTTACCTAGAAGAAACCGATTTGAACTCTGAACAAACTGATTCTCTCTCGATTTGAAGACACAAAGATTGTAACTATCGGGAAAAACCCTCTTAGGCAACGTATTCCACAGCCTAGACGTTCTTATCACGAAAGTAGAGTCAAATCTCTTCGTTCGTGTCTTTGGAACATCAACCATGAAACGATGTCGCTTTTTCGAGCTACGAGCATTCCGATAGAAAAAAGGGCAAGGTGGTATTAGATCGTACAAATCAGTCGGACACTCTCCGAAGTGTACCTATCCGATAAAATTATAAAATTATATTATTAATTAATATGATTTTAAAGATTTTTGGTTTGGCTAAGCCTACAGTAAACTTTTGGAGTAGGGCAGATAGCGTACTCAAATGTCGAGCCACCGATTCTATATTTGGTAGTTACAAATTACTTATTACGATTGACGTTATACAAGCTATTTATTGTAATGCGTTGCCTCAAGAAGGCCATATCAATTTCAGCATCATACGGAACTCTAAATTGACAAAATGTTATGGCACATCTACTTTTAAACTGCCCATACAAATACACTTTTACTTGTTAAAGGTCAAATTATTACAACAGTTGTTTCAAGCCGCACGGGCTTTTTATTTTCGGCAATTTGAACTTTACTTAGCTTTAAAATTTCGCGATGTGAACTTTAATTAAAAAAATTGCATGTTAATCGCGATCTAAATTAATTTTAATTATCACTATCGGCTAAAATATTTCCCCATACATTCTTCAGATTCAAGAATTTAAGCTCATCTAAAGGAGTTAGTTACGCTTACGCGAGCCAAGATTGTTGCACCTGAAATAAATATAGGTAGAATCATATGAGTGAATAATAAAGTAATTACATAAATTTTCCACCACTTCCACAGAAGTTCAAGAATTATGGTTCGTGTAAGCTAGAAGACGAAGAAAATTATGAGCTAAATCTTATTGGTGTTTAGTTTTTCTACGTTTGTAAAATCAAACGACCTGAAAGAGATATGGTTTAAGTTTTGTAATCTGGCTACAAAAATCCAAAATTATAGAAGTTGTTCTTAAAACAATAAAGTTTGCGTTGTTAAAACATGAACCGACATAGAGAATCGGGTAACACCATTTAGTATCTTTTAAGAGCTATAATTCGTTGCAGGAAAATACTTACAGATCTTCCCTCTGAACAAGACTACATCACCTCCTACTCCTACATCATTCGCCAAAATTGCAAAAAAAAATTGCATGAAAGTCGAGGCCATAATCCATCATGTTGGCCAAGTGCGGATTAGCGAATGACGTCCTTGATGATGTCTTTCTTGAAACAAACAAATCTTTCTTACTTTTCATAATTCGTTAAAGACAGTGGTGATGACTTATCATCAGCACTCGCTCTGGCTCTGTCTGGCTCATACATATCTTTCTAAAATACTCAAAGGTGCAGGCCAGTTCGATCACTAGGCTACCAGCTTTGCATCTTATAACTTTAAAAGCAAGAAAATCTTTACATCCTAAATGCATAGCATGCCTTCAAACTAAATCTAAACTACAGTATCTTCTTATCTCATACGGCATTCGATAACCGTTATGTAAATTATGACGACACTCCATACTCCGAGTAGAGTGGAATCGTATCTGGAAAATATTGCCGCATAAATCAACTAGCTGGACAGAAGATAGCCTTCTCATTGTATCGGACATGTTGGTTCCTTGTGCCGCCCATTCTAGTGGACTTAGGAAGATGTTTAGTGGTATGGAAATCTACGGCGCGTTTTCTTTGAGGACGTAGGCTATTGAGTTATATGGAAAGTTTCAATGGCTCGTTCCCTTCCTTTGTTGGTTCTTTTGAAATGGCAGGAATCCTAATAACCCTACTTTGTAATATTATAAATACGAAAGTTTTTATGTTTGTTGCTCATGGATTCACGGATTGGGTGGAAATTTGAAGCACAGTTCGATTATAACACGTAGCTACTTTTTATTGCGG